>CM075775.1:8874231-10074231 GCA_037974665.1 Ehretia macrophylla | reverse complement strand
ACCACTTATTTCCAACTGGTTGTTATTAACATGCAACTCAACACTTTACCAACACCATTCAAGACTTTGACTCATTTACAACACCTAACCACAAGCATTTAGACATTTCCTCAACCATTCAATAACCAATCAACTAGTAAACACAAATCACTCCAAGCATTAGAGGTCTCCAATCATTGACTATCCTTAAACCATATTAACACCCGTATACTAAACATTAAATACCATTAGACCATAAAGACCACTAAACGTTTAAGATCATCAAGCAATCGAAAAGCCAAACATTCAATAACACCAATCATTAACAACTCCAAACACATTATGCACCACACTCAAAGATATTCACACCTTCCACAAAATAGAATTTAAACCACACTTAATCTAACTTCTAGCCACATTTACTCCAACTTCTAGCAACAACACTTTCATGCTTTAACTCATTCCAATTACATTTGACATCATTCAAGCTTAGCAACATATTCAACAAACTAGAATTCAACAACACTTATAACTTCAAACAATCATTATGATTAAACCACACAATTCACTACTTAAACTACATACATGAACTCACTTGAAAACACTACGAATTAGACTCATTTAGCCTTCAAGCCACAACCAACATTTCAACCATAAACTAACCCCTTTTCCAACTCAATGTCATTCTTCAACAATTAAACCAAAACTCTTTTAAGCATTTCATCAAACACTTAATCTACATATAATACAACTATACCAAACAACAACACTCGCATAAAGCCTCCCACTTTTAATCCACTTACAAGTAATATAAATGCTCAATCTCCACACAACCAATATATACCCCAACTATAATACATTATAAGTGAAAATTTTTGGCAAAACCAACCTTAAAACAAGTTTTACAACCAAAATCTCCAAAGTGCACCATTGCTGAAATTTTTGAAAAATTCACTAAAATACACCAAAACTCCACAATTTGTGCTCCCAAGCTATAAAATTAAGTTATAAACATATATATATATATATATATATATAGCATTACAAACATTTAGGAGCAATTTAAGCACTAAAAACACAATAAAATACTATTCACGTTTTTTACAAAAAGTTTCCAGCAAAACAACATTTTTTAAAAACTCATCCAATTTTACTTCCAAACCATTAAAACATATTATAAACACATACATAAGTATATAAAATACATATACAAGCTTTAAACTAAAGGTTAAACTCATTTTTAGCTAAATCATTCATTATATAACTCATATATTCAACTACTACAAAACATGGATCAAATTAGCTAATAATCATGTATGTTGTTCTCTTTGACCTATCTAGCAAGAAGCACATACATTTACAACCTTATCTAGCATATATACACAATAATGAAAACCATGCTTCAACTTTAAAATTAAGTTTAGAAAATCCCCTCACCTTTTGAAGATAAAAATGCTAGAAACAAGTAGGACAAGCTTAGGAGATGCAAGAATAAGCTTGAATTTGGTTGCAAAGGCTTTGATCTTCTTCCTTCTTCTTCAATTTTGCTAGAAAAATACTATTCACCTAAGCTTGCTTTGGTTGGTTGAAGAAGAGAAGAAAATGAGTGTTTTTGGATTTATTTTGCAAATAAAAAGCTTAAGGTCAAAGATGATCAATTCCCGTGTAAACAAAATTGTGGCAGTCAAAGATGGTCAATTCCCGTGTAAACAACATAGCTCTGCCACACTTTACGAAAATAGTCATAACTTCTTCTAGAAAACTCCAATTCACGATCCGTTTGAAGCGTTAGAAACTAGACTCGTAAAGCTTTTCAACCGTATATAATTCGTCACCTAAATCTTCCCCAATTGGTGTAGTTTTTATTCCGAAGTTGGCCTAAAATTGACTCGTTTAACCTTATATTTTTGCTTCTGATCCCAAGTTTGCCTTTCATTAAACTTTCAAGAAATACCCACCTTGTCCTAGTTGGTCAATGAAGATGAAAAGTCAACTAGTTTGGTCAAAGAAGATGAAAGGTCAACAAAATGCAACTTAAATGGACTTTAAATTAAATTTTCACATAATAACACTTTGAAAATCATGTAAATGCACATATTATTTTCAAATACTAGTTTAAACAAGTAAATTCACATATTATTTTCAAATAATGATTAAAGTAAATGAATGCACTTGTAATGAATGCTCGGGTCGTCACAGATAATATGAATACATATATACATACTTACATTTTATGAAAAGTAAAGACAATGCTGGCATAATATATATATGTTGCATTGTCAATGAGAGAAGGACAAAGTATTTGAAAAACAGGGTTTATGTGATATATGCATATAACGTTATATGCATATCCCATCACTGTGAGCAAAGACTATAGGTATTGCAACGTGTTAAGAAATATTATAAATCTGATATTGTGGCGTCCAAGTTTCTTGAATGCCATTCTAGTGATGTAGCACTATATATTATTATAAATTATATGTTGATATATTAATATTATAATTGTTTACGTGAGTTTATATGTGATTGATTATTTTTTTTCTTTTTTTGGAACAACATCTATTATCATTGATAGTGATGTAACATGACAAACATGACATCCTGTTGTATTCCTTGATAGTATTTATAAAAGCAAAACTTATCTGTTAATAAGATGTGAATTGATATTCAATATTTCATATCAAACAACTTCTATTTTACATGCATAGATTTCACCTGTTAAAGGTTTTGAAGAAAAAAAAAATCTTCTAACTTGTTTGTGTGTTAATAATACTAGCTTGGTAGAGATCTATGTGGATTCTATCTTTTACAAATCCTTTCCTTCTTGAGTAATCATTTATGATAATGAATATAGTAAGGTGTTCAATTATGCTACATGGTATATATTGGAACTTAATTTTTAGCACTACGTACCAATATAATATTTTATGTAGTAAGTTGTATAGGGTGGGTATTATTATTATTTTATTAGATCATAATTAATAGAAAATTATGGCTCAAGTTAAAAGTTGTTTCCCTTTCGCAACTATGATTAGACTGTAATGGATAAACTTTATCTTTTCTTAGTTTAAGAAATTTGGGTTTAGAATTATTGGGGTTGTTTATGACCAAAGTGATTCAACCATAATAATTCTGTTGTGCCGAGCCCTGAGAATCAGAGAACAAATGGGTCATAACACCCATGTGTAAAACTCAACTATTGACCCAAAAGCTTAATCTATTGGGTCTTGAGCCTACACATGTTTATTAATAGCTCATTATTCTCCTAATCTTTCCATGTGGGAGGAATTTTTCTCTTTGCTCTTTAGTTCAACATGTTAAACTCCTAACAAATCTCCAACTTTTCACATGTGAACTCGAATTGGGTCTTAAATTCCCTTTGATCCACATTCATCGCTGATGAATCCATCTTCATCACCTCTCACAAGTTATTTAGATCTTCTTTTTTGCACCTTAGCTACTACTATGCTGGCCCAGTAGCTCTTCCCCGTGCAACCCAGATCAACCATGCATCTCCCTATGCACCTTAGACTAACCATGCACCTTAGCTACAACTATGCCAATTCCAGTAGCTCTTCCTTGTGCACCCGAGATCAATCATGAGGCTCCGCGATCTTATTCTCGTACGAGCCTGCTTAGATTCACCCAGATCAACCAAGCCTTGCTCCATAATGTAGTGCAGAGCAGTGAGCCCTTATGAAAGGGCTGAGTCCCAGTGGGGATTGTTTGTCAGGGAAAGGAGATTGAATGACGTTCTTATATGATGATGAAGCAAATACAATCCAAGGTGGAGATTTGTTAGGCTATGGCCCGTATTTGTAGTTAATACATAGCTGTCTTCTAAGCCCAATACCTAAAACCCTAGGAATTACCTATAAATAAGTCCTATGGCTATTATAATAGGTGTAACAAAACAAGAGAGGTGAGAGGCTTTGTAAGAGAGTTCTTGTAACAGTTTCATCATATAGTGAATTGTTCTCCTGCTACCCGTAGACGTAGGCTTTAGGCAGAACCACGTAAATTTCTGTGTTCGTCTATATTTCTCGTTTCTATAAGTTATTACCTTCGATTATCCTAACAAATTCAAAATGACTGTTTTGTCGCTGAATTTCCTTTAATGATAGGAGAAAGAGGGTTCTCCAGGTTAATACATACAATGGCCTGCTCAAAGGAGTTATTATGTGTGTTAATTTTTAGAAGGTTTGGTAAACTTTTTCAAATTAACATATACAATCACCTACCCAAATAGGGTTATTGTGTGTGTTAGTTTAGAGTGAATGAAGAGTGGTGGTGTAGGTGTATGGTCAAGGAAATATATCAGCCCAAAGGTGATATGTTTATGAGATTGTACATGTTCAACTGGTTTGGGGTTATGTATGGCTTAGAGGGTTTATCTTCCCAAAGGAGATAAACTTTTTGAATGTTGTATATTTCTCTTATTCAGCTTCATATAGGATACCTATAGTTGTTGTATTCCCTACCCAAAGGGGAGGATATATGATGTGGTTAGGTCCTAAGGATTGCTTATTTTATTAATTTATTAGTATTATGAGTTGTTATGATTACCCATGTTCTGATCCAGTTGCCTTGTGAATAAAGTCTCATTTGTTGTGAACAACAACAATGCCATAATTGAAGTCCTGACTGGATCCAATTATAAGAGATAAAAATAGAATGTAGAGTTTGCCCTGGGAATAACATATATGGACTTAGCTTTGCGTGAGAATGAACTACCAAAACCTACTACAGATAGCATTGATGATACTAAAATTCTTTATACTAAATGGGGGCGATTTAACCACTTGAGTCTTATTGCTATGGAGAGGTCAATTGCTCAACATTTTCTTAGTGGCTTACCAGAGACTACCAATGCCAAAGAAATTCTTACAGCTATTGTACAAAGGTATCAACTGTTAGACAAAGCAGAGGCTAGACGATTGATGAATGAATTGACAAGCATGAGGTATAATGACACTAAAGGATTAAGAGAATTCATACTAAAGATGGTACATGTCCAGTCTAAACTTAAGGCTCACAAAATTTCACTTCCAAATGATTTTGTTATTCATCATGCTCTCAACTCCCTTCAATCAGAATTTAGTCAGATTAAGACGGCATACAACTCCCATGATAAAACTTGGAGCCTAACTGATTTAATCTTTACGTGCAAAGCCGAAGAGGAAAAATTGAAGAGAAAGAAAAGTGAATCTACTTTCTACATTTCTCAATGGAAGGTTAATTTTGGCAAGGGAAAAGGGAAATTTAAAAACTCAGGATTTTCTAAGAAAAATAAGAACTCTAATGGGCATGATAATGGTTAGTTTCAAGGAGGAGAAATGTCAAATGGCAATGACAAGAGGTTCTGCTTTTATTGCGATAAGAAAGGCCATAAGAAAGCTAACTGTTGGAAGTATAAAGCTTCTCTAGAAAATAAGAACAAGGAAAAAAAAGGCTAAGGAGCTTAAGGAGGCCAAGTGAGAGGGATCCAAAGTTTAAAATTGGAATAACATTGAAGCTAAAATTCCTTATGTAGGAACAACTATTTTGGAATTAGATTATAGTTCGCTATTTGTTTTCAATAATACCTCTTGTGTGCTTTTATTTAGAAAAGAATTTGGTTTTATTTTCGTTATTAGACAAAGCTTAATATTATTTTAATTTTGGGAATAAAATGGTTGATATAATCTTTTATTCCATTGTTGTTGGCAATTGAATTTTATCTTATGATTTTTGTAAAATTATATATGACACTCCTTATTTGAAGTTTGATTAGGTAATCACATTGTTTGATTTCATAAAAGTAAGCTTGACCCATGAATATATATTAGATCTGTGGGACAAAATTTAATATTCATTGTGGTGTTAATAATATTTTCCTGGCAAATAGTGATGTAAGAAATCAAACAATTTCTATCGACAAACTTCGATATGAAGAATTTTGGGAAATGTTTTTTTGGTTGTGGGGATAAAGATTCATTGATTCTGCAATGTCCTTGGATTAATGTATGCTTAGCTTTGCTTAAGACCTGATATTGCTTCTATGATGAATTTTCTTGATTGGTCTCTCGTATCTAGGGAAAAATCATTGGATTGCGGCTAAGAAGGTCAGGAGAGATATTTGTAGAAAAACTATAGCTCTTTTGCTTCCATACAAGAAAGTGAATAATCTTGATGTAGTTGGATAGTCATATTCAAATTTTGGTGGTTCCGCGAGGACTTGAAGTCCATTTCCAGGCATATCTTTAGCTTGCAAGAGGGGTTATAGTGTCTCACATTCAGGGACTTGATTAAAAAAAAGAAAGAAAAAAAAAAAAGAGAGATACTATTTTTGAGAATTTGATAACAAACTTTGTTAGAATATACATTCATCTCATATTGAAAAATCAGAAATTCTTGTACGTGTGACCCATCTCATATCAGGTCATACATGAGGGGGAGTGTTAGAATATAACACTTGTCCCATATCGGAAAATCACCAACTCCAAATCTGCCATACAAGATCTTGGGCCACTTCACTTGTCACCAATTGGTTTTAAGTTGAAACCTCAGGCTTGTTAACATGGTATCAGAGCTAGGCCCATGGTCTAGTCTTGTTCATCTTTCATGTCTTGTCACGTGTGACCCATCTGCTCTCGCTGACAGTGTCAGCTCTCGTTTCCAGGTTCTCTCTCGTTTCCAAGTTTTCTCCGGGTCACACGTGGGGGAGGGGGGGGTGTTGGAATATATATTCCTCCCATATCGAAAAATCAGAAACTCTTTCACGTGTGACCCATCTCAAATCAGGTCACACATGAGGGAGAGTATTAGAATATAACACTTGTCCCATATCGGAAAATCACCAACTCCAAATCTACCATATAAGATCTTGGGTCACTCCACTTATTACCAATTAGTTTTAAGTTGGAACCTCAGGCTTCTTAACAAACTTAATGTTTGCTAATCTCTTATTCAAAGGTTTGAGACCTGTAATATTTTAACAACATGTTGAGATGTGGGTATTCTAGTGCACTTGAATTTTTGGGTTACTGGGAGTCTGTTATAATATGAGATTTAAATAATGACTCTATTTGCTATTTTCTCATTATATGTTATATCGGCTTATTAATAAATTGAACCATTTTGATGATGATCATCATTGTTGTATATTATTTGAGTTGTCTTCATTATTGTTTGCTATTTGAAATCTTGAGATATTATGATTGGAGAGATATTGACTGGTTGCAGTTAAAGGGATTTCACTTGTTAAGCATACAAGTTATGTGAATGAGCTTCTTGGAGTCATGTAATTTTACACACTAGAAAGAAAGGACAATTTCACCTTTTATCATGTGTCAATGATAAAAAGTATATCGATCATCATAGTCCGATATTAAAGATCAAATTGAAACGGATTGGTTCAAGATGCTTTCTCAGGACTATTATTTTTGAAATCGTGGTCACGTTAACTATTTTTGTTGTTATCAACCTGAGAGTCATTTTAAAATAAATAAAATTATTTTATTTAAATTCAATTAATTAATTAATGTAGCTCAAGTGGGAGAATGTTGAAAAAATGTATAAAGTGTGGGCTTACATTAATTAGTTATTTTGATTTTTATAAAACGGGTTGATGGATAATCATTGATTGGTAAGCCTATATACGATCATCCAGTTATTGGGCTTAGCATCTTGGTTAATTAAAAATCTAGTAGGACAGATAAGTGTAAGCTATTAGTTTTGCTGAAACTCTAACAGGAAGGCCCAATAGAACTCCTATTTGAGCTAAGTCCCCTCCTAATCGTTGCACTATAAAAATATCTTACGCGTTTCGTAGTGTTATCTTGAGCTAATCTCATAGAAAGCTTTCATAAAGCAAAGGTATAGGGAGGAAAACCTAGTGCGTTGTATTGCATAATGATTCAACATATTACATGGCAGAAACATGTACGTTTACTCATCTCATAGATTTGGTGTTTTAATTTCATATATGAATTTTGTGAATCATGACAGTATCATGAACAACTTCTACAAGTTATATTTAGCCATCCAACTGAGGTTGTTCCTAGACTAATTTAAGTTGTTTTAAAGGTTTTGGAAGATTTCTACTACTTGCTTTTTATAACCTTGTTAATTAAAACTGATATTTATCCTTCCTTCTATTAGTGCAGCAAAGAAAGTTATCTTTCTTAACAAAAAAAAGAAAAAGAAGTGAGAAATTGGTCGGATGGATGGAAAGGTGAAAGGATGAAAAATGAGAGAATAACAAAGGAAGAAAAATTGTCTTGCTTCCTTTGCTTGGTAGGAGGGACAGAAAATGGAGATCATGTAGAATGGAAAAGTAAAAGTGTAAAAAGAAAATTCTTTTCTTTTATGTTTTCTATTGCAAGAGGAAAACTATTTCTTACACCACGTGTAATAACAACCTTCTAATATTCATTTTAGAGAGTGTCAAATAGATCTAATTCCATAAAATATAGGTGAAATTGAACTATATGTAAGATAGAAAGAGATTTGATAAAATATACTCCATCAACAAGTGCCTTCTCCTTATTCTACTTTGAGGCCCAAGAGTTATTTTCTAACATAGGGATTTCTTTCACTTAAATTCATAACTTAATAACAATATTGTCCATCATTGATATCTTCTTAATTTTACCCTTATTTTAATATAAAATGTGATGGACCTTGTAAACACAAGGGGTCCACAAGTCTCATATCTTAAAAAAAAATGATATAACTCTCTTTTATCAAATGTTCAAAGGATATGAAGCAAACTTACCAATTAAGTAATTGAATCCACTATGAAGGTTCTTGACAACACAATTATGTCAGAAAATTTAAAAGCTTTTATATTCCCATTACGCGTGTTAATCAATCTCTTTCAACTTTTATTGAGAAGTTTCTTAAAATATCTTAATCAAAATATGGTCATTTGATTTTGATTACAATAACCTACTCACTTACTATTTTTTTTTTCTCCTCTTATCTTTTTCATTTCCTTAAAATGAATACCGTCCATGATTCATCAAATTTAAAATACACAAAATCAAAACCTCCTTACTTAAAACGTTCATTTCCATTTCACTTTTCCCCTTCCTCCCTCTTGTTGTATGAAAAAACAAGACAAAAACAAATATCATAAAAAAACCAAGTCCAACCAATTCCCTAAACCCTTTTTATCTTACATGTAGAGATATTTATGGAGATATTTATTTTTAACAGTATTTTTAGAAATTTTTGTACATCAACCTGTAAAGATAATAAATTCATTTTTTAAATTATTTTTAAAATTATTTAAAAATTAAAAAAAAATTATTAAAGTAAAACTGAAATAAAGATTTTCTAAAATTACAATGTAGAAAAATTATTAGAGTGAAAGTGAAATAAAAAATCTTTACATGTAAAGAAGTGGCAAAAATTTTATATATATAAAAAAAAAAAAATAAAGAAGTTTATTGAACTTGGTAAGCTTCCCTCTAACCATTTCGAGAAACCAATTCCCAAATCTCCTCATCATCCTTCTCACTTCTCACCTCTCACCTCACACCTCACACCTCACCTCCTGCCTCCATACCCTCATCAAAAATAGCATAAAATCTCTACCCCATCAAAAATAGCATAAAACCCACCCCCGCCGTACCCCCACCCCACCCCCACCCCCACCCCCACCTCCATCTCCTAATACAGAAAAAAAAAAAAAAAAAATCTCCTCAAAACACACACACACACACACACACACACACAGAGATCTGATTCTGATCTCAGTAACATGAAGAAGCAAAGTAACTAAAACCATTTGATTTCCCTCATTACACGCACACAAACACACTATACAATCTTACACACATTTCCAATAGCTGCATTCAGAAACCTTCAATGTCATCATCATCCACCAAATCAGACCACAAAACTCATCGAATCGAAAGAATCATTCAACACTCCCAAACCCAACAACAACACATCTCCAATAACACATCTACCCATCAAAACGACATCGTAAATTATACCAACAATAATAATAATAATAATAGTAATAATATTTATAGCTATTCTTGTTTTCACTTATCGGAGCTCCGATCTTGTGTTGGGCCCCACCCGTTTAAGAATCTCCAAACCTTACTCCAAGTCCGCCCCCTCGGCCGCGCTTGCCTCATCAAAGACCGGACCGTTAAATGCAACGCGTGTTTTCACGCCCAGGCTCGGCTGTATGCATGCATTGTGTGCGCGGCGGTTTCCTGCCATCTCCACGCGCCGTTGCATGCGTCGGATTCTTCCCACCCAATTGCCGTGGATGTCGACCGCGCCGAGCTGTTTTGCTGTCTCTGCAACGACCAGGTGTATGATAAGGAGTTCGACGCTGAGGTTGTCCTCGCAGCCGCGGCCGGATCGATCACCGGACCAACGCATCCGCCGGGGAGTTTACAGAATCTGCGGAAGAGGCGGCGCGTGGAGTACAAGTCGTGGACGCCTGATCTGAAAGAGAGGGCTTTAATAGTAGAGAACTCGAGTCCTTTACCGAGTCAACTCGGTGACGACTCGATGTCTGACTCAGCAGCTTCTCCTCCTTGGGGTTTGAGAGGGCTTAACAATCTGGGAAACACGTGTTTTATGAACTCGGTGTTGCAGGCATTGCTTCATACGCCGCCGTTTAGGAATTATTTTCTGAGCGATAAGCATAATCGATATTTTTGTCAGCGCAAAAATGATAAGAATTCAAATGCTAATGCTAATGCGAATGCGAATAAGTTCTGTTTGGCTTGTGATTTGGACGCAATGTTTTCGGCCGTGTTTTCTGGCGACCGGACGCCCTATAGCCCGGCAAAGTTTCTCTATAGGTCTGCATTTGTATTTCCGTTGACTATTTTTGATTAATACTTTGCGATGCAATGTTTGTGTGTATATATGCATGTGTGTCTATGTATGTATATTTATACATATTTGTATTTTTTTGCGTGTGCGTTTTGCTGATGTAATGTATCCATGTGGCTTGTAAAGTATTATGAGGTGGTTAGTTGTTAGAAAGTGCAGTTTCCCGCTTTGTTTTGTATATAATTATTTAATTAATCTTATTTTTGGATATAATGCTCGAAAAAAGATCATCTAGGACCAAATGGTAAAGGAAAAGGAAAATGAAATAAGATCATGAATTTTGAGTCGCATATGCTTTGTGGTAATGGATTTCGCCAAGTGTGAACAAAATTAATTTTATGTTCGGATATATGACGCTCTCTTTTGGAAGTTAAAACAAAATATGGGATATGAAATGAAATGGCACGTGCTAGAAGCTAAGGGTGTCGCTTGTTACGAGTATTCATAGACTGTCATGAGATTTGCTATATCATACATGTTATCTAGTATTTGGAAAAACTGACGGGTTTATACATATCTTGTGGCCAAAATTGCAAATTGATTTTTTCTGTATATTTGGATAGTAAAGGTTAGTTTATAAATTGTGTTTATGATGGCTGTAACTTTTGTCACAGTTGGTGGCAGCATGCCTCAAATCTTGCAAGTTATGAACAGCAGGATGCTCATGAATTTTTCATTTCCATCCTTGACGGGATTCATGAGAAAATGCAGAAGGACAAGCGCAAGCCTCAGACTCAAGGTAATGTTTTTCCTTTCATTTGTTGTTTTTAGTCTCTCAAACATCATCCTACTTCTATTGTCTGGATTAGTAGACTGTAAAACTTGATCATTGAGTAGTGAATTGAAAATATCAATTATACATGTCCATGTATAATATACCGTATAAGTGAGTTAGAAAGCCCAGGTTACTATAGTTATGCCAGGGTTGTTTTTCTTTCCTCCTAATTTTTATCTGATGGGAGAATATGGAAGCAGATTGAGTAATTCACATGCATAATCAATTGTTGGCTCATAGAATCCTCCAACTAGGACCTTTCTTATGTGGGGTCCGTGCAATGGATGGTGCTCCAGCATCATAAATTTAGGTAATCGGAATGGAGTTTGTTAGGTTAATGCTAGTGTATTGTTTCTGCAAGAAGTTACAAACTCTGTTGTAAAACAACATTATGAATTTAGGTCCACCAGTACTTGAACAGTTTCCTCCTTACAGCTCTTAATTACCTCCTACGAGACAGAATAATATATCTCTATAAACATACAATCACATGAAAGGTAACCGTTAAGACAAATATGGCAATGCCTTGTCTTATCTTGCAATTAATCAAAACACAGAGTTGAAACTAATTTGATATATCCTGTTATAATTTCAATTCTAACTGGTTAAACATGATCCTGGTATCTATGTTTCAAATTCTAATTCCTGTACTTATCTTAATTTCGCCTAGACCTCATAACATTATCTTCTTGTATTGGAGTCAATATTTTCGTGAGAGAAGGTTTCATTAGGTCCAGTTAGATATTACTTGAACAATCTTAACAGCTGTTCGATGTCCCCATGTTATCCATTCTGCTGTCTGATCTGATTAAGACAACCAAAAATACTATTATAGATTAATGAGTGACAGAAATATTTAACTGCAGGGGTGTGGGTATAGGTCTTTCATTTGCCCTAGGCATCAAGGAGAGCTCTGAGATTTAGGGCCAATTTCTCAAATTGCAAGCTTGCCACGTGCTTAACCCCAGTAAGTCTCACTTTCCTTAGTCTTCTGGTTTCAACATAGGATTTGTCTTGTGTCACATTAATTCTCATGTTAACTCCATCTTTGCCATTGTTAGGGTCTCTTCATCTCCGAGACAGCTGATCTCAAGAATGAAGAAAGTTCGTGGAACCACTAGGTTAACAACCAGGCAGAATCTTTCTGTCAAATATTGGGGACGTAGTGTTATCCGTAGATCAAAATACTTATCAACTTCTATAGTTTATCCTCTAGCAGAGTTCCTTCAATTATAATATGTTACTCAATTCGAAAGAGTCATCTCAAGCAGCAACTTCTCATTGAATCTTCATATTAATCTTCATCCAGTATAATCTTGCAAGAAGTCTACGGTTCTCACATATAGATGAAAATAGCTACCCTTTCTGCCTTCCTAGTTAATCAGTTGTGGGTAACACGAAAATAAATTCATATTGTCATAATTTGTGAATTTCAAATTGTCAAAACTTCCTCTTATAGCTGAATAAATTGCTAGATGTTGGAATTTTCTATTTCTCTGAACCAATTTAGCCTTTTGATTTTAGTGTTATCAGGATACGAGTTCATTGACACCTGCTTTTTTCACAGAATATTGGGATAAGTTTTTAAATGATGGTTTGGTATCTTTTACTGTTAACCTGTTTCAGGATATATTCTGTTACATGAAAGGGCTTCTTATAACCTGATTTAATATGCTTAAGCTTTATTTGCTACCATATAGTATTCAACTAACTAGTTTTGTTTTTAGTGCAGGTCATGGAGATTGTTGCATTGCTCATAAAGTCTTTTCTGGTATCTTGCGGTCTGATGTGATGTGTACCGCTTGTGGATTCACATCTACAACTTATGACCCATGTGTAGATATCTCATTAGACTTGGAGCCAAATCAAGGAGCGCATACTAAATCGGCATCCACAAAATCCCATCATAGCAATGGCAAGGCAGATTCTGTGATTTCTAGCCAGAATTGTGGGACTTCTACCTTGATGGGGTGTTTAGATCGCTTTACAAGACCTGAGAGATTAGGATCCGATCAAAAGTTTTTCTGCCAGCAGTGTAAAGTGAGACAAGAATCTCTCAAACAGATGTCCATAAGAAAGCTTCCTTTGGTTTCTTGCTTCCATATCAAAAGGTTTGAGCATTCACCGTTCCGGAAAATGTCAAGAAAGATCGACCGCTATCTACAGTTTCCCTTTTCCTTGGACATGGCACCTTATCTCTCTTCATCAATATTGAAAAGCCGATTTGGGAACAGAATGTTCTCTTTTGATGGAGATGAGTCAGATACCTCCAATGACATGTCTTCAGAGTTTGAGTTGTTTGCTGTTATTACTCATTCTGGTAAACTTGACGCTGGCCACTATGCGACCTATTTGAGATTACGTAATCAATGGTACAAGTGTGATGATGCGTGGATCACTCAAGTGAGTGACAACATTGTCAGAGCCTCGCAAGGATACATGATGTTTTATGTGCAGAAAATGCTTTATTACAAAGTAAGTGAACGATCTGTTGCTTCCTGAAAGCCAGCAGAAGAAAATTGGTGAAAATGTGGAACTGCCTAGGACATGAACTGAAGCTACCAATTTAAGCTCATGGTGCCCATGTAATAGCTGGTGGATGAAATGTCATGGCAGACCCTGAAAACCAGCATCTTTGAGTTGCTTTTGTCTCCAGTGAAAGGCTAAGCCGCTTATTTTGCTTCCAGAGTGCATTCTTTATTAGGCAATTTTTCGATTTGGGTGGAGCAGGACATTGGCCAGAATTTTTTTTGGCCCTCTCCTGTGATTGAGAAATTCACATGACAGTTTCGAAAGCAATTTTGGTAAACTTTGATCAATATTTCTCCGTCTCATTTAATTGCTTTCTTATGTTTTCTTTCTCCCTCCTAACCCTTCGGTAAAAAGAAAAAAAAGAAAAGAAAAAAAGATCAGAGGAAAGGAAAAGAATTGTAGCCACAGTATCTATGAATTTTAAAGGTGTACTAATTCTGCTTATCACATAACGTCATGTTAGTAATCAGTGTTTAGAATTCGCTTCTATTTTAGTAGATTTTTCACTTGAAATTTCTTTTAACTCAATTCTCTTGTTAGCACTTGAACGTTTATGTTATTCGTCACTATTTTGCTGTTCTTCACTTATTTATTTATTTATTTTATTGCTTCCTGCTGTAGTGCTGTTGCTGTTTTTTACTTGGACTAGCACGTTATAATATTATAAGAGAAATTTAATAGTAACAAATTGTCCACATGTAGTTATGAAAATGATCTGGATAGTTTATCGCCATTAACGTGTGGAGAGAGCTTATTTATTTATATGACTCAGACATGTACGATGATTGTTATGTTAGAGTTGCTGTCCATACAATTATGATAAGATAATCAGTTCATCACCGTTGAATTGGACCGTAACGTAGAGCTTATTTGTACATACGACTGAGCATGTACGATGATTGTTCTGGTGGATATGGTTTATATGTGTTGTATGTCCATTGAGATGCACCAAATTCGTTGGTTATTTTCGGTTAAAGCTTGTTGACGTTGGGTGGGTCACCTTTTGAAGCACTTTGCATTGGATATAACAATGCTTTCGTACCTCACGTTTACTTTATTTGCCGCAACTGATAGGTAATGAGTTGTATGCTGCTGTACAGATTATCAATTTGGCTTAGGAATACATACAAATTAAGAGAAGAGGGTGATAGGACGGCGGTAGGACCACTATAATCGGTGATACCAAGGCAACATTGTAGAATCTTGCTGTTTCTGTCTTTCTCCTTAGTAGGCCGTTTATATCTAGAGCACTAGTTGTGGTTTGCGAGGGTGTTTGCTTACCTTATTACTATAAGGCTCCTTTTGCTTTCCGTAAAATATTTTTTTGAAAATGTTTTTTTCATTTTTTGGTATTTGGTAATACTAAAAAATTCGTCAACTGAAATCTTGCTGTTTCTGTCTTTCTCCTTAGTAGGCCGTTTATATCTGGAGCACTAGTTGTGGTTTGCGAGGGTGTTTGCTTACCTTATTACTATAAGGCTCCTTTTGCTTTCCGTAAAATATTTTTTTGAAAATGTTTTTTTCATTTTTTGGTATTTGGTAATACTAAAAAATTAGCCAACCGAAAAATATTTTTCAATCAAATAATATTTTGTTAAAAACAGTGAAAAATATTTTTCTTTGAGAGAATAAAATATTTTTCACTCACTTCACTCCACTTTCACCCACCCCGCCCCACCTGACTTGCTCCTCTTCACATTTCAATTAATTATTATTAAATAAAAATTAGTTAATTTAATAGAAAATAATTAATTTAATTATAAATTTTTTTAATAAATTGATAATAATAATAATTAATTATTTATTTAATCTAAGAATTTTTATTCATTTATTAGCTATTAATTAATTATTAAATTAACTTAATTTTGAATTAATAATTTTATAAATTAATAATAATTAATTGAATAATTATTAATACTTTATGACATTATTAATTGATTAATTAATTAATTTATTTATTATGTGTTAAATAAAAATTATTAATTATAATTAATTATTATTAATTTATGACATTATTAATTAATTAATTCATTCATTAGTATTAATTAAAAATTATTATTAATTTATTTATATATTATGTATTAATTATAAATTTTATTAAATAATTATTTTTAACTTATTTTAAATTTTTATTAATCAATTAATTAATAATAGTGATTTATTATTAATAATTTTTTAAAAATTAATAAAATAATAATTTTAATCAATTTTTCAACATTACATCCAAACACTATAAAATATTTTTCACCAGCAAGTTATTTTATGGCAAACAAACGGAGCCTAGTTATTTTTCTTTTTTCCCAACAAGCTCTTAAATCTTATAATGCAAGAGAGAGAGAGAGAGAGAGTGAGAGTTGAGAGCAACATGTTGTCTTATGCCAAAAGATATGATTTTGATGATAACAAATCGAAGAAAATTGAATTTGTAAGTGTGTTTGTTCTAATGTATTTATATGTTTAAAATACACACTTATTGACTTATGTGCATTAAATGTATATATCATTATAAGCCAAATTATACTTTAATATTTTAGTTTGTGTGGATTATATTGTACTAATGATATTATAAGCCAAAATATGGCATGAATTCTTGGTGTTAGAAGAGGAAGAGAACCTTGCATGAAAAGGTACATGATTTTGATTAAATAATAGATGCAAGATTGAGAAGATATAAATTATGTAGGTCATTATTGTTTACACGATCAAGATCACCACAAGTATGAAGAAATGAAGTTTTGAAGAGCTGAAAAAATGAATATTATAAAGATTTAATAATAATGTTTATTTCTTCATTTCTTGGTAATCTTTATAGTTGTTCAAGCTCTTGGTAATCTTTCGAAAATATCTTTAAATCTTTCTTCAAGAGTTTTGAAAAGATTTTAAAAGATTAAATGGGTTAGAACATCTTTTGAAGAAATGTTCTTAAAATTTTGTTTTAAACTCTTAATTACAAAAATTGATTTTAATCTTTTCAAAAGAGTTTATAAAATGTTTTGAAGTGTTAAAAATGTTGTAAACACTTTAGAAGAAGTGTTTTTTAAATGCGTAAACGTTTTACCTTCGAAAAATTAGATTTCGGGTGAAATTGTGCAAAGTTGAAAATCTAACACTATGCATGTCGATTGACCTAGTCAACCGGGTCCTCAACCGGCTTACTAACCCGACTTTTCGAGATTGTTTTGTAAATAAAATCCAGTTCATGTATTCAACCGACTCCTCAACCGGCTTTGTCATAAATTTAAAAAATAACCGTTAAAGAGCCATTATAACATTTTCTATAAATACCAAACCAACTCATTTCATCAAATCAACTCTTCCAACATATTTCTAACATCTCTAAACTTCAAATTTCAAATCTTTATCAAATCAAATTAAGCTTGAGCTTAAATTTGCAAATCTATTGAGCATTCAACTGATTGTTCTTCATTGTATTATCTTACAAATACTCAATCTTTGTATTATATACACTCTTGGGCTCTACATTAGGATTGATGGTATCATTGTAAAGAAAAGAGTGTGAAAAAATCATTTATGGATTCAAAGGGTGGAGTTAGTAGATTTGAAGTTTTACCAACATTTGAAGAAGTATCATAGTGGAGTTTGTACAAATCCTAAGGGGATGAAGACCTTAGGTAGTGGACTAGACCTTCAAGAGTTCGAACTACTTGAAAATACCAAGTTTGATTTCTCTTTCTCTACTCTATTTATATTCATTATCATATATATTATGTAGAGTAATTATCTTGCTCTTTTGTGTGATTTTATTTATCATAATATCTCTTATCTAGTTATTCATATAAGGTGTTTGATAAATTATCTCCAAGAAATTTTTGTGAGTTGTAGTAAATTTTTAAATGACCAAAAATTCTTTTCTAAGAGTTTAGAACTCTAAAATGTAACAAAAATTATGAAAAGTAGAGCATAGCAAACTTTAGAAAGAAACTCCAAAAGTGTCAATTTTAATAGACTTATTAGAGGGTTCCATTAGCGTGCATTTAGTAGGAATTGGACCTTTGTCCCAACCATTGTAGCACGTATATCACCCATGGCGTAAGACATATGATTACTTGATGTTGTCCTCACCTTCCTCTGGCATGTCATCAGTAATTTGTTCAGGGTTATAATGAAACTCCAAAAGAGCTCATCTTTTAGAGCTTATTAGTTTTTCCTATTTTGATTATAAAAAAAAAAAAAAAAAAAAAAACAGAGAAGCTCAGTTAGGTGGTTATAAGCTCCAAGCATTTACTAAGAGTAAAATCAGGGAAGCAAATTGAATTTGAATAGTGCACACTAGGTTAAAATGTAACTACAGTCTATAAGCACGTTAATGATAGATCGAGATGGATCATTGAGGTACTAATTGGACAAGAGAATATACTTCTTTTTTTAATTTATTTTGTCAGAAAAGAACTTCATAAATAGAATTAAATAAAATATATAGGGCCAAAAACACTTAACTAAGCCCAACCAAAAATAAGAAAATCAGAAACACAAGCTAACAAAAATCCTAGGCTTAGAGATAGCACAAACAGCTAGAGGGCTAGAAAAACAACGTGGCCTAGCTACCAAGCCCAACAAACAAAGGTCAAGGCCAAGAAAAGCCTACAAAGTAAATGAATCATCCAATCTAGCCTAACAAAGAGGGGTCGAAAACAATGGTCATCCATTTAACAAACCATGAACATCCAAGCCGGAATTTGACGATGAACCCTGCTGATGACCTCTAGCATAACCTCAAAAGTATGCACTACTCTAGCAGAGCAACCTGAAATAGACCTAGCAAACAGCGCCAACATCAAACAAACCACAACTTACTTTCAATCACGATGGACAACTCTAGGGTAAGGCCTAGGCTATAGCAAAATATAAACCCTACTCCAAAAAAGTCATAACCATGGTTGAAATCCCACAATATGCAAGCCAACAAAAAGTGCATAGGCCATGTTACCACTTCAAAGGCAACAAACTTTTAGAATCTCCCAAAGGCGTTAAAGTCTCCTTCTTTGATAAGCAGATTAGCTAGTACCCAATGAAGACTAAATCAAGACAAGTGGAAATCAAGTCCACCAGAGTGCCTCTAAACATACTACCAACCTTTGTGGTCATACATGTCGGCTAGGAAGAGGGGAGGATTGCATGTAAGAGGAAAATAAGATCTTTAGCTCGTGTGCTATAGCATTATAAAATAATTAAATACAAAACATATATGGTGAATCCACCTTGGAAGAATATAAAATAGTATTGTAATTTAATATATATACATCTCTTGTGGTGTATATCAACTTGATCTTTTAACCCCTTACTCTACTCTTTTATGTTTGTCAATTGATGTGAAAACAAACTCATACAAACTTATACAAACGTTGGCCTCAAATATCCCTTTCTAGTTGTATCAGCTTCTGAACTTAAACTTTTCCCTCGAGAATAGGTTAATCTGCTGTAACTTTGTTTTATCTATGACTGATTTCTTTTGTCAAAAAAAAAACCCTCTTCAATCTATTAATATTCTAAGACAACAACCAATATGCCACATGTCAGTTAATGAGCATCTCTACAGGAACAACCATATCATGCCACGTGTAAGCATTATAAGCATCTCAAATTTTGAAAGTTTGAAATAATTTTTATAGGTTATAATGTACCAGTTAATTAATTTTAAAATTTTGAAATGATTTTTATAGGTTATAACGTACAAAATAATTAATTTGAAAATTTGAAATAATTTTTCCAGATTATAATGTACAGATAATTATTAGATGCAGTATTATCCAAATAATATTATTTTAAATTTATATCTTATATTTTCAAATGATTTTCCTATCTATCTTAGTACTCTATCATATCTTTATTTAAACTTTTTTATCTCTATTTGTAAAAATCTTTATTTTATATACGGATTTGAAGAATTATATAAATAATAACGTATTAATGTGAATTTATTTGAACTACACGCTTTTCTTTCGTTCTCATTATTCTATTCTAGTTTCATTGAGTTTTCCCCATCTATTTAGAGGTACATGTTTCATGCATTAATGTGATTTTGGAATTTTTTTATTTTTTATTTTGTTTTTTAGATTGTACAAGGCCTCAATCGGAGTCAACTAGAAAATCAAACGTTTGTGCAGGTTGTCTTAATCAAGAGGTATGTGTTACTGCTCCCAAAGGCCTTGATCTTGATAAAGTTTTAGGTTTTACAACTGTAGTTACATAATTATGTATACTACTTCCCGTTTAGGGTCTTAGATACGTGGAGCGCTTTATGAAAACTCATTCATTACCAATATTAAGTTTCTGCTTTCTATCAAAATTTCTATTATGTTATTTAAATCCTATAGTATGTGAATTACCTTTTGCTTTCTTATTTCCTTGTCTATAGCTTGATTGATATGTTCTTACTATGCCAACGGTACAGGAATATATATAAACAACGCGAGTTTGCTTTGCTACTCAGAACATTTTTTGTGACTTCTTTTTTACAACATAAATGTAATCAAACATGTCGATTTTGAAGGTTTTACAACTACAGCTACATAATTATGTATATGTTTTGCTCCTTAATTTTATCTTTTTATTGTGATTCTTTTGGATCTGGTGCACTGTTATCACATTGAAATTTATATTTGTGTTATTATCTTTGTCGTCTTATTTCCAACCGTAGAAGGATATAGTCAAGATTTTTAGGGTTTTAAAGTTATTTTCCTATTTTTTCAATATTATAGTTTGAGCACTAACTATATTATGATATCGTTATTTCAGACAACATTGATTTGGGGTCTGCGCATGGTAAATATTTCTATGCCTGTTGTCTCAGTATTATTGACCTAGCTAAGCTTTTGTGGTCATTTTGTGGTTTATGTGGAAAATTTGAATGAGTAAAAACTTCATATCTCTATATATAAAGCTTTTCTACTCATCTTTGTTTTGATTTTGACTACTTTGAATTGATGGCTTAACAGGTTAGGAGAAGTTCTGAAAGCACAAGATTTGAATGTGGTTTTGCGCAATTTTGGGAAATAAAATACAACACCACTAAGGCGCAATTTCACACCATTAGGATATTATCTTCTGTTTGTGGTTCATTCAAGATATTCCTACTAAGAGCATTTGAGTTAAACTCCAGTATAGTAAATTACTTCGCAGTCCTTTATATAGATTCACATAATCTGCAACATGAGGTTTATCATATAAACATGTTACTAAATTGTAATAATTTTCTTTTCTCTTGGGTTTCATTCAAATTGTAATTAATTTATTTTTCTTTGTATTCAAGAACTGGTTATGATAATAATTTCCAATGGCAAAATTTATTTGTAAACTTTTATGTTATTCTTATGGAGAAAATTCACATGGCAATGAAAAGAACAAACCTAGTATAGCGTATAATTAGTCATCGCAAATATTCATTGATCATTATAGGCTTCAATTTTGATTAGTAAGTAATATAATGATTTCTTTAAAAGGAGCCCACCTCCACATGAGACGAAAAAAAAGAGAATGTCTCAAATAAATGGATATGTCATAATATTATGTAAATGGATATTTATTTGATGTAGTTTATGATTATTCAACTCTAAAATTAGCTTTTGCTTTGTATTTCAAGTACAAGTAACATCTGATGACAAGCAATTTTTCTAATTTTACTTTGTTATAAATAGGGCTTTCTACATTGTAAAAATTATATTAATAGAGCGAGATCTAATCATAAGATATGTACCTTTTCGTATATTACTTTGCTCTTTTCTAGACATTTATTCTTATCCTTAGGATGATCAAGTGCATTAGTGTACTGATTTTCAGGAATATTATAATATTGACGTTTTAACTTTTTGCATTTTATATTTATGTTTCTATAATATTTATGTGCGTCTCATTTTTAGAAATATAGATGTATCCCCCCTTCTATATGAGCGTAATTTCTGTAGATATACCTATAGAGTTCTAAAGTTTTAGTTTCTAATTATCTATTTGTGGAACAGTGACTTTGGTTTGTGCTATTACACATTAGAGTCATCATTGAATCATAAAAATGTAAATAATAGGATGGTATTGTTAAATATCTGCACCGTGCCATGTCCACAAGTAGGATACAATCATACAAATTAGAAGAAAAAAAAACAAATTCTAGAGAAACCATGATTGGAAGAAACAAAATAAAAAGAAAAGGAACTTCAGCAATAGTACAAGTATACTTCGAATGAATTCTGATAATATATATAGCATGTAGTTTGAGGAGATTCCAAAGATTCTTTAATGGCGGTAATAAGTTATGATTACTCGAAAAATACCCCAAAATTTGGTGTATTCATTAGTTATACTAATTTCTTTTCAGTAGACTGTCTGCTCTCAAAATCATTGAGAATGCACCTAATCCATAACCCATAACTGTTTGTATACAGGTCAAACTATCATAAGAGAATTTTCTTGAACGTTCTCTCATGTAACTACATAATTAGGAAATATAATTATTAATGAGAGAAAACTAATATATAATTGGACAAATATATAGATTTTTGTGCACTAATTCCATGAATTTGTGTGTGAAAATATTCACAGTTAATCATATTTTTTTCTTAGAATATCGGCTGCTTCTTAAATTTTTGGATTGGATAAGTTATTAAAATTATCCGTTACGGTTTGATTTTTATAAGAGATAATCGATGGGTAAATCGATAGGTTTTAACTTTAGATGTTAAAAAAATTAAAACCTAAAACTCGATTATTAATTTAATAGATTTATATATATATATATACATATTGAACCATTTTATCAACCGTTCTGCCACATGTCAACAAAAGAGTATCTCTCCAACCTTTTTTTTTTACTAAAACTTGCCAAACAAAAGAAATACTCTTTATTTAAACTCCTTTATCCGTTAGAGTTTGGTTTTTATATCTTAAGTTTCTATTCTCTGTATATTAGGAGTCTATCTTATCTTCCTTTAAACTCTTTTATCTCTATTTGAAAAAAAAAAGCAAAACAAAAAAAATTTTTAGGAACTTGAGGAAAGGAAATACATACATGTATTTTTTGAAGCTTGATCTATGTAAAATAATGCTTATTGTCGCATTTTTTAGAAAATAGGTGCTTATATTTATTTTTTATTTTTTTGGTAAACTTTCTCTCACGTAATCGTGGTAGTGAATCCACATAATCATGAAATATAATTCTTAACAACAGAAAACTAATATATAATTGGACAAATACCCAGACTTTTGTGTACTAATTTCATGCAATTTGTGTGTGAAGATATTCAAAGTTAATCATATTTTTTCTTAGAATATCAACTGCTTCTTAAATTTTTGGATTGTATAAGTTATTAAAATTATCTGTTAGGGTTTGGTTTTTATAAGAGGTAACCAATGGGTAAATTGATATATTTCAATTTTAGACGTTTAAAAAAATCGAAACCTGAAACGGGATTATTAATTTAATAACAAAATCTAATATATATATATATATATATATATATATATATATATATATATATATATATATATATGGATGTGTGTGTGTGTATGTATGTATATATACATATTGAACCATTTTATCAACCATTCTGCCACATGTCAGCAAAAGAGCATCCCTCCAACTTTTTTTTTTTACTAAAACTTGCCAAACAAAAGCAATACTCTTTATTTAAACTCATTTATCCTTAAGAGTTTAGTTTTTGTATTTTAAGTTTCTATTTTATGTATGTTAGGATTCTATTTTATCTTCAATTAAACTCCTTTATCTTTATTTGAAAAAAACAAAACAAAAGAAAACTTATGATACAACAACTTGAGAAAAGGAAATACATACATGTATTTTTTGAAGCTTGATCTATATAAAATAGTTCTTACTGTCGTATTTCTTAGAAAATAGATGCTTATATTTGTTTTTTCTTTTTTTGGTAATGACATATTATTTAGAGTAACTATACATTATAATCTTTCAATAATGTAATTAAAAAGTTGAAATAATTAATTTTATGTTCCATATTTTAGAATATTGACATCACAAAAAGACTTAAATATTCGATTCATACAATGAAAATCAAATTAAAAAAAATATAAATAAGAGAAAAGAAAATTCTACATCATTTTTTAAATGATAAAACCTTCCTCATAAAATTACTTTGTTTTTCAATTAAAGCTTGATCAATTTAGAAAATTCACTTAATATAGTAAAAATTACATTAAGGAATCATAAATAAGTGAAAAAAAATTTCACATTCACTTTTTAAATGAAAAAGTCCCTCTCATAAAGTTATTTTATTTTTCAATTAAAGCTTGATGAATTTAAAAATTCAATCTCACAAAAAAAAAAAAAAAGAATCTTACTTACATTTAAAATTTAAATATTCGATTCATATTTGTCTTCATATGTTATTTTATGTGTTAAATGACATGAAAATAATACCAAAATGGAAAAAAAAAAGTTTAGGTGGTAGATATTATAGATAAAAATAAAGTTAAAAAAATTACATTTGCCTTCATTTATTTATGTTAATTTATTTATGATTTTATTTGTCATCTCACAAGTTTTGTAGCAATGGTTAGACATCATCCAACTTGGAACTTTTCTTTTATTTTTTGTAAAAAACAATTGCATTGAAAAAGAGATCCACTATTGAACTTTTTTATTTTCTTTTTGTTGGTCAAAACTGAAATTACACTGACAAAGAGGTTTAAGTTGAACTTCTCTTTTATTTTTTTATTTTTATTTTTTATTTTTAAGTCCAAAATGAAATTGCATTGAAAAAGAAGTTAGATGTGGAACTTTTCTAATTTTTTTATCAAAAATAAAATTGCATCGAGAAAAAGGTCTATTTTCTTTCTTTTTATAACTTCTATCTAAAACATTACACATTCGATTCATATAGTGAAATTTAAATTTAAAACCATAAATAATCAAAAATAAATTCAACCTTTATTTTTTTAAATGACAAAACCTCACTCATAAAATTACTTTATTTTTCAATTAAAAGATTGATTAACTTAGAAAATTCAATTTCATATAATAAAATTACATAAAAAGCCATAAATAAGTGAAAAATTCACATTTATTTTTTAAATGACAAAACCTCCCTCATAAAAATTGCTTTATGATTTAATTAAAAAAATGATTAATTTAAACAAATAAGCTAAAAAAAAAGAATCTTACTCTATCCAAAAGATTACATATTCGATACATATTTGTCTTTATCAGTCATTTTTTGTGTTAAATGATACACAGATAATGTTGAAATGGAAACAAATTTAGGTAACATATATTATTAGTAAAATCAAATTTAAAAATCATATTTATCTTCATCTATTATGTTTTCTTACTTATTTACGATTTTCTTTATCATCTATTTAGCTTCGTAGCAATGATTAGCCTTGGTCTAATATGAACCTTTTTTTTTTTTGTCAAAAATTAAACTTGATTGAAAAGGAGATTCAACATTGAACTCATCTTTTTTTCTTGATAAAAAATAAAATTGTATTAAAAAAGAGGTCCAAGTTGAACTTTCTTTTTTCTTGATAAAAATAAAATTTCATTGAAAAGAGGTCCAACATAGAACTTTTTTTTTGGTTAAAAATGAAATAGTATTGAAAAAGAAGTTAGACATGGAATTTGTTTTTGGATAAAAAATAAAATCGCTCAAGAAAAAGTCTAATGTGAATTTTTTCTTGTCTTTTTAGTCAAAAAGGAAATTGCATGGAAAAAGTAGTCTAATTTGGAACTTCATTTTTTAGTAAACAATGAAATTTGCATCGAAAAGAAGGTCCAACGCGTAGCATTTATTTCTTTTTTTTTGGGTAAAAAATGAAATTGCATCGAAAAAAAGGTCTAAAGTAAAACTCTTTTTTTTTGATAAAAAAATAAAATTGCATTGAAAAGAAGTCCAGCGTGGAACTTTCATTACATTGGACCTTGCTTATAATGTCTTTCAACTACAATCTTGATTTATTAAATTAATTATAATTATATCTTAAGTTTCTATTGTATGTATGTTAGTACTCTATCTTATCTTAATTTAATCTCCTTTATCTCTATTTGAAAAAAAACAAAACAACAAAAAACAAAAAAAGTTGGGATACAAGAGGAAATGAGATACATAAATATCTTTTGAAATGTTGATTTATGTAAAATAGTATTTACTGTCATATTTTTTGAAAAATAGGTGCTTCTATATATATATATATATATATATTTTTGGCAATGACATAATATTTAGAGTAACTATACATTATAATCTCTCAATTATATAATTAAAGTTAAATTAATTAATTTTATGTTTCATATTTTAAAATATTTATATTACACCTGTGCGATAAAACTAATTAAAATCGATACTATCAACCGTGCAAAAAACAATTAAACTAGTTAAAATCGATACTATCAACCTTGCAGATAACAGTTAAACACCACCACCACCAAACACCACCCCAAAACAAACCCCAAAAAATAAAAAAATAAATAAAACTTGCAAAGAACACGGAAACGATGTCGCACCAGCTGGAATCTAAGATAACCCACAAAACAGGTCAGGTATAACCAGGTGTCATATCACCATTCATCAGTTCCCAATAACACTTTCTTGTATCCTATTATTGTGTTTCTATTTTTTTTTTTTTGTCACCTCACATCTCTCACCAACCAACCAACCAACCAACCAACCAACCAACAAAACACACCCCCCACAAAAAACACAAAACTCACCTTTAAAAAAAAAAGAAAAGTAAAAAGAAAACAGAAAAATACAAAAATGTTCAAATAGAGTTTTTAGGGCACAAAAATACACCCACCTTGTTTTCTATTGTCTTATCCTAAATCCAATTCTCCTCTTCTCCTCTTCTTCTTTGTCTACACGCATACATAATATTAAAGCTATTATTATAGATACTTGCTTTTATTTATTTTCTTTAAAATGGAGTCTTTAAGAAGTGTTTCTTTTTATTCCATTTGTGAATTTCTACCATCATTCTTAATTTAAACAGATTTTTCCAACTGGGTTTGATTGGAAGGAGGAAGATTCCATCTGGGTTTCGCTTAGTTTAGTGGAAAATTTTCAAAAAAACGGAGATTTTTATTTGTATCCATTATTGCATATGCTAATATGTGATTTTTTTTTTCTTGCCAGCTGTGGAGGTAGTGAAAATCTATCAGGTAAAATACAGTCATTGTATGTGCTCTTTTGTAGCTTATTTAACTAATTTAACCGCTTATTAATATTGGTTTTGCTTTTGTTGTTGTTATTATTACTGATTATAGCTTAGAATGTGAGAAATTGGGTAATTATGCAAAAAAATTGATTCCTTTTTTTTTTCCCTGCATTTTTATAAAGTCCGGTGTAAGAAGCTTCCACTATATGCGTATCAGGAAGATACGATATTTGTCTTGCTCCGTTAAAATTGAGGATGAAAAGGAAAAAAAAATTAAAACTAAAGTTGAAATGGTTCAATTTGTTAAGGAGAAAAATGTGAAAAAAGAAAAAGGAGTATGTAAATGTAGACTGATAATAAGTAGAACTGGGAAAGAGCTATTTATGGATTCGAGTTCCATAATTCATAAGATTCAGAAGTATGTTATAGCTTCTTGCTAAAGATCTCCATTAGTTTGTAATATGAAGACGTGAGGCTTGAAGTTTGTGGTTTCATTCATTAAAAGCACTCATATTGGTTCTGAGTGTTGATATATCATGGAGACTATAACAGGGAAAAGTTGAGATTTATGTTGTTGGTTGGTGAGCCATACTTGGTTTATATATACATTCTTCCTATGTTGCATTTAGAGGATTCCATCATGGAGCTATTTCTGTATCTTTTAGTGATGAGTGATTAATCTTCTGGGGTAGTTATGAGGGGTCTAATAATTGTTATATACTGTAGTTATGGATGGAGTTTAAACATTATCACTTTTGGTGTTTCTGATTCTTTGTGGTTTATATTATTCATTTTATTTCGGGTATTTTTTGTTGTATTTGCCATCAAACAGAGACTTAGCAGGATATCAGATCATTTATTGTTCTCTTCATGTGCAGGGAAACATTATGAGCATTAAGGATTGGGTTCTATCCCAGTTGGTTTCCAAGTCATTAGCCTCGTCAAGACCGCTATCAGCATCTGACACTTTCTTCTCGGGGGAAGCTCAGGCTCTTGATGATGAAGATGGTGATCAAGGTTTCACATCTTGTTCCTATTTTTATGTATTGTGTAGATGTGGTTTGATAGTTCTGTTGCATGTGTTTTAGCTGTAGAAATGTGAAACTTTATATTGGCTATGAAGAAATACTATGATTTTAAGGTTCTGTGGGTTCCAAAAAAGTTTTTTATCAATTAGAATAACTTACAGGAAAACATCACTTTGTCCTTGGTTGCAATAGTGTTTTAGGCATAGTTCTCCCTCATACTATGTTTATGGGACCCAATAATCACATAGATATATATGAATCATATGCTACCTTTTTTGAATTTGTATCTTGATGTGTAAGTTCTTAATTGCCATGATTTGGGGCCAGTGTATAAAAAGGCGCGCCTTAGGCGTTGAGGTGAGGCGAGGCGATTTGCCTTAGGCACACAAGGCGATCAAGGCGCGCCTTGTTGCGCCTTGCTGTGCCTTTTGTATATTAATTTTATTTTGTCAAAAAAATTATCTTTTTATTTTTAATTTGTTAGTATGTGTGCAAAGTACTAGATTATCCTTGACTTCTAGATATTTATAAGTCAAACCCTAAAAAAAGAAAAGAAGAAATAGAAGAAAAAGAAAACAAAAGAAGAAAGGACAACTCTGAAGTCTGAACTCACAATCATGACATAGCAAAAAGAAAAGAAGATGATTATATTTGAAATAGTATCATTTGTTTTTTAGTACTTAGTATTACATAGCATGTTAGTGGCCAAGTATGATTGACTTATACTTATTTTGTTGTGATGGAAGAGAATCATATAGATATCATGCATTTTTTCTGGATTTTATGATGTTTAGATGATGCTGATGATATATATATGTCATTTTTTTTATGAATATTTATATATTTTTGATATTTTTTAGTTAAAGTATTATCTAATTAAATCTTGTATCATAGTATTTTACATAATTCTTTGATTTCATAGCTTATTTTTCATGATATTAGAAATGTGCCTCACTTCACTAAGGCGCGCACCTGCGCCTTAGTGCGCCTTACGCCTTTTTATACACTATTTGGGGTCATGCCTGAAGTAGTTTGGCACTTTGATTGAGTTTATTGGGCTACCCTCATTTGATGCAGTCTGGTATGATATTCACAGGATGATATTTGGCTCGTGGTAGGCCTCTTTTCTCATGCAATTTTAGAATTTCTGAAAGTATAATCAACTTGATTAATCGTCTTTGATTTATGGGCTGAATTCTTTCACATCAACCCATTTTGTCTCACCAAACATTTTTCCCTTTTTGCTTAACAGGGTCTGCTCACAATGCTAATTTAGTTACCTTTCCAATATCTGATGATATCATTTTCTCGTCCACTGATGATGCTGAAAATCAGAATGAATTTCTTTCACAACCAGTTGCAGTTGAAAATTCTTCTCAGTCTAGTTTCTGCACTGATGAAAAGCATCTGGATCCATTGGCCAAGATTGAAGTTCTTCAAATTAAGTTCTTACGTCTGCTCCGACGGCTTGGCCTGCCACTAAATAATCTTCTAGTGTCAAAGGTCTTGTACCGCATCAACTTAGCTACTTTGATACGAATAGAAGATTCAGATCTCAACCGAGCTAATCTGAGAAGTGATAGAGCCCAAGCAGTAGCAGCAGAACAAGAGGCATCAGGACTACCTGAACTGAATTTCTCTTTTAGGATACTTGTCTTAGGGAAAACTGGTGTCGGCAAGAGTTCAACCATAAATTCTGTATTTGATCAAATGAAGACTGTGACTGATGCATTTCGGCCAGCTACTGACCGTGTTCAAGAGATCGTAGGAACTGTGAATGGTATCAAAATATCTTTCATTGATACTCCTGGTTTGTTGCCTTCCTCACCAAGTACTCTCAGAAAGAATAGAAAGATTTTGTTGGCTGTAAAGCATTTTGTTAGAAAGTCACCTCCAGACATCGTATTATATTTTGAGCGTCTAGACTTGATCAATATGGGTTACAGTGACTTACCACTATTGAAGCTCATAACTGAAGTTTTTGGTCCTGCGGTTTGGTTTAACACCATCCTAGTCATGACTCATTCTTCTCCAAGTCTTCCCGAAGGGTCTAATGGGTATCCTGTCAACTATGAATCTTATGTCACCAACTGTACGGATCTGGTGCAACATTATATTCATCAGGCAGTGTCTGACTCAAAACTTGAAAACCCTGTTGTTTTGGTGGAGAATCATCCTCAGTGTAAGACAGATAACAAGGGCGACAAAATTCTTCCAAACGGACAAGCTTGGAAATCCCAATTCCTTTTATTATGCATATGCACTAAAGTTCTGGGTGATGTTAATACTATCTTGGATTTTAAGGATAGTTTAGAGCTGGGTCCAATAAGTAATAGGCGGTTGCCTTCTCTGCCCCATCTTCTCTCATCTTTTCTTAAGCATCATCCCCAATTGAACCTAGCTGGTACAGATACTGAGATCGACGAGGTTTCTCTTTCAGATTCAGAGGAAGAAGATGAGTATGATCAATTACCTCCGATCCGAGTTCTGACAAAAGCTCAATTTGATAAATTGACCAATTCTCAGAAAAAAGACTATCTTGATGAGTTGGATTATAGAGAAACCCTTTATTTGAAGAAACAACTGAGAGAAGAATCTCGAAGACAAAAGGAAAGAAGGCGTTCCCAGAATGAGGCCTCCACCTCTAAAGATAATTCAGATGATCAGGAGGGTTCTCCAGAGCCTGTTCTATTACCAGATATGTCTGTTCCTCCAAGTTTTGATTCTGATTGTCCAGTCCATAGATATCGCTGCCTGGTTACAAGTGATCAGTGGCTTGCTAGACCTGTTCTTGATCCCAATGGATGGGACCATGATGTGGGCTTTGATGGAATCAACCTGGAGACAGCTGCAGAAATAAGAAAAAACATCGTCACCTGTCTCGCAGGACAAATGAGCAAGGACAAGCAAGATTTCAGTATTCAGTCTCAGTGTGCTGCAGCTTTCATGGATCCAAGAGGACCCACTTATAGTGTGGGTCTTGATGTTCAATCTGCAGCTAAAGAATTAATTTGCACTTTTCATGCTAACACAAAGCTGAGGAACTTTAAACACAACATTACCGAGGGTGGTATTTCCATAGCATCATTTGGTGACAAGTATTTTGTTGGTGCCAAGCTTGAAGACAACATCTCCTTTGGGAAGAGACTGAACTTTCTACTTAATGCTGGTCGGATGGATGGTCTGGGACAAGTGGCTTACGGTGGGAGCTTTCAAGCTACTTTAAGAGGTAAAGACTACCCTGTGAGGAATGATAAGGTCAGTCTCACAATGACAGTCCTCTCTTTTAATAAAGAGACTGTAGTTGGTGGAAATTTGCAGTCCGACTTCAGACTGAGTCGAGGTACGCAAATGTCAGTAAATGCCAATCTGAATAGCAGGAAAATGGGCCAGATTTGTTTGAAGACAAGTAGCTCAGACCACATGGAAGTAGCTGTTATTGCACTTGTCTCAATGCTGAAAGCTCTTTTTAGGAGAAAAGCAAATGATGATTTAAGTGGAGACAGTTTAGAAAAGGGTTAAAGCCTTTAATTGGATTGGTTGGTGCTTATTAGCTCAGTTAGACAAGTGGACTTCCATGGCTATCCTCCTTTGTAGGAGATGAGCCGCTTAGACTCTGTTAAAGAGAGAAACTTCAGTGAGGTTCAAAGTAATATTGTTTTATCAGATCAGTGTCTTTCAGGAATTTTTCTCGCGGGAAACATGACGAATCATTCCTGCCAGTTTTGGCTCTGTAATAAGTTGTATCTGTGATCTAAGACTGTTGTAGTACAGGATTAAATGGATCAGCTGCGATGCCCGTGGTGGTCTGTATTCAAAAGATGGAGGTGACAGAAGTGCATATTTAATTGAGAAAGAAGAGGTTTAAACGTGACTTAAGAAATTACTGGTGAAGAAGATTCATTTGTGATAGAGGAAAAATATTTCTCAGCTTTTTCTTGTGTTCAAGGTAATACTATAAGTTATACTCCAGGTTTTATCTTAATTGCACCCTTTTCTCTTTCGTTGTGATGAATTTGAATTTGTTCCCCCTCTCCCATCATGTCGAATAATTTCAATCTTCCTTTTTTTTTTTTTGATCATCAAAATACAAACCATTTTATTTATAAGAGGCGTTAAGGTTATCCTCAATAGGAGGCTCTAAAAGTAATTTTTTTTTAAAAATTTGGGTGTTTTTAAGAGTCCTGAGGTTCTAAAAGTAATATTATTCGTGATAAAAATGTGTGGGGTTAATCACTTTTGATTTAAAAGATGTTAAAATAGAGCATCGGGCTCTAAAAACATCAACAAATTTGCTTGATTAGCCAACATAACACGATTCATGAGCTCAAAGTCCTGAAACCGACACCTCCCTGCGCTTTTGGTCCTGTGATGGTACTCCATTTTACCCAATGAATTACGATTCTTTAAGTTGGAATTCCACCAAGATTTAGCAATTTTGGCACTAATCATGTTACAAACATTTATTGGAAAATGGAGAAGCATTTCAAATGTGTAAGTATGTGATGTCTCTCCAATTATTAATGGTCCTGTCTCACATGCCAGTTAATTAGACTATGGATGACAGGTAGGATTTAAAACTGAAAATAATAAATATTTGATTGATAATAAACTCAATAATAACAATTAATGGGATACTCGTTAGTTTTGATTTTGGGCAAATCTCACTACTAGTCCCCATTGTTTCACTTTGTCCCAAATTAGTCCCCATTGTTTCAACTGTCCCAAACTAGTCCCCAATGTTTCAGAAAAAGTCTCAAATTAGTCCCTTCAGTCAAAGTAGGTGTTAAAATTAACAGAAATAAATAGTAAAAAAAGGGTAAAATGGTAAAAGCACCCATCTTCATCTTAATACAACCACAACCACCATGCACCACCACTGCCACCACCATACACTACCACTGCCAACACCATCACCTAAAACACACACATACACAAATCATATACACACAAATCATATACACAATACACATACACACAAACCACCACTGCCGCCAATGCCGCCAATGCCGCCACTGCCGCCACTGCCACCGCCACCACCGCCATCTCCAACCACCACTGCCACCACCATACACTACCACTGCCACCACCATCACCTAAAACACACACATACACAAATCATATACACACAAATCATATACACAAATCACATACACAAATCATATACACAATACACATACACACAAACCACCACTGCCGCCAATGCCGCCACTGCCGCCACCGCCACCACCGCCATCTCCAACCACCACAACCCACCAACAACACACATAAAACACACACAATCGCGCCACTGCCACCACCGCCACCACCGCCATCTCCAACCACCACAACCCACCAACAACACACATTTAACACACACAATCGCGCCACTGCCACCACCGCCACCACCCACCACCACAGCCCACCAACCACCACAACACACATAAAACACACAATCGCGCCACTGCCACCACCGCCACCACAGCCCACAAACCACCACAGCCCACCAACCACTACAGCCCACCAACCACCGTCGCCTACCAAATCGCCACCAACCACCACAACCCACCAACAATACACACACATAAAACACACACAAACACGCCACCAACCACCACAACCCACCAACAACACACATAAGCAGGGTGGTATGAGGAGCAGTGGGTTGGGGGCAGTAGCGTGGGGGAGGGTGGGGGTGGAGCGGCGACAGCGTGGGAAGGGTGGGAGGGGGGCAGCGACAGCGTGGGGAGGGTGGTAGGGGGGCAGCTTGGGGAGGGTGGGAGGGGGGCAGCGTGGGAGGCGTGGGAGGCGTGGGAGAAGGGAGGGGCAGCGTGGGGAGGGGGGTGTTTGTTTTGATTTGGGAATAGGGGTGAGGGGTAGGGAAAATGGGGTTTTTGTAATTTTAATTAGGTTTTAAGGGTATTTTAGTAATTTAAGTGGTTTTCAGTTAGATTTTTAACAGAAAGGACTAACTTGAGACTTTTTTTGAAACATTTGGGGACTAATTTAGGACAGTTGAAACAATGATGACTAATTTGGGACAAAGTGAAACAATGGGGACTAGAAGTGAGATTTGCCCTTTGATTTTTATAATGGTTAACCGATGGATAACTTGATAGATTTTGGTATTAGATATTATAGAAATCAAAAATTGAAACTCGAAATTCAAAAAATGATTATATTTTTATACATTTTTTAAGTCTATGTTTACATTGTTATGCAGTAAATAATGTCAGCAATTAATTTTGTTGATCCACTGACTAAGGCAATGATTCAACAGTCATCAGATCGACGTCTTCAGAAGATGGGTATGAGATACGGAAGCAATTGACTTTAGTGCAAGTGGAAGTTTGTTGGAGTATATGTCCTAAAAGCCAATTTGTTATAATTTTAGGACATAATATTTTGTATTATTTAATGAATTAATAGGAAATTTATTTATTTATAATTAATGTGTTAATTAATATTTAAATAAAGTCCTTAGGATTATCTTATAAATCTTATTCTTAAGTTGTTAAGAATATGAGTGACGAGATCTATAACAAAAGATAAAATCCTAGAATAAGTCCGCGATCCTAAGATGAATTAATTGGACGTTAATTCATCCAGATAGATTGGAGTACAATCTACTACCTCGATTAATATGAGATATTAATGATGAGGGCAATGAGTTTCATATTGTATTAGTAGATGTATAAGTACTTGTTAGGAATAAGTGACTGGACATGACTGATCATGGAATACATGGATGGTCAATAATTTGTTATATGCTATAATTGCATAATTAGTCCTTTGACTTGAGTCACAACGGTTATCTTGTATATGGAATACCATAATTTGCTAGTGCAAATAATTCAGTTCTAATCATGGACTGGATCATGTACTTAGTGGTTATGATATATTTTTGCATGGAGATATGTGCGTGTAGATATAGAATCCGTCAATCGGGGTCCTATGTGATCTATTAATTGAGTAACCGAACATTCTTCGCCGATGTGGAGTAGTGGAGGTCGTTCTACAATTCATTGTCGAGTTACTAATTAAATAGATTTGGTCTTATGATTAAGTAAGTGAGTTTGACATCCCTATCCATGACTCTCACTTAATTGGGATGGTAGACAAAATGAATTAATTATGCGCTAATTATTAGTTATAGGGTTCGATTTTACTTCATCATTAATTGGGTAGTCATGATACACTACTAGGTGTTACTCACAACTTGTGAAAATTAATTAGAAGAGTTTTAATTAAATATTAATTGGATTAATATTATTTCATTGCAAATTAATTATGAACCCGAGAAATCACACACAAAAGAGATCTGAAAATTAGTCAGCGAGAGAAATGAATTAAATATTAGAGTTTCCAATTATTTAATTGGACTTAAGACTAATTAGATTAGAATTTTAGTCCAATCAATTTATCAGTCCAAGTCCAACATTTAGGACGGGCCCAAAAGCTAGCCCTAGCTTGTTAAGTGTTTCCTATAAATAGGAAACTATGACAAATATAAAAGCTAGCACAAATCCTTTTTTATTTTTTATTTTTTATAGAAAGATACCTTTTTCTAAAACTCTAAGTGGAGGTTTTACTGACTGATACTCTGAGATCTCGTGTGAATACTTTCGGAAGTTTCACGTGTAGGAAGCTTTGAGACAATCAAATTCTACATCGAATTTAGCATCATAAAGGTAATCTTAAAGTCCTCTATGTGTATTTAATGTTGATTATTTATGCATGTTATTAATCTATGTAATTAGTCATGAACGTGATGCATGAGTATTTATATTTCTGCTGCGTTTTATTTAATAAAAAATTTTAAATACCATACGCAATTCCCAACATATGGATGATCAGTCACATACAAGAGCATGCAATCCACACATGTGGGTCCCATACTATTGTGTGTAACTGACCATCTGTCTGAAAGAGTTCCCATGCAGCAAAATGCCCAAACACCAGACTTAATGATAAAAGTACTAACTAAGTTCCGACCTAATTCAAGGTAATTGAGTATGAGATATCTTGGTCGGGAGTCCCCACCTGATAGACTTGGCTCGAATGCCCGACCTTCTCTGGCACTATGAATTTTATTTAGCTTAGCTTATTGTTAAAAGAATACGCCTAATGCGCCACAATAAGTGGAGGAAATTTATGAGTGCGCATCGCAAATTCCAGAGGAACTGTCTGGGAATATTCCCCTTATAACCAAATAAATGAGACCTTGGGATGCCACCTCGATGCCCGTGAAATTTGGAGAATTATTCTTTAAATAATATAAATACCTTATTCATTTACAGTAAAAAATAATAAAATTATTTCTTTTACTTATCAACTAAAAGATATTTTAACTTGAGTCATTTAAATTACTGACTTGGGCATTGAAGCTATCATCGAAATTGAGCCCACGATGTTTCTTTTTGTTTTTGTGTAGGACTAGTTCAGATTTTAGCCCGCGAAAGAGAAATCAAAATTGGATCTTAACACTGTAACACATATGAACTTTTTTTTGTTTTGTTTTTCGAAACCATGCATATGACCAAGAGCCTAAAACTATCATTTTTTATTTATTTTTTATAATTAAAATTATGTAGTCAATCCGTAGTCAAGTTTTGTTGTCATTTCAACGAGGCCTAATTTGGTAATGAAAATGCTACATAATTAGTTGTCTGTAACCATTTCGTAGTTTGACCGTAGCCAATTGGCTACAGAAAAAGTCTGTCGCCTAAATCTATCGCCTGAACGCTATTTTCTTGTACAGACTGTTTGGAACAAATGAATTCTACAAAATTTTATAGAATTCATTTGTAAATCTATTTTTTTTTTTGTGCACCTTTTTAAAAAGTTACAAATCTAAGATTTGAAATTCTTGAATTTGTACAGGCCTTACTCAAATCCAAGTCTAAAAGGTAGAATTTGCAAATACACGTTTTCTAATTCTGCTATTAATTCTTTGAGGACAAAACTACCCTCAAGTTTAAGTTATTGACTTTGTTAGGAATAGTAAAAAACTCAAGAAAGAAAGAAAAAAAAAACGTCTTCCCCACTCCTCTCTTTGACAGCAAAAAAAGAAGAAACTCAATATCTTTCATTCACTCCTCTTTATTCATTTAATCTTCTTTGTAAATTTATTCATTATTTTTCTTTTGGGCAATATGCATTCTTGTAAAAGAATTTATAGTTATCCAAAAGAATGAACTGAGAATACATGTTAATCTTAATATAATCAATATGTGTCAATCATAATAAACACTAGATAATGCTTTTATATATGACAACCACGCTAAAAAGATTAGTATCGTGTTTGTTGTGACTTTGTCGTGGCCGTGTATATGTGTATAGTTAAACCTAAAGTTATTTATTCATGTTAAATTTATGGGTGAACTTAAAATTATTATTATTATTTTGTAATGTTTATATTTTTTGAAAATATTTCTTTGCTTTTTTTTTTTGGATTTTTATGATAGTACCAAAAATCAATAATTGGTTGAAAAGATAACAGTTATATGATAGCCTAATTACAATTGAATAAAAGAAGGATACTTCAGTAAATTACATCTATTTATTCTAATTTTACATGTGTCTAAAACACAATTTGAATTTACAAATAACAAAATTGATTTAATATTATTTTACATTTTCAAACAAAAGAATTTATTTATAAATTTCTTATAAAATTTATTTATAAATAAAATAAATTTTACATATGAATTACTTCCAAATACTGTGACAGTGAATGTTAATTCCCAGGAAATTTAATGTTATGATTGCAGATATGGTGAGACTACTGTCAGAAGGATCAACAATAAATAACATTATCTCAATCATCCAATATCTTTTTACATGATTATTACATCTTCAGATCCATACTGCATGACAAGAAGAAATCTTTCACCAAATTCGTTAAAAATAAACTAACTACCAAAAAATAAAACCATAAATAAAAAAATTTCAACTCCATCTTTTTTTGTTCATTTCTTGAAGTGGTTGGTCTTTGATCCAGTCGATAGAACATTTCGTTAGTTAGAATAAGTCTTAATTAAAGCGTTGGATCATTTATTTCAAATTTAAACCGTTAATCTAAATACCCAAAATTACAATTACTAATTAAGTTTCAAGGTGAAGAACCCCATAAAACCTCAGCAATAACAATGGCAGCTTCAGCATCAGAAAGAGAAGCCTCCCTCACTCTCTTCACTATCTCCTGCTTGAATGCCCTCTTTTCTCTTCGCCTCAGGCCTTCCCCTACCTCTATCTGCAACGCAAACCTTGCCACGCAGCTAGCAAATGGTTGACATGATCTCTGCAACTCCATTAACCTTTTAATTAACCCTGCGTTCAACACTGCTTCTATTGCCTCTTTTCTTCCATAAAACCCGATTTCTTGTACACATTCCATGGCCATAATCTTCACAGCTAAATCCATGGAAGCACCCAAATGGTCCACTATCTTCATGATGCCACCAAATGATTCCACCTCCTCGACTAAGGGACTTTTTATGGCCTTTATAAATGCACGTAAAACCTCTAGTGAACATAACGTGCCCATTTTTATTATGACTTTGATGGTTTGTCCCATCAAGACTTGTCCTACGAAAACATCTTTATTGAATAGAACTAAACACTTCATTGCGTAAGCTACTTTTTCACGAACATGCTTGGACATGTTTTCATTAACAAGGACATATTCGAGCTCCCAAAAGATATTTGACTTGAGTAATATGTCTTGAAGGTTTATATCGAACCCCTGTGTCAAGCAGCTAGTAAAAGTCTCCAGTTTCGTGAGCAAAGAGTCTTCGTCATCTATGGCTGATACAAATGGCTCTGAAGCGCGTAATTTCTGTAGCTCCTTGATCAGGTTTGTCAACGTTTGGCGATGAAACCAAGCCTTAATGTCTGCATCGATGAAGCTGGCGAGCCTGGAAATCTCGTGGGACTTGACTTGCCAAATCAAGAACGATTTGAGGCCGTGCTGATCGTGTTGTGATTCTTTGAGGGTTTTGATGTTGGAGAGGTGTTGGGAGAGTTTTGAGAGATGTGGGTCGGCGGAGAGGAGGGAGTATGACTCAGTTCTCAACTCTAGCACAGCTTTGATGGCCAGGGCTGAGTTTGAGTTGGTTTGTAACTTGTGGCAGGCTTGTTTGAGGGATTCTAGCACTTTCAGGAGTTGTTGTGTTTCTTCCTTAGCAGCTGAGGGATTCTTCATCTTACACATATGTGAGAGAGAGAGAGAGTGAGAGAAAGGAAGCAATGAGCAATGAACGACCACAGAGAGGGAGGGAGAGAAGAGAGAAAGAGTGCGTGTGTGTGTGACACAAAAGCAATGGCAGTCTCAATTTTGTGTACGACAATGGGACTAGTAGGTACCATAATATCCTTGGAGGCCACTTCTTGTCTGAATGATTGGCATCATATATAGGCACTTTTTTTTTTTTTTTCTGTTTTAATGACGAATAAATTATCTTATAGATGATTAAATTGAATACACTTCAAAATTATAAATTCAGTGATATAGTAGTATGTTACCAATGTATACTCAATTTATCAAAAGTCAAACAATATTTATAATAAAATATTATAAATTTAAATTTAAAACCTTTAATTACAACCAATCTATTCAATCCTTAGGGTTTAATGGACACTTCTTTTTCTTTTAATTTCCTTTTGTCTTTTAGGTGATTTAATTTTGTCTTATGACCAATGGATATGAATGAGAGATTTCATTCGCTTCTTTCATTTTTAGTATTTATTAGCCATGTGCTTTAATTAATTCAAACGTGGCCAGATATACTATCGAGCTTGGGTAAAACACTATGACATACAACGTATAGGAAAAATATGACATTGAGTTCCTATTATTTAAAAAAAAAATTAATTTGATTTTTATTATTTAAATTTTTTTAATTTCACCTCTATTATTTCTCTAAAAATTTTAATTTTATCCTTATTATTTTTCAAAAATTTCAGTTTCATCCCTATTATTTTACTAAAATTTTCAATTTCATCCTTATTATTTTTTTAAAGTTTTAAATTGGTCCCTATTATTCAAGGACTAAATTAAAATTTGTTGAGAAATAATAGGGACAAATTTAAATAATTTTTAGAAAACAACGGGGATTAAATTGACTAATTTTAAACAATAAAGACAAATTTAAAACTTTAGAAAAATAATAGGGATGAAATTGAAATATTTTAAAAATAATAGGGACGAAATTAAAATATTTTAAAAATAATAGAGACAAAATTGAAACTTTTAGAGAAACAATAAAAATGAAATGAAAAAATTTAAATAATAAGAACCAAATTAATTTTTTTTTTGGAACAATAAGAACTAAATGTGACATTTTTCCAAACTTATAATAGTATTAGGATTCTGCCTTGAGGAAATCGTGTTTTCTTCTTTCTAAAGTATTGCGGGGGTATACATCAATCAGGGAATTATTTGCTGACTTTGTCTTTTATATCACAATAAGAAACCTCGTTTATTTTCATGTTGAATTATATATATTACTGTCGAGATTGGAAATTCTCGCAGCTGAGGTTGGATGACTACGCTTTGTCAAGCTAAACTTTTAGATTGGCCTCCGAGCTGAACTTTCAGGTTGGCCTCTGATGTGAACTTTTAGGTTGGCCGCCGAGTTAAATTTTCAGGTTGGCCTCCGATGTGAACTTTCAGGTTGGCCTCCGAGTTGAATTTTCAGGTCGGCCACTGAACCTGCACAAGGAAAGGGAAGGAAAAGGCGGGGTGATGACCCGAATTTTCCCCTCGGGCGTGCGAATGATTAGTTTATCTGAGCTGGCAAAGTAGCTGAAAGCATGAATGATCAGTTACCTTCGAAATGAAGGGGTGAAGCTCTATTTATACTAAATTCGGACCTGACAGCATTTAATGCAGTGCAGCTTTATGTCCCATCAAGACTTTATGTCCCATCAGAACAGCTGGCACCGAGGTCGAGGTTTTCCTGGGGTCGGATCAGCTTCCAGGTTGGGCATTAGCTGAATATACTCGACTTGGCTTGGATTAGCCTGCCTCAGCTCGGTGTGGACATCTTACCTCAGCTCGGGATCCCCCTCGTTAATCCCTCCGCCCCTCCCCCCCCTCCCCTCCCTAAAGTTGAGGTCGAGAGGGTGAGACCTGAATTTGGGAGTTATTCCCGAGCTGAGGATGGCAACGTTAGCGGTGCATGCCCTTTAGGTGGTTGACACGTCACCTGGCGGTTATAACAAGATGCTACGTTTGAGATTCTCGAGGTGGTTACAGGAGTTGCTTTGTTATCCGAGATTCATTTCACACTTTTGCTTATGAACTTCAGAGCTTTCAGGTCGGATACAAGAGTGGTCGGACACTTTTAACTCGGCAAAAAGTTTCTCGGGGTATTCAGCTCGGGATCAATTAGCTCGGAGCCAATTTAGGTCAGGTTACCTTCCACAGCTAGAGTTGTAGGTACGTCTCGATTCCCTTTAGTTATTCCTGTACAAATATTTTCAATTTGTAGACAGGATGGGGAGGTCAGAGTTGGAAGATTCCCAAGCGATGGAGGTGAGGTCCTATGGTGGGGACGAGAGTCTGTCGAGCTCGGAGTCTACCTCGGATAGAGGTCAAGGTGGCGACAGCATCGATGAGTCTCGAGGTTCGACTCGGCAATCCAAGCTCAGGGAAAATGATGATGATTGCCAAGTTATTGGGGTCAGACTGGCGCAAAAGGAAGCTGAGGCGGATCCTTTGGCCGACCTGGGATACTTGGAAGATAAAGAAGATGAGGAGCCGTTAAATCAGTTGGAGGGGGTCGAGATACCACAGGAATACCTAGTTGGGGCTTCTGCGGCGGAGCAGATCGAAGCAGTCCCGGTTAGGGCTGTTCGACCTCAGAGCTTGGCCACAGCCAGTGTTTCTTCAGCTCGGGGAAAGAGGATCAAGCAGCCGTTCGCCTACTGCAAGCGTGAGTGTTATTCCACGGTACAAATGGCCAATGCCAGGCTGAGGAACTGGTCGGTGGATCGACATCACAAGTTGAAGGTTCCAGGTTGGCACAAATCGGCTTACTATCCTCTGCCTGACCATTTTACCATCTACGGCCTTGCATTCGATGTTATTCAGCTCCTGCTTCCCAGCTTCGTTACCAACATCTTAAACTACTTCGAGCTTAGCCCAGGTCAGATGTCACCGAATAGTTGGGCCGTGGTGGTGGCGTTCTATGTGTTCTGCCTCGAGAAGAAAGTAGAGCTGACCCTGTGCTGGTTTAGACATTTCTTTGTGTGCAAGCCCAACCCAAAACAGCCAGGGTGGTTCCATTTCGTAGCTCGGGTCGGCAACTCCATATTCACAAAGTGGTATTCCTCCAACAAGGGTTGGTACAATGACTATTATTGGGTAGAGCCAGTTGTGAACTCGGGATGTAGGTCGGACTAGACTCCGAGCTTGAAGAAGAATGTCAATGATGATCCCAAGCTTTCAGATGAGGAACTCGAGGAAGTCGCAGTGTTGAGGCCTGCGTCGGGGATATTGATAAACATTGACAGTGTGCTCAAATGGGAGCGGATATAGAAGTCCAAGCTATTTGGTAGGGAACCCGACCTCTCGAAGGATCATCCCAACTTGTTTCCTGAGCTCGAAGTGGATGCGGGGTCCAGCTCAGAAGAGGGTCAGTTCGCAAGATCAGCGCTCAACCTCCCAATTATCCTATCTGCCAGTCTTTTTAGGTTGGCCTTCAGCTCTTTTTCACTTCTTTCCTCTACTTTTTTGCAAGTATGGCAGATACGAGAAAACTTGTATATGCCCAGGTGAGAAAGAAGAACGAGGCCAGCGGAGAAGTTTCAGCTCGGTCTGGCATAGGATATGTCGCTCAGGGTCAGAGGCAGCGGCGCAGCGGCCAAGTGCTGGAGGTTGGCGCCGAGGTCTCTTCCAAGGGAACATCGGGGTCTCCCCTGCCTAAGAGATCGAGCTTGGGAGTGGCGATCCCGGAGCGCTCAGCGTCCCGTCCTGAGAGTAAGAAGCAAGCTCGGATCGAGTATTTCGGGAAAGGCAAGGCCATGAAGGTGAGCCCTCCCAGCAAAGACTTCATAGAAGCGACCAAGCTCGCTCGCGATCCCAAGCTAGCTACGGTCCCGGCAGAGCAGCTTTCGCTCGACCTGAGGACGGCTATAGTTACGGTGAGACATTTTTTATCGTGCTGTTATGGTTATGTTTTTCAGCTCGGCTGATCATTTTGCCATCTTTTGCGCAGGCCGAGTCCCACATCCTTTCAACTCCAAGCTTTCTAGCTAGGGCTCAGGCTAATTGCGTCGAGCTCGAGCAACAATACATAGATACCCGAGCCAAGCTTGAGACTCTGAGAGAGGAGGCCGCCCAAAGGCACAAGGCGGACGCGACGGAGATCAACTGTCTGAAGAAGGAGCTTGATGCGGAGAAGTCCTGACGCGAAGCCACGCCCAAGGACGTCGAGCACTACAAGCTGGAGAGGCGTGAAGCCGAGCCGAAGCTCCGGGATCTGGTGGACCGGGTCGGCCCTGAAGGAGAGAAGGCAGTGGAAGCCTTCAAATCCAGTAATACGGCCATGGACTGGTTGGCCACGGAAGGTGGAGCTATAGCCAAGTATGCCGAGCTGGAGTTCTACTTCTCGGGTTAAGTCGCAGCTCGGGAGAGAGCAAAGACCGTTTTCCCTGCCACCAAGAATGACTATATTGAAATCTTGGAGGCTCCACCGCCGGAGTTCTGGGAGATTCCTGAGCTTTCGGCTGACCTGATGTCTCAAACTAAAGAGGTGATCAAATTTGTCCAAGAAGGTATGGACCAGGTCGGGGACGAGGCTGATGCAACTAATGCCGCTATTCCAAAATAGATTTTGATAAATCGGCCCGAGTCGGCCTTTTGTAGTTTCACCCAGGTTGGGCTCTTTGTAATTTTGCCTAGGTCGAGCTTCTGTAATTGTTTTTCAATTCTAATGAAATTAATATTTTGCGTTTTATTCTAGTTCGTATTTGTGTACCTTTCCCTTTGCAAATTTTTCTTAAGTAAGTGGGGTCGGGCCAATATAATGGACCTTTCAAACTTAAGTAGAAAGAACTGAGCTGGACGCGATTAATGAATTATCATCCTAATCCGAGCTGGTTAACTGGGCAACTATATAATCGTCGCCGACGTGGACTCGTCAGTCCGATTTAAAATAGGTTAAACTAATATTGACGAATATTAAGTTCGAGTTTAGACCCAAACTAATATATCGACCTGAAGCCGGATCACACTGAGTTGGACTTGAATCCGAACTGACAAAGCTAATCAAATTGTTATTGATTATACCTGAGCTGGAACATAGTCCGAGTTGGTTTACTTGATCATTAGCTCGTGATTAAGCGTGACCACCGCGTTAATTCGAGTCGGTAGTAGTTTTGTAACTGAGGCACTTGGGCTTGGGTCGGTCATTGCACTGATTTATAAAATGTATTGTATTGAATTTGTACATGAAGTACTTGGGCTCGGGAGCCGATTACAAGCAATGTTTTGGCTCGGGGCCTTAACAAAAGATTTTAGCTCGGGAGCTGTTACAAACGATTTCAGCTCGGGGCCATTACAAGATATTTCGGCTCGGGGCCATTACAAAAGATTTCGGCTTGGGGCCTTTAGACAAAATATCACTTTAGGTGTTCTGAGTGCCATGCATTCTTCAATAGTTTCCCGTTCTTATCGCGGAGGTAGAAGGTCCCAGGTCAGACTTCTTTCACGACTTCATACGGTCCCTCCCAAGTCGGGGAGAGCTTGTTACCCGAGCATGGCAAAAAGATGGCTTTTCTGAGTACGAGATCTCCATCCTTAATAGGCTTAGGCTTGACCTGTTTGGCAAAGGCTCTTTGCATGGCAGCTTTGCTGGCCAGCGTTCTAATTTGAGCTTTAGCTCAGAGCTCTTCAGCGAGGTCGAGCTTTTTACGGATCCATGCTCCGTTTATTTCTGGATCATGGTGGAGGGTTCTACTGGTCGGAGACCCGATCTCCACTGGCAGCACCGCTTGAGTACCGAAGGTCAGGTTGAAGGGTGATTCTCCCGTTGCCGAGCTGGTGGTGGTTCGCTGAGCCCACAATACCTTGGGAAGAATCGATGCCCACTAGCCTTCCACTTCATCCAGCTTGGTTTTTAGGCCCTGCAAAATGATTTGGTTAGTCCTTTCAACTTGGCCATTACTTTGGGGGTGGACAATAGATGAGAATCTGAGGTCGATCCCAATCTCAGCACATTTGTCTCAAAAGTATGCACTGTCGAATTGCTTGTCGTGGTCAGTGATGATGACCTTTGGCACCCCAAATTGGCAAATGATGTTTTTCCATATGAAATCCCAAGCTGCCTTTTCTGTTATTCTAGCAACACCTTCAGCCTCGGGCCATTTGGTAAAGTAGTCTACAGCTATGAAGGCGTGCTTCTTTTGGCCAACACTAGTCGGCAATGGGCCGATGATATCTAGACCCCACTGATAGAATGGCCATGGGCTTATTATCACCGTGAGGTCTACCGTAGGCTTCCTCTGTATGTTGGCGAACCTTTGGTAGGTGTCGCACTTTTTTACATACTCTTTGGCATCTTGTTCTAAGGTTGGCCAGAAATAGCCTTACCTCAATGCCTTTCGAGCCAGAGCTTTGCCTCCCAAGTGGTTTCCACATACCCCTTCATGGATCTCCCGGAGTACATAGTTTCCTTCCTCGGGTCCAACACATTTCAAGAGAAGCCAAGTGTAGGCTTTCTTATAGAGTTACCCGGCAATTATGACAAACCTTGTGGCCTGTTTCATGTTCGAGCTATTTTTTCATCCTCTGGGGTGATACCCCCCATCCAAGTAGTCCACGATTGGTTTGGTCCAATTTGGGCTTAAATTGAGCTCGGCTACGACTTGCACCCCCAAGTGAATACTCGATTCGGATACTTCCTCTACATGGACCATGGCAGGTCGGCTCTCGCCCAAGGCCAACCTGGACAGGGCGTCAGCTTTTATATTCTCCTCCCTTAGAATTTGCTGTATCGCGAACCTTTTGAGCCCTGAGGTCAGATCCTTGACTCTGTTGAGGTAGGCCAGCATAGTACTTTCTTTGGCTTCGAACTCTCACGATATCTGGCTAGAAACCAATTGAGAGTCGGTGCTCAGGTCAACTATCTGTGCCCCAAGCTGAGCTATAATTTTCAACCCTGCAATCACCGCTTCATACTCCGCCTCATTGTTAGACGCCGGAAAGGTGAACTTGAGGGAGTATTGGTACTTATGCCGGGTTGGGTCGAGGATGACCACCTCAGCTCCGCTCCTAGACTTCCCTGAGGGCCCATCCACATGGACCTTCTACACGTCCTCCGGGTCATGCTCGGCTCGGCTAGTGTATTCCACCACAAAGTCCGTGATGGCTTGGGCTTTGATGGCTGTTCTAGGCTGGTAGGTGATGTCAAATTGACTTAGCTCAACTGCCCATTTTAGCAGCCTGCCCGACGCTTTCGGCTTGTGTATGATGGACTTGAGTGGGGCATCCGTCATGACCTTAATTGGATGAGCATAAAAGTATGGTTTTAACTTTCTTGCCTCTGTGATGAGCGCGAGGGCGAGTTTTTCCAAGGAGGAGTACCTCACCTCGGCCCCTTGCAGGGTTTTGCTGACATAATAGACCGGCTTCTGTTTCTTCCCTTCTTCTCGGACTAGAGCCGCTGCCACTGCTATCCCCGAGCATGCTGGGTATAGTATCAGCTCCTCTTCCACCTCAGGTCGGGATAGCAGGGGTGGCGAAGCTAGATACCTTTTCAGCCATTGGAAGGCGTTCTAGCATTCTGTAGTCCATTCGAAGTTCTTAGGAGTCTTCAACATTTTGAACAGAGTAGCACATTTATCAGCCGACCTGGACATGAATCTACTTAATGCCGTGATCTTTCCTGTTAATACCTGGACGTCTTTCACGCAGGTCGGCGGTGCCAGGTCGAGTATCGCCTGAACCTTCTTCAGGTTGGCTTCTATCCCACGGGCTGTGACTATGAAGCCCAGAAACTTTCCTGCCTTGACGCCGAATGCACACTTTTTCAGGTTCAGCTTTATCCCAAAGTGCTCAATTACGGCAAAGGCTTCAGCCAGGTCAGCTACGTGATCTTCCGCCCTTCTGCTCTTGACCAACATGTAATCTATATAGATCTTCATATTTCGGCCAATCTGATTTTTGAAAACCTTGTTCACCATCCGAGTGCAGGTAGCTCCAGCATTCTTGAGGCCAAAAGGCATGACCTCATAGTAGTAGAGACCTTTATCGGTGGTGAAGGCAGTCTTCTCTTTGTCTCCGGGAGCCATCTTGATTTGGTTATAGTATTTGAAGGCATTCATGACAGAGAGTAGCTCGAACCTGGAGGTGGCATCCACCATCTGATCAATCTAAGGTAGGGGAAAGTAGTCCTTAGGGCAGGCTTTGTTGAGGTCAGTAAAATCAATACACAACCTCCATCCTCTTGAGGACTTGGTTACTAGCACCACGTTGGATAACTAGGTTGGGTACTGGATTTCCTTTATGTGGCCGGTGTCTACCAATTTGTCCACCTCTTCTGCTATGATTTGTTGCTTATCATAATGGAAGTGCCTGCGCTTCTGCTTTACCGGATAGTGATTCAGGTCGGCATTCAGGTGATGTTCAATCACTCCCGAGTCAATTCCTATCATGTTAGAGACAGACCATGCAAATATACGTTCGTTTTTTAGAAAAAAACTAGCTTATACCTTTCTTGAGGTTGTCAGGGAGTTCACTCTCAATCTTTGCTCTCTTTGTTTCATCAGAAAGCTCCACTTCTTAAAGGTCTTCAGCCGGGCTTCCTCTCTTAGCATCCCTCTTCTCCTCGGGCAAATATGGTCCCCAACCAACCTGATATTTAGGTCGGAGAGAATTTTCATAATATTCCCGAGCTGAGAGTTGGGCTCCGCAGATGGTAGCCATGCCGCCCAGGGTCGGGAATTTCAAGGCCTGGTGGTAAGTTGAATGTACGGCCTTGAAGTGGTTGAACGCCACCTGGTTTAAGATTCCATTGTAAGTGGAGTTGTAATCCATCACAATGAAATTAGCCTGCATCGAAACCCGCTTGTCTTCTTCGTCCAACTTTAGTGGGAGGTTGATGACCCCTTCGGCTTGGTGGGCATGCCCGGTGAATCCGGCCAAGGTGCCCCTATCTAACCCCATTTGCTCAAATGCCTTCAAGAATAGGATTTCTGTCGAGCCCCTGGTGTCCACCATCAACCTCTTCATGGTGAAGTTGGCTATTTCGGCGCTGATCACCAGTGGGTCATCATGGGGCAATATCACACCCTCTAAGTCTTCTGAGGAGAAAATAAGCTCATCCAACTCCGGGACCGGACCCTGCGCCAGCCTATACTCTCTTCCGACTCGAACATAACCCTTCCTATCAGCTGAGGTCTCTCCACCTGACGCCAATCCTCCGGCGATGGTCTCAATCACAACTAGATGTCTGCCCCCGGCTTGGCGTCTGGGTGGACTTCTCTCCCTGTCCCTCTGATCAACTCTGGGTCGGCTGATGATCTACGTACCTCCGGAGGTGATCTCGGGCTATCAATGCTTTGATCTCCTGTTTTAAGTCTTTGCACTCCTCGGTGGTATGGCTGTAATCCATATAGTAGTGACAATACTTGGTTCTATTGCGCTTTTCAGGTCGGCCTTTCATTTGGCGCTGGAGGTAGATGGTTTTGGTACTGGATCTCCATTAAGATCTGCTCCCTTGAGGTGTTAAGTGGAGTGAACATAGTGAACCGGGGGTTTTTCTTTGGTTGCTGAGGCTGTTTGACTCGATCATTTTGGATCTTACTCCCAAGTTAGGCTCGAGAGGTTTCTCCCTTTTTTCTGACTTCTTTCTCCTTGTCATCATCCCTCTTGGCTTGATGGATTTCTTCCGAGTGTATGTACCCTTCTGCCCGTATTATTAGTGCGGCTACGGTATCCACGGGGTCGATGGCCAAGGAAGAGGTAAGGGGTCCCAACCTGAGCCCACTTTGGTAAGCCATTAGTGCCATGGAATCCTCCAGGTTAGGGATCCTGAGGGTCTCTTCATTGAATTGGGCGGTGTAAGCCCTCAAACTCTCTCATTTATGTTGCTTCACCGATACCAATGACGAGGTATGATGCGTTGCACGTCAGTTTCCAGCGAAGCGAGACAAGAAAGCCTTAGCCAGCTGATGAAAACTTGCAATAGAGCCGGGATGAAGTTTTTGAAACCAATCCAAGGCATTGCCAACCAGGGTGGTCAGGAATATTTTTGTCTTCATGAGGTCGGTCATATCATGCAGAGTCATATGGTGATCGAAGTTGAGTAGGTGGCTGGCTGGGTCTCCATCCCCATTATAGATTGCCATGTTGGGCATCCGGTTACCGGTGGGCAATGGCGTTGCCAGTACCTCGGGCAAGAGTGGGTTTACGCTGAGCTGGTTAATGACCTTGGCTATGGCAGCCGCGGTCTTGGCCTACTCGAGGTCGACATGGGCTGCCCTTTTGCCTCTCGCCTCCATGGGTCTAGCCTCAGGCTCCAGGAATCCTTCTCCGTCTTATGCTCGGGTTCGCCCCAGGGCCAGAATGCTGAACTGTGGGTGCATGGGCCGCGGTGTAGCTGCTTGTGGGACTGGGGGTTCCGCAACTAGCCGGGCTACCTGCTCCTTTAGCTTTTGGAACATCTTAAGCATTATCCTCATCTCCGGCGTTAGGCTAGAGTTGAGGTCTCCATCTGTAGAGGGGTTTGTTTCTGAGACTAAGTGTATATGTTGGCTCGTTCCAACGTCGGCTTGGGTTGGATCTTGGCTATGCACCTGCATGGTTTCGAGGTCCTCGTCCGGGTTGGATGAGTCCTCTACCGGTGCGCTGTGGCTTCTAGTTTGTATCATGATGGTTTCTCAATGAATGGTGAGAAGAGTGATAGAAAGAACTCATTCCCACAGATGGCGCCAAACTGTCGAGGTTGAAAATCCTCGCAGCTGAGGTTGGACGGCTATGCTTTGCCAAGCTGAACTTTCAGATTGGTCTCAGAGCTAAACTTTTAGGTTAGCCTCTAAAGTGAACTTTCAGGTTGGCCTCCGAGTTGAATTTTCAGGTTGGCCTCCGATGTGAACTTTCAGGTTGGCTTCCGAGTTGAATTTTCAGGTCGGCCACTAAACCTGCACAAGGAAAGGGAAGGAAAAGGCAGGGTAATTACCCGGATTTTCCCCTCAGGCGTGCGAATAATTAGTTTGTCTGAGCTGGCAAAATAGCTGAAAGCATGAATGATCAGTTACCTTCGAAATAAAGGGGCGGAGCTCTATTTATACTAAATTCGAACCTGACAGCATTTAATGCGGTGCAGCTTTATGTCCCATCAGAACAGCTGGCACCGAGGTTGGGGTTTTCCTGGGGTCGGATCAGCATCCAGGTTGCGCATTAGCTGAATATACTCATCTTTCCTCGGATTAGCCCGCCTCAGCTCGGTGTGGGCATCTTACCTCAGCTTAGGATCCTCTCGTCAACCACCTTTGACATTCACACTATTGTGAATTTGGTGGAGGTCCACTAAATGTTTCCAAGCTTTGATTCTGCATCTTACTCAGCTGAGAGTATAAAGAATTTTGACTAGAGTCTAAAACCTTTGGAGGTTGTGTCATGCCGTATTTATACTTATTCAAAACCTTTCAATTAGGATAAGCTTGAATCCCTACAATTGTAGCCGAATGATCTTATCTTTTCGCATGACTAGGGCCTTATCCACACTTAAGGACATCTTACGAGGCCTCTGCACAGTACCCTGCAGTCTGGGTTAGCCATCTGACCTACCTAGGTTCGTCCAAGGGACCTGCCTTTTTCGAAGCTCCTAAGCAGCTCATGCTTTGCCCCCCGTCACTTGCCATCCAATCCTTTGATCTCTACAGGAGGTTGGGAGATTGTTGCTTAGTTTATGCTCGAGACTTGTCTTTTCTTGTCGCCATCTACAATGGCTATAACCACCGCTTTGACATTTAATTAACTATTCGCCACGTCTCTTTGATGTTGCCCAAAAAGTTCACCCAAGCGGATCGTAGGGCTCCACATCTCTCATACAGACCCTTTATATAAGGTATATACTTTGTCTTTTTTCTCCACTTCTTTCAAAAAGTTACGACTCATTTTTTTCCTTGCTCTTTCGCCATTACTCTCAAGCTTTCTCGTAGAGTTTTCCTTCTTCTCTCTCCTTGGTAAGTTATCTTCATCCTTTCTTTCTTCATCATGTCAAAATAGGGGAACAATGAGCAGCCCAGTCAAATCTATGAGGTAGGTCCAGACAATCGAGCCTCAGTAGGCTTTGAACCCATCGCTATTGTACCCACCTCACAACACCCACCTTCCGCTAAAGCCACCACTACAAGAACCCCCGCTAAAGCCAAGTCTACCCCAATACTATTCTAAATCTTTCGCCGCTACCAAAGGTCTCGCCATCATAGGTGGTATTCTTGTTTTTGGGGTTAACAAGAGGGAGTATTGGACCTAAAGCACTGATATAGACCTACTAAAGAAGATTGGTGCGATCCCAAAAGGTTTTAAGGTCTGTTTCCCCACTCTTTACGAACCTGCCTCAAGTCTTGGCATTGGGGAAGTGAGTTTTTACCATGAGGTCCCCAATTTCTTCTGCCTTTACTTTCCCCAATACATCACAAATATCCTAAACTATTACCAGGTTAGCACGGGACAGATCGTCCCTAATGACTAGAAACTTATGGTGGGCTGTCCCTCCTGATTCAGCTCGTGAGCCCTCACACTATCAAAGGCTGGCCGAAAGATTTTCTCACCCTTAAGAATTTTTCCAATTGTGAGCTCTTTCTCTCTTCTCAAGGTCTTTCTATTAGAGCCCCCTTTTATCTACCATGGGGACTTAAACCTCGACCTTAGGTATATATTTTTTGTGCCTTTTCTTTGTACTTACGTTTTTTGCTCTTTTTTTAATTATTGATATGAATTCAAGGTTTCTAACCTGCTTACTGCAGCTTGCTACAAGAGGCACAAAAGAGACGTAGAAATAAGACCTTGGGTAGTGCCAGCAGCCCTTTTGAGACTTCACAAAAGAAGCTCAGGACCTCTGGGAACGACAACAAGGTCCAAATCTTGGAGGTCCATCCTTTCAATGCCTCTTCCTCTAAGGAGTCCGTCGGAGTCCCTTCTTAGCCTGGGAGCTCTACTATTAAAAGGGTCTCTACTCAAGGTGATGAGGTTCTTGCTCAAGGCACCTCCATTTCCCAAGAACACCCCACTGTTGATAAGTCCCCAATTGTTGTATCTGTCGGGGTCGAGGCCCCTGACTCCTCTGTTCCCCTTCAATCTTCTAACGTAGGATGGAGAAGAATAAGAGAACATGTTCCAAGATTGATACAAAATAGGAAACATGATTTCCTGTGATTCATCATGATTTTCGGTGTTTGATTTCCTCTGTCAATAGAGATAGTACTCCTATTTGAGCCATATCATAGAAATAAGACTTCAACTTTGATCCTCAAGATTGATCAGATGGACACTTCAAAACATAGCTTTTAAATCATAAAGTTAGATGTTAGTTGTTAAAGTATGGAAAATGATTATGAGGGAAAAGTTGACCGACAAATAAAGAGGTTCACATGTCCTAATGAGGGTACAACCTGTTTATGGAAAGTCAAATATACTAATTTTACCAGCACCACTGGTCCACTAAAACCATCTTGGTAGTCCCTATTATGCTTTGCAAATATTCTCCATTAAGCTCTGTAGATATTTTGGACACCCCTCACGTTAGTCAAGAAAAGCAAAGGGTATCCATTAATCATATCTTCGACCAATTTGCACCTAAATACTAAACTGCTATAACTTTTTCCATATTCTACCTAAATGTATCCCCCTTATTATCATTATTTCAGTCTAGACCTTTAAGACATCCAAAAATTTCAAAAATTTCTGGCTATCTCATGGTTGGTTGTTTTAAAAGGATTGTTCCCCTATATCTCTTGCTGAGAAGGATCACGAGAAAACTAGGACTAACAAAGAAAGGCCTAACCATGCAAGCAAACCAATTCACATCATCAGTTGATATTGACTATAACATGTGTGATGAATAGTTATGGCTTTTATAATCTGATTCCAAAAGAAATTAGAACTAGATAGCAAGGTCTCCAACTCTAGGAAATGAGTTATAAAAGACAAGTTGCACATGCGAATCAACCCACCCAATGCCAATTATCATGCCCTAGGAGGTATAACTAGGATGACATGGTTAAGATGTCCCATAGCCGAGCATTTTGTGTGACCAAATGAAATAATTCCAAGAAGAGTATCGTTAAGTTTCACAACTAGAGAAATACATCTGCACGACTCTACTAAATCTTAATGAACTTTCTTAGTGACCCCTAAGAAGGTCCAAACACCATTCAAAAGAATCTTTACTGAGAGATTCAAAATAATTTTTACTGAGAGTCTCAAAAGAAGTTCTAGGCATAATGTTACCCTCTAAGGAGTAATAACTATAACAAGGGTCTAAAGCTCACCTTCAAATCAAATGGTACACAGAGATCACCAACATGTAATATGTAGAGCTCAGTCCTATGGTATATGTTGACCTTATGCCAAAAGATATGATTTTGATGATAACAAATCAAGAAAATTTAGATTTGTAAGTGTGTTTGTGCTAATGGTTTATATGCTTAAATACATGCTTGTTGGCTTTTGTGCATTAAATGTATATATTATTATAAGCCAAATTGTACTTCAATGTTTTGGCTTATGTGGGTATATTGTACTAATAATATTGTGAGCCAAAATATATTGTGGATGTTTGGTATTGAAAGATGAAGAGTATCTTGTGTGAAAGAAGAAAATGTGATTGATCAAAGAATAAATGGAAGATAGAAAAGATGCAAGTGTATGTATGCCATTGAAAAATACATAATCAAGATCACCACAGGCATGAAGAAATGAAGTCTTGAAGAGTTGAAGAGATTTATTCAAGAATCAAGACTTGAAGACATGAAGATGAAGTGGTGTAACAAGGATGAAGACGTGACGACATAAGCGGTAGCAGCTTAAAAATGTCATTTTCCTTAGGTATGCATTTTTATGGTTCAAACTCTTGGTAATCTTTCAAAAATGTCTTTAAATTTTTACTCAAGAGCTTTGAAAAGATTTCAAAAGGTTAAATGAGTTAGAACATCTTTTGAAAAAATGCTCTTAATAGGTTTAAATGGTTTATCTTCAAAAAATTGAACTTTCAAGAGAAAACTTTGTTTTAAACTCTTGATTACAAAAATCGGTTTTAATCTTTCTACAAGAGTTTAGAAAATATTTTGAAGTATTAAAAAGGTTGGAAACACTTTAAAAGATGTTGATTTGAAGTGCAAAAATATTTCACCGCCAAAAAATTGAATTTTGGATAAAATTTGAGTGACCTCGGGGGTGACACACTGGTCGGGTAAACAAGACCGCGGTCATGTTAACAAGACCTCCCATCGAGACCTCTCCTTGGGCAGAATGGTTGCATTTTTACCGGCCTTGATACCTGATCGTGTTAACAAGACCGGTATCATGACCGGTGGTATGGGAAGTTGAAAAATTAGCCGTTTTATGATTGTTATAACATTTTCTATAAATACCAAATCATCAAATGAACTCTTCCAACCAATCTCTACTTGTTCTAAGCTTATATTGTTGATTCAATCTATCGAAAACACCAAGCTTCAGCTATAACTTGTAAAATCTATTGAGCATTCAAGTTCATTTAATTGTATATCAACTCATTGAGAAGCATATAGTTGTGTAAACTTTTTGTACACACTATTTCTATTGTATACACTCTTGGGACTCTAAAATAGGATTGAGTGAATTCTTGTAAGAGAAAAGAGTGTGGGAAAATCCTTTGTGGATTCAAAGGGAAACGTGAGTAGGGTTGAATTCTCACTTACATTTGAAGAGGCTTTGTTTGATCTTTTGTGGACTCAAGAGATTGTTGTAGTAGGTTCTTAGCTTTACCTACATTAGAAGAAACTTGTGTTTCTCTTGTGGACTCAAAAAAATGTTGTAAAGTTGGTTTGTGCTTCACCAACATTTGAAGAAGCAATAACTAGTGGAGTTTGTGAAAATTCGAAGGGGAGGAAGACCTTTGGTAGTGGACTAAACCTTCGGGAGTTCAAACTACTTGAAAATACCGAGTTTGATTTCTTTATCCCTTCTCTATTTATATTCATTGTCATATATATTGTTTAGAGTAGTTATCTTGCTTTTGTGTATGATTTTTATTCATCATAATATCTCTTATCTAGTTATTCACACAAGGTGTTTAATAAATTGTCTCATAGAAGTTTTTGTGGGTTATAGTAATTTTTAAATAGAAATACTTTGCTATAATCTTAATTCACCCACTCTCCCTCTTAAGATTATTTGTCACTAATAGTATACTATTTGAATCAGTATCCAATGACCTTAAAGAATGAGGCCTCGAAAACCTTGAGAAATATGCGACTACAAAGGCTAGAAAAATATAGCTCAAAGACAGTCTTTATGGGGGAACCTAGTCCCTTTAATGGTTACTTGAAGGAAAATAAAGACATTAGAAGCAATTGGGCAAGGCCTGAGAAGAAGTTGCAACAAACTCATTTTCATATGTCACTTGGAACAATGCTTCCCCTTTTGGGAGAAGCTGCCTAAGCAGAGAAGAAGCTGAGGAAGATATTTGAAATACTCTTCATTCAATGGAAATTGAGCCTAAATCCTAGAGTAGATTAATTGTTGTGAGGCTAGTATATGGGATATCTTCTAGTTGAACACATACACGATCTAGAGCCAACAAAGTTCTGCTTATACCACATTTACTTTTGGCTACTAGCTTCTACTGCTACTAGTGCTTGGACTTGAAAGCAAGCTAAAGTCACCTTGAATAAATCAATGAATAAATAAAAAAAAATCACTTAGCGAGGAATAAAAAGGGAGAACATGTTGGTTTGAAGCGACTATGACCACAACACAAACACTACAAGAAATAATGGAGTTTGTGACGCCAGAATCGTCACAATTTCGTCGCAAATATTTATTTGCGACGAAATTACGATGAATTAGTTGTCGTCGCTAGACCTTGCATGGCTAAACTATTTTTCGTGGCAATTACATCGCTTTGTGACAAATTTATGATGAACAGAAACCCGGGAATATGTTGTCGCAAAATCGCCGCAAACGGTGACTAATTTGCTACAAATTAATTTTGTGGCAAAATCATGTCAAGAATTTGTCGCAAATTAATGGCAGAGTTTTGACGCCAAATAGTGGCAACTTGTTCGACATAATTACGTGGCAAAATTTCTATTTCAAAATTGTGGCAAAACATTCATCGTAGTTTCATGGCAAAAAATATTTCGTGGCAAAATAGTGACAATTTATTTTGATGTAAAATCGTCGCAAACTTATTTTGCTGCAAAATCGTGGCAAAAGTTCACGAAAGACAGTTTATTCTTTTTGTCACAAATTCATGGCGATTCTCAAATCCACCCAATAGGCAACGATGCATTATGACGTCATCTTGTTTGTCCTGCTAAATTACAAAAGAATATAAATTTAAACCCCATAACTGAATCTCATAAATTACACAACCTACACATTCATTCAAAAGAACACAAATCTACACCAAAGTAGCTAAGCCATAATATATCATAATAGCCACCATTTAACAAAGTACACTTCTAACATACATTCAAAAAGAAATACTAAATATACATCTATCATAACGCCATCTAGCTTGTTTGTCCTTGTCCATGTAATGTTGTTGATTACTTGCAAATGCAACAAATTCACGTACACCTTCAATGAACGTATTATTAAGCTACCCGTCGGGTTCCAAACAGTGATTCATCCATTCATGATCGGAATCCATTTGGTTAAGTACTGTATCATAGCAAACACTTAGAATATGGATTCCATACTTAAGAGTATGAATTGCACTAATTTTGAAAAATAAAACTTAATGGTTTGATTTGCAATAAATGGAATTCTTAAACTCATAGCCCAATATGTTAATGGGCCCAATTACAACTGTTGGGCATAATTAAATCTATAGGGCCCAATTAAAGGTATTGGGCACTATTACAATTGTTGGGCCAAATTCAATTAATTGGGCTTAATTAAAGTTATTCAACCCAGTAATTATTGAGTCAATTAAAGATATTGGACTCTATTGGAAATGTTTTGCCAAATTATAGTTATTTGGGTCTAATTAAAGTCATTCAGCACTGGGCCAAATTAAGAAAGATAATTAAATTAAGTACCACAATTAAATTACTTAAATGACATATACGAAATTAATTCATAAGATAAACCACATTCCATAAAAACCAACCTAGATAATCGTGCTAGAAAGTAATAGTTTAATGGATGTAACTTAGCTACTTAGACGTTAGTTTTTTTAGTTTCTTTTTAAGTCATTCAATCGTGCTAGAAAGTAATAGTGTAATGGAACAACATATAAAAAATGAGTGATAAAGCATAAAAGGCGTATGTTTTGTTTCGATAAAAGGAGACCCCAATAGCTACGGAGGAGGAGTATCATCTAACAGTTACACACAAACACAAAAAATAACTATTGATTATAATAGCAATGTGTCTTCCTAATTGAGTTTTGTCTTTTTCTCTTGCTAGCCGAACAAAAATGAAAAAGAAAAAAAAAAGCATTAATACTTCCCATTTTTAGATTGAAGTCAATTTTTAACTTTTGTTGTCAACAAATCATATTCACATGAATCCAATTCGACTGATCAAACTGCAAATATAAGTTATTATACAATGCATTTTGTAGCAACACTCGAAAAACATCCACTTAATGCTTTATGTTTACATTTCATCATTACTATACGATGTATCACATTGCAAAATGTTATTTACTTTGTATAGATGGTTGATTCTGAGCACAATAGGAAGAGCAAAGGAAGTAGTAGAACACGACGAAGAAAATGAGTTAGATGCAAAATCAACAAAGCACCTTCATTGTCCTTAGGTAGATGCAAAATTTAATATTAAGGATGATCAACCAAGTAGTAAGAAATCTGAAACTAACCTACATAATCGTGCTCGAAAGTATTAGTTTAATTGATGTAACTTAGCCATTTAGATATTATTTTTTAATTTCCTTTTAAGTCGTTCATTCAATATGTTTTTGACTAATATTTCTCAACTTCAATTAATTAGTTTTTTTTAAAAAAAATTGAGAAGTGAACAAAAAGGCATAGAATTAACATCAAAGACTTGTTAGATTTTTGTACCTTGTGTAGGAGTTCTTGTCACAACAGAGTTTCTTGAGATAACCTTTCTCAAAAGCAAACTAGTAAAGTTTTTTGGTACCTTGTTCTATATGTTATTTGTTCTACACAAATGTGAAAAGAGAAAAGCAAAAAATGCATAAGTTTTGTTTAGATAAAAGCTCTATTTTAAAAGAGAAATAAAAGACTTAAACACTTACGTAATTAAGGACACCCAATAGAGATGCCCACCAAGAATATTTACTCCTGAAGAAGACTTCATCTTGGCAATGATATCAACCCACTATCTATCCTTTGACCTAAGAAAAAATAAAAGGACCCCAAGCATCAAGGGTACTAGAAATGGGTGAACCATGACCAATTTTCAACACCACCACAATTTTCGTCCAAAAGTTTTCTTTCAAAAAGAAAGAGAAACATCAAAGGAAGTGACCACAAGCATAACATAGTGGGTAAATCAGAATTCTTGTATGTAGTAGAATGGGTAAAAGTCATATTTTTATACTATTTATACTTTAATTGTTGTATTTGGAAATCCCAGCTTTCTTGACCCCTTTTTTGCTCTTATAAACTAAGAGAGGTCTCAGGGGCTTATGAATAAATTTGAAAAAAAAAATTAATTGTAACAAATGGGAGAAGAAAATAGAGTCAATTGGGTTTTGATCAAAGCCCTCTTTCGAGTTTTTAATTAGTTAATGATAATAATAATAATACTTACATACAATAAATTGGCAAAATAATCAATTCCAGTTCAGCAACTTAAAGAGGGATTAAAATTGTCCTTTTCAAAAATGCAATACATACAATAAATGCCAAACAATTGCTTTTATTTCCCAGTTCGACACTTTAAAAATTATGAAGAGGATTCTCAATCTTGACCAAGTATCAAGTCAAATTCTAAATGTTTGAGCTTTTTTACTCCCTTAATCTTCTAATTAACAACAAACATCTCATTTTCTGTGAAACTTGAAGAATCCTCAACATCTTAGAAATCAGATCAAAATCATTAGAGCAAACACAAGAACCATGAAGAACCTCAACTACAAGCATGTTGTTGAAATTCCAATTAGCTCAGCGGCATACTTCTTTGAAAGGGCACCCAAAAGACTGTTAAATCATCTTAAATATTAAGGGCAGACTAGACATTAATCTAAACCCTCTGGCCAAGATAGATAAAAATAGGTATATTGTGTGAACACCCACACATAATGCAGAAAGTATAGTAACATCTGAAATTCAGAAAAAAGAAAAAAAAGAAAAAAAAATACTTGCAACGATCAAAAAAGTTCAAGAAAGAGGAAATGACAAATTAATTTAATTGTTAAGGTAAAGGATTGCACCGGTCATGTCATTGGTGCCATATATAGAATTTTAACTAATCTTGAAAGAATGAAAAACCCATAAACAAGTTTGCATTTTCTTTGTTGCATCAACAATTTATGGGAAAAAATAAACAAAACATAGAAGGAAAAGAAGAGTGAGGAGGTCTAACTAATCAGGCCAAAACACGGAAATGGCCAACTTAAGTATACCAAAACACTTAAATGAATGCTCTTAATTAATATCTCAAAATTTTAGCTCAAAAGTAGCAATACCTTCATTGCTTTATGTTGAACATATGGTGGAGTAACAGGGGAAAAAGGAGTGGGAGAGGAGGAAGGGGTGAATGCAAGATAGGAGCAATGTATATGGCACAAACCTATGTCACCGATACCTTTTGCTGATGCAGGATATAAGACTGAGCACTTTTCATTGTCGTGCTTTGGAAGCTCTGAAGTGAATGTACCTTTCCAGTTGCTGAAATTACAATGAATAAGTATTACTTCAGTTGCGCTCTTTGCTAAATTTTTATTTTTCGGCCCTCAGTAGAAGCGAAAGGGCATGAACAACAAGATATATTGTGTAACATCTATGTAACGTGTTTGTGAACTAGCGAGAAACATAATTAATTGCTTGTGTACCTTTTCATGTAACATCTATGACATGATCAGGTGATACTTCAATCAATTATACACGGAAAGATCATAAGAGCTTACCATTTAGTACAGAAAAAAGTTTATTCAGATCAGGCAAGTGCATATGCTGGATGAGGGGAAGCTCCAAACAACTAATTCCATGTTTGGCCTGTGTGTAACACAAAAATTTTTATCCAACTACTTTCAAGCTTATGTGTTAATAATTAATTCTTAATTCAATTATCCTCAAGCTTCTTAGAATTACAGCTTCCATTTCGATTGAGAAATAATCTGGTCTTATTTCAATCATGAACAAAAGAAACTTAATAACTAAAAGTCATAAACATTACAAAGACATAAAAAAAAGCACTGTCAAAATGTTTTGCCACTAGCTAACATAAATACATTATCACACTCAATAATAGAAAGCCATATCTTTTTTTTTCTTTTTTTTATATTCTGATCTTTCAATTTTCTTCTTATCCAAATACAATTTTGCCTTTTACTTATCATAAATTCCGTACACAACATACTAATTTCTTTATTCTTTTTCCTAGTAAAATGTCCATCACATGTGATTTCCTTTTAAATTCAGAATATGAAATCAGCATTCCTTATTAGATTAAGCAACTATATCATCCATGCTACACATTGTACTGATCAGAATCAAACTCTTCATAAAACCAAACTGTTGGCCAGGGAAGGCCATCGAATCACCCTTAGGGATTTGCTACCGCTGGGTGCGGTATCGGGCTTGACAGCCTAGCCTGCCGGTACGCTGATGGTTGGGAAGACCATGCAGTGGCATTATAAAGCGCCTTAGGCCCACCCGCAACATGGATAGATGTGGGGTTTTGCGCTGCCATAATAAGAAAATAAAGTTGCACCTTGGCTAATAGCTATAGCTTTTGGCGTAGTGGTAAGCGTTTGATCCTGAAAACTGGTATTAGAGCGAGGTTGCTGGGGGGGAGATTGTTGGCCAAGGAAGGCCATTGAATCACCCTTAGGGATTCGCTACCGCGGGGTATAGTATCGGGCTTGATAGTCCAGCCTACCGGTGCACTGGTAGGTGAGAAGACCATGCAGTGGCATTGCAAAACGCCTCAGGCCCGCCCACAGCATGGATAGATGTGGGGTTCTACGCTGCCATAATAAGGAAATAAAGTTGCACCATGGCTAATAGCTATAGCTTTTGGCGCAGTGGTAAGCGCTTGATCCTGAAAATATTTGTTAGCCTAAAGGGCTTATAAATCTTGGTTTTGATGATTACAAATCTTAATTGTGTTTAATGAGTTTGTTTAAATGTGCACAAGTAAAGATGAATCAAGTTTGACTCCGATTTCAAGTTCACCAAGCTGAAAAAGAAAGAAGAACATCCATCAACTCAAAGAAAAGATTTGGAGAAAGAAGATGGAGTTATAAGGAAGGAGACGAAAGTCATAAGAGGTACCGGTTGGGACTTGACTGGGGTTTTGGGGCTTGCAAATGGTATATGCTCAATAATGATTCTCAAACAATGTTTTTGAAATGTATGGAAAATACCGTACAAGAAATTCTCAAAAGAAACACTTTCAAAAGAACCAACCCTGGGAGTTTTGATCCCACCGGACGACCCTACGGCGACCGATCGACCGGCGGCCAAAGGGTCGTCCGCTCGAGACCTGTCCACCGGATGAGGGTCTCTCGACCGGTCGACAGGCGAAACAGGGGTCGACCTATCGAGTCAAAATGCTGATTCAAAATATAGCCGTTTTGTGAACGTTGGGAGCATTAATTACACCATTTTTTCAGCTCTATTAATCTCTCTCAACTGCAAAATCTTAAGTCATTGAATCAAAGCAATTACTCTTGAGTTCTTTTATCATCTTTATCTTTGAATCATCATTGAGCTATACTTGAGCAAAAAATTGTGAGAATTGTTGAGAGAGAAGCATTCATTGTATTCATCTACCCTAAAAGAGGGCTTTTATTATGAATCTCAAACACTTATCGAAAGAAAGAGTTAAACACCTTGAAAGGAAGGATTTTCTTGTCAAAGGTATTGGAATTAAAGCTTTGTATTGAAAATGGTTCTTTTTTATTGTAAAAGCTTGAACTACCATTGTAGTTGGTTTGTGGACTCACCAATATTTGAAGAGCTACCATAGTGAAGATTGTTGAAATTCTAAGCGAGGAGGTTGGGTCGTAGACTTAGGCAGGGGCCAAACCACGCTAAAATCGCGATTTGCAATCTCTTTCTTTCAACTCTCTCTTTGCATTATTTTATGCTCACCAAGTGTTTGATAAATTGTCTCACTCACATTTTATATTGATAAAGTGCATATCTATTTAAGATTGTTTTTGATTAATCATTGCTATCATATTGCCTAATCGAAAAAGTAGTATTATTTTCTATATAACCTAATTCACCCCTTTCTTAGGTTTAATTAAAGGACAACAAGTGGTATCAAGAGTTAAGACTTTTCATATAGCTTAACATCTAGTAAAGAAAAGATAAATAACAAACAATACTACCTCTCCTTATTTTGAAGGTTACTCTACTAATAGGCCTCCATTGTTTATAAGTACCAATTTCAATTATTGGAAAAACAAGATGGAGACATACATACAATCCGTTGACTATGCTCTATGGTCACTAGTAGAAGATGGTCCTTATGTTCCAATGAAGAAGGTAACGATCAAAGATGCCCCAAGTGCAAATGGAGTTGAGAAAGTCAAAACCATTCAAGTGCCCAAGGAAATGAGATAGTTCAATGATCAAGACATTAGTATGATGACCAAGAACTCAAGAGCCAAGAACATCCTCTATTGTGCTCTAAACGAAACCGAATATAGTTGTGTGAGTCAATGTGAAACCGCTCACGAGATTTGAAAGATGCTACCCATGTCTTATCAAGGAACATCTCAAGTGAAGAATACCAAAATTGATCTTCACATTCATGAGTATGAATTGTTTCGTATGAAGGCCGAAGAATCACTAAATGAAATGCATGAAAGATTCTCCAAAATCGTAAACAACTTAAGTGCTTTCAGGAAGAAGTATCCAAATGAAGAACTCAACCAGAAGATTCTTATGGCTCTTCCAAAGGAATAGAAACCAAATGTGACATTTATTAGAGAATCAACCGATCTCACCAAGATTATGGTGCATGAGCTCATTTGCAACCTTGAAATGGAGAAACTTGTATTGAATCAAGAAAAAATATAAGATGAAGAAGAAAAGAAGACAAGGAGATCACTTGCTCTCATTGCTCAATCTCAATTGAGTGATGAAGACAAAGATGATATCGATCATGATGAGCTTGCACTTCTTGCAAAGAATTTTAAGAAGTTCTTGAAATACAAAAAGATGAAGAGAGAGGAACCCATCAACAACAAAGTCAAGAGGAGGTTCAAAAAAAAATTAGAAAAGACCAAAGAAGAGATAAAATGCTTCAATTGTGACAAACCGGGACACATCAAAGCAAAATGTCCAAAATTGATCAAAGGAAAGAAAAAGGCAATGAAGGCGTGTGTTAAAGATGATGTGTCAACCGGTGATGAAAGTGGAAGCGAAACTAAAGTGGCCAACTTTGTGTGCTTCATGGCTAGAGATGATGAGGTAACTTCTTCATCTTGTAATGAATCTTCTTCTTCTTCTAATGATGATGATGAATGTACATTTGAGGAACTAACAAATGAATTTTCAAAACTGCATGATAGCTTTCTTCTTGCACATTCAAAAGTAAAGAATCTTCAAAAAGTAAATGATGAACTTCAAGAGGAAATTAAGGAACTTAGAGATGAAAATGATACTCTTACCAAAGAAATGTGTGATACTATCATTTAAAGTCCAAAAATGAATTAGAAATCAAAGATTTTGAAAAACAAGTTCTTGGCCTACAAAATGATCTTGCTAGATTTTCAATAGGAACAAAGGCCTTGGACGAAATCCTTGGTTCTAAAAAATCACTACTTGACAAAGGTGGAATTGGCTATGAGCCATTTTTTAAACCAAAGTTCTCAAAAATTATCTTTGTGAAAGCTTCTCAATCCTCAATTGTCCATCTACCATTAAAAGAATCACAAAAAGTACAATTTGACAAAAAAGGGATTGGCTATAAGCCATATAAAAAAGGGTTTCAAAATCATTTTGTCAAAGCATCATCCTCTTGGCATATAGCCTTAACATTAAGAGGATCATTTAAGAGATGCACTTATTGTGAGAAAATTGGTCACAATGCATCACGATGTAGATTTAGAAACATGGTGGGAAGAGATTCTCACATTCCATTATGGCTTAGACCCAAATGGGTTGTTAGATGTGTTAGGACTTTGTACTAACATAAAAGGACCCAGTAGAACCTTGGGGACCAAAATGAACTTGATTTGTTTTTATGAATGATAGGTTGCCCTAAAGGTGAAGTATGAAGATACTTGGGTTATTGATAGTTGGTGCTCAAGGCATATGACGGGAGATGTATCTTTCTTTTATGAGATTGACAAAGATTTCAAAGGTAAAGTTAGCTATGGAGGAAATAAAGGAGGCAAAGTCATTGGTAAGGGTAGCATAGGAGATATAAACTCTTTTTCTATTCATGATGTCTTGTATGTTAAAAGTCTTAGACATAATTTACTAAGTGTAAGTTAATTTTGTGATAATGAATTTAGAGTTGAATTTTTATCTACTTGTTGCAAAGTATATGATAGAGATGATAAAGTGTTATTTGTTGAAAATAGATGTGATAATGTGTATGTGATCAATTTTCATGAATTGAAGTGCCAAAATGTGACGTGCTTAGTTACTATTAATGAAGATTCATGGTTATGGCATAGAAGACTTGGTCATGCTAACATGGATTTACTTGCTAAGCTTTCGAGAAAAAAACTTGCCATAGGTCTTCCTAAGACTAGATTTCAAAAAGACCATTTATGTGATGCAGGCCAATTTGGAAAACAACACAAGACATCTTTCAAAATAATTAGCAAGGTAACCACATCAAGAGCTTTACAAAAATTACATATGGATCTATTTGGTCCAATGGATGTGGCAAGTCTAGGTAGATCTTGATATGTCTATGTTATTATAGATGATTACACTAGATTCACATGGGTGAGACCTCTTGCACATAAAAATGATGCATTCAATGAATTTGCTAAACTTTGTACTAAGGTGCAAAATGAGAAAGACTATTACATAAATTGCATACATAGTGACCAAGGCACCGAATTTATAAATACATCTTTCATGGACTATTGTGAAGAACGTGGAATTAAACATAATTTTTCGGCTCCTAGAACTCCTCAACAAAATGGGGTAGTAGAAAGGAAGAATCGAACACTACAAGAAATGACAAGAACAATGTTGAAAGAAAACAACTTGCCAACATACTTTTGGGGTAAAGCCATAAATACCGCATGTTATGTGTTAAATCGTGTGCTAATTAGACATTTTCTAAAGAAAATACCCTATGAATTATGGAAAAATAGAACACCAAATGTGTCTCATGTTAAAGTATTTGGTTATAAGTGTTTCATCATAAACTCAAAAGAACATCTTGGAAAATTTGATTTTAAATTGGATGAAGGACTTTTTATAGGTTACTCTTCAAGAAACAAAGCTTATAGAGTCTTTAACAAGAGAAATATGTTTATCAAAGAGTCTATGCATGTGGATTTTGATGAAACTAATCATTTTTCCCCGAGAAAGAATGATGATAATGTAGGTGTTTCCGAATGTGATATTCAAATCTCACCTACAACCATTAAAAATGAGGGAACCTCAAGTGATCCAAAGGAGACAAATATTGAAGAGGGTCAAATCTCAAAGGATAGTTAGGCACTAGCAAATCCACAAGGCAATGTACAACAAATGCAAAATGACCAAGAAGCTACAACAAATGATGATCTACCAAAATGTTGGAAGTTTGTAAGAGATCACCCAAATGATCAAATTCTTGGTGATCCTTCAAAGGGAGTAAGAACTCAGTCTAATTTAGATGCTTATTGTGAACATGTTACTTTTCTTTCTCAAGTAGAGCCCAAAAATGTTAAAAAAAGCTTTAGATTATAAAGATTGGATAATTGTCATGCAAGAAAAATTAAATCAATTCAAAAGAAGTAAAGTGTGGCATCTAGTTGAAAAACCTAAGGATTATCCTATAATTGGTACAAAATGGGTTTTTAGAAATAAGATAGATGAATCCGGGGTTGTAACTAGGAACAAAGCTAGACTAGTGGCTCAAGAGTATAATCAAGAAGAAGTGATAAATTATGATGAAACTTTTGCTCCAGTAGCTAGACTTGAATCCATTCGTATGCTTCTTGCTTTTGCATGTTTTATGAACTTTAAATTATATCAAATGGATGTAAAAATTGTCTTTCTAAATGGCTATCTCAAGGAAAAAGTATATGTGAAACAACCATCCGGATTTGAAGATTCCAACTTGTTAAATCATGTTTATAAACTAGATAAGGCATTATATGGCCTTAAGCAAGCACCTAGAGCATGGTATGATAGGCTTAGCAATTATTTGCTTGAAAAAAGGTTCACTAGAGGAAAATTAGATTCAACACTTTTTGTTAAAACAAAAAGCAAAGATATATTGCTCGTACAAATTTATGTTGATGATATAATTTTTGGTGCTACTAATGAATCCCTTTGTGAGTATTTCTCTAAGTGTACGCACAAGGAATTCAAGATGAGTATGATTGGAGAATTGAATTTCTTTCTCGGACTCCAAATCAAACAAACACAAGAGGGTACTTTTATAAATCAAGCCAAGTACACTAAAGAACTTATCAAGAAGTTTGGACTTGAGTCAGCAAAAGAAATGAGTACACCAATGTCAACATCAATCAAGCTTGACAAAGATGAGGAAGGTAACAAAGTAGAGGAAAAATAATATCGAGGTATGATTGGAAGCCTTCTTTATTTAACTACCTCTAGACCCATTATTGTATTTGCTGTATGCTTATGTGTTCGTTTTCAATCTTGTCCTAAAGAATCTCACTTAAATGCTGTAAAAAGAACAATTAGATATCTTAAGGGGACTATAGATTTAGGATTATGGTATCCGAAAGGCACCTCATTTGAACTTGTAGGATACTCGGGTGCAGATTATGCAGGAGATCATGTAGACAGAAAAAGTACTAATGGATGCTGTCAATTTTCCTTAATCTCTTGGTCTAGTAAAAAGCAAAATAGTATAGCTCTCTCTATGGTTGAAGCTGAATATGTATCTGCCGAAAATTGTGTGACATAAATTCTTTGGATGAAATAAAATTTGCTTGATTATGGTCTTGTATATGATAGTGTGCCTATTAAATGTGACAATACAAGTGCCATTAGTCTCACTAAAAATCCTATCCAACATTTTAGAACAAAACATATTGAAATTAGGCATCATTTCATTCACGATCATGTTCAAAAATGGGATGTTGTGCTTAACTTCGTTGACTCCATGCATCAATTAGCTAATATTTTTACCAAACCTTTGCATGAGAATCAATTTTGTGTGATTAGAAGAGAGTTTGAGATGCTTAAAATGTGTTGATAAATGCAACTTGAAGTTTTCTTTTAGGTGTATTGCACTTTCTGATAGAAAGTGTACCACCGGAAGAGGGGTCTTCCACCGGTTGACCGGTGAAACACACCCTTGTTCGATGTACGTGCCTCAGGCGGATGAGGGTATGGCATCGGACGACTGGCGCGTTCACCCTCGTCTGGTCGCGACACTGACGGGCACCAAGCTTAAGAACCAAAATTTTTCAAACTTCTTCAATTATTCTATTTCTTTCAAACTATACCATCTTTTCGTTAGAACTCTATCAACCCTTAGCAATTTTGTTGTTTCAAACTTCATATCTTCAATACAAAAGGAAGATCAAAGCTTTTAAAACCTCATAACTCACTCAATATCTTTCTTCCTCTTCAAATTCTTATCAAAACTTCTTCAAAATTCTCTTGTACACAAGGTGTTCGACAAAATTTCCAAACCAAAATTTCTTGTTTTTTCTTGCAAATTCTCTTGACTACTTATGGCATCATCATCCAGACAAGCATCCAAGAAATGAAAGACCGGTTTTAGACCTCATACCATTAATCCATGGGATCCTATGCACATTATCGTACCGTGAGATTTCTCTAAAAAGGAAATAATATGGGGTAAGCGGATTAATCCTCCAAACTTTTTGGACAATACTCGTCCACATAAACTGATTAGATATCAAAGGTGGCTTCCTCTTTTTGGACTTGAGGATACAAATTATGATATGTGGGTTCGGGAATTCAATGCATATTTGGTGGAAGGTGAAGATGGGGGGGTGTGTGGGCTAAAGAGTAGGGTAAATGGAGTGAACATATTTGTGGGAGAACGGGATTTGGCTAATTTGCTTGGGATTTCAAATAGTGGCTTAAAACTTTATTATGCAACTAACTTACCCAGCGGACTACACGACAATGCTCCAACGGAGATGTTTAATACTTTGTGGGAATGCTCGGAAAGATTGAAATAGTTTATGCCCTAGAGAGATCAACTATGTGCCGAGAAATGTTTGCTCCTCTACATCCTAAATCAATCTATCATGCCTCGCATTGTAAAAGACGGGACAATCCCATCCTTCACGGGTTATGTGATGCACCTCATGTACAAGAAGGTAAAACTCAACCTCCCATACATCATGCTTAGTCACATGTTGGGGCTAGTTCGTCTACAAGGAGAAGATCTCGCCCAGCTACTCTTGAAGATGTAGATGCCAAGGTTGATCATTTGACTTTGAAAGTTGATCAGTTATCCTTGACTATTGGAGAAGTCAACTCTGAGATGAAGGGAATGAAGACGATTCTCGAGAAGCTTTATGAGAAATTCATAAAGGATTAAGCCCGTTGCCTTATGATGCATAGGATGATCCATTTTCCCCTTTATCCTAAAGCTTTGCAATTTTCCTTTTCAAACAATCGTGATTTACTTTATGCATTTTCTTCCATAGTTTTTAATATTTTGACATTTTGATATTTCAACTCCATTGTTTTGATTTTTTTTCTATGTCCTGCTTTACTTTGTGTTTTTTCTTTACTTGCTAACGAAACATAGAAGGAGGATGTCGATTGTTGTGTGGTTGATCTTACTGTTTTGCTAATGACAAAAAGGGGGAGAAAAAATGTATAAACTTGAGAAAAGACTCACTTGAGAATAAGCTTGAGAAAAGACTCTTATATTGAGGGGGAGCAAGAAGTTAAAATATGCACAAGTTAAGGGGCAGTTTTTGAACAAACTTATATCTTGCCTATATGTACGGTTTACTAAATACTTTCTCAAACTCATTTATGCTTACATTGTTATTATTTGGGATAAGTTTTCTCATCATCAAAAAAGGGAGATTGTTAGCCTAAAGGGATTATAAATCTTGGTTTTGATGATTACAAATCTTAATTGTGTTTAATAAGTTTGCTTAAATGTGCATAAGTAAAGATGAATCAAGTTTGACTCCGATTTCAAGTTCATCAAGCTGAAAAAGGAAGAATAACATCCATCAACTCAAAGAAAAGATTCGAAGAAAGAAGATGGAGTTATAAGGAATGAGACGGAAGTCATAAGGGGTACCGGTTGGGACTTTACTGGGGTTTTGGGGCTTGCAAATGATATATGCTCAATAATGATTCTCAAACAATATTTTTGAAATGTGTGAAAGATACCTTACAAGAAATTCTCAAAAGAAACACTTTCAAAAGAACCAACCCTGGCAGTTTTGATCCCACCGGACGACCCCACGGCGACCGGTCGACCGGTGGCCAAAGGGTCGTCTACCCGAGACCTGTCCACTGGACGAGGGTCTCTCGACCGGTCGGGCCAAAATGCTGATTCAAAATATAGCCGTTTTGTGAACGTTGGGAGCATTAATTATACCATTTTTTCAGCTTTATTAATCTCTCTCAACTGTAAAATCTTAAGTCATTGATTCAAAGCAATTACTTTTGAGTTCTTTTATCATCTTTATCTTTGAATCATCATTGAGCTATATTTGAGCAAGAAATTGTAAGCATTGTTGAGAGAGAGACATTTATTGTATTCATCTACCCTAAAAGAGGGCTTTTATTGTGAATCTCAAACACTTATCAAAAGAGAGAGTTAAACACCTTGAAATAAAGGATTTCCTTGTCAAAGGTGTTGGAATTAAAACTTTGTATTGAAAAGGGTTCTTTTCTATTGTAAAAGCTTGAACTACCATTATAGTTGGTTTGTGGACTCACCAACATTTAAAGAGCCACCATAGTGAAGATTGTTGAAATCCTAAGTGGGGAGCTTGGGTCGTGGACTTAGGCAGGGGTCGAACCACACTAAAATCGCGATTTGCAATCTCTTTCTCTCAACTTTCTCTTTGCATTATTTTCTGCTCACCAAGTGTTTGATAAATTGTCTCACTTATATTTTATATTGATAAAGTGCATATCTATTTAAGATTGTTTTTGATTAATCATTGCTATTATATTGCCTAATCGAAAAAGTAGTATTATTGCCTATATAACCTAATTCACCCCCTTCTTAGATTTAATTAAGGGACAACACAAACCTTGCCAACTATCAGCATATACCATCCATGGTACCAAGTAAAATTCCATTAGACAATTAGACCATTGTACTACAGCTAATAATAATTAGATTTTCATCAACCACATTCATTTCACTTTTTTAGAAAGGATGTAACTGGGAAAGACAAGTAAAGGTGGAGAGGTAACTCTTTACTCACATCAGATTTTCAACCCCAATCCCTCTATAGATGAGGGGATTAGCAGAGATCTTGATGTAGAAAAGAGAAGTATATAAACAAGAAGCATTAATGGCTTTCCTAATCTCATTCTCAACCAAACAATTATTAGGGAAATAAAGTACGCATCACTGTACCCTGCTATCACTTTTCTCTTCTGTTCATGAATTAAAAGAAAACTCTCCCAGAGTTGCTGATGCGAGGTTAACATCCTTCCACTTTTACGTCCAACCTAATATAGTTTTCTGAAAATTTTTATTTTCGTTTAAGTTTTCCTTCACCAACCAAAGTAGTTTTCTGAAAATTCTTACCCATTTCAAAAGATAAAATCAAAGTCGCAAGAGCCAGCTTAAAGTAAACATTAAGCAGCTGCTCAAAATCTCTCAACAACAGTCTGGTATTGCTTCCATGTTAAAGAAAACGGACTTGATCTTTTTTCTTTTGAATTCTTCATTAGTAACATTTACTTATCAATCATTCAGATTAGGCATAATTGACATACTAATTGATGATCGTTTTCCAAATTCACCATAAAATATTCAAGCTTTATTGACCCAAAAAAGGCAGTAAAACACAGTTGGCAAGCAATCTACGATTTTTGCTTGGTGATGTGTAGATAAATCATGATGATGATCACACTGTCATAATGAAAACTTATAATTGTTTAAAAGTCACCTTTTCTCTACTCCCATTGACAATTCCATTACATAGAGAAAGAAACATAAAAGAGAAAAAAAAAAAAAAAGATTCTGATCTGTTCTTGATTCCACATATAGCAAAGAAAGAAAGAAATTTCAGAAAAAGAAAATCCATTTTTATTAGTATTATCACCATCATCATCATCAACACTACCCCACTTTTTCTTTTTTTCTTTTTTTTTTGACTGTTTGAGACTACCCATAAGCCATAACCATCTCCCTACAAAAAAAACCACACACACACACACACAACACATACTATATCATTACATAAGACTGAAAATCTCATCTTTCTTTCTTGTTGTGTACTTGTGCTACATAAAGTTCACTTCATTTTCAGGAAAATAAACCGATCTCAACTCTGACAACTACTTCTCTAAGAAAGGTAACATTAGCATTACAAAACCTGAAACTTTATGCCTTCTAAATCTTGTCTACGCCACAAGAGTACTGGCGGTGGTAGATTCACTGCAAACCAAAAATCATAGAATAAGCATAGCTAATAATAATAAGATTTCGTTTTCACTTCATTTTATTTTCCTTTTAAGATAGTGGACGAATATGAAGAGGGTGAGTGAGTACTTGGATGAAGGCAGAGACCACTGCTGATGTTAAGATCAAAGCCTCAATGTTGTGAAGAAGAAACACAAAATGGTTGGATGAAAAAGTAGAACAAGGGTATAATACGGTGGGATGCAGAAATGATACTTGAAATAGCGATGGTGCACGGTGGCGGTGGTATGAGGTGATGGTGGTGGGAGGTAGCAGTGGTGGGGGGTGTATGTGTGTGTGGTTGGAAATGGAACAAGTGAAAGAAGGGGCTAGGTTAATTGGCCCCTTTTTCACTTATGTAATTTTTTTTATACTAAATGTAGTGTGCATGGCTAATACGTAACAGGTGCGTCATAAACTTTGAGTCCATTTGGCTACAAACATTTTAAATGGCGTTTTGCCACGAAACCAAGACGACAAAGTCTACTAAACGTCTATTTGTCACAAAAGCATAGCAATTCTACCACGAACTTGCGACGACCTGTGAATGTCGTCATAAGTTCGTCACAATATTTGCGTGAATATTGCAACAAAACTTGGCAAAAGAGTTCATCACAATTTTGTAGCAAAGTCACCACAATATTGCGATGAAATATAATGCCCGCGCTATAGTCGTCCTTTTCGTGGCCAAAGTGTTGCAGTGTGGGACAATATTACCACAATTAATATTTCCCGCATATACTATTGACTTTAGTGGAAAAATTATCACAAATTGCGACGAAATTGCGTCAAAAATAGTTACCGTCACTGATTCGTCACTATTTCGACACAATATGAACGCCAAAAATTTTCGTAGCTGCTTCGTCCTAAATTTGTGACGTTTTTATTTTCGTCACAAACTTCATCACAAAGCAGCTTCATTTTAGTAGTGAAAGCAACATATCCCCTTCAAGGATATGATAGAAAAAATTATCCAAATAGGATGACATCTATGCCAATTCGTACGTGACCCCCATAGGAATGGTATCCTGCTTGCCTATCGATGAAGAGAAGTTTCAATAGAGGCCCATGAAGGAGGAAGTAGCCCTCAAGCTCCAAAAGAAATGAGAAACTCTCTAGAAGGGACATGTCTAAGTATATAAATTGCATCATAATTTCAGGAGCAGTAAGTTGATAAACTATCACAAAGGCATTAATTAAGGAAAATGAGAGAATGAAAACTACATATGATCAGGCAAAATCATTAAACACATAACAAACTAAAAAATGTGACGAAATAAGAAAATGTTGCAGGTGCAAATTTAGAGTTAAAAAAAAATGGTTGAATGCGAAGCTCATTGTTCTTGATAAGAAAGGAATAAACTAGTGGACTAATATAAGATAGATTCTTGGGTTAGTTCAAATTGACCCAAATGTCTCTCATATAACTGGTGAAATCCACATGTGTAGCTGACGAGTATATAATAGTTGGCATGAACTAACCCAAGAGTTACTTTTAACTACGACCAAAAGGAAAAAAAAAAGAGTTACCCCGAAGATAACTAAGACTGTAAGAGACCCGATTAACGTGCTATCAAAACAAATAATAATGTGATTAGCGACGACTTGGAGACAAATTTTAGAAACGGATTAAAATTCGTTGCCAAATGAGGTGAATTAGCAACGACACAACAAATTGGCGATGATGATTTTGGCGACAGACGATTTTCATCCCTTTGCCGTCGCCTAAACCCTTTTGACAACGGAAATGAGATGAATTTTGGTCTGTCACATTTGGCATTTTTTTGTAGTGACAACATAATCTAGCATTTCTAAAACTGGTGGAGAAAAATTATTACTTCATAAGATCGAGAGCCTAACAATTACTCCGATATTGAAAAAAGAGAAAAAAAACATTTATCCGACAATAATTACAGGCAATTTCATATTATGATTGCATAAATTGTTATGTTCCTAAAATTTTAAATTTGTCAATATTGTTCAAAATCAGTCAATTTAGTCCATGTTATTTTTTAAAAATTTTAAATTCATCTTTATTGTTCAAAATTAACTTATTTAGTCCATATTATTTTTCAAAACATTTCAATTAAGTGCTTGCTTAATTAACTAAATTAAAAATTTTGGAAATAATAAGGACTAAATTAATTTTTTTTTGAAAAACAATAGGGAGTAAATTAGCTAAATTTGAATAATATAGACGAATATAAAATTTTTTAAAAAATAATAATGACTAAATTGACTATTTTAAATAATATATATAGATGAATTTGAAATTTGAAAAAAATAATAGACATTGTTTATGTAATTTTCCATTAATATATATATATATATACTCCTGTGACTACCGTACGGAGAATCATCCATAAATAACATTATTTAATCATCCAATATCTTTTTCACATGATTATTACATCTTGCGATCCACAAAACTTTTTTTTTTCCTGCTGTCAAGAGATCCATACAACATAGACAGAAGAAATTTTTTCACGACATTCACTAAAACTAAATTAATCAAAGAAATTTTAACACCATCTCCTATTCCTTTCTAGAAGTGGTTGGCCTTTGGTTCGGCCGATCGAACATTTGGTAAAACAAATAGGGACAAATTGGATAAATAATTTCAATTATTTATAAATTTTGGATAAATAGTCTTTATTATTTTAGAAGTCACATGATTAATTTTTATTGTTTGTAAAAATTTCACCAATAATCCTTATTATTTGTAAAAATTTCACTAATAGTCTTTATTGTTTCAGAAGTCACTAAGTTAGTTTATATTATTTACAAAAATCTCTCTATTAGTCTTCAATATTTACAATTTGTAAATATTGGGGACTAATAGAAAGACTTTTACAAATAATGAGAACTAATAGATAGATTTTTATAAATAATAGGGACTAATTGAATGACTTGTGAAACAATAGGGACTATTGGTAAAATTTTTACAAATAATTATAAAGACTAACTGTGTAACTATTAAAATAATGAAAATTATTTGTCAAAAATTTATAAACAATAAGTACTATTTATGAGATTTGACCTAATTGAGGCTCAAGGTAACCCCATAAGACCTCAGCAGTAACAGTGGCAACTTCAGCATCGGAAAGAGAAGCCTCCCTCACTCTTTTCACTATCTCCTGCTTGAATGCCCTCTTCTCTCTTGGCCTCAGTCCCTCCCCTACCTCTATCTGCACTGCAAATCTTGTCACACAACTAGAAAATGGTTAACCTGATCTCTGCAACTCCATTAACCTTTTAGTTAACCCCGCAGTCAACAGTGCTTCCATCGCCTCTTTCCTTCCATAAAACCCGATTTCTTGTACACATTCCATGGCCACAATCTTCACAGATAAATCCATGGAAGCACCCAAATGGTCCACTAGCTTCGTGATGCCACCAAATGATTCCACCTCATCGACTAATGGACTCTTTATAGCCTTTATGAATGCGCATAAAACCTCAAGTGAACATAACGTGCCCATTTTTATTAAGACTCTGATGGTTTGTCTCATCAAGACTTGTCCTACGAAAACATCTTTATTGAATAGAACTAAATACTTCAAGGCGTAAGCTACTTTTTTCTCGAGCAGGCTTGGACATGTTTTCGTTACCAAGAAGCCATTCTAGCTCGGAAAATATATTCGACTTGAGTAACAAGTCTTGTAGGTTTATGTTGAATCCGTGTGTCAAGCAGCTAGTGAAAGTCTCCAGTTTTGTGATCAAAGAGCCTTCATCTTCTATGGCCGACACAATTAGTGGCCCTGAAGCCCATAATTTCTGTAGCTCTTTGATCAGGTTTGTCAACGTTTGGCGATCAAACCAAGCCTGAATCTCTGCCTTGATGGACCTGGCTAGCCTGGAGATCTCATAGGACTTTACTCGGCCAATCAAGAACGATTTAAGGCTGTGCTGATCATGTTGTGATTCTTTGAGGGTCTCGAGGTTGGAGAGGTGTTGTGTAATGAACCCACAACAAAGACAACCCAATGTGTGTGATGACCAAACTGCTGAGGTGTCAAAAGGGTCCAGCGAAGAAGATTCTGTGCAGTTACAAAGAGGGATGTGCACCAGGAAGATGCCACATTACCTAACAAAATTGGTAATGTGGCATCTTCCTGGTGCACATCCCTCTTTGTAACTGCACAGAATCTTCTTCGCTGGACCCTTTTGACACCTCAGCAGCTTGGTCATCACACACATTGGGTTGTCTTTGCTGTGGGTTCATTACATGTTGGCAGAGGTTTGAGAGATGTGGGTCGTTGGAGAGGAGCGATTCTGATTCATTTTTCAGGTCTAGCAAAGCTTTGATGGCCGAGGACGAGTTCGAGTTGGTTTGTAGGTCCTGGGAGGCTTGTTTGAGGGATTTTAGCACTTTCAAGAGATGTTGTGTTTCTTCTTTAGCATTTGTGGGATTCTTCATCTTCCATATCATGAGTGTGTATATGTGTTTGTGTGTGGGTTTGAGAGAGAGCAAACAATGAGCAAATAAACAACCAGTCTCAATTTGGCGTGGGACAATTGGGACGAGTATATTCCATTTCCATATCCTTGGAGGCCCCTTGTTTTCTGAATGATGGCATTAGGCACTTCGTGTAGTATAATATTTTCTTGTCTTTTAGGTGATCTAACTTTTTTTTTTCTTTATGATGATTGGTTATGGGAAAGAATCTTGAGATAGCTTTTTTCATCATTTTAAACGTTTTGGCAAAGAGTAAATTTCACAATTAGTTTTCATTGTTTATATTTTTTTGGATATTTAGTCTTTATTATTTTAGAAGTTACACGATTGATATCCGATATTTATAAATGTCTTACAATTAGTCTTCATTATTTACATGTTTTAGACTTTTTAGTCTTTATTATTTTAAAAGTCACACAATTGGTCCCTAATGTTTATAAATGTCTTACCATTAATCTCCATTGTTTATAAAAGTCCTTCAATTAGTCCCTAATATTAACTAAACGTTAAAAAAAAAAATAATAGGGACTAATTGGAGGACTTTCGTAAACAATAGGGGACTAAAGGTGAGACATTTACAAATATTAGGAACTAATCGCGTAACTTTTAAAACAATAAAGACTAAATGTCCAAAACATATAAATAATGGGGACTAATGATAAGATATTTATAAATATTGGGGACCAATCGCGAGACTTCTAAAACAATAGAGACTAAATATCCAAAACATGTAAACGATGAGGACTAATTGTGAGATATTCTCTTTTGGCAAATATACAATGATGTTTAGTTATTAGATACAAATTTGGATATCGTTATTAGCGAGATTAATTATGGTAAAGTAATGATACAATTATAATTATGAAATGATCTAAATTATTGAATGTAAAAATTGAATAATTGTATCATCATTTAATCACTATTAATATTCCTAATAAACTCTAATAACATTTTGTGTGATTAAACATTTTTTTGTAGTGTATAATCATTTTTGTATTAAATGTTGTGCTTGTATTTACGATTAAAAGATGTTTTTATTGCTAATATAAATCACAATAAGAAACACTGCTTATTTTCCTCTCAAATTTTAAGCACCAAGCTCTACATCGTCTGCAACAAATTAAATGAAAATCCATTTTCACGAAAATAACACGGGCCATATACTTTTCGTTCTTTATCCTAAGTTGGGAAAATATTAATTTAACGTTTTCTATCCCATCCTCAAGTCTAGTTTTCTAATCATGCAACCAAACTTCAATATTCATTTATTGTTACAAGGTATATGGTGCAACATTATAGATAATACATAATGTTCTACGTCACTTTTAAAAATACAATTTTTTTTTTTTTTTGAAAACACAACGAATTTCATTAAAATGAAATTAGAACAGGGTACAAGTAAATTATCCTACATCAGTTGGAACAAAATCTAAAGCCAGAATATCCCTTAAAGCATGGGATACATTTGAAACCTAGTTAATAGCTAAGCTTATCTCTTTGTTTTTGCTTAGTCACCCAATCTGCTGCAGAATTAGCTGACCTTCTCGTATATTAAAATCTAACATGGTTGATTTCAGCTGCAATCAACAAGATATCATCAACAATAGGCTTAATTTCCCATCGGGATCCATTGTTCGATGAGGTGATGACATCAAGGACAGCAAGTGCATCATTCTCGATGATGATGAAATCAAGGCCCATACTTTTCGCAAAAAGACATGCTTGTTTAACAGCAAGAGCTTTTGCGACCAAAGCCGAGTTACAACTGACGTCACATGCTGAGCCAAAAACTAAGCATCCAGAGGAGTTTCAACAAACAAAAGCAATAGTAGCTTTAGATGGAAATACAAAAGATGCATCAATATTAAACTTGAGCCAACTTGGTGGTGGCGGGGACCAGCTAGACTGATAGTGTTAAAATTTCTTTGATTAATTTTTTTACTGTTTTGGAGTTAATTTAGTTTTGAATAAAATGTACCGTACCTTTTTGTGTTTTGCAAAAGTCGCATAATAAATCTTGTGTCACCGTACTTCTTTGTGTTTTGCAAAAGTCGCATAATAAACCTTGTAAATTAAATTAACTCCAAAACAGTAAAAAAATTAATCAAATAAATTTTAACACTCTCTCCTGTTCTCTTGTAGAAGTGGTTGGCCTTTGGTTCGGCCGATCGAACATTTGGTAAAACAATTAGAAATACTAGTTGAGGCTCAAGGTGAAGAACCCCATAAGACCTCAGCAATAACAGTAGCAGCTTCAGCATCGGAAAGAGAAGCCTCCCTCACTCTCTTCACTATCTCCTGCTTGAATGCCCTCTTCTCTCTTGGCCTCAGTCCCTCCCCTACCTCTATCTGCACTGCAAATCTTGTTACACAACTAGAAAATGGTTGACCTGATCTCTGCAACTCCATTAACCTTTTAGTTAACCCCGCAGTCAACAGTGCTTCTATTGCCTCTTTCCTTCCATAAAATCCGATTTCTTGTACACATTCCATGGCCACAATCTTCACAGATAAATCCATGGAAGCACCCAAATGGTCCACTAGCTTCGTGATGCCACCAAATGATTCCACCTCATCGACTAATGGACTCTTTATAGCCTTTATGAATGCGCACAAAACCTCAAGTGAACATAACGTGCCCATTTTTATTAAGACTCTGATGGTTTGTCCCATCAAGACCTGTCCTACGAAAACATCTTTATTGAATAGAACTAAATACTTCAAGGCGTAAGCTACTTTTTCTCGAGCAGGCTTGAACATGTTTTCGTTACCAAGAAGCCATTCCAGCTCGGAAAATATATTCGACTTGAGCAACAAGTCTTGTAGGTTTATGTTGAATCCGTGTGTCAAGCAGCTAATGAAAGTCTCCAGTTTTGTGAACAAAGAGTCTTCATCATCTATGGCCGACACAATTAGTGGCCCTGAAGCCCGTAATTTCTGTAGCTCTCTGATCAGGTTTGTCAACGTTTGGCGATCAAACCAAGCCTGAATCTCTGCCTCGATGGACCTGGCGAGCCTGGAGATCTCATAGGACTTTACTCGGCCAATCAAGAACGATTTGAGGCTGTGCTGATCATGTTGTGATTCTTTGAGGGTTTCGAGATTGGAGAGGTGTTGGCAGAGGTTTGAGAGATGTGGGTCGTTGGAGAGGAGCGAGTCTGATTCATTTTTCAGGTCTAGCAAAGCTTTGATGGCCGAGGACGAGTTCGAGTTGGTTTGTAGCTCCTGGGAGGCTTGTTTGAGGGATTTTAGCACTTTCAAGAGATTTGTTTCTTCTTTAACATTTGAGGGATTCTTCATCTTCCATATCATGTGTGTGTGTGTGTGGGTTTGAGAGAGAGCAAGCAATGAGCAAATAAACAACCAGTCTCAATTTGGCGTGGGACGTTGGGCCGAGTATATTCCATTTCCATATCCTTGGAGGCCACTTGTTTTCTAAATGATGGCATCAAGCACTTCGTGTATCCCTTTGTCTTTTAGGTGATCTAACTTTTTTTTTCTTTATGATGAATGGTTATGGCAAGAGAATCTTGAGATAGCTTCTTTCTTCATTTTAAACGTTTTGGTAAAAATACAATTAATTATGTTTAGGTATTAGATACAAATTTGGATACGGTTATTAGCAAGATTAAAATAGTAAAATAATGATATAATTATAATTAAAAATAATTTAAATTATTGAATATAAAAATTAAATAAATATATCATTATTTAATTACTATTAATTTTTTTAATAAACTCTAATAACGTTAGGGAATTCAAATCCATTAAACGGTAACATTTTATTTGATTAATCATTTTGTCGTAAAATAACTTACTTATAAAAAATATATTCAAATAAACATATTTTTTTTAAAAATAAAATATTTTAAACTGCAATATGCATTTATCGTTACAATTTTCCACAATCCAATAGACGTGAACGAGTTGTATTTGACTAAGATGTCCCATCCAAGCAGACAATGTTTGGTACAATATTTTTTCTAGAAGAAAAAAAGATTTCACCAAATAAATGAAAACAGGAAATTTCACTGAAAGTAGAACAAAACCAAATCATGATTGAGTCGTTCTCGTTCCATCTTATTTAATTCTTCAAAACATCAAAAATTATGTAGACCCCAAAAATCATTCGTGTTAACCACGACACAAAAGGTTATTGGTTGTTTGCAGATGAGACTTTGGCTGCTTGGCAAATTGCAAATAGAGGTCACACATTAAATAAGAATAAAAATAAATTACTCGCAAAGAAACAAAAAGATGCGCAAATATATGTGGCATCTGCGCATCTTTACGCTAGAGTATTTCACGTAAAACACGTTTGCTTTAGCACTTGTTTCAAATTTGTTATTTTGTAGTTTAGTCAATTTCTTGTGGGATTTGCAGCTTACCCCACTCACGAATGCGAGTTCATAATACATGTATTAAAATCATTGTAGTTTGTAGATCGTATATGTGGTGAACAACATTGACAGGCATAATCATCTACGTACGTTTGACCAAAAACAAGGTTTATAATATACGTGATTTCGTAGAGTTCTTATTTTTAAAAGAGTAAAATGTATCATACTTCTACGTGTGTTTATAAATTTATATTATAAATATTGTGTTTTGAAAAGTAGTGTTATAAATCTTGTGTTATGAAAAATATTGCATACATGCACGTCGCACAATTAAATTTTGTTTAACTTTGTTAGTTAGTGTTGTTAAAAGATGAAATTACCCTCATTTAAACTTCTTTCACCATTTGCAAAACAACTTTATCAAAGTATAAACTCTTCCTTTCTAAACCCTTAAAGAAAGAAACCAAAAGAAAACACTTGAAAAAGCCTAATTCTGCATCGTTGTATTATGCTTGTAGAAGAACGTGATTCAAAACAAATGTATGATAGTTGCTTAATCCCGAAATGAGTGTCATTTTTCTGATTTCTTTATTTTTCGACATATTTTTTTGTCTATTTCAAAGTAAAGGTGTATATTTTCTTGTTTATCGAACCAAACTCTCATTCTTAAGTTGTGCATAATGAATGATACTAAATAAAAAATTTGCTTCAACCTTTTGTTGAGTTTCCTGTGAAAATAAGTCAGTCAGAGGGGATATTTGCAAATTGTTTAATATAAGAATGGGGTATTTGCAACGTTTCTAATATCAGAGGGGGGTATTTACAACATTCTTTTTTTTGTAATATGCTTGAGAAATAGAGTATTTTTGTCTTTATTATCTATATGTTTTATATCCTGATAAATGTCATATTTGCGTCATAAGCACGTATATTACATCTAAAATTAAAATTGACAAAAAAATAGACAGTAGAAGAGAAATATGCAACATTTTTTATAATATAAGATTTATAACAAGACTTTTGAAAATACAAGATTTATTATGTAATTTTATGTAAAAACAAGGGAGCATGCATGCTGCATTTTACTCTTTTTAAGATCATTGTGAAAAGCGTGTACGATGAATTGGTCTTCGTTCATAACACGAGAACAAGCTATAAGGAAGTTATAAAGAAAAGAAAGATAGAGTTCAAACGTGCTCATTCATGGTTCTCCCCTTTTAGTAATAATATCATGTTTTAGGTTCACGATTTTAGATCACCAGACTATTATTAAATGCTTAAAAAGTCCACACCTGATTTCGATGTGATAAGTCCAGCCGCCTAGCAAGAAAATAAATTTGTTGGGTAACTACTCTTTCATTTTGAAGCGATAAGCTTAGACTCCTTATCCTAGTGGTACCCTCGAAGTTGAGGGAGCTAGTCATGACTATCTTCTAAGTCTTTCTTCTTTGGACTTTGGGAGAAGACTTCGAACCTGTCATGTTGAAGCTTAAAAATAACAATGTTGGGTATCTATTGATCTAAAATAATTAATTTAAAATATTAATTTAGGTAAAAGTTTAGTTTAGTCTATTATGTTTAGTATAAATGATACTTTCATCCATTATATTTCAAAATGAACTTTTTAGTTTATTATTTTTAGTATAAATGACATTTTCATCCATTATCTTTCGAAATGAACCTTTTAGTTCAATATATTTTACATAAATAATGTCGTTAGTCCAACTTCAAAATATATTAGAGGAAACATATTAGACTAATAGCGTTATTGATGTAAAATATATTAGACTAAAATGTCTATTTCGAAAGATAATTAATAAAAGTGTTATTTACACCAAATATAATGAATTAAAATATTTATTTTAAAAAATAATAAATAAAAATATCATTTACATCAAACATAATAGACTTAACTAGACATTTACCCTATTAATTTTGTAAATCATAAACTATTCTCATATTATATCCTAATTTTCTTGTTGTCCACTTGACACTTTTTCTATAGTCATGTCCCATCTCCCATCTCCCATCTCCCATGGCATGGTCATTCTATTGAGTTGATGCATCCTTTTATCACACCTCTAGTTTCCTAATTTTGGTATTTTTAGAGACTCCAGTCTCTAAAAGCAACACTATTCATGACAAAAGTACGTGGGGTCCACCACTTTTGGCTTAAAAGATGCCAATATAGAGACCCAGTCTCTATTTTTTTCAACAAATTTGTGGAAGAAAATAGAGACTGGGTCTCTATTTTGGCATCTTTTAAGCCAAAAGTGGTGGACCCCACGTACTTTTGTTATGAATAGTGTTGTTTTTAGAGACTGGAGTCTCTAAAAACACCTAAATTATGAAAGTTTTGCATTTGAAGACTCCATTGAAGATGCCCTAAGTGTCTGAACAATTTTTATGGCCTATGTATGGGTTACGAGTTCTATGCTCTATTTGTCGAGTCTTGGTAGCTGTGGTTGGTGCTAGGATGAGGCTCTAGTGATTGCTTGCACTACCTCTCGCTTTTTAAAGATGGTTCATTCTCTTCTTTCATTGTTACAATGTTGGTTCATTCTAAGGGTATCTTTAATGGTGTTTATTATTTATAATAATTTATTATTTTTAGATATTTGGGTCTCTAAAAATTATTATTAATGATTTAAATATACATAGGACCCACTACTTTTAACTACTTTTACACCAAAAGAGAGACTCAATCACTTTTTGAGTCTCTAAATTTAGAACCAAAAAAATAAATTGAGTCTTTATTTTAACTCAAAAATTACAAAAGTGGTGGGATTCATGTATATTTAAATCATTAATAATAATTTTTAGAGACCCGAATCTCTAAAAATAATCAAAAATAATAAATTATTGTAAATAATAAACATCATTGGAGATACCCTAATCATTGTTTCAATGATTTCGTTGTTCTACCCAAATCATTGTTTCAATGATTTCATTGTTCTACCCAATATTTTACAATGGATGGTTTTGTGATCCATGGTTTTCACCAAAACCAACCATAGTTTCTGGTTTAAGGTTTATATGTTGAGGCCCTTATGATTGGGATTTGGCCTTCTTTTGTGTAGTGTCTTGGTCTTTGGCCTATTAGATGCATGTTAAATTTGGCTATTCAATTGCTTTTTGTTGGTTTTCTATGTCTATTCTATAATAATGTTTATTCAGGCTTAATTGGTTTGGGCACAACTATTTCAACTTTTCTTAGTTTATCGAAAGTTATTTTATGATCAAAAAAAAAGTCTAAAAAAAATGTATAATTTGTAGTGATCAAAATAGGAATATTTGGACGGGGAGAAATGAATTCGAATATGAAAGGCTGACAACATATCCCATCTAAATTATCTCTACTAATCTCTTCAATCTAAATGAACTCAGTACTCTTACAACTCAGTGTCATACCACTGTAAACTCTGCCTGTAATCTAATATACAAGAATAGGTAGAAACTAACATGGATGACTAAGAGGAAGGTATCACAGATTAGCCTCATGAAATTGGGACTAGGATCACTGTTCCATTAATCAATGTCAACTTCTTGTCAAAGAAACTCAAACCAAAAGCCCACATTAGATCAAATTTAATCCCACTAAGTGTGATCAACTATGTGTCTAAAGATGTTCCTTTTTTTTACGTTAAAAGTTATTCTTTTTGTAAGCTTTATACAAGCGAGATCTTGCTTCAGTTTTTCCCGCCTAACTCTTTTTAGGCTTTCTTATACTCCTCTTCCATGTTAAAGGTTTGTATGTTCAAACTTTTTGACAAGTATTTCATGGTCATCTTGTAATACATACAAACTATCCCTAGTGATTCTCCCTCATCTTGACCATAATGGGGGCTTCCCCAGCTTTTTCTCAATTCGTATCATAATGTTGTTGCATATCTATCTCAACATTTCCATCTTGACAACTAAAATCTTCTAAACATATTAGGACTTCATTGCCTAGCACCTTGAATACATAACAAATTTGGTCTTTTACTATCTTGTAATACTTCTTTTTTTAACTTAGGGAGTATTTTTCATTCAGAGGATTTTCTACACTTTTTCTGTCCTACCTTTATTTGTAACCAATGCCCAACATTATTCTCTCTATTTTGTTGGGATAAATATACAAGGTTCTAAAGTTTTTCTTTTCAATACTCTTTTTATTTCCAATCTTACTTTTACCTCACTCCTAAACTTACTCTTACGAAACTTATATTTCATATACTCTGTCTTTTATATACGTGACTTAAAACTATTTGTTTCTATAGTTTCCATACAAAATTTTAAGTTAATATTTGCACCTTTTTTTCTACCAAAAATACTATTATTTGTGAATCGCATGCACCACAGCACCTCCTCTTGAGTATGATTAATAAGCTCCCCTATAATCAGCATAAAGAGATATGGGCTCAAGGCTAATCCTTAATGTAGATCGATTATGATCTCGTCCAAGGTCATAACTATGTAGTAGATGTTTCTTATCACTTTAATATATGTTGAATATACATATTCTCCTCTAACACACTGTGTATAATATTTTGACGAACTTGATCATATGCATTTCCAAGTCAATAAATGCCATATGTAACTCTTTTTTGTTTTCTTAAAATTACTCCATCAGTTTCCTCAAAGAGAAAAAGGAAGATTTTACTTGTTATTTTGTGTTATCTCTTGAAAATTAGACCAATTTTCTCCATCACAGAGAAATTTTTTACACTAGAAACTTTTTTTTTTGGAAGTTCAAAAAAATTATATAATTTGCATTGACTACTATAGAGGGGAAAAATCTTCACAATACTCGTACCAAAAAGTAGAAAATAAGTATTGAAGTAAATTACGCAATTACACGATCCCTTCTAAGCATTGTGCTTCACCACCACCGCCACTACCAAGGGTCTATCCTCAATAATTGTCAACAATAAGGCCAAAAGAACAATTTACCCATTAGGTTCTTTTCTGGAAAAAAAGTGCTCTTTTCACTCCTCTACTACTTCCACTTCAACTATTCGGACCTAATACTCAGATGAGACTAAGCAAGTCCAAAATCTGATCTTGTAATTGAGGATTAAGACCTCATATCAAATATGAAAGTTCTAATTCACATTAGATTAAATATTCTGTGGGGCTTTTTCAAACTTATGCCCTCCCATTAGAAATATTTATCCGACTCTTGACTAACTTAAAGTATGTATTAAGGTGGGTAATTGCACCATAAGGTTTATAGCTTTGGGATAAATTTAATATGATCTTACTTAGAGTGAGTTTCTCATCATCAAAACAGAAGAAAAAAAAGTACTATGTGGGGTTTGCTTCTTTGTTGACTTTTTTATTTACTTGTATTAGATCCATCATTTAATGGCTCCTTCCCATTAGAGAAAAAAGAATTTGAAGTATGGAATCTTCACTCGCTAGGGAAAGAAAAAGGATAGATGACTGAATATCCCACTTCGGTGTACTTACTTCAACACAAGAAGCGTGGGCCTACTACTCACCTATTAAGATACTAGAAATTCAGCTGCATTTATCTGGTTCGGTAAGCAAGAGAACTGGATTAGATTGTTTTCCTTTGGGAGATATATTTTTGCAAATAGTCCACATTGTTTCGCTGATTTTCAAGTTAGTCCATTGTTCTAAAAAATACAAATTAGTCCCAAATATTTGTTAAAGTTAGTCAAATTAGTCCCTATCATTAAAATACAATTAAATTTAACAAATGTGAACAGTGTTAGCAGGGATAAAATTGAAAAATCACTATAATGTTTAAGTTAGTCCCTATTATATTCAAGAAAGTTCAATTTAGTCTGTAAAATTTTCAAATAATTTCAATTCGCTCCTCAAAATATTTCTTTTTTTTCTCTTTTCTCCCCTTCTCCTTCTACCCCCTTCCCGTTCCCCTTCTTCTTTTTCATTACACACATACACATACACACCCATCACGCACAATCACACCCGTCTATACACAAGTAAAATATATATATATACACACACACACACCCCTTATATACACACTAACACATATACAATCGCACACACATCACACATATGTATACACACCCATAAACATTGTTGTGGTGAACTTAGAGAATTCGAGAAGAAATAGACCTTAATTAACATACATGTTTAAAACTCAACTATTGACCTAAAAGTTTGAGTTATTGGGTCTTAAGCCTACATATGTTTATTAATATCTCATTCTTCTTCTAATCTTTCTATGTCATTCTCTTTGCTTATTAGTTTACTATGTGAAACTCCTAACAAACATAAATAATATACATAGTCGCATGCACACACACACACACAAGCACACACACATACATACACCTCTCTCTCACACAAAAAGACAATTGTCGGCTAGGGTAGGGGATGGGTTTGACGAGGTGGGGGCTCGCGGTCTTGGGGGTATTATCCAGTGGGTGGGTTGGGGGCTGTAGGGGCTAGGGGTGGGTATGTACGAGGGATGGGGGAGGTTTACATAGGTATAGGGGAAAGGGTACAAGGGTAGAAGTGGCATTGGTGGCATGAATATAAGTGTATGGGGGTAGGGGTAGGAGGTAGGAGGAGAGGTAGGGTTTGGGTATTTGTCAACTTTTTTGGAAATGATAAAAAAAAAAAAAAGGATATTCTTGTCAACACTAGATAAAATCCCATCTGATGAACTAGACAACCGTTGAGTTTATATCAACAAATAAAAAAGTAATAATCTAAATAACGAGTTTCTAAATAGAATTGAAGTTCTAGACAGGAAAACCCTTTCTCTTGGGTAGAAGGGTGGGGTGAGGTTATAACCGTGTCGGGGGTTGGGAGTAGGGTTAGGGTAAGGTTAAAGGGTATGGGTAGGGGTAGAGACGTGGGTGGGAACGTGGGTGGTGTAGAAGTGCGAGGAAGGGTGGATGGGTGTGATAGGTAAGTTGAGGTAAAGCGTACGATTATAAATTGGTAATTTTCATAATTTTAGTAGGGGTAGTTTACTCATTTCGTACATTTTCTGTGGAGGGAATCGCAGTGTTTCCTTTAGCATTGCTAAACATACATTTTTCTTTTTATACATATATCGAGGAACTCATCCTTAAAGAAAACCATAGTGGAATTACAACAAAATTATAAATTCCGTTATATAGTGAAATAATGCCCAAACACGTTTCATTTCAATTAAGGGCCAAATAATGTTTGCGATAACAAGACATAGGTTCGTATTCGAGATTCACAAACACAATGATTGGCAATCCAACCAAACCACCGAACCCCATGGGACACCAATCCCACATCAAACTTGGAGCATCTTTTTCTTTTTTTGACCAGAGGGATAAAGTGTCTCTTTAAAGAAAAGATAAAGAGCTATTACTATGAAATTAACCAACACCATAGGGCGAGGTCATAAGCAAGAAAATCAATCAAAGAAAGTGGTACATTAGGAATCCAGTCTCTTGGAGCATCTTCCAAAGCCCAAATTCTATCAAAAGAAATGCAATAGATTGCGAACCACGATAAGACAACATTGTCTACAACAACGGGAAGAAATCTGAAGATTAACACTGCATAAAGTACAGGAAGTTGGAAATCAGACCACCATCTCATACAAAAATTACAGCTGAATTTCACAGTTCTAGATCTGTTTCTTATATTCCAATCTAACACTAGCCATTATAGCAGTTTCTCAGTATCTCTCTAGCCATTACACAAACAATCTATATACAAGAAATATAGTTGCTCCATTCTGAAAACCTCCCGAGTTTATTATCAACTGACCTCAAAAACAATTGCTCTCTGTACACCAACTCTGTGGAGACGGAAGCATATTACAGAACTCGTAAATTCGCCATCATCCATAGGAGCAAAACTAGGAGTCCCTATAAATCGATTGTGGTGTCCACTTGAGATTCAAGTTCAGTTTTCCGGATTTAGCCCCATCTAATTGGAAGGTATCTTTATATTCTCCTTCCATAATCACCCTTGTTAGTGTCAAGATGCATCTTCCCATATAATCCTGTAGAAGCATAGGAAACATTAACATACAACAAGGCGAAAGCAATTGTATATCAAGACATAAGATTAGAATCAAAAGGAACCTTTCCGATATGTTCACATTTGAACCCCACCAACATCTTGTGTCAAATTATATGTTCGATTCTTTTAACTACAAATTAATTAATCATAGGGGTTTTTTTTTAGAATCACTTACTATCACATGCAACTATACCAAATCCTTAACCATATTAAATGGGAATTACAAACAAATACACAAGGCACATAATCTGCTTCAAATAATAATTACAGCTATCTTATTTTCTTCATAAAGAGATGAAACTCTTATTTTCTTCATAAAGAGATGAAACTAATCATTTCTGCTAGTCCCTTATTTCCCTGAGATCTTAGTTTAATTAATCAGAGCACCAAAGCTGCGGATTTGAGTACTGTTAGTCCTGCTGGATCCAATATTTGGAGATATGACTTGGTAATCTAAATGGACATTTAGCCCTGAAGTTATTAATTTCAAGGATTGTGTTGTGTGCATGTGCAACATCGTCTTTACTTAGACTAGAGAAATTCCTTAGTTGTTCTTTAGGAACTTCAAAAAAGTCTTGGCTTTACGAACTGATGAAAATGCCTAATCTTAATCTTACACAAATTAGTTTGACTGAAATTCAACAAGGGTTTCTTAAAAAGATACATTGCCAAGGGGCTTCCTGGAAGCCCATGGTAAAGCCAGGTGCCCCCAGACTATAGACAGGTCATAGGGGTACTCAAACAAGCTCAGACCGCTTGCAGGTCACTGGAAACCCTCAAAAGTCTTTCTTCCTCCTAGCAGCTTTCTTGTGCTCTCTACCAAGCAAAAACCACATTCAATCCATGGAGTTCAAAAATTTCATATGGAAGCAGGATACTTATACCTTTCCAAATGTGTCATGGTCCCATAATTCCATGATTAGCATATCATGTAATCCATCCTCAACAACAAAGTCAAAAGTCTGATTCCAGACGGGATTTAAGCTGTCATTCACGACCTGGACAAAGTCATATACGAAGAACAAGTTAATCCATCAAGAGGCTCTTTTCAATTCCGTGCAAGCAGGAAACAAACTAATGGGCAAAGTCACTTTGAAGAGGGGTCATATGACATATAGTGCACATGAATCATGGGAAAGGGGAAGAAGGATACCATTTTAGTGAGTGATGAAAATTATATGACATAATTTAAGTTAGCAGAAGTGACATATACCCTGGTTTTGTTTTTCATTTCTGTTTTCTTCAAAGATAGCACAACATAGGGGTCGGCCTTCCCCATCAGATCTGTTGGTGTCAGCTCTTCAGCAGAAATTACTGTCACAGAAAGTACACCTCTTACAATCACATCCCTTCTTTTGTTGACCTCACCTCCATTTGCGGCAACTTCTTTCCCTTCAGTTCCATTTTTGAGAACCTTTTCCAATGAAGTCATTGAAACGTTCTGGTTGAAGGGGTTACTGAACCCATTCTCCATCCCAATAGGACAATACAGTAGCTCTAAGTGCACCTATTAGAAATAAGCAAAAGGGAGGGAAGGCCAGGTAAGAAGCAATTGTTATTGGGATGCATTCAAAGAATTATATTGTTAAATCTAACTATAGGACACGTGTGAACAGAGACTATAGAGGCCATAATTCTTTGGAAGCTAGAGTTTCCCAAGTAGTACCGAGGCAAGGGCCAGTAACACATTTGGTCTGGTATGAAAATTTAAGCGAGTGGACTTGAACAAAATTATTCAGCAGCAGGCACCTTGCCTTTATTGAATAATGAGAAAAGGAGGAATAATGAAATGCTCAAATATATGAGGAGGAGGAATAATGAAGCGCCCAAATATCTGAGATAGGGACACAGTCAATAATATTTACATAACGTACATAAGAATGTCAAGCCAACCATTAATTTATCATATAAACAGTAGAAGTAAAGATAATGTTATTAGTTTCTGGAAAGCTATTTGATCAAAATGATCTATAATCAAAGGATCTGGCACTTAAGTCATACACTACTGAGAGTGTGATTGCCTGTGCAGAAGCCTGACACAGATATGAAAGGAATGGCTTTTGCTCTGCTAGTCATTCTGCAATGGGAGCAGAGCAATGTAGGTTCATTGAATGACTATAGGAACTCTTCCAATTTGTTTTCAATATAAATTTTGTCATTCTAATTGCTATGGCACTTAGCAAGTGTTAAAGCATGGAAGACAAAATATGAACAACACATCGAGAGCAACCTGAATGAACATAACATCGATATATATCAGAGAAATTGTAAAATCTGAAAGTCAAGATACTTATAAGTGAACGATTTTAGCATCAAAGCCAAATCCGCAATAGTATGTTTTTGGGGGGAGGGGGGAGGGGGGAGGGGGGAAGGGGGAAGAGGAATGGTGAGGCAGGCAGTCAATACAATTGGACATATTCCTATAAATTGAAAGGATAACACAGAAATAGACATCATTAGTACCTATTTTAGGTGATAAAAAGAATTTATAGTACATGGTACAGAACTTGGGAAACCAAGAAACAGTAACATAGAACAACATTTAGTTGATCCTCTTGGTGCCCCATAAAGATTCTTGCTTCACTCATTAGTTGGAAATAATTGATAGATGAAAGAAATAGTCATCACCCCAAGAACAATAATCTTGTCTTGGACTAATCAGTAAGCAATTCCATTGCTTGCAATAAAGGCATTGTGGAGAATCAAGATCATCACGGTGGAGGTGATTAACTTCTAAAGTATGCCGGACTTTTCTATGTCATAGGAACCCTTAGAAACTTCTATAGCTTGCAGATTAGATCTACAGCACCATTAGATCCCCATCTTGGTAGAAAAGATCTGAATACGGTAACCTGACTCCAATAGGGTCTAGAAGAGCCTCATTCCACCTAGAATAATTCTCTTTACTATTACAGGATAATGATTTATTAATATCATAAATAGTTTGTGTAAAAATGACTAATAAACCTCTCACCTGCCCCCTGTTTTTATTGTCTCTCTGAAGCTCCAAGTCTTTCACCAACTTCAGCCACACATCCTTCACCTTACCATGCTCAAGTTCATTCAGCTGTATTTGAGCACATCCAATCAGTTCAGCTGACTGTACACCTTCTTCATCATAGATTTTTACCACTAAGTGTTGTGTGGATGCATCTTCAATTATGAACTCAAAGTGTTCATTCCAGACTGGATTTAACTGGTTGTTCTGAAAGGAAAAAAGAATACTTATTTTTCTTTGATTCCATCAATGGACAGTAGAAATATTTTAGAGTAAGAGTTCTGTTTAGCTCACAATTGTCTTGCTTTTCTTCATTCTATCACGTAATGGCCTTACATATACCACAGCAAAAGGATCAGATTTCCCAATAATGTCTTTGTTTGTCAAATCCTTTGCTTGTACAAGTTTCACCTCTAGCACTCCAACAGGCTTCAGTTCAAGATCACTACACAACCAAAAGAATAAACGTCAAGAAGAAACCAGTAAAATCACGAAAACAGATAGACACAATCAATAGAGATACCTTTCAATGCAAAGCATGTCATTTCCCCCAAAAAATTAATGGAGAACAGAATGCTAATACTTTCTCAACTACACTAACTTTGTAAAAAATAACTGGGGACAGTTTCTGATTATTTAGATCATTGTAGGTGATTCTTATTAATAATGAAAAAGAGAAAAAGAGAAAAGAAAAGAGCGATTAGTGGACTGAGATAAGAGATTGGAAGTCTAAAAGCCATTGTCCAAAAGAAGTGGGGAAGACAAAGGAGGGACATTATGCACACACTTTCGCTCAGTCAAGCACCAGATACACATAAAAAGTCTTGGGTCTCAATCTTGCTCATACCAATGACTTAATTCATAGAAAAATCTCCTTGTACATATTGTGGCAATCAATGCAAACTCTTAAATATTCAAATAGAAACAGATTTTATTTGATGGTTTAAAATGTAAAATTTGAGGAAATCAAGGAAAGTAGGAGTTTCAAATTCTCAACGACAAAAAAGTTGAATCTCCCAAAAGGAACTCTCATTATGGGAGGAAGCAAGGAGTAATTTTGTAAAAGTAGTAAAATTTAGAACGGGGCAGAATTGTTGATAAGGATAGTGCTCAGTCCACTACATTGGAGAAGTACTATTTCTTATATAGACTTACTAAAGAAAGTCAGAATTAGTTTAGTTGTTAGTACAGGCTGTCAAGTTAGTTATGCAACTAACTTGATAGCTGTCATAAAACTAATTGGTACTAAGCCCAAGATCTTATAATGGTGGTCTTAGAATTTTTGATTTTTCCATGTGAGACAATTATATATTCTAACACCCCTCTCATGTATGACCAAATTGAAGAAGCAATTTTGAATACAAGAGCTGACATAGAGGTGAACGAGTTAGTGAGAAGAGAGAGAGGTCACATGGGGATAGACAAGACTAGTTTGCGAGCTATCACATGTTGAGTGTGTGTGTATTGTTGCTTATCCTCTCTCCCACATTAGAAGAGAGGAGCAATACATACTTGTACTTAGCCCTATAAATAAGGACCAACTCTCTATGAAATGTATCAAGCCATTTCTTACATATTATGTTATGTCTTCCTCTTTCTCTCCATTAACATGGTATTAGAGCCCTTGCAGCTATGTTTAATTGGTCTCTTTAGCAACTTGATATTAAAAACGCTTTTCTCAATGGTGATCTTGAGGAAGAGGTCTATATGGAGCAACTACCAGGGTTTGTTGCTCAGGGGAAGTCTCAGAAGGTATGTATTTTGAAGAAATGTTTGTATGGATTAAAACAGTCACCTCGAGCATGGTTTAAACGTTTCAGTAAGGCTGTGATTGAATTCAGACTGACACAATATGGAAGTGACTACTCAGTGTTTTATCAGCACTCTTCTGAGAAACGTTTATTGTTGATTGTCTATGTTGATGATATTATCATAACTGGGGATGACACAATAGGTATACAAGAGCTAAAAAAATTTTTGCACAAACAATTCTAGACTAAGGACTTGGGAGAGTTACACTACTTTCTTGGCATTGAGGTTGCACAGTCCAAACAAGACGTTTTTATCTCTCGGCGCAAGTATGCCCTTGATATGCTGGAAGACGCTGGAATGCTTGGCTCAAGACATGTGATTCACCAATGGAACCAAATGACAAACTTGTACCTAATGAGGAGGAGCTATTATCAAACCCAACAAGATATAGAAGATTGGTTGCCAAACTCAATTAGCTCACAATGACTCGCCCAAATATTTCTTTCGTTGTAAGTGTGGTGAGCCAGTTTCGAAACTCACCACAGGAAAGTCATTGGAATGCTATTACTCGTATACTACGATACATTAAGAGTGCCATAAGAAAAGGAATATTGTATAAAAACAGAGGACACGCAAATATTGTTGGCTATTTTGATGCAGATTGGGCAAGATGTCCAATTGATAGACGATCCATCTCTGAGTATTGTGTCTTTGTTGGTGACAATCTTATATCATGGAAAAATAAGAAACAAACTATTGTTACTCGTTTCAGTGCAGAGTCTGAATATCGAGCCATAGGATTAGCCATGTGTGAGTTGATATGGATGAAACATTTGGTTAAAGAGATCAGGTTGGATTGCTCTCGACCTATGACACTAATCTGTTATAATCAGGCGGCAATGCACATTGCATCAAACCCAATGTTTCCTAAACACACCAAAAATATTGAAATAGATTGTCATTTTGTAAGAAATAAAGAGTTAGCTAAAGAAATTGTTACTTCACATATTAGTTTAAATAATCAATTAGCTGATGTTTTTACTAAATCTTTGAGAGGTCCCCGAGTTGAATACATTTGTAACAAGCTAGGCACATATGACATAGATGCTCCAGTTTGAGGGGGAATGTTGAGTGTGTGTGTGTATTGTTGCTTATCCTCTCTCCCAAATTAGACGAGAGGAGCAATTGATACATGTACTTAGCCCTATAAGGGCCACCTCTCCATGAAATGTATCAAGCCATTTCTTACATATTATGTTATATCTTCCTCTTTTTCTCCATTAACATGACACATGGATGGACAAGACTGGATCAAAGCCTAAATACCAACTATAGGTAATCTTGGGCCTTCTTAACCCCAAAATCTAGATCATGAGGTGCAACTTTTCCTCACACTTATAAATCTTTGAGTCATTTTCTACTTTTCAAAGAAATCCTAGTGTTTCTTTTGTCTTGCATACCATACGGAAGATGACTTTCACATGGCCTAAGAGAGAGAGAGAAGTCAATGATGATCATAGTCCCATAAGCAGTAGGGACTGCGAGAATGCTGCTTTCGTGAGCGAGATCAAGATGGTCCCTCATTTCTTCTTATTTGCGACTAAAGGCCTATCGGGTGCAATAGATTCAATTGATGGCAACACAAAAGCAAAAGGACTCCTGAATTCACCCAGTCCTTCTCACTTCTGGTTCATCAAGATAAAAGACTCAGATAAATCATAATGAGTAGTTCCATCCTATTGTGTTTAGGCCTAAGCTCAAGAATTGGCAATTGCCAAGATGGGCTATTGGAAACCGGTGTTGACCCTTATAATTAATGGGTTTAGTTTGGGTTATTCAATGGGTGCCAAGATTGGTGGTTCGGCATTCGAGAGTTCTGGTTGTAGACACAGTTGATCTCCTCGGCTAAAAGTAGTAAATCAATTCCAACCACTAGAGCTGGAAAAAGTATGGGCGGTCTTGTATTTAGGTAACAAAATGTAGAAGGCTTCTTGCACAAGTGTCTGAGGTACATAATTTTTTGTTCATCAAGCTATGTTAAAACTCAAATACTATTATTCTCTCATTTTTTTAGTGTTTATAACCCTCATTCATTGATATCAGATAGTATTTGTGGCAATACCTGTAATCCCCAGGCAGAATAGGAATAACTTTTCGGACAGGCCATGTAATGGAATCTTCAACAGCATCTCGTATGGTAGCCTGTACAAATGAATGCCCCTTAAATATGCCTAGAATGTACTGCAAGAGATATTACCAAACAACTAATATTTATCCTTCCCCAACCTCGATAGCATCCGCAAGGCCAGGTATTGATGATAAGTCACCGCCTATAACTTTAAGTGTAAAATCCAGCTTTTTCTGCAAGAGAAGAGAAGTATCATGAGATCTTCTGGAAGTATCATAGCTCCTCAAAGTCATTTGCTTTATCCGGGCATACGTAAAATATGTGTTCACAAATATCTGCTGATTGAGCATTCTGAATGTTTTACTTATAGTATAGTATGATCACGTTTGATTAAGAGAATGAAGGAGGGTGTGGCTAGTCAAATCCATAAATTGCATTGCGAAAGACATGGATATTACACATAGAATAGTCTATTGCAGCCCACGAAAAGATCAGAACGAAAACCTATAGTGAAATCGAAGGCAACATTAACAAGATACAAACACCTGCATGTGTTGTTAAGTTTTCTTTAGGACAATTAAAACTTGAAAGGTAACATAACATAGGGAGACCTTATAGAGCTTGCGAAGTCAAACATACAAAAAGAATACCCAGATGCATGAAGTTTGTCATCTGCTAACTTCAGAAGACAAAATTTCAGCTATGAACAAATGAGCACTCCAACAATTTACCTACATCAATCCAGTGCAATGATGAACGCACTAGCTCAGACATATATGCATTAGAATAAGAGTGCAAAACAAATGCCTATGAGCTCTTCCTTGTACCTATCCAAGCACAAATCTACACGAAGTTTTCTGTTTTGAAATCCCAGAAGAAAAGGAAAAAGCACAGTAAATAATTACATACGCCTAATCCTTGTTTTTAGAAAATGACAAACAGGTTGGGAGAAAGGTGTGCTCAAGGACAGGGAAAGGTACGATAGAGTCGAACAGAGATATCAAAGAATTTTGAAAAGCTCAATTAGGACTAGTATGAAGATGAGGACAGCCGAAGGTGAGCTTCTGAGAAAGTAGAAGCTAATTGCATTACTGTGACAGTTAAACTCTATCTCAACTTAAGGCATGGACAATTTGGAGATCTTTTCTTAAAATAGTTACAGATTCATGTATATCTCACCCCTCTCCCCCAGGGGAAAAGGGCGGTCGGGTGCGGGGTTAGCAATTGTTAATTAATTTAATTCGCATCTTCTAGATTTCTTTAAATGTACATGGGAGCACCACCCTCCTTGTGAATTTTTAATTATATATCTATTAAAATATTAAAAATAACCTACAAACAGATTCATTAATTATGTACCTGGATTTTTAGACAGATTTACTAAGTCAATGTCATTGCGGCACAATGTACATTGCATTTTCCAAATCTCAAAACAACAAAAAGGAAGAAAGAGATAACACCTTTTGTCTCAAAGAAAAGCACACAGCTCCAAAACAAGGAAACTCCTCAACCAGTGGCCTGAAGATCAATCTAAAGACTCCCGTGAAGCCAATGTTTTTGACCTGTAGAAGAAATGAAAATGACTCTTTAACTCCAAGTCAAGAATACAACGAATTAAGCTATATTTTATGTTATAGAAAGGTGAAAAATCACCAAAAACAAGTATACAAAATAAGTAAATGAGACTCAAATGGATGTTTAATATCACTAGGTTAATAAATGTGGCACCTGGTCAAGAAATCAAATATAAACAAGTCAATATGGATGATATGGACACCTCTAAGAAAGACCTATGTACGTCCATTAAAGAAGGAATAGCATGACACTTATCTTAGGTAAAGTTAGGGGCAGACAAGGTTGAAAATAACATGGAATCAGGTCATGGAATGATCTCTCATGGCCCACGGGAGGAAACTTATTTAGGAAAAAGGAAAAAGGAAAAAGAAAAAAGGCGGTCTCAAAGATGCTTTTCAGCAATATAGATTAGAATATAAAGACCGACTCCAAGTGGCTGACTGCAAATAGCAAGGACATGTCTATTTAATTACGGCACATGAATAATCTCTTTGAAACTAATAATCTACCTAAACCCCTTCCACTTTCTTTGACTACAATTTTTCTCCTACCAGGCCACTCAAATTTCTCAAATTTTCTATTTTGCTAACATAACAATTGCAAGCCTAGCCTTTGTTCAATTTATTATTCACTTCCCTATAATTTTCTGAATATTCATAACTAGTTCCATAGCGTTTTTTTGACCACCTTGAATGAAATAACCAACCTTTTCTCCACCTCAAACATGGTGAAGACCAAAACACAAACAATTCATGTAAATCAAAACTTACAAATTCCTTGTTGTCTTTACTAAGTTCATCATGTTACCATATCGCCATCTCCCTTCACCTATCCCAGATCGTATCATCATGTTTCCTCCATAACAAATCTATTCCAGAATCTTCCTGCAGTGATTCATTAGGAATCTAAAAGAATTCCTTCAATGCATATTTTCAATCCCTCACAAGTTAATTTTTCCTCCCTGACTGTCCCTAGTGGATCCATTCCTTTCCCTTCCTGGGCATATCAGCCTCATCCGTTAACATTGTATGCTATGTCAACACTCATTCAGTTCATATCCGTACTCAACCAGCACCAATCATTGAACAGGAGGATGCTGATCGTCAGAACACCCTATCCAAGAGCTATCCTATTATCACTAGAGAAATTCCCCTGGTTTTATATTATTCCAGAAAAATTGAAGAAGGGAGCTCAAGATTAGCCAATGGATATTTGTAAGAGAATTGTGTGGTCTGCAGCAGATAGCAGCACTAAAGACCCTTTCAATATTTGTCATACAATGAGAACTGTCAACTATTCATCGAGCAACTGTTCAAAACAACAATCTAAATAAATAATTGAGCAAAAAATTTCACCTGCACAGGTAGTGCTACACCAAGATAAGTCTTGATATCAAGTATTATGCTAGGGTTCCCATCCCACTGCATCTCTAACTCCATCGTTATACCTTCAGTTCCATCTTCAATGATAGAAACACCTAAACAACTCTAAAATTTAGTATGAGCACCAACATTGTAATTAAGATATCTAACATGCTTTCACATTTTGAATAATACCAGACAGGTGCAGATCTACAATATTTTATCAGCCGGGCTACATTGTTTTGTTGACTAAAAATAGTGGGGCTGGAAGGGCTAAGTGTTTGTGTAAATTAAAAATAAATAAATAAAAAAGATGCATCTTTCAAAGCATTTTATTGAGTCAGTGGCGGCTGTAACCCCCACAACCTCAAGTATAAACCCACCCTGGTAGCAGAGGTAGTACTTCTAAATTCATAGAATTCAAAAGGTGTATGATTTAACTTACAGGATTTAAGATGATGCTCTAGTGTTTCTAACATGTGCCACTAAACAGTTTACTAAGATGATTGAATTGGAAAATGATTAAAAGCAAAGTGGAATTTGTCACCATCATACATGCATATATATATATATATATATGTATGTGCAAACATGAACTGTTAATCATATAGCAACAATATGAGCGAAGACATGGGGAACTGACAGTTCAGATTCAACCTCTACCGACCAAAGACCTGTGAATAGAGCTTTGAGAAGGAGTGATATAACAACTCCAACATTCCTTTTTGGGACCCAATTCAATTAGTGGGATCTTTCATTCACATTTTCTCCACCAAGAACATTTTATAAAACTCTTTGACCCCTAAAGTTTTGGAGCATCTTATTTTCACCCAATTCACAGGGTTCAACAAGCAATCGAAATTTCACGATCAAGGGTGTAATATTTTGCACAAAGAGGATTCTTACACAACTATAAGTGGCTATAATCATAAAATTTCAAAACAATCAACAAAATTTGCGTACAACGAACTGTATCACATTTGCTGCACCACATAATTTCAACTTTAAACTAATTAAAATCAACAATGTCTAACCTGTAAATTGAGGTGCAACAGTACCAAGTGTAAACTTGGAAAACTTTAAAGACGCCAAAATCATTGGCCGATATTGCTCCAAAACCGGCTCCACATTCGTCTTTATCAGCTCTGAAGCTGCCTACATTTCCAAACAACAGATATCCATCCAACAAATGAATCGCACATTCAGTTACACACACATAAACTATACTACACTATACAATGTGTGTGTATGTGTGTCTAACTATCTATATGTAATCGCGCATTCCATTACACACACATATATCCTATACTATACCATACAATGAGTGTGTATGTGTATATATACATACATACATATGCCAATACACAATTATACATATATACACTGTGTGTGTCTGTGTTTGCATAAATACAAGAAGTTAAATTTTGACCTGATTGACATAGGGCCAGATCTTTTCCAGCTGAAGATTCAACCAAGTCAACTGCAAATAAATAAATAAATAAATAAATAAAAATAATAAAAATTAGATGAACATCAGTCTACATACATATATATGCATTTTTAGAGAGAAAAAAAAATTAAAAAAAAAAAAAAAAAAATGACACACCTTCTGGAGCTGCGAGAATACGACCCAAGCAAGATACTGCTCCTTGGGCAGCAACTTTCTCGAATCTTCCACTGTCATTCTAGCAAAAGCCGCTATTGTCGTAGCCTTCAAAAATAATTATAATAAAAATAAATAAATCAAAATCAAAGAAAATCTGAACTAACAAAAAGATTAATTATTTTCTTAAAAATGTAAAAACAAAAAAAAATGGAATGAGTAGTGAGATTACGAGGTCGGAGCGGGCTTTGGATCGGGCATTTTCGGAGCGGACGAAGGCGACGATTAAGCCCAGGCCCAAAGTGATTCCGATCACGAAGCCTAACACGAACGACATTTACTACTACTACTACAAATTCAATTGAAATATATGTATGTATGTACGCATCTATCAGCTTAGCTTTTGAAAGCTTTTTGAGAAAAGCTTTTGATTTGATGTGTGTGTGTGTGTGTGTGTGTGTGTCTTTTGTTGTTGGGAGCTGATGATTAAGAGGTTTAATGACGATTAGAGTTGTAGTTGGAGTAATAGAACAGTATTATTATTATTTAGTAGAGTAAAGAGAATACTAATGGTTTGCTTTTTGATTTTGTTTTTTGTTTTTTGTTTTTTTTATTGTTTTATTCAACATTGTTGTGAGCGAAGATCTAGAAGGGGGCGGCCAAAAGCGTCCAAAGGGCGTATTTTACGTAAAGCAAGAGAAATGGGGAAGCGGATGCCGACATTTGAGTTGACTACAAGTAGGGGGCACTGTCTAATGGATTTTTATAGATCTTTTTTCTAAATTGACCAAACAAAAAAAGTCATTTTTTTTAAGATGAAAATGTTTTAAGCAGAAGCATTTTTTTATGTTTAGGATTTTGAATTTTTTTAAAAGAATAAGAGAAGGAATTCTAGCTTATTTTGTCTGAGTTAATTTGCTTGATATTTTACAATCATAACAATAATTTGGCATGGTTTAAGAATAAATGTGTCATTATTTATTTTGATGGACGACATCGATAAATAATATAAAATATGAAAAAAATTGCATGTCAAGTAAGTTTCAAACGTGTAATTTATGAACAGTGAAATTAAGAGAGAATAGGTTGTTGAATGAGAACAATAATTAGAATTAAGGACCTTTTCCTAGATTGTTACTCATAGTGATTAGACAACTCAGGGAGAAATTATTAATGGTATACTTAAACTCAACTTTTCTACAATTTTATATGTAACTCTATTTTACCGGTGGTTCATCAATTATAAGATGTGTTTGATCCTATCTTTATAGATGTACTAGACTAGAGACTTCATATTCTAGTGATTAAATGTTGAACATTATTAGATATTACTTATTTATTAATTTTTATGTGTATATTTAGTTGATATGTCAAAAGAAGCGAGAAAGATTGATAAGTTGATTATCTACTAATCACATACTTAAAAGGTGATAAATGTATGACCAAAAAAAAAGTGATATCTAATATTTTCACATCTAAAATATTTATAAGAAAATTACGAACATATTCATTGCATATATTAATCATTCCCAAGTATTTTAAAGAAATACAAGCTTGTCTCTTCAAGGTGATAGTGGAGATTGAGGTCTTCGTAGATGTAGTCAAGTTTGCATTATAGACGCAATTAGTCCATCCAGTAATTATTTGCCATTTATATACTCCTTATAAAGAGATATCAAATTATAGTCATCCATGTAATTATTTCACATTTTACATCTTACCATGACATAGTCAATGTCTCTTGCAAACAAGTTATACAATGGCACTCTCTCTCACTCACCAAACACTATCTATTCCACAAATTAACCTCACATACATATGAGATCCGCATAGGTAACTGATGCACAAACAACATCACAGATCTCCAAGCGTTTCCCTACATTTAAGGATTTGGCCTCATTTCGAATCTATTATTTCAATTTCACTCCAACAACTTTTGTATTTTAACAAATTCTTATTTACCATTTTAGTTTCTCTTCAACAAGGTTCCTATTTTAAAAATTAGTCATGTGACCATTAGGATGAAATAAGGGATGTGATCAAATATTAGTATGAGTTAGGGATTAGATAGGGGAGGTGTTGAAGTTGACTTAAGTGTGATCCCTCACATAATATGGGGTTGCAAAAGAATTTTATTGAAGAAGTTAAGTGTGGGGCAAGCCAGTGAATTGAGATGGCAACGGGTATCGCTCTATTTGAAATCGACAAGTATCCATCCGATAAAAACCTAATAACAAAAATTCATGAAGAATCCGTTAGGTTTTGAGTTTTATCAGTTATAATTGATTAAAAAATCGATAGGTTTTGGTTTTTGACGTTAAACATAAATAAAATTCGAAACTAGATTATTAATTTATTATATAATACACACACACACACACACACACACACACACACACATATATATATATATATATATATATGTGTGTGTGTGTGTATGTATATATCTATATATATAATATAATGTTTAAAGCTGATAAAAATATATAATATAAGCCCAATACCACCATTCTAAAAATAATAACTAAAAAAATCCAATACTCTTTAACTAATGTCAGCCCAATTCTTACTTCTCCAAAAAAATAATGTCAGCCTAATTCTATTTTACCTTTAAACCCAAAAGCCCAATATACTAATAGTCTTAAACCTAACATCTCTTATTCTTTTACAGTTTAACCTTACCTAACCTAAAAACAGTAAAAGTTTTCTCATTAGCCACTCTCAAGGTCTTATCTCACTCTCTCTTCAACCTCGACACTCGATAGCTCTACTGAACGATAGCCTGCATCTTTCCACCCTCCGCGAATATGCATCTCTTCAATCTCCACGAACGATAGCAATAACGGTATTCTTTTTTCTTTTTTCTTTTTTTTGGTTGATTTCATGTCTTGATATTGTATTGTATAGTGCTTCTTCATACCTCAACAGGAACGCGAGAACCCAAATTTGACAGTGTATCGGTTTGCACATAGGGAATATATTAGGCTTTAAATGGAGGAAGATGCAGAAGATGCTTCTGTAGGTCCAAAATAGCCTAAGAGGGGGTGAATTAGGCTTGTAGAGCAAATCTACTATCTTAAAAATTTATGCAATTGATAGTCAATATAAATTGTAAGATAGATAGCAGTTTAATGTTTTCTTTGAAATTTTAACAAACACCTTACAAGCAAAGATAATTTCAATGCAATAATAGCTTCAATAAACTTTTTTTCCTAGTGAATATATCAAACACTTAGTATGCAATATATATATATATATATATATGTGTGTGTGTGTGTGTGTGTGTGTGTATACAACACAAAGAAATGTAAATAACTTGAAAGTAAAAAGAGTAGAGTTAGAACAATCAAACGCAAAGATTTTCAAGTGGTTTGCTGATTTACTCCAACATTTATGGTTTCCTCCACCTTTGGATTTCTACCAACTCCACTATGGTGCTTCTTCAAATGTTGGTGAAACACAAACCAACTACAAAGACTCTTGAATCCACAAGAGAAATACACAAGCTTCTTAAAATGTAGGCGAAGTTCAAGCCTACTTTCATCTCTTCCCTTGAGTCCACAAAGGATGTAAATCACTCTTCTTACTTCTAAGATCCATTCAATCAAAGTATAAGAGTGGATAACAATGATTGTGTGAATAAATGTAATGAAGAAGAATAACTCATAAATGATTTGGACAATACAAGTAAAGATCTTGGTTGCTCAATGATTTGCAATATAAAGCTCAATAAAGATGATAGCAAAGAATTTTGAAAGATATGAAAGGTTTAGAACACTTGGTTGTAGTTGGAAGAGATTAAAAATGAATAGGAGGTGTTTGGGTTTATATAGAAAAGATTTCAAATGGCTAGTTAATGGCTATATTTTTCAAAATCTTCAAACTACCGGTCGTGTATACAGTTGTGTTAACACGACTAGGTATCAAGCCCTAAAAACTAGTGTGCTCACTGCCTAAGGGGGCGGTCTTGATGTCCGGTTGTGTTAATACAACCGAGTATCACGCCTGGTAAATACGTGAGCTCATTGCCTTAAGGAAGCAGTCTTGATACCCGGTCGTGTCAACATACCCGAGTATCACGACCGGTCCTTCCTACCTTTGTACAAAATTTGTTTAAATGCTTTTGTTTTACTTATCTTTGAAAAATGTCATTTTAAGAAGATATATCCTTGTTTTTAGAAAGATTTTGTGATCAAAATTCTTTATCAAAAACATTTAAAAAGTTTTATGAGCTAAAATTGTAATCAAAGGCAAACCACAAGTGTAATAGGCCACTACCCCTTATGTCACCACTTCTCCTTCTTTACAACATCTCTTCTTCTTCAATCTTGAAGTCTTTACTTCTATGAATGCTTGAAAACTTTGTTGGATCATTCATCATTGGATGTTCTGCTTTTTTCCATAAGAGAGCTCTTAAACCAACAGAGATTCAACAACTATTTTTGTTATCATTAAAACAAAATATGACGGGGGCATATTGCTAACATTCTCTCCCTTTTTTATGATAACAAAAAATTATTTTTATGGGGTAGAAATGTTCTTTTTAGCAAAGCTTCCCCTTAACAAATGCATCTATTTCAATATGCAGAATTATCAATAAGCATGCATAAGTGTAGGTAAACCAAATAGACTTTCATAAGCATGTTCACTTGATAAGCAGAGATTTAACAAAGCTTCCCTGTAATAAATGCATATAGAGACTATAGATGTGTATGCTCAAGTGTAGATAAGCCAAATAGACATTCATAAGCATATTAGATAAATGAACTAAAGTATCCAAATAAAAGCATCATCCAAATCATCCTTCAGCCACAAAAACATCTAGCCACAAAAACATCCACAACCATTCTCCCCCTTTTGATATCAACAAAAAAGAGAATAAAGACAATGTTAGGAAAGTAAGATAAGTAGAATGAAGCAAAAAGGAGATACAAGAACTAAGCAGGAGTTGGCATTTTGCAATTGATCTTTCACTTCATTTTCCACAAATACCAAATGAGTATCAAGACCTTTTACCATGTCCACGAGTTTTTCAAGTGTAGCCATAATATCAACATTGTTTGGCCTCTCTTGAGAGCTGTCTAGAGGTGCATTAATACTTGCCTGTGTACTACTAGTTCTAATGTCAGGCATGTGCGAAGTAGTAGCTCGATGTTCCCTAGTAGCTTGAAAAGTTTGAGCCAAAGTAGTGTCATCACCTAGCTCTTGTACGTGTTGATGATTTTCCTATTCAATTCACATATATTTATCATAATCAAGTATGACATTTTGATACATTGCCACCCTATGGATTTCAGTCCTTTGGCATTTAGAAACTATGTATGATGAAACTTATGAGTAGGACCATTTGTGGGTATGCTGAGGCAGTTGAAAATATGAAGCAATATTAACCTATAAGGAAGATACATGAACTCATTTTTGGTATAAAGCATGTGATGGAGCATAAGGTATAAAAAATTGATCTTGACTCTTCAAGACATCAAGTACATCAAATAAGCATTGAACCATGTGATTGTATTATCATGAAGCTTCTTTGGTATAATGACGAACGATAGAATATTGAGTAATAAACGGTTGTCAGCGGGAAACGCATTCCGGTCAGGTAATTTATCACCTAGATGTCACTTTTCATTCCAGATAAAGTCTAAACACTCTTCCTTAACAGTTTTATCCAACTAACACGATAAATCTGACTCATTTATCTTTGTACCCTCATTTGGAACATTCAACAAATTACCAATATCATCCGTAGATAATCGAATATCTACTCCATTAACATGACTATAAATGGGTCGTGCAAGGCCTGAATTCTTAGTAAGGTTAGCATAAAATTCTATTATCATGATAGAACATGTAGGCATATTAATGGAAACCAACCTTGAAAAACAATGAGTTCATGAATAATTGTACCTTGAAAGAAGTTGTCCATGCAATATTTTCCCCATATGATGTCCATTGTGGGAAAATTATCTGGATGTGCCCATTGGGTTTGAGATCCTTTTGTACTTCTCTATAGTTTTGGTGGATTTTAAGGTGATTCTCTTGGTGGAGCCATGAGGAAATCTTAAAACTTGATTAGTTTGATGTGGAAATGAGTTTGATCGGAGAGATTTGAAGAAAATTTGAGGAAGTTTGATGGAGTTTTAAGAGAGATTTCGGATTTGGCGGCTAGTGTTTAAGTTAGAATAAAATTGGGGATTTTGAAAAGAGGGTTTTTAAAACCCTTGATTGTGATAGGGCGGTCACATAAGGCAATTGTGATATAACGACGGGTACAAAAACTATAGTAGACTATTCGTGTAGGCGGTCGTGTACTGCGGTCGAGTTATCATATCTAGTTCTCATGACCGAATTGTGAAGCAGTGGACATCGCGATATTCCGGTTATGTCATACAGTCGTGTTATCACGACCAATTTACTCTACTGGTGTTCTAAATAATAAGCTTTTTAATTTTACAATTGTGAGGTCAGGTTAGGAATACACGTCCGGTCAACACTTCCGTAGTTTTTAGATATTGGTGAGATATTTTGGCTTTGATTCGAAGTATTGTGGATGAAATTAACAAGATTTTTGCATTCCCAATTCTCTCCAAATGGCACAAAATTGATTTTCATATAATGGTTTATAAAAATGTCAGCTAATTGATGCAAGAAATCAACAAATTCAAGTATAACATCACCTTTTTGCACATGATCACGAATGAAGTGATATCGAATTTCTATGTGCTTAGTTCTAGAGTGTTGAATTAGATTCTTTGTTAAGTTGATTGCATTTGTATTATCGTACCTAATGGGTACATGATCAATGTCTAAACCATAATTGAGCAAATTTTATTTCATACAAAGAATTTATGCAACACGGTTACTGGCAGAGACATATTTGGCTTCTGCTGTGGATAATGCGACACTATTTTATTTCTTGCTAGACCATGAAATTAAGGATTGCCCTAGGAATTGGGTACTCTTTCTATCTATTTTACATCCCGCATAATCAACATCCGAGTAACCAATTAATTCAAAAGAAGTTACTTTGGGATACCATAATCTTAGATCATGTGTGCCTTTGAGATATTTAAAAATTCATTTTATGGCACTCAAGTGAGACTCTTTTGGAAAGGATTGAAATCTAACATATAAACACACAAAAAACATAATATCAGGTCTAGAGACAATTAAATATAGTAAACTTTTGATCATACCTCGATATTTTTCCTCATCAACTAGAATACCTTTTTCATCTCTGTCTAATTTGACTATTGTACTCATAGGAGTTCCAATTTCTTTGGCTTCATCATATCCAGACTTTTTGATCAATTCCTTTGTATATTTGGCATGGTTGATGAAGATATTATCTTTCTTTTGCTTAATTTAGAACCCAAGGAAGAAGTTTAGTTCTCCCATCAAACTCATTTCAAATTCCCTAAGCATACTTTTTGAAAAATTCTCACAAAGGATAACATTAGTTGCACCAAAGATAATATCATCTACATATATTTGAACAAGTAGAATGTCTTTTTCACTTCTTTGTATAAATAGGGTGGAATCAAGTTTTCCACGCTTAAATCCATTTTTTGAAAGGAAACTACTTAGTCTTTCATACCATGCTCGAGGTACTTGTTTCAAACCATAAAGAGCTTTTTCTAATTTATAGACGTGATTAGGAAAACATGAGTCTTCAAAACCTGGAGATTGTTCAACATATACTTCTTCTTCAATAAAGCCATTTAGAAAAGTACTTTTGACATCCATTTGATATAGTTTGGAATTCATAAAGCTTGCAAATGCAAGTAACATGAGAATAGATTCTAGTCTAGCAACAGGGGCATATATTTCATCATAATCAATTCCTTCTTCTTGATTGTATCATTGTGCAACAAGTCTAGCTTTGTGTGACATTTCCTAATTCATCTAGCTTATTTCTAAATACCCATTTTGTTCCTATAACTGATTGATCTCTAGGTCGTTCAACTAGTTGTCATACCTTGTTTGTTTCAAATTGATTTAACTCTTCTTGAATAGCTACTATCCAATCCTTATCAAGCAATGCTTCTTTTATATTCTTAGGTTCAACATGAGATAGAAAAGCTACATGTTCACAAAAAAACATTTAAGTTAGATCGAGTTCTTACACCTTTTGAGGGATCACCAAGAATTTGGTCTTGTGAATGATATTTCACAAACTTCCAACTTTTGGGCAAATTTGGATCATTTTGAATATTTTGTTCTTCTTGCTTTTGTGAGTCCTCCTGTTTGTCTTGAAAATCTTCTTGTGTTGGCGTGTTTTTTGGCATGTTCGAAGATTCCTCCTTTTGTTGCGTTAAAGAAGTAATTTGAGTTTGATCACTTAATTGATCACCTACATCATCATCATCATCTTTTCTAAGATTAAAAGGATTAGTTTAATCAAAATCAACATGTATTGTTTCCTCTATTATTTGTGTTCTATTTTTATAGACCATATAGGCTTTGTTTTGATAAAATATCTAACAAATATTTTTTCATCAGATTTAGCATCAAACTTTCCAAGATGATCTTTAGTGTTTAATATATAGCATTTACACCCAAACACCTTGAAGTAGTTAATCTTAGGTATTCTATCTTTCCATAATTCATAAGGCGTTTTCTTCAAGATTAACCTTATTAGAACTCTATTAAGCACATAACAAGTAATGTTTACAGCTTCTCCCCAAAAGTATGTAGGCAAGTTATGTTCTTTTAACATTGTTCTTGCCATTTCTTGTAGTGTTCAGTTATTCCTTTCTACAATCGCATTTTGTTGAAGAGTTCTAGGAGTCGAGAAATTATGTTCAATTCTATGTTCATCACAAAAGTTCATAAAAGGTGAATTCACATATCTGGTTCCATTATTACTACGAATGCAAGTAATGTTATAGCCTTTCTCATTTTGCACCTTTCTACAAAGTTTTGCAAATTCATTGAAGGCACCATTTTTGTGGGACAGGAACATAACCCAATACATCTAGTGTAGTCATCTACTACAACAAATACATATCTTGAACCGCCCAAGCTAACAACATCTATTGGTCCAAATAGGTCTATGTGAAGTAGTTGCAATGCTTTTTGTCACGCCCTGGGACCAAGACCCACGGAGGTTAAGGCTAGGACGCGACGTGTCATTAGTTTAGTACCTGTGTGATGATCATTGCATAACCTAAACATTCATTATCCGCCACAAGTAACTTTAAAAGAATGCATGAGACACTAACATTAAAAGCCACACCATTTTGTTACATATGTGCAAGGCCTAGAACCACCTATCCAACCATGATATATGTTCCTAATAGTTCAACTAGGCCTCAAAAGAATAGTAGTTAAGCTTAATTACAACCCAAGTATCCAAAAGAATATTATAAGTCATAGAGTATTCAAATGAAATAATCATAATCTTTCTTCTAGTTCAAAAGTTACATCTTCAAACACAAGCATGAAGATCACAAGAGATAGAAATCGGTCTCATCAAGTAAAGCAGCTTCACCCTCAACCTGTACAATTTGCTCATGCTCAACTTCACCTAGAATTGTCAAGAAAATGGATGAGTTACACTTAGCTCAGCGAGGGATATAGGGAACGGGGATTTTCGCAATCATTTTCATAATTTCTCAAACCTTTTGAAAGACCATGCTATGCATATACAATACTTATTTAAGGATAACAAGAACAGATTAATCAAATTAATAATCAAGCAACTCTACTCTTCAAGGACCTCGAGGGACCAAGCAAGAGTAGGGTTGATATAGTAAAAGGATTCAATTTCACGAACTTTGTTGGAGATTGCCAGTCTCAAAGCTTCCTTGTCAACTCTTACTCAACACACCAATCAAGAGGGCACTCTGGAGGCAACCCATCCATAGTAGTCGGGCCGTCTTAGCAAGCCCAATGCCGCCCAGGCAGAACGGAACTTCTACCACGGGGTTTACTAATTGCATAATCAAATATTATTTAGACAGGTACGTCCCAACTCTCCAAGAAAAAAATACCAAGCAAGAGAGGGCACTAACAATATAAATACATTTGGAGGGCAACAAAGTAGGTTGCCTCCGCCAAGCAAGCATATTTCACGCAATAATATCAAGCAAGCTCATAGTGATTCAATTCTTCATCAACTAATTCCCAACCAAGCAAGATATAATGTGCAAAGCAAGTTCAACAACTACATGCCCATTACAATGCCACAATGACCTCTCTAATGGTCATATAGACAAATCATGCAACAAGAATGCTTACCACTTTAAACATATATCTTGAGTCCTCATAAGTATGCAAGCTATCACAAATAAAATGACACAAAATGAGCACAATAGGGGCATCTTCATGCAGTCCGGTCGTGTACCCGGTCATGATCACACGACCTTCAGAAAGGTCTGCAATTTTTCGGGCTTGATGTCCAGTCGTGTTGAACACGACCGACAATAAGACCGAACTTGGGCGATCTCAACGGAAAATTTTGTCACTTTGCTTTCTAACAAGTTTTCTTGCTTCTAGCCCTAATCAAACACTTGATATACTCAAAAGGCATTGCTAAACAATACCTAGAAATCCTTGCATCATACTAAAGTATCTAGGACTTCGCACTTGATCCAAAAAATACCACAACATTTCATAAAGCTCACAATGCTAGATTTCTATTTCTATACTTGCACACAAGTTATTCCTCTTCTAACACAAACAAAAAAACACCCAACTCTTTATACTACTTCTCAACTCATCAAGAATGTCATATGCATACACAAGATGAAGCCCTAGCTTAAAACATCCATAAAATAACAAATCATGTACTAAACTTTTAACTTATGCACCATGAACAAGAAGATCATAATATATTTATCATAACACCTTGGATGTGCTTTATGAAAAGCTTTTGAAAGAATCCCTCACCTTAGCTTTGTGGTTGAATGCAAGAAAAATGCTAGCAAGCAAGTGTAGAAGCAAGAAAATGGCTTAGCAATAGCTTGGAATAACTTGAATCTTCTTCTTTCTCCTTCATTTTCTTCTTCTTCTTCTTCTTCTTCTTCTTCTTCTTATTCCTCTTCCTTTCTTCTTCTTTGCTCTCTTCTTCTCTCAGCCGTGTAATGTGTGTGTGAATGTGTAAATCATGTGTGTGTGTGTGTTTTTTTTTTTTGCTTTGGAAGACAACAAATAGTTGGTCGAATATTTGTTATTTTGCCTAATGACCACCTTACCCCTCTAACTAATTGTTATTTATTGCTTGTCATTCTAGTTGTGTTTTAACTAATTTAGTTACTAGTCTTGAGCCAATAGTGTTTAACTAATGCCTACTACACCTAAAACACGTAAATACACGTAAGTGAGAAAAATTGCACAGAAAACGATACAAATGCACGTAAAACCAAAAAATGCATGTAAACTGATATAATTACATATTAAATGATATGATATGCATGTGGGGTCTCGTGCGGGGCTTCACACTTTTGATGTAGTAACTCTATTTATTGCCTTAAAAGAAGTCTTGTATTGTTTACCAAGTTGACATGCATCACACAATTTGTCTTTGTCAAATTTTATTTTAGGTAGACCCTTTACTAATCTTTTCTAGATAATTTCATAAGAGAATTCATGGTTGTATGTCCTTATTTTTTATGTCATAACCATGCATTATCATCCATAGTAACTAAGCATTTTATATTTTGACATGTAAGTTAATCAAAGTTTATAGTATACACATTTTCACATCTATTTCTAACAAATAACACTTTGTCCATATTATCATATATTGTACAATATGATTCCTTGAATATAACTTTATAGCCATTATCACATAATTGACTTACACTAAACAAATTATGCTTTAGTCCTACAAGGAAGACATCATTAATGGAGATAGAATTTTTGTTACCGATACTTCCTTTGTTGATGATTTTTCCTTTACCATTGTCACCATAGCTCACATTTCTGCTTTTCTTATTGTCAAGATTGAAAAAGAGTGATAGATTTTCGGACATGTGTCTTGAGTATTCTCTATCAATTATCCAACTTTCGCTTGAGGATTCCTACAAAAAAAAGAAAAGTATACATATTCTAGATCTTTTGGTACCCTTTTAATTGGGTCTTTTCACATTAGTGTTGTCCCTTTACACATCTAATAATCCATTTTGGTTTGAGCCATGATGGAATTTTAGCATCTCCACCAACCTTATTTCTATATCTACAATGTAATGTGATGTGTCCAATTTTTTCCAATATGTATAAATCTTTTGATTTCCTTTTGGAGTTGCAGCTTCATTTGTTAAGGCTTTCACAAACTAATTTTTGAAAGAAGTTTGTTTAGAAACCTCAACTTTTATCTCTTTATCATAAGGCATTCTTTGACTTCGTAGTATTTTATCCAAAGTTTCTTTTCATTTTGTAAATTTTTCTAGGCTTATTTTTAAATCATTATTTTGTTTTTCAAAATTTCAACCCTAGTCTCAAGCCTTTCTTTTAGTTCAAAAAGTTGAAGAGCTTTGTTATGAGACATTGTATGATCTTCTTCAAGTAAATCATTTTCTTTTTTCAAATCATCCTTTTCTTTTTGGAGTTCTTTTACTTGTTTTTGAAGAGTTTTGTTTCTAGAAAGAGTAATTCCAAAATCATGATGCATTTTTGAAAATTCTCTTTGTAATTCGTCCAATGAGATATCATTATTATATGAGGAACGTCATAAGCTAGAACTAGAGCTAGAAGAGGAGTGTACCTTATCTTGTTTTGTCATATAACATACAATGTTTGCCACTTGTTCTTTATCGGAGGCTTCATTGTCGAAGTCCTCACTCCATGATGCTTTTATTGTTTTTCCTCATTTCAACTTTAGATAATTTGCTTTGATGTGTCTGAGTTTTTTGGAATTGAAGCATTCATTTGCCTTCTTCTTTCTTTTTCTTCTAACTTGATTGTTAGATGATGCATTCATTTACTATTTGTTGTATTTCATGAACTTTTTAAAGTTCTTGGCCATCATTGCCATTTCATCATCTTCATCCTCTTACTTCATCTTCCTTGTCACTTGATGGAATGTTTGATGCTCAGAAGGCTTGTGACTTCTTTTCTTTCTTATCTTTTTCAGCTCTTGATTTTTCTTGATTGATGACAAGTTCTGCTATTTCCAAATCGCAGATAAGTTCATGAACCGTCATCTTATCAAGGTCATGTGAAGATTGCAGTTTTGTTGCTTTTTCCTTGTACTCTTTTGGTAGTGCGTTCAGAATATTTCAATTGAGTTCCTCATTTAGATAGCTCTTTCCAAGAGCATTTAGATTGTTGATAATAGTTGCGAACCTTTGATGCATCTCATTTAGTGTTTCTCCTGATTTCATTTGAAACATTTTGTACTCATGAACATACAATCATATCTTTGTTTTCTTGAATAGTGTTGTTCCTTGATAGGATAATTCAAGTAGTTCCCAAATTTCATGAGCCGATTTGTTGATGCTTACTCGACTGTACTATGTGTCATTTAGAGAACAATATAGTATATTTTTGGCTCTTGAATTCTTTGTAAGCATTGCCTTATCTTGGTCAATGAATTATTCTTTGGTTTTCTCAACCATTTGTGTAACTGCTTCTCTGTTGCGCTTAAGGTTATTCCTTCGGGGATGGTTGTAATTGTTACTTGTTTCATTGGTACATATGGTCTTTCTTCCACCAATGTCCAATGATCATAGTCAACTGATTGAATGTATGTTTCAATTTTGTTTCTCCAATAGACATAGTTTGAACCTGTGAAAAGATAAGGTCTATTAGTTGAATGTCCTTCTATGTAAGGTGATGCAGTATGATTTGTCATAATCTTTGCCTTTACTTGCGGTTAAGCTATTCGGTAAAGTCCTAGCTCTAATACCACTTGTAGGTCCAAATAGCCTAAGAGGGGGGTGAATTAGGTTTGTAGAGCAAATCTACTATCTTCAAAATTTATGCAAGTGATAGTCAATATAAATTGTAAGATAGATAGCAGATTAATGTTCTCTTAGAAATTTTAACAAACACCTTACATGCAAAGATAATTTCAATGCAATAATAGCTTCAATAAACTTTCTTCTTAGTGAATATATCAAACACTTAATATGCAATATATATATAGATATGTATTCAACACAAAGAAATGTAAATGACTTGAAAGTAAAAAAAGTAGAGTTAGAAAGATCAAATGTAAAGATTTTCAAGTGGTTCGCTAATCTACTCCACCACCTAAAGTTGGCTCCACCTTAGGATTTCTACCAACTCTACTATGGTGCTTCTTCAAATGTTGGTGAAACAAAAACCAACTACAAAGACTCTTGAATCCACAAGAGAAATACACAAGCTTCTTCAAATGTAAGCGAAGCTCAAGCCTACTTTTCTCTTTTCCTTTGAGTCCACAAAGGATGTACAACACTTTTCCTACTTCTAAGATTCTTTCAATCAAAGTATAAGAGCATATAACAATGAATGTGTGAATAAATATAGTGAAGAAGAATAACTCCTAAATGAGTTGGACCATACAAGTGAAGATCTTTGTTGCTCAATGATTTGTAATATAAAGCTCAATAAAGATGATATTGAAGAATTTTGAAAGATATGAAAGCTTTAGAACACTTACTTGTAGTTGGAAAAGATTATAAGTGAATGGGAGGTGTTCGGGTTTATATATAAAAGATTTCAAACGGTTAGTTAATGGCTATATTTTTCAAAATCTTCAAACTACCGGTCGTGTATATGGTTGTGTTAACACGACCAGGTATCAAGCCCTGAAAACTAATGTGCTCACTGCCCAGGGACGGTATTGATATTCAGTCATGTTAACACGACAGGGTATCACGCTCAATAAATTCGTGAGCTCACTGCCCCGGGGACGGTCTTGATGTCCGGTTATGTCAACATGACTGGGTATCACGATTGGTCCTTCGTGCCTTTGTGCAAAATTTGTTTAAATGCTTTTGCTTTATTTCTCTTTGAAAAATGTCATTTTAAGAAGATATATCCTTGTTTTTAGAAAGATTTTGTGATCAAAATTCTTTATCAAAAATATTTAAAAAGTTTTATGAGCTAAAATTGCAATCAAAGGCACACCACAAGTGTAATAGGACGCTACCCCTTATGCCACCACTTCTTCTTCCTTATAACACCTCTTTTTCTTCAATCTTGAAGTCCTTGCTTCTATGGATGCTTGAAAAGTTTGATGGATTGTTCATTATTGGATGTTCTGCTTCTTTCCATAAGAGAGCTCTTAAACAAACAGAGATTCAACAACTACTTTTGTTATCATTAAAACAAAATTTGATAGAGGCATATTGCTAACAGCTTCTAATGGAAGTGCAGATGTTTGGGATGAATGACTAGAGGCTCCCTTTTGAGTTCTAGATGATAAGATACTTAACAAAAGTATTGTGCAAGTCGCAGTAGGAATAATAACGGTTCGGATAACCGTGAAAAATGACAAAACGGTAACCAAAACCATTTAGCAAACCAAGAACCATAACAATTACCAAAACCTAATAGTTTTGAAAACCACTAACTATAATCGTAACCGCTAAGGATTCAAAAAATCTCAATTAACCGTAAATGTAACCGTTTAACTAAAAAAAATAAAAAATTAGTTTAAATAAAAAAAACCTTAAAAATATAAGAAGAGTTAATTTAAATGTAAAGAAACCAAAAATAAAACAATATGAATATAAACAAATATATACATATATATGAGTATCAAAATGTAATAACAACATACATAAAATGCAATAAAACAATTTTTTAAACACATGAATACATACATATGTCATTCTTCAAAGTTTTTACATTTGTCATATATGAAAGATGAGATGAAAATACAAAATAAATCAAAATGAAGGGCTCCACAAAAAAAGAAACAAAAAAGTACTTGGAAAACATAAGTAAAAGATATTAGCATATACCTTAGATGCATATAAGTTGAAGATTTGAAGAGAGATTCAATGACATTTTTTTAAATCAATGTGAATGGTGTAATAATATCGATTTATATGTCGGCTTAGTTGATGATGAATATTGATGGCAAAGACTTTATTGATGTAATAATATCGATTTATATGTCAACTTTAGGTTTTTTAACATTTAAATTAAGTTTTTTTTACATAATTTTGGAGTATTTACTATTTAATTTTTTTTTTAAATTATCGGTTTCGGTTTCAGTTATCTGTGATTTTTTATCATTTGTCGGGTTTCGATTTTGGATAGTAGTTTTTAAAACCATCAGGTTTCAGTCTTGATTTCAGGTTTAGGTTATGTTAAACAGTTTCGATTTGAGTTTTTTTCAATTTTCACAGTTAACCAAACCGTTGACATTCCTACTAGTCAACTTGAATCGATGCAAACTATAAGTAATTACACTACATCATTCTACGAGGGATGTGACGCCCGAGATTTCTCATCATGATCACACGTAACTGTTGCATATTTCTTTGAGCATTTCAATGTGCATTTCTCTTTCTTGATTATATGTTTATTTGAGGATCACTATTCATAAGAAAATTTACTATCTAATTTGCTCGAATTAGAATTTTTCCTAGATAGTATGACTCATAAAAGGAATAGGGAACTTGAGGTTTTGGACTTTGGAGGCCGGGAACACGCGCCAGGAAAATAAAACTTGGTTCGTAAAAATAGTGTAACATTGGAATAGTGTTAGAACTAAACTAGTTAGCAATTAAAGGAGTTTTTAACTTAGATTGACTAAAATATACTAGCCTTTGACTTAATATAATGCAACATACATAAAATATATATACACAACAACACATATACATGCAAAATGCTCATAAAACAAAAGAAATAATACCTATTATATCCCTCCCAAACCCGACAGCCCTAAGGAGAAAAGAAAGAAAATTCTTCAACTCCTATGCATACATTTGGTCTCTTGGCTTGCTTTGGAAGGTTCTTGGAGCACTTAGGGGCATCACCAACTTGTCTACACCTAAATATTGTGAGAGAGATTGCATTTATAGCATTTTAAAGTCTGTGCCAACTTTTGAGCTTTTGTGATTTATTGATTATGGCTATTGAAATGCTCTAATATGGTGTTATACATGCTCTACATGTTATGTGGACCTTGCTAGCTTAGTTTACAAGCTTAATCCATGGTTGAATGCTTGAGTTTATGAAAGAGACAATGAATAGTGACTAAATTTTAGGGTTTCGTTTTTAATTGCTATTTAGAGTGAATTGATGCTCCCTTTAGGTGCTCTACACATTATTGAAACTAATTAGAAGCTTACGTGTAGTTGATTTGCCCGGAATTGAGTTAAAATGCGAATTAGCTAAAATTTCGAAATGGGGTTTTTCGTGAAATGTAATCTGGGCATATTTGGACTTTAGATTGGGTATCCTTGGGGCATGGAAGCACTTTGGTGCTTTCGTTGCATTAAATTGGGGTCCGGATAGGGTGGTTGTAGTTAAAACTTACTTAGGGTCTTTCCAAGTTTTTGTTCCCAAAATGGGTCTTCAGGGCTTAGATAGGTGTCTTTTGACATCTTTATGAATGTAGTATATTGGTTTATAAATTTAGGGCCTTGAATTTTGTATAGAAGAAGAATTGCCTAGTTATCAAAGGGGAAAATGTGAAAAATGGATATCTTTGTGCTTGTATGAGCTTGTAGATGCTTGTTATGCGTTTAAATGCATGTCTAAGGCATAAACTAGCTAATTGAAGAGTTTGTGAAAAAATATGTCATTTGTCTCTTTTGTATTTATACAATTATTTCATGTTTAATGGCTTATATTGTGATTAACTGCGATGGCGACCTACTTTGTTGTCCCTTTTATGTGATTATTGATATTCTTGGCTCTTGTGTTCTTGTCTCGGGGTTGCGCAACCTTTTCAGACATGGAAGCGTCAAGAAACTCCGGGCAGCATCGGGCTGTCGGTCTCGCTCGACTACTATGGTGCTTATTCCATTTTCTCGTTGAGTATACTTCACTACCCCAGAGGCGTGGTTCATCTCGTTGGGGCATATGGACCTACCTCAGGAGAAAAGGTCGTAGGATCGGGGTACATCCGGAGTACCCCATTTGGAGGAATAAGGGGTTTGCCGGCACTTGCTTGAAGATTGTGGCTCGTGATTCGTGAATGAAGACAAGAAGATGAATCGTATCTTTTTTATATGTGTTTAGGTACTTGTTCCATTATCTTGTTATATTGTGTTATTCGTGTATTGTCTTTGTTGCATTGCACGAAAATCATTTGCGAAAATACCCCGGTTTACATGTACCTCCTCCCTCGTTGGGCTACTTTGTTGCTCACTCATCTTTTAACATATTTCATGAGAGGTTGAGGTGAATCCCCAGCTGATAGCTATAGAGGAAGAAGAGGAAGTTGAAGTAGAGCAACTTCCGTGATTACTTGTGTGTGAGGTTGGATGTTTCGTGCAGACTATGTGCAAATGATGTTGTGTTGTTCCACTTTTGAGACCTTTAAGGTCTTGTATGTAGTTGTGTTGAATTTGAAAGTTTGTAATAACTTGTAGTCTCAAATGTTGTTGAAGAAGTTGGCATGTAATAGTTAACGGTATATTTTACTGCTTTCGATTGCATGCTTGTGTGCTAAGTAGGTTAAATGTTGAACCTAATCTTTAAGAATGACTTGTAAATATAATTAGAGTGGTAAGACAAGTTAGTTATGTTTTGAAGTTGCTATAACATGTCTTGCATGCTTGTATGATATACTTTTGTTGAGTTCCAAGGCTCAGATGGCCTTGAGGAGTTTGTTGATGGTGTTAATGTTGAAGGATGAGCTTGTATGAGATGTTTGGTTGTAAATTGGAGGTTGAATGTGATTATGTGTAGGTACCAGTTAGTCCACGGTACAGAGGAGACTACGTCCGTGTACCGGGTCTGGACTTGACCTTTGGTACGAGATTGGGTTCGGGGCGTTACAAGGGAGGTGCAAACCTTCTTGGACCAGTAATACAAATTTTTATAATCTTTGTGTGTAACTTTTTAGTGGGTTAATTCAACGTTTGCACATTAACCCACTTAAAGATCCGTATGATTAGGTGTGGATTTACCTTACATACATAACATGTCCTTTTTTTTTGGGCTTTAGATCAAACAACAAATCAATACTTTTTAGAAAGAAAAAACTTTTGGTCCCTGAGATTTTGCAAAATTCCCAAATTGGTCCCTAAGGTTTTAGAAATACCCAAATAGGTCCATGTCGTTACCTATCGTTACATTAATTTTAATGTGCGAGGGGGCATAATTGTCATTTTACTACTTTGAAAAAAACAAAAAAAAAAAATGATGTGGCCTTAAGCTCCGTTTGTTTGCCGTAAAATATTTTTCCAGAAAATATTTTCCTAATTTTTCAGTGTTTGGTAACACCGAAAAATTAGTCAGCTGTAAAATATTTTTCAGTCAACAATTGCAGCTGCTTTTGCTTAATTTTTCAGTGTTTGGTAACACTGAAAAATTGGTCAACTGAAAATATTTTTCGATCAACAATTGCGGCTAATACAGAATTTAAAAAAATACTTTCATGTCATTTGGGAGAAGAAAACATTTTACGATACTCACTGTATATCTAAACACCAGAAAATATTTTTCAGTATTCTATTTTCAGAAAAATATTTTTCCCAACAAGTTATTTTACGGCAAACAAACGGAGCCCAGGAAAATATTTTATTTTCCAAGAAAACATTTTTCACTGAAAATATTTTATTTTCCAAGAAAACATTTTTCACTGAAAATATTTTTCACAAGCAAGTTATTTTACGGCAAACAAACGGAGCCTTAGTAGAACCACATGGACTCCACTAAGTGTGAATAGGCCACGGGAAACAATGAAGAAAATAGAAGACACACACACACAAAACACAATAAGCACAAACACTCGTGAAGAAGAAGAAGTAGCCATAGGAGGCTGATTCAAGCTCGATAATACCATTTTTTTCACAGGTTGCTTTGGTTCATCATTAATAGAGTTCAAAAAAGGTTATTTTTCTTTGATTTTTTTTTCTTATCTCAATTTATGATGTTAAAGTTAGGGTTTAGGGTTTTAGCAATAGAGGCTAATAAATTTATAATTCGTATCCTTTTGCTTTGTATCATGTACTATACATATATATCTGTTTGAGTATTTGCAAGATATTGAATTGCATGTTGAATTTATGGGTTAGGGCTTGTGATGTAACCTTTTTTTGGGTTTAAGCTTAGGGTTTTGACATAAAATTAGTGATAATACATTTAATTTATGTTATTTATAACATTGTCTATTCGGTTATTGCAATTATCTAATGCATTTTCAGTTATTCAATTTTTGGCTCTTGTATATGCTATTATTTTTTGTTCTTGCATTCCATATAAATGTGCTTAACATATTATAGATGTTGTTTCATTTCAACATATGGTATAATGGACAAGAAACCCTTATTCCTAAATTAGGATCTACCGGTTATGGTTATGAAAAGATTTTACAAGATGTATTGTTGGTGTTTGAGGAGAATGGTTGGGGCAAATGGTATATTTTGAAAGTGTCCATCCAACTAATGGTACACCCATGGTTGAAGAGACTAACGAGGATGTGAAAAAACTTATAGCTTTATACCTTGAACAAGGTTATACAACTATCAATTTAGAAACTTACACGACCAAGTATTTTTTGTTGTTTTTACGTTGGCAGTCACACAAGTTACATCACGCCATATGTGCTTGTAAATATTGAACTAGAAGTACACTTTTGTACATGGTTAATATATGGAATATAATACAAATATGATGGTTACATTACATGCTCATTTTCATAATAACAAATGTAAGTCCTATCATACCTAGTGCAATTACAAAAATATTATATTATACTTTAGGAATTTCAAGTTTTATTCATTGTTGATGATTTATGGTGTGTTACGGCCTTGCACTTCTCCTGTTAAGTTTGAAAAGTATTCCATCGAAATTTCCTGCACATCGGGTATCCAAATGCGTAAAATGAGCATCTTGATCTTGGACAGTAGAAATAAATTTTGAATGGATTGTGTGACGCCCAAAAATTTCATCATAATTTCTTAATAACTGTTGCATACTTATTTGAGCATTCTTACGTGCATTCTTTTTCTTGTTTAATTGTTTTATATTAAGGCTACTATTCATAAGATTTTCGACCGTCTTAAAAGTATGATTTAATATTTTTTTCCTAGGTCTTATGACACCTAAAAAGAATCGGGAACTTGTTACCTTGGGCTTTCGGGCTCGGGAATATACAATTAGAAAATGTTTTCCGCAATATTTGAATAGTGTTACGTACGTAACAATCTTGATTTTGAATTAGATAGCATTTGATTAGAGTTTAAACACATTTGACCAATCCTTAGTGGAGTTTGACTTAGCAAAACTTAACATATATTACCTATATATAACATAACACACACACAAGCATTTTCTCATGAAAACAATTGCAAAAATACCCAAATGACCCTTCCCCCTACCCGATGGCCAAAAAGGAAAGGAAAAGAGAAAAATTTTCTTCAAGCTTTGGTGATTAAGCTATTGCAAGCATTCTACATCTTGTTCCAATCTTCTCCAAGCCTTCACAAGCATCCTAGACCTCTTGCAAGTGAGGGAGTTGCATATTTCATGATTTTTAAAGTTGATGCATATATATTGAATTTCTTGTATTGTTTAATTTAGTTATTTTGCTTGTTATAAATGCTTGTTATATGATCTTTGGAGCCTATAGAACTCTTTTGCATAGCTTGTTGTCATATTCTATAGTTGATTGTTAAGATTGATTGAAGAAGGTGATGAATAGTGCTCGGAATTAGGGTTTTGAGAAAACTTGTTAATTGGATGGATTTGAGGCTTCAATTAGATACTTTAGACATTAGTGGAATTAGCCATAGGCCCACGTGGATTTGAATTGCTCGGAAATGTGATAAAATACAAATTTGGTAATCTTTAAAAAAGGGATTTTTCCCGTAATGCAATCCGGGCACGTTTGGACTTAGGATTAGTTATCTTTGGGGTATGGAAGCACTTTTGGTGCTTTTGTTATGTGAATTTAGAGTCCAGATAGGGTAGTTGTAATTCAAACCCGCTCGGGGCCTTCCCGAGTTTTTGTTTCCAAACCAGGTTTTCAAAGCTTAGATAGGTGCCTTTTGACCTACCTAGGGATGTAGGATGGTTGGCTTGATGATTTGAAACTTTGAACCTTGCGTGGGAGAAGAAATCAGAAAAATAACAAAGAGGAAAAGATGTTTTGGTTGACTTTTCGCTCTTATGAACTTGTGAATACTTGACAGATGTTTATAAGCATGATACATGGGTTCCTTAGATTATCCATGAAGTTTTGTGAAGATTATGATATTTGTCTTTTTATAGCTTTGTTGTTATTTTGTGGATTTTTGGCTTATTTGTGGATAATTGAAAGGCGGCCTACTTCGTCGTCCCTTTTACGTGTTATTTGTTATCTTGATTCTTGTGGACTTGTCTCGAGGTTGCGCAACCTTTTCGGACATGGTAGCATCGAGAAACATGGGCGGCGTCGGGCTTGCCGTGCTCCCTCGACTACTATAGTGCCTATTCCATTTCTCGCTGAGTATACTCCACTACCCCAGAGGCGTGGTTCACCTGCTGGGCATATGGATCTACCTCAGGAGAAAGGGTCGTGGGATCAGGATACATCCGGAGTATCCTACTTGATGGTGTAAGGATTTGCCAGCACTTGCGTGAAGTTCGTAGCTCGTGGTTTCGAGATTGAAGACTTGAAGTGGAACCGTATCCTTTTTAATGTGGTTAATTACTTGCTATTTAATCTTGTTGTTTATGTTATACATATATGACTTCTTGTGTTTGCATATCATATTGCATGTCCCGATATGTTGCATCACCTCCCTCGCTGGGCAACATTGTTGTTCACTCCTCATTTAAACGTGTTTCAGGAGAAGCTAAGGTGAATCCCCAGCTAATAGCAGTAAAAGAAGAAGAAGAAGTGCACGTAGATCAAATTCCTTGATTCATGTGTGATAAGGTTGATCATATGTGCAGTTTGCTTGGAGTTGTTGTTAGTTGTTGTGTTTTGAGACCTCATGGTCTTATGTATAGTTGGTGAATGTAGTAACTTGCAATCTTATGTGATGGATAGCTAAGTTAGATGGCATGTAATAATGAATTCTAGTTTACTTTTCTTATTGCATAGTTGGGTGTTTATTAACTTGATGGAAAACCTTGGTTATAGTTATATCCAACTACTTAAAGAATTAATCTTGTCTTGCATACTTGTGTGCTATAAGTAGATTTTGTTGTTCCAAGGCTCGGATGGCCTGGAAATTTTGGGTTGAATATGAATACCTTGGAAAATAGATTGTATGTGTTGTTGAATGTGAGTCAAGGATTGTATGTGGTTAATTACAGGCAATAGTTTAGTTCACGGTACAGAGGAGACTCTGTCCGAGTGACGGGTTCGGACTTGACCTATAGCGTGGGGTTGGGTTCGGGGCGTTACAGATTGTCTCTTGACTATGATATGCGAACACTTGTTTTTTACTCACAATAACATCTCCTATTTTTGAACTTGATGATTGTTCCGTTTATTTCTTCTCTAATAATTGAGATAGATAATGATGTTGAAGATATGTTGTTTTGGTTGTTGTTGGAATGTGCTAAAATTGTATTTAATATGTTGAAATATGCAACAATCGTGGCTCAAAATAAGTGAAATAGGAGTAGAATGTAAATGTAGATATTGCAATTTTTTTTGTTGGACATGTATGAAATTTGGTGAAATATGGTGAAATTTTGGCTAAATTTTTCCATGTTCTTGGCTATTACCCGTTGGCAATATGGCCATGCAACCATTGCTTTTGCAACGGTCTTTAGCAGGTAAAAGGGAGAGAAAATAAAACACCAACTAAATACACACTAGCAAGGGCAATTTGGAAAAATCAGTAAAGTCAACAATTAGACCATTAATTTTCACTAACGAAAGGTAAAGGAAGGGACCAGTTTGGGCATTTTTGAACCTTAGGGACCAATTTGGGATTTATGTAAAACCTCAGGGACCAAAAAGTTTTTCTCTCATACTTTTTATATTGGCTAATTGACAAGGGCCTAATGTGTAAACTAGACATATATTTTGCAATTTTTTTTGAATGACAAGGGAAACCTAGCTGTTAGAGCCCGACCACTGATTATCTGGCGAAGCCCAACCACCAACTAGTAGTGGTTATTGGACAAGGCTTAACGACATATATGTTGTAACTTGTAATAGTATTATGACGTTAATGAACAAGTGTTGTTCTTCTAGGGAAAACAAAGGCCACAAACCCAAGATGGACCACTTGTTTCGGCTTTCTTAAAACTTGAATATTTGCAATATGGGGATTGTTAACTGTCCTCATTTTCTCTTTTAGTTTTGTCATTTTTATTTTTCGATCGTTGGATGATTTTTGAGTTTTTGAGATTCAGACTCTATTTGGCCTAGTTTTTAGACATCTAAAAGTACTCATGTGAGTTTAGAAGTTGAAGCTAACCTATTTGGCTCATTTTAAAATAGCTTATAGTAAAAGTTGAAGCTAGAAAAAGTGAACTTTTAAAAAAAGGCTTTTGCAAAACTGTTTTTATATAATGTAGAAAGTTATTTTTTTTCTTTCTCAAATGTACCCCTCTTTCACACAAAAAAAGTACCCCTTAATATTTTTAATAATACAATATTTCCCTCAAAATTTTTAAAAAGCCCAACATTGTCACGCCCCGAACCCAACCCTGCGTAGGACTAAGTTCGAGTGCGACATTTGAATCGATCATCATTTCTCACTTAGTCAAATTTTTAACTTATTAATAATTTCCTCAAAAATTGGGTAGTATAACTGCTGTAATGTGGACATAACAGTTTTTTTTTTCAACCTGCAAACAGAAAAGCCACAATCTACTTCTCCAAATCCTTCTCATCAACAACACAACTCAGAACTCCAATACAGTTCATTCATACATCAACATGATTTAAACTATTGAACAACCAACATAAAAATATACATTCATTACTTGCATTAAGAGAAGGTTTAACAACATCCATATTAATTCCTAACAGTCGACACGTAGCCAAGTGCCCAAAAGAAAAACTGGCTACGTGTATCAGCTGTATAATAGCTAATTAAGTCATTAAACTAAACTTTCCAACCAAATACAACCAATGACTAAGTTAGTTTACTTATACAAGTTCTTGATGATTAAAACCACATATTTATATAAAATAATATATACATTATAATTGTTCAAGTATATCAATCAACCATACACCCAAAATAGGTGCATGTCACATATCGGGAACTTCTAGTTCAAGATTATGAGGATTATCCTCATAATATTGTACATATCATTCCTCATTACCTGAAAAGGGGAATACAAAAAGGATGAGCTTATCTGGCACCAAAGCTCAGCGAGGGGGGAATCTGGGAAGGGTTTTCGAATACAATTTTCCTGTTTGAAAATCATTTGAAAAACTCAGAATGCAATGCACGCAGTATCTGCAATCAAGATCAAATTCAAGTATACATATACAAGTCATATTTCACATGTTAAATAAGAAATAGCTTACTCTTTCAAATCGAATCAAGTTCAAACGGTAGTTGGTTGACTGAGATGTTTAATATCTCCTTCCTTATCTCACTCAAATAGAGTATTTTGGATAATACTCGAGCCTACGACCAACTCTCCGAAGAAATCAAGGTTTTCCCAAACAATAGTAGAATACAGACCATGGTAGACATAAGATCACCGACACCCCTAAGATGTTCGGCGTAGTATGCACACTACCATGCCAAAACCAGGTGGTTGCAACCCCTTTTAAACACAATTTCAAATCCAAGTTCATATAATACAAGCAGTATAGCAATCATGTTGGCATCATGCTCACAACTAGCACATAGTTGTACATTTGTAGCATATCGGGTAAACAACGAGCAATCAAGCAATATAATTCATATTAATGATTCCACAAGTATCCTAACACATCTAGAGGTCTTTTAATATCATTACACATTAGTATAAACTAGTAACTTAGCCATTTAATCAATAACAATTTACATAAGTACCTAACTAATTAGTCCTATTTTGGCAACTCAGTTACCTATCTTTCCGAACTCCAAATTACTTGAATTAGGTATAGAATTAAATCTTTTCGAGTGTAGTTAGTTTTAGAATCAAGCGGAGCTCAATTCCGATTTAAATTTCATAAGTTATAAGTAAAACATTACAGTTGCGCAAATCTGTCCAATAACTGGAAAAATTTTAGCTAATTTTTGGTTTCTGATTTTTCAGAGGTTCTAAACGATAGAATTAGCTCAAGTGCTCAACACAACATTTTTTCCAAACTAACCAACCTACCATAAATATTTCAGAAGTTTTCAAGTACATTTATTATTTTTAAAACGCAAAATAACCAAAGGCAGTATGTGACGCTCGAGATTTCTCATCACGTTCATTCGTAATTGTTGCATGTCTCTTTGAGCATTTCAATGTGCATTTCTTTTTCTTGACTATATGTTTTATTAGTGGCTACTATTCATAAGAAAATCAACTGTCTAATTTGCTCGAATTAATATTTTTCTTAGATAGTATAACTTATAAAAGGAATCGAAAACTTATAATTTTAGACCTTATAGGCCGGGAACACGCATTTGAAAAATCTTTTGTGCATCGCTTGAATAGTGTTACGTAAGTGTATCATGAGTTTTAGATAGTTATCATTTAATTGGAGTTTTAACTTAGTTGACCAAGTTTAAGCTAGCCTTTGACTCAAAATAATACAATAGACATATACTATATACATAATACATCACATATACATGCAATAGAGCTAAAAAACAATTGAATTAATTCCCCTTTTGTCCCCCCAAACCCGATAGTCATAGGAGAAGGAAAAGAGAGTTTCTGCTCTGCAATCTTTGCATTACAAGCTTGTCCAAGCTAATTGAGGGTAGTTTCAAGGTTCCTAGGCCTTCTACAAGCTTTTGCAAATCTTGGTGAGGGAGTTTTTCTACATATTTTGTTATTAGAAGTTTATGTTCATGTTATCACATTTCTTGATTTTCTAGTTTAGGCTTATGTATTGCTTAACCTTCTACATGATATTTAGACCTTGCTTGAGTAGTTTATTAGCATGCTCCATGGTTGAATGCTTGAAACACATGAAAGAGACAATGAATAATGCTTTAATCAAGGGTTTTACTTTAAGTGGTTAACTGGATCGATTTGATGCTACCTATAGGTGCTCTAGATGATAGTGAAACTAGCTAGATGCTCATATGTAGTTAATTTGCCCGGAATTGAGTTAAAATACGAATTAACTAAAATTTCAAAAGGGGGTTTTTTCACATAATGTAATCCAGACTCGTTTGGACTTTGGATTAGATATCCTTGGGGCATGGAAGCACTTTTGGTGCTTTCGTGGCTTGAAATTAGGGTTCGGATAGGGTAGGTGTAATTAAAACCCACTTGGGGCCTTCCCGAGCTTTTGTCTCCAAAGTGGGGTTTCAAGGCCTAGGTAGGTGTCTTTTGGCCTTCCTAGGAAAGTAAAATGTTTAGCTTATGAATTTGGTATCTTGAATCTTGCGTAGAAGAAGATATTGCATTGTTAACAAATGGGAAAAGGTGAAAATGGATGCTTTGGCATTTGTAAGAACTTGTAGTTGCTTGTCATGTGTCTATATGCATGTCTAATGTAGATTTAAGCTATTTATAGAGTTTCGTGGGAAATGTGTTGATAACCTTTTTGTGTACCTATATAGTTATTCTCATGTTTAATCCTTATATATTGTTAGGATGTTCATATTGCTTATATTTAATGTTGCATGATTGAAATTATACTTAAGACTTGTACACTAGACTACTAGAATAGTTACTTGGAACATATGTTAAGTTAAAGCATTTAAAGGTGGTATTTGTTAAAGATGGAATTTTAATAGGTATTGCATGCTAAATAAGTGGGACTATAAGTTAGCTAACCTGGAGGAATAATTGATAAATGTTGTAATTAAAGAATAATTGAAGTGATGTTTGGTCTTAGGTGCAAGGTGATTGAGAGTGATGTGAATTCAATCTTGTATCTTGGAGCTCGATAAATGTGAAGGAGTTTTCATCTCTTCTGTGCATTTTAACTTATTTTACTGTTTCTAGATTGTATTCGTTAGTAATTGATAAAGTTTATATGCATTATTTACTTGCTATCTTGGGTCTTTTCGTGTTATCTGTGATTAACTGCGAGGACGGCCTACTTTGTCGTTCCTCTTATGTGATATTTGATATACTTGGCTCTCGTGATCTTGACCCAGGATTGCGCAACCTTTTCGGACATGGTAGCATCAAGAAACACAGGCGGTATCGGGCTTGTCGTGCTCCCTTGACTATCATGGTGCCTATTCCCTTTCTCTCGCTGAGTATACTCCACTACCCTAGAGGCATGGTTCACTTGCTAGGCATATGGACCTACCTCAAGAGAAAGGGTCGTAGGATCGGGGTATATCCGGAGTACCTCACTTTTGGAGGAATAAGGGTTTTGCAGGCACTTGCTTGAAGATCTTGGCTCGTGGCTCGTGATGGAAGACAAGTGGAACCGTATCCTTTTTATACGTGGTTAAATACTTGTCTAATTAACTTGTTTATTGTGTTATTAATGTTATTATCTTGTTGCATCTCACGAAAACACACCCTGGTTTACTGCATCACCTCCCTCACTGGATAACTTTGGTTGCTCATTCCTCGTTTTAACATGTTTCAGGTGCAGTTAGAATAACTACCTTGTGTGTCGTGTTGCTGGTTGCTTAACTTGCTGTGATTGGAAGCTGTTTGTGAAGTTGGGACTTGATGTATTTTTGTTATGTTTTGAAGCCTTGAAGTCTTGTATGTATTTTGTACGACTTGTTGGATTGTAAAGTAAATTAAGGACTTATGTGGTTTGGTAGAGTAGTTGGCATGTAATAGCTAAAGATAGACTTTATTGTCTTTTGATTGCATGCTCGTGTGGTTATGTTTTTGTCTAAGGCTCAGATGGCCTTGAGATTGGGAAAAGTGGGACAGTTGGAGTTGGGTGTTGTATTGTGGTTATACTTGCTGCTTGCAGGGTTTTGATTAGTCCTATAAATAGCGGAAACTCTGTCCGTTTTTCCTAAATTTTGTGACCGGATTGAAATTGGGTTGAGAAGAGCATGGTCATTAGAGCCTCCGGTCTCGTGAGAGATCGGGGCGTTACACAGTAGACTGCCCAGTTTTCAGAAAAATTTCTAAAACCTATTGTAATAAGCTATTTTGAGCATGAAAATGATTTTTTCTAAGAAAACTTTCAACACAAGAATTGTTCCTCTATGAGTCTAGAATAACATAGAATTTTGCTAGATGTTTCCCACATGATCCATCCATTCAAACGACTCAAAACTTCCAATTGCACAAAACTATCCAGTGAATGCTATTATATGAAATCTTACATGTTTAGCTTCTATATTCATAATAACACCTACTACAAACTCTAGCAACCTCTAGCAACATTTATAAGCATCATCTAAGCACTTTTACATGGCTAGAATCCATTATATTTCTTCAAGAAACTACAAGCAACTTCAATGGTAGATTTTGATTCAAGCAATATCAAACATGTTACTAACACATTAAATCTATGGTTTGTCTAGCAAATCCATATTCCATCACCAAAAATCATATATATGCATTTATATTTCATAAATATCAAATTTTAAAAATTCGTCACCTTGGAAATTTTTTATGAAAAGCTTAGAAAACTCTTGCAAATGCTTAAAGGTCACTTGGTTAGCCTTAAAACCACTTTGTCTACACTTGATCTTTACAAAATAATGCAAGATGAAAGCTAGAAAATCTCTTCCTTTACTTGCTTGGGCCGTCGGGTAGGGTAGAAGAAAAAAGATGATGAAATATCTTTATATCTTGCATTTTTTCAGGTTAAGTCAACGTTTTGTATAATTATAGTTTGACCCCTTAAGTTTTCCTCATTTTGCAAACTAACCTATTTTCCTTCTACCTATAGCCAAGGGCCCTAGTGAGATTTTAAGAAGTTTAACTCTTGTTTTAATAGTAAACTTGGTGCCCAAGAATAGCTTTTGGGTATTTGCAAATTGACCCCAAAACTTTATAAGTTTTGTTATTTGACCCCAAGTATTTTCCTAACTTTGTAAATCTTTATCTTTTCTTTTCTCCGTATAGTTGTGTGTTAGAGGTGGCATTTAGGCTAGGCTGACACAAGCCTAGTTCAACCCAGTACACGAAAATTCAGGCCCAACCCAGCTCGTTTGAAAATGGATTCGACTCGGCCCAGCTCACTATATATAGGTGGGTCGAGCTATGTCATATATTTTATGACCCAGTCCATTTGTGCCCAAGTCCAGCCCAACTCAACCCATAAGCTCAGCCTAGCCCTGCTCGAACTCAGCACAGGCCCAGCTCAGCCTAGCCCAACTCAAACCTAGCACAGGCCCAGCTCAGGCTCAATTCGAGCCCAAATAAAGCTCATCTTGAGTCCAACTCAAGCCCAGCACAATATAAGCACATTTGGAGCCTATTTATTACAAAAATTGAATATTATGCATTATAACTAATAACTTTTTTTTAGATAAATTAACAAGTTGTAGTAACTATTTTAAAAAATATATATATAATAATAACAAGTAGCAAATTTATTTTTTAAGTTGATACGAAATAACCTGTTATCAAATATTTTCTAAGATATTGTAAATTACAACTTGCAAATTTAATTCAAAAAATATATGTATATAAAGTCATAATTAAAAAAAAGTGACAAAGTCTACACTTTTCTTCACTTTTTAGGAGCTTAACTAGACTAAAAATATATATACATACATATACATACATATAGTTTAGTTGAAGTATGTTGACTAACAAAAACCAAAAAAACAAAAAACAAAAAGCAACAAACATGTTGTCAACTTTAACTACACGCAATTTTGATGCAAAGTAGCCATTGGCAATGAGTATGTTGCCAACGTTGCCAACAGCTACTTGGCCTTCTTTTAAAAAAGATTGAATCCTTTAAATTTTTTTATTTACATTTTAGTCCTTTAATAATTTCTATAAATACCCTAATTATTTTTTATTCTTCTCACACCAAATCAATCTTCTTTCTCTCAATTGTTCAAAGCTTCAATCCTGATTCAACATTCAAGTGGTCAATTTATTTTCAAGAAGAGGAGTTTCACTTTTCTTCAATTGAACTTTATTGAGGCATTCTTTTAATTATAATAGTAGTTTTATTGTAATATTTATTTTGATTATGGATCCTTATTCTCAAAGTAGCACTCCACGTTTTGAATTGAAAAATATAAATATTGCACAATCACAATCAGTATCACAATCATTTATTGACTCTAATCCTAATCCTAATCCTAAAGGTGGAAGAGTAACAAGTTCAGAAGTTTGTAAATATTGTACTCAAGATAAGCAAAAACAAATTGCTACTTGTAATATTTGCAAAAAAATATTTTCTTTAAAAAAAAAAATTGGAACAGGTACTTTAAAAAGGCATTTGGAGTGTATCCATCTCGATTTATTTAATGATAGAATTCAAATTCAATTAGATATTTCTTCATCCAATTGTGTGACTACTTTTGTTATTCACATGAAGTAAATAAGAAAGAATTAGCGAAATTTGTTCTTATATCTGAAAAACCATTTAATTTTGGTGAAGATCCTATTTTTGAAGCTTATGTAAAAAAAATCTTTACAACCTACTTTTGTAAGAATTCTAAGAAATACTTTGAAAAAATAAAGTTTTTCAATTGTTAATGAAGGAAAAGAATTTTTGCAAGCAACATTTTCCTTTCTTTCAACTAAAATTTGGTTGACATGTGATTGTTGGAGTAGTATAACTGATCTTCCTTTTATGTGTATAATTGTTCATTGGATTGACCCTGATTGGAATTTACAAAAAAAAAATACTTTATTTCCGTGTCTTTCCATATCTACATAATTATACCAACATTTATACTTGTATGTTAATAGTTTTAGATGAATATAATATTTCTGACAAAATACTTTCCATCTCCGTTGACAATCCTACCAATAATACTTCTTCTATACGTTTACTTCAAAATTTGTGTAAACCAATTTTAAGTGAAATTTTTTTTTCATATTTGTTGTTGTTGTCATATTTTGAATTTATGTGTTCAAGGTGGTCTAGATAATCTTCATCCTCAAATTCAAAAAATTAGAAGTAGGATACGATTTTTTTAGATCTAATCCATCCAAAAATCAAGAATTTCAAGATTTATATCAATAATACAAACTAAAATCAAAGAATATCCAATGTGACATGGATGTTAGATGAAATTCTACATATAAAATGTTAAATGGTCTTATTCCTTATAAAGATATTTTTACAAATTTATAACAATTCACTTGGACATGATCAGTCTAATAAATGGATAGAAGATATAGATTGGGAAAAAGCTAAATTATTTTGTGATTTTTTAAGTGTTTTTCATGACATGACCAAATTACTTTCTGGATCATATTATCCTACTTCAAATATGGTACTTCTGCATTGTGGAAAATATCTGATGTTTTATCAGAACATGAAGATAATTTTCTACTTCAACAAATAATTTATGACATGAAAGAAAAACTTTTAAAATATTTTGAAAATGTACCTATAGTTTATTGTCTTGCTGCAATTATATATCCTAAATTAAAAAAACCTGTTGTTCAAAGTATTTTACAACAATATTATTCAAATATGCGAAATAATGAAATTGATGACACTCAAACTTGGAATGAAATTTGTTCAACTTTGACATTATTATTCGATATGTATGTAGCACGATATTCTAATAAGACTTCCTCTTCATCTTGGTCTTTAAGTAGTACTAGTAGTAAAAAATATGATACAAAATTTCTTTAACTTTTCAAAAAAACAGAAATTGGTTCTTCATCATCACAAATTAATGAATTAGATTTTTATTTGGCAATGATGTCTCCATCTGATGACTTTGATCTTGATTTCGAGGTATTGGTCTGGAGGAAAGCACAGTCTAGTCAGTATCCTGTACTTTCTATCATGACCCATGATCTACTAACAATTCCGGTGTCTACTGTAGCATCCGAAAGTGCTTTTAGTCTTGGTTACAGAATATTGAGTGAGTTGAGAAGTAGCTTGGCACCAGACTCATTACAAACACTAGTATGCGGTAAAGATTGGGTTTCTGCAGAAAATAGGACACAATATCTTATTGAACTTGATATTGACATTCAACAAAAAAGACAAGTTTTAACATAAAATTCAACTAATGCTCTAGTCGAATGATCGATATTGACAAATAAAGATGGAATATCGAAGTTATTGAAGATTTAATTTTTTTTAGAAGAATAATATTTTTTTACATATATTTTATGTCTTTAACTTAATTGTAAATTGCGATTATCAAGTTAGTGAATAAAAATTTGAGGTATTATTTTTTTTTAACTTTATGTAATTTATGTTACAATTATTTAATTAAGTGAATAAAATTTGAAGTATTATTCAAAAATTTGTTTTATTTTTCTCTTTTTATTTAATAATATACACTTATTTTGATTAAGATAATTTATATATTGATTAATTTATACTCAAAGAAATTTACATTAACTCAATTTTTATTAAGTCATTTTTTTTGTCTTTTTTAAAATTTAAATTTTAAAAAAATTAATAAAAATAAACTTAAAAAATACAACTTATCAAAAATATTAAATAACTTAAAAAACAATAATAACATAAAAAAAATTAAAATAGAACGTGATGTCAGAATGTCAAGGACGCACGTCCCTCTGTTGTAATAACAGAGGGACGTGTCCCTTTTTACAAAAAAAGGGATGCCAAGTCCTAAAGGACTTCGCATCCTGACAGAGGTACTTAAAGTCACAGGTACTTAAAGTTAACTTTAAGTACGTCTGTTTTATAAGGACATGTTATATATAATGTGTCCCTTACGTTATATATTATATTTTACATTATGTTTTGTTTACTTTTATATTATTTTATTTTTTTATAATTATAATTTGTACTTGTAGTTTTTCTTATAAATAGTTATTGTATTCCCCTTCATTTTATTACAAAACTATATATTTATTTTACTACCTATTGTCTCTTTATTTTACCACAAGAGAATACATAATATCTATGGTTATGGGAGAAGAAAATCTTTTACAACAATTACATTCAGATGTTTGGAATCATTTTGCTTACTTTGAAGAATATGGATATGTAATTTGTAACTATTGTGAACGTAAATATATATTTCGTCGTCAACTTGAAACTAGAACGTTTGCAAGACATCTTGTATCTCAACACTCAAATATTCCAAACTATTTCAATCATCAACCATTGCTACCACCACCACCACTAGCAGGCCTAATACCCGCACAAGGAGCATAATAAAATGGAGAACTTCTCCACCAACTTTATTCAAGCATTTATGTAATGTTCTTTTTTATGTTTATTAGTAACGTATCCATGTCTCGTGAACTTGTGATTTGTTAAGTAATATTTTATCATTTATATTAATATTATCAATCAACTTATGTCTTGTTAATCGTTTAATTAAATTTTTCATAAAAAATGTTAAGCTTAAGTTTTTTTCGTTATTAATCCAACTATCAAAATTCAGAACACACTAATTACAAAACCAAAAACAAAAGATGGGCTGGCCCAGCCCAGCTCATGACTCATGGTAACAAGTTCGTGGACTGAGTTTGGTCTTATATTTAAAAAATTGAGCTCAGCCCAACTCAGCCTACTAAACATATATGCCGACTCGGGCTCATTTTTCTTAACTCAAGATTTGGCCGGGCTGGTGTAACGCCCCGAACCTAACCCCACGTATAAGTCAAGTTTGGACCCGGTACACGGACAGAGTCTCCTGTGTACCGTGGACTAACTGTTAACCTACAACAACCACATACAACCACCAATCCACAAACTAACTTCTCATACAATCCCATCCTTCTTGACAACATATACAACAGACTCTTTAAGGCCATCCGAGCCTTGGATTTCAACAAAAGCATATCATACAAGCATGCAAGGCATATCTTTAGAGCTCTAAGTTATAAGTTTACTTATCATACCACTCCGATTATATTCATAAGTTATACTTATATTTTAAGTCATTCATTTAACATACCTTAACACACAAGCATGCACACAAAGCAGTAAAATCTGTCATTAACTATCACATACCAACTACCCTATCAAATCATCCAAGATTACAACTTAATTACAAGTCATCAAATTAAACACAACTACATACAAGACCCCAAAGGTCTCAAAAGTAGAACATAGCATATAACAACACATCTTCACACACAACAGCCAACCTCAGCACACAAGCAATCAAGGAAGCTGATCTACTTGGACTTCCTTTTCTTCTTCTACAGCTACAAGCTGGGGATTCACCTCAGCTTCTCCTGAAACATGTTAAAAGAGGAGTGAGCAACACAATTGCTCAGCGAGGGAGGGGATACAGTAAACCGGGGGTGTTTTCGCAAAGGTTTTCATGCAATGCAGCAAGGATAATAACACAAGTAACACATTATAGCAAGCTAATTGAACAATTATTTAAACACATCTAAAAAGGATACAGTTCATCTTTTTGTCTTCCATCTCGAACCACGAACCATGATCTTCAAGCAAATGCCAACAAACCCCTTATTCCTCTAATGGGGTACTTTGGATGTACCCCGATCCTACAACCCATTTCTCCCGAGGTAGGTTCGTATGCCCCAACGAAGTGAACCATACCTCTGGGGTAAAGGAGTATGCCTCAGCGAGAAAGAAAATAGGCATCATGGTAGCTGAGCTAGACCAACAGCTCGATACTGCTCGGAGTTTCTCGATACTACCATGTCCAAGAAGGTTGCGCAACCCGATTCATGATCACGAGAACCAAGTAGTACCAATAATCACATATGAGGGACGACAGGGTAGGCCGCCCTCGCAAAAGTCACAATATAAGCTTTTACACATGAAATAACTATATAAGCACAAAGGGGCAAATATCATACTTTTCCACAAAACTCAACAAGTAGCTCAAATATATTTTAGAAAGGCATTTAGACAAACAATAAGCAACTACAAGTTATTAATGTTAAACAACCAAGTTTCCACATTTTCCCCTTTGACAACTAAGCCATTTTGCTCCAAACTGAAAGTTAAGGTTCAAGACTATCAAACTAATCATTCTACTCTTCTAGTTACACATTATGGCACACTTAAGACCCTTGAAACCATTCATTACACCGCATTAGCCGCAAAAGCCCGATTTTTCCCTTTATGAGTTATAACTACAAGTACCCTATTCGGTGCTCAATTAAGCACTACAACCACTCATTTAGTACCTCATCACCCTAAGAATATTAAATATAACAGTCAAATCCACCCGGATTCACTTTACACCTAAAATTCCTTTGTAAATCAAGCTATTTACACATTTTTATCCAAGTTCCGAGCACTCTAAGTTTATACAATGTTAATTCTATGTTTATTATCATCTCTAGCACCTATAGGAAGCACAAGATTGATCTAATTATCCATTTATAACAAAACCCTAGAATTGAGTATTATTCATCATCTCTTTCATGTAATTTATGCATTCAACCATGGAAATAGCTATTACACAACACAAACAAGGTATACATAGCATGTAGAAGGTATTTCATACAATATTTAAGCATCATATAGGCCAATAATGACAAATCAAGAAAAGTTGAAACTTGAGTATAAACTTATAATCTCAAAAATACGCAAAATTCCCTCACAATTGAAGTTGTAGGAGGCTTGTGGATGTTCTAGACGCTCCATAAATACCTCAAGACCAAGCAAGAAGTCCAAATTTGCAAAGCTTGAAGATAATTTCTTCTCTTTTTTCTCCTAGAGGGCCGTCGGGTATAAGGGGTATTTTGGGGATTTTTTTACTTTGTTTTGTGAGTATTTGGCATGTATGTGTGATGTAGTATATATATAATGTATATATGTTAGCTAACTTAGTGTTAAAACTTATAATATCTAGTCAAACATAAGCCAAAATATTATTTAAAGACTAACTAGTAAAACTAATGTTATTCTCCAAATTCACTATTCATACGAATCAATAACTATTTTCCAAATGTGCATTCCCGAGGTTCAATGTTCAAATTCTCAATTTTCTCATTCCTCCTAAGAGTCATATGGCCTAGGAAAAATATCGGTTTGAGCAAATTAAACAGCTGAATTCTCTTATGAATAGTAACCATCAAATAACACAAAGTTAAGCTATAAGAGACACATTGAAATGCACAGAGAATATGTAACAGTTAATTATGAATATGATGCAAATTCTCAGGCGTCACAGCTGGCCCATTTGCTAGCTCTACCATGTGTTATAAGTGTAGTTTATAAGTCAATCCTAGTTCTAGGTAGTTTAATTAGTCCCCGAGACAAGGCTTAGTTGCACTTTGGCCCCAAAGTTTCTAATGCCTGTAAAGTTACTTCACTTAGTTCTTGTACTTCTAACTTATTTCCTAGCCTATTTCCATTGTATCTAGTAAGCATTTATGGTATACAAGCATTTAATATATATATATATATATATATATATATATAAAGCATTAATTTATATTTAATTTCACATAATAATGTTAATGCATGCGAATTTGAAAACCGGGCCTCACAAACATAACCCAAACAGTTAACTATTTTTGTTCAACAACATTTCTAACAAAAGTTCTACTATTAAAAGTTCGATAATTTAAAAGTTAAAATTTTATAGTCAGGCCAAATAAATTCTCAATTGGTTACTGTATACTTTGGTCTAATTTTTTTGAGATAGATAAGTGACATTAATTAAGTTTGGACCGTAAGAAGTATAATTGGGAAATTAATTGATTAGACTATGTGACAAGGGAAAATTTGTCCTCACCATAAAATTGGATACATGTTTCAGCAATCTGAATGTTGCATATGTTGAAATAATATATAATTGCTCGTCATTATTTGTCAGGGTAAGTTTGGGAAATAAGAAAAAGAGGGGAGTGAAATGATAGGATGACATCACGCTTTCTTGCACCATTTACCCTCAAACTAGAACAATAGCGTGAATATCTCAAGGTAATGATGACTTCTTAAAGAAGCTGGAATGATTTATTCTGAGAGATATGACTTGCTATAAATAGTGGCATATATATCTGCAAGAAGAAGGGAAGCTTTTGGTTAATCAAAACTCTTGTTAGTTTATATATAAAATAGTCTCTGAATAAAATAGATTTTGTTAAGGCTTAGAATACAAGACAATTAAATACTATATAGGTGGGAGTTTGAATAATTATAAATCATATTTAGTATTTGAATAATCACATAATATATTCATCAATAGTTTGAATATAATTATAACTCGCATCTAGTGTTTGAATAATTACAAATTATATCGGAGATGAATACTTAAGTATCTTAATAATTCCATAATAGAAGGGTGATTTTACAATTATGATGCACCAAATGGGATCAAAAGAATGATTTAAATGATTGAATTTTAAACGATTATTAGATGTTTATACTACCTAATTTCACTTGTATGTTAGGGGTAATATATAGGTGTAAAATCTTATTAATCCAAACCAATTAAAAAATTGAAGATCTTAACAATATCAATGTTAGATTGATTATGTTGCACCCTGTTGTTGTCGGATATCTCAAACCAATTCTATAATTATGTTTTATAACTTGCAGACTTGAGTCCATTCCATATTCAGATTTTAGTAAAATAGAGGTGTTTGATAGGGCCGAGCTCTATCCATAATGTGCATTTGTTTGCCATCGCAACGACAAAATTGGCTAAAAATTCACCCTACTAATCTTCAGTCTTCACATGATTCGTTGGGCGACACTTTATTCTTGCTAATATCCATTTCACTTCTTTACCTTCTTTGGTTAGTTGGTATAGAGATTTTTTTTGATTCCTAAAAGGCATAGCCGATAAGTTTGAAATTATATTAATGATAGCCTTGGGGTTACCCCTTACTCTTGCCCCTGCTCAAATCATGGGGATTACCCACGCATTTTGTTTTATTTTTTAAATAGATATTAAATATAATTTGAATCATTTAATTTCAAAATATAATTTAAAATGATAATCATGTTGAATATAAATATAGGTTTTAAATAAAGGTTAAATACAAATTATATATTGAGTCGTGTGCTCCCACTAATAATAAAATAATATTATAGTAACTAAGTCTTAAATATTTAAAATAAATTCTGACTAAAATCATTGTGTATAAAAAATATATATGATAAAAGAATACTTCTTTATGTTATTAAAAACGTATTGATTAATTTTATTTTGCATATCCACATATAATAGTGATCGCAAATCTTTAAAATATCATCCTTAACTATATTGTTTGAAACTATCTTGAAGTACGATTGGGAACAATTAACAAATCTCTTAAATTCACTAAGATCAATAGTGAAATGGAGATATTTATATAAAATGGTTACAAATGTAAAGTAATGGCATGTTGTGTCATGATTAACAGAATGATTATAATATCCTTTTGAATAGTTCATTTTTCTTCTCAATTTTAGTAATACTTTGTCTAATGTTGTTTTTTATACTTTTATATTTATAATTTTAGAAATTTAATACATACGTAAAACTAAAAAGATAAAGGTAGTTACATATGCATGCGATGCGAGTTATGTGTGGTTGAGAATGCTAATCCCTGCGCCCCACCCCAGCCTGTGTAGGAATTGAAAGTTAATCCTCATCTAGGAATGATAACGATTTGGATAATCGCAAAAAATGTCAAAACTGTAATCATAACCATTTAGCAAACCAATAGCCATAACCGTAATCCAAACTTAACAGTTTTCAAAACTAATAACTATAACCGTAACCGTTAAGGATTCAAAAAATCGCGGTTAATTATAACCATAACCGTAACTAAAAAACAATTAGTTTAAAAAAAAAACATAAGAAAAATTAGTCTAAGTGTAAAGAAACAAAAAATAAAAGAATCCAAGCCAATAATAAAACTTGAAATAAATTATATAATAATTTCATGAGAAAAAATTTAAATTAAGAAGTTATGCAAAAAAAAATTCATTCCCAAACGCCGAATGAGAAACATCTTTTATTTCGTTTCGACAAGTAAAGCTGACAATTCTTAAGAGTTGTATTGGTCTAATAGGCTTAGTCCATCTCTTTTAATTGAGCTTAATTCACTTTTTTTAATTGAGTTTAGTTCAATTTTTTATTTAATTACCAATTTTAGTTAGTCTTTTATTATTTTAAGTGTATATATATGTTAGATTTTTTTATTAAACTAATAATCGGGTTTCGGATTTTTTTTTTTTTAATATCAAACACCAAAACTTATTGGTTTACCCATCTATTTTATTTTATAAAACTCAAACCCTAACAGATTCTCTATTGATTTTTGTTATCGAATTTTTATCGAATAATTATTTCTCGATTTTAAATAAAATGAGTATCTGTTGTCATCTCTATCCTCATCCCTCACTCGATTCCCCATTCCCCATTTCTCAGACCAATCCTTACCCCATTTGTGACAAGAACGGCGTAAGTACCCACAAAATCTAGCGTTATTGCCATTCCTAGGCTTGGTACACAATTTTTAAAAGCACGAACAGGATTGCTAGCCTGAACTGGACTAGTTCACAATTCGCACCAAAATGCAGTCCGAATCGACACGACGTACAGCCTAACCATTATAGGCTAGGTGGTATTTTTTTTATTCTAGTTTCTAGCCTTAAAAAAAAAAAAAAAAACCCATAGTCAAAGGTGGTCAAAATGACCAAAAAAACCACTCCAATAACTACATACAGTAATGATATATTAAGGCATTTCGAGAAAAAAAAAAAAAAAAACTCAACTCTATAATTGCCCCAAGCCATTCCAACTCGAATTGAGAGCAATATCTCGCAACCTTTTCTAGAATTCTCTCCACAACTTTCTCTTGTTAGAATTATATTTTATTTACATTATTATTTATTAATCATTGTTGAAGAAAAATATTGGCGGAGCTATCTCAATAATCAACTTCATATGGTTTTGAAGATTGTATTATCCAATTACTTGAACAAAACTCCAAATAGTATTAATCTATTCTATTTGTTTAATTTCTTTATTCTTTGTATTTGCATTATTTATTTGAATTCTTTATTGCATTAATTAGTTTAGAAGAACTTGATGACATTGCTATACAGTTCATTAGGATTCTAAAGAACTCAAAATATCCGTAAATTTCAACTTAGTGATACATTTATAGAAGAACTTGACATGAAACACATCCATCCTCACAATTACTTGAAGATGAAACACTTCACCTATTTATATATATATATATATATATATATATAACACTTTTGAATCTTGAATTTACAGTAAATCTTTTTATGTGATTGCCCTTTGGGACATATGAATAAGTACAAAGAATATGTTGCTCTGCCTATACCCGACATGGAAGAAATGTTTCATAGATTTATTTTATGAACCATGCCGTATCTATATATGCATTATATATTGGCGCATCTTTGGATCCCCATCTTCAATTAAATATATGGAGTAGAACTCTTATGCATGCACAATGTTTCAATGAACTAATAGAGTGATACAACAATATGACTTAAAAACTTATATGGAAGAGGTTATTAGATTGGTTTTATTATAAAATGGTCATCCTTTTTATGCTTCGGCTGACCTTTTCTTTTTTTAATGAAAAAAAAAAGAAGCTATTTTAGTCCCTAAAAATATGAAAAGTATCAAATAGATTTTTGTAAACTTGAAAATCTCTTACAAGTCCCAATATTTTAATGCATAATTCGTTTTTTCATAAAAAATTACAAAAAGAAATTAAAATTTACGGTCTCCAAATCCAAAGGGACTTATTTGAGACTTATCTTAATTATTTCTCAAAAACGAAAATGGCTCTTCCATGTTTTCAAAATCTCAAGAGGTAGAATTGGTATCCAACACTACCTTCCAGCCTCCTCCTGATCATATAATAAAAGGTGAAGTTGCTTTGCTTCTCAAATATTTGGTTGCAATCACAATATTCATTAGTTCCAGATTAAACTGAACTCGAAAACCAAAATTTTGATTAAGCTATCCTAACCCTTTATGTTCCAGATGAGTAGTTCAATCACAAATGACAACAATAGCACCTCTCGTCCCACCCCCGCTGTTGCCCGCGCTTGGACTGGCACTGGCACGGCTGGTTTCAACAGAGCAGTAAATAATGATCCTAGAGCTGCAGAACAAAAGCCGCCATCAACGGCAGAATGTATATGCGGTTCATGTTTCTTTCTCATCCTATTCTCATTTTTAATAGCCGGTGCAATCCTTGACGAAGATCATAATCCAACGATCCACATTGAATCCGCTGTGTTTTCACCTTTCAATTCCTCGAATTCTCAAATATATGGGAACTGGGACATTGGAATTTTTCTGAGGAATCCCAACAAGCTTCTTCCAATTACATACCACAATTTTCAGGTATGGTTGTTGTACAAGATGGAATATCTCTCGGGGACAACTATTTATTCGCCAGTTCATCAGCGCGCGAAAAATCAAACGTTGCTATCTGTAAGTACAGATGTTTTATCTCAGCATGTTAACAGTACCACAGCAAGCTTCATTGATTTGGATATAGCTAATGGAATAGTTGTTGTTGATGTGAGGTTAAGAGCTACCATTGTTTATGGTGCCACTATATTCGATTGGAGCAGCACAACATACTTGATTGGTGCTTTTTGCGGGGGGGTGGAGATTGGATTTTCAGGCAATGCAACAAATGGGAAAATGTTGGGAGAACCAAGGCCATGTATTATTGCCAAGGCCCGATTGACAAGTGCTTAGTTGTGGCTATGAAGCATATTTCCATTTAGTGACACTGGTTTTTATTTATAATTTTATCCCTCAAGGGCACTGAGATGGAGTTTCCTTAAAATTTAGAATGATATATGGCAATGGTCTCTTTTTTTTTTTTTTTTTAGTGAATAGTCTTGGATTCCCCTGTAGTCAAACGAAACTAGCTATAACCTCCTTGTGATCTAACAAATATAGCCGGACTCCCTTGTGGTCTACCCGTTGATACACATCACCCCCTCCGTCAAATTTTCCATCATTTTTTACAGAAAATGTGACAAACGCGCTTAAAATGCGATTTTTATTGGTTTTTAACGTATTTAATAATAAAATAATATTAGTAATTAAAATTTTTTTTTCTTTTTTCTTTTTATTTTCACCTTTTTTTTATTTATTACTAAATTTAAAAAAAAAATTAAAAAATCATCTAGTTGAATACGTTAAAAATTAATAAAAATCACATTTTATTCGCATGTGGTACATATTCCGTCAGTTTTGACAGAAAATTTGACGGAGGGGGGCGGTGTACATCAACGGGTGGACTATAGGGGAGTCCGGCTATATTTGTTAGACCACAAGGGGGTTATAACTAGTTTCGCTTGACCACAGGGGAGTCCGGGGCTATTCACCCAATTTTTTTTTTTTTTTGGGGGAAAAATGGCAATGGTCTGGCAATGGTCTTAACCGATTCATTCACACTGTTTATTCCTTCTTTGGTTCTTTTTTTTTTTCTTTTTCTTTTTTTTTTCCTTTGGTTGGTTGAGTTAGTTTGACTTACAAATTATCTATAGTTGCAGTTTATACATGCATGATATTTTACTTTTAAAAATAACCCCTTATCGGTGCGAGAAATTATCAACTTTGTTTCATTCAACATGCAACTAATAGATATGCTTCAATCCAAGTTTAACTTGTGGGAAATGATCTTCCATAGATAGACTAATTATATTGCTAGTAATTTTGTTATGAATTATATATTTCAAAAATACAAAATAAATACCTATAATTTACAAAATCCAACGATGACTGATGCTCTCACGAGACAAAGGCCTGCAAAAAAAGTTAGTTTATAACGGTAAATTGAATGGTGGTTCATCAATTATAAGATATCCTTGATCCTCTTTGTAGATATAGTAGACTTAGAGACTTCATACTCTAGCGACTAAATGTTAAATATTGTTAGATATTACCCTTTTTTCATCACTCACTTATCACTTTCTATGTGTATGTTTAATTGGTATGCTAAAAGAAGCGAGAGAGATAGAAAAGGTTATTAAGTTGAAATCCCTACTAGTTATATACATAGAAGGTGATAAATGTGTGAATAAAAGGTGATATCTAAAATCGTTTATAAGAAAGTTAAAAACATATTAGTTGCATTTATTAATTCATTTCTAGTATTTTGAAAATTACAAGCTTGACTCTTTCGGTGATAGTGAAGATTGAGGTCTTGATAGATGTGGTTAGTTTGCATTTTAGACGCCATGAGGCCATCCAGTAATTATTTGCCATTTACTCCTTATAAAGAGAGATATTAAATTATAGTCATCCATGTAATTATTTGACATTTTACATCTCGACTCTTTCGGTGATAGCCATCCAATAATTATTTGCCATTTACTCCTTATAAAGAGAGATATTAAATTATAGTCATCTATGTAATTATTTGACATTTTGCATCTTGTCTCTTTCGGTGATAGTGAAGATTGAGGTCTTGATAGATTTGGTTCAAGTTTGCATTTTAGACACCATGAGGCCATCCAGTAATTATTTGCCATTTACTCCTTATAAAGAGAGATATTAAATTACACTCATCCATGTAATTATTTGACATTTTACATCTTACCAAGTCATAGTCAATGTCTCTTGCAAACAAGTTATACTATGGTATTCTCTCACTCACCAAATATTATCTATTCACCAAAATCACAAATTGACCCCCATACATATAAGACTTGCATAGGTAATTGACGAACAAACAACATCAAAGATCTCCTATTGTTTCCCTATGTTTAAAGATTTGGACTGATCTCCTATTGTTTTCCTATGTTTAAGGATTTGGACTCATTTCTCTATTTTTAAGGACTCTTTATTTTAGTTTTATTCCAACAACTTCTGTATTTTAACAAATCTCTTATTTTACTATTTTAGTTTCTCTTCAAAAAATTTTCTATTTTAAAAATTTAGTCATGTGACCATTAAGATGAAATAAGGGATATAATTAAATATTAGTATGAGCTAGGGATTAGATAAGGAAGGTGTTAATTCAACGTACACATATATCGGCCAACTTTAACAGCTTGTTTGGATTGCTTTTTTTAAAGGAAAGTAAAGGAAGGGGAGGGATTAGGAAATCCCTCCCCTGTTTGGATTACATTTTCAGATTTAATAAAGGATTTGAAGGGATTTCAAAATCCCTCCATTTTCTTTAATGAGAAGAATTTTACAATCCTTCCAATTTGGGGTAAAATGGAGGGAAATGAAAGGAACATAAATAAAAAGACTAATTTATCCTTAATTCTTTCTATGGCTATCTTATAAGAAGGATAATAAGGTAATTATTTATCTAAAATTATCCTTTCATTTCCTTTATTTCTCTCATCCAAATAACAAATTGTAAATTTCTTTCATTTCATTTCTCTTATTATTTTTTTGCAATCCAAACAAGAGATTTATTTTCCTTTCATTTCCTTTATTTTTCTTCCTTTACCTTACTTTCATTTTCTTTCCCATGTACAATCCAAACAGGGGGTAAGATCCATGTGATTAGGGTGTAGGATTTACCTCATGTAAATAACATGACCTTTTTTGGCCTTTGGATGAAACACCAAATCAATACTTTATATATTGGCTAATTGACAAGGGTCTAATGTGCACACTAGACATCTGTTGCAACTTGCAATTGTATTATGAGGTCAATGAACAAGTGGGGTTGTTCTAGGGAAAACAAAGACCACAAATCCAAGATAGACCACTTTGTTAATTTCGGGTTTCTTGAAACTTGAACATTTGCATTATGGGGATTATTAACTTTCTTCATTTTCTCTTTTCTATTTTTCAATCGTTGGATTATTTTTTTAGTTTTTGAGATTAGTTGGTTACTCTAAACTGAGGTCTAATTGTTTTTGGAGATAAATCGGTGATATTAATTAAAGTTTGAACTGTAAGAAGTATAATTAGAAACAAATTTGATTAGACTATGTGACAAGGGGAAATTTGTCATCACCATACAACTAGGTACATGTTTCAGTAATCTGAATGTTGCATATATCCCTATCTTGTCTCTTCCTCCAACAAAGTCACTAACAAGCAACCAAAAATGTTCCCACCTACCTCTTTTGAGCTCTATTGACCACCGTCTTCCCCATTCTTACCACCCTTTTTTCCTTGCTACCCCATCCTTTATTACCTCTATATACTAGCAGACCTGTCCCTCAGCCCGATGGCAAACAAGAAGAAGTCCAAATCTACTTCTGGTGTTAGACCTTTTGTTCTCATTAGATCTCCTACCCTAAAGGTTGATGAGAATGCTCTCTCATTCCTCAATGATTCTACTGGCTTGGTGTAGGTAGTTGTTGCTTCGGAGGAGCCCCAAGCTCATTTGTTTTCTTCTTCGTCATTTATGTTGTTGTCACCTAAAGAGTTGCAATCTGACAAGTGCTTAGAACCAAAGACCCAACCTGCTAAGGTCAGTGACAATTGGAGAGGGTTCTTTGAAAGCAAAATTAAGGATGACATAAAACTTGAAGCATGCTCTATTCCGTTGGTTAATGGTTGTAAGGTAGTGAAGCCGCCTCTAGCAGTTGCTAAGGAAGGTATTTCCTTCAAGAAACACAGTCTTATTGGTCATTTTTTTGGATAAACCTCATCCTTTTAACATGGTTTAGTACTTGGCTAACAATATTTGGAGTAAATATGATAAATTTCAAACTGATCTACTGAGGAGGGTACCTACATTTTCCAATTTGAGAATGAGGAGGCTTGTAATGTGGTGTTGAAGCAATTGTGGCATGTTAATAGTCGACTTATCCTTCTCAAGAGGTAGAAACCTGAAGCCCAACTCTTGAATCTTGATATGGATAACATTCCTATTTGGGTCAAGCTCAAAAAGGTCCCGCTAGAGTACTAGTCTTAGGATGGATTCAACTATATTGGGATTGCTATTGGAACCCCACTGCAAATGGATAGCGTTACCGAAGCTAAGATTAGACTTGGCTATACAAGACTGTGTGTTGAAGTCAATGTTATAGAGGAACTGCTTGATGTTATTGATTTAGATGTTTGGGAAGGAGAGAATGAGAAGATTGTGCACATTCATGTGCAATACCCTTGGATTCTGAAGGCTTGTACTAACTGTGGAATGTTTGGGCATCATGTGTCTCACTGCCCTAATCCCCGCCCGGGCTTGTTCCCATGGCTGGGATTAAAGAGACTACCCCAATGTTTTCAGATCCTTCGAGCACTAAATCGAGCTACCAGTACTGTCAACTTGATAATTCTGAGGAATGGAAAGAGATTATGGGATTAAAAGAAATGGTAAGGCTGTTTTGCATTCTGAGCCCTCTACCAGAGTTAAGCTGCTTGCTAAGTCTGTGAATGGGGAATCAAGTCTCCAAAAATGGTTCGAGATTTTGAAGAATCTGGATGATAGTGGTGGGGTGGATGTGAGTACGTCTATCAAAGAGTTATATTCAGTTGATGAGTCCAAAAATATGGAGTCAGGGAAGCCTCCGGGGTTTAGTTCTCCTCCCAACCATTAACATTTATGAAGATAATTTATTAGAATATTAGGGCAATGAATAAAGAAAAGATTTCCATTTTTTGTGTTGCTGAAACGAAAGTCAAATCTCATAATGCAACTTAGATTATTAGGAACAAATTTTTGCACTGGTCTTTCGCTAATAATTATGAGGCCCACCCGTCTGGCCTCTTTTGGATCTTTAAGGACTCGACTGTGGTTAAGGTTTCAAAGATTGTGTGGTGATGAAAAGTTTTTTGCCTCTTTTGTGTATGGCTAGAATGAAGTTTCGATGAGAAAGAGTTTATGGTCTGCGATTGAGTCCATCTTTACCTCTATAGGGTGCAGTCGTGGTGCATTGTTGGGGACTTAAACGAAATTATTTAGGTTGAAGACCACTTGAGATGTCAAATTTTACCACTTGGAGCTAATGAGTTTATTTGGTTTGTTACAAGTTGTGTAGTATATGTATAGATTAATTTCACAGTAAGACAACTAATATGCTTAATCAATGAAGCTCTGTGATCAAAACTAAAAACAAGATGCAATAACTTGGTGTAAACCGATTCTGTTACCACTCTGTTACAAGCGATGTTACAACATTAACTGGACTATTAGTTCTATTATAGATCGTTAACAATCTATTTTTCTAATTACTTGATTAGTTTATTCCACTTAATGTTTCAACAAGAGTAGTAATAGTAAACAACAAACAGCAAACAACAGTGGAAATAATAAAACTATAACAGAAATAAAGAACATCAAGATTTAATGTAGTTCAACCATCCGGTCTACGTCCAAGGGACCTCCCCTGGTCCAATAAACCTGTTCATTAAGAAATAGTATCAGTTACACACACCAATGGACTTACACAAGTAAAGACTCCCTCTTAACCTCTGACGCCTTGGTGAGAGACTCTTTAACGAATTTTGGTTTGACGAGTTCCCATCGACTTACAACGTTCTCTCCCGAGAACAACTTCTTCTTCTCCCGAAGAATGATTAAACAAAATAGTGATCTAAATATTCAGAACATACACAAGTCACTCATAACTCACTGTTACATATCATAGAGTCACAACACTTAACTTCTAAGCACCCAATAAGCATGTCATGTTGCAACAAAACATAGAACTCTGATGTGCTCTCTTGCAGCGTGTCTGAATTCACTTTTTGTTCTTTGGTAATCTTCTGTGCGCCTGGGCTACAAATATATATTTGGCTGATGCACCGCCAACCGCCTTAGGCCTCAAGACATTCCTAAACAATATGCAATTAATGATATGCCATATGTAATTAATGTTATACCATAGCCAGCGCAACCTTAATATGGTAAGATGCATAATATGCTTTCTTGTAACACAAACAGGAACTAGCATATATATGGTAATTGAAGATCATGAGCTTTTGCAAAAACACAGCCAATCCAAGCCGGCCTTCATGATTTACCAAAATCAATCAAAAGATTCAAGATCCCAACAATCTCCCCCTTTGGCTTTGTTTTGGCAAGAACCATGATAATGTTAAACATTATAAAAAAACAAGTATAGCACAGAAGAAGGATTAGAAACCGAAGCAAGTATAGCACGGAAATGATACAGAAAAGATATGAGAATCAGTATTACAACAAAAACATAATACCACACAGTTATAGCAGTTGTTATAGCAGTTATAGTAAATAATGTCTCTCCCTTTTTGCCAAACCAAAGGCAAAGGTGAGGCGATATAGGAAGACCAGAAAATGAACAACATTAACTAGAAAAAGAGCCCATCAAATACGCCATCAGAGCATTCTGTCCTTTGAGCAGTTGAACCAAAATCTGATTAAGCTGATCCTGATTAGCCTGAATATTCCCTTGCTCCTCTCGGAGTTCTTCAATGGCCTCATGAGCTGCTGAAATTGCTGTAACATGGCAGACTGATCAGCAGATAAACTGGCATCATCAGCGCTAGGGGCTGGTGTACCACCAGCATTGTGAGACCCCGTACAAAGCCGTACAAGAGCCCATATGCATTTCATTGCATTTCATATAACTTTACATCATTTAATATGCATTAATATCAATTAAAATGTATTTTCATCATTTAACGTGCATTCGCCTCATTTTACGCGCACATGCATCGGTTAACGTGCATTTGAGTAATTAATATAGTGTAGTTAGTAATTAAAACCTATCAAGTTCAATAGTTAGTTAGAGTAACTAAACTAAAACCAAGATAGTTAAAATTAATACTAGAATGGCAAACTAGAAATACATAAGTTAGTTGATGGGCACTCTTGTCCTAAAATAAAATAACAAATATCCTAATACTATTCATGCTCAATCAAAACACACATTACGCCACCCACACACACTAAAATACTACAACACACAAACACACACTAATACACACTCACTCACACGATACAAACCCACACACTACATACATTCAGATTTTCCACCATAGAAAGGATCAAAAGAAGAAAGAAAAGGGAAGGAGAAGGAAGAGAGAAGGTATTTCAAGTCATCTTCAAGCTTTGTAGCACCATTTCTTGCATTCAATCACAAAGCTAAGGTGAGGGTTCTTTCAAAATGGTTTTGTATGAGATATAAATGCATAATGATGGGTTCATGAGGTTTGTATGGAGTTATATTTGAAATTCCATGGATTAGAATTGTTGAAAGTATGCTTGTTGATGATTTAAACCAAGGTTACGTTTATGAAATTTTTGAATGTTCTTAATGATGAAGCTTGTATCTAGCCATACAAATATAGTTGATTGTTACTTATTTAGGTTGCTAGAGGTTGCTTGAATGAATAGGCGTTATTATTGATGATATGGTAGCAAAACATACAAGAATTTTTGAAATAACCTTTCTGGACAAATTTGAGCAATCAAAATTTTTATCCCATATTTGTGGGTGGATGATTTTATAAAAATCTGAAAAATTCATAACGTGTAGAAAACTCATAGAGGGACATTTCTTCTGTTGGCCATGTCATGAGAAAAAATCATTGTCATGCCCGAAAATATACAAGACAGTAGGTATTGGGAATTTTGCTGCCACTGGACAGATTTGTACAAACCTGAAATGTAAGCCCGTTTTTATAGGTAGATGATTTTATAAAAATTTGGAAAATTCAAAAAAGGTAAAAACTCATAAACGAGCATTTCTCCAGTTGTCCATGTCATGAGAAAAAATCATTTTCATGCTCAAAAATACATGAGACAGTAGGTTACGGGATTTATTGTTAAATCTGACAATTCACTGCCTTAAGTTTCTTTTGCATATTAAAAATAGTAAACAATCTCGAAAAAGGCTGAAATTTGGTGGGTCACTAGAATTTTCAGTTTTCAACAAATATTTCAGAAATAGGCTAAGGCTAATTTTGACTTTAAGACCCCCAAAAATGGCAAAAATCATAGGTCATCCTGGATAGGTACTGGTGCTGGATTGTTTTTGTGCAATCTTACGAAAATAGTCATAACTTTTAGATCTTAAGTCGAAATTGAGTGAAATTTGCGGCTAGAGTTAAAGAATTCATAGATATTCGATTCGATATATGATTTACTAAATTCCAAGATCATTTTATAGGGTAACTGGATAAAGAAAATCAGGTCATTTTATGAAGAACTATGTTGGTGATTATTAGTAACTTTGTTTTTAAGCATATTATGTGTTTATATTACGTATATCGGGACTATATGTTTGAAATAAAAACTGGACAGAGATTTAAGTGGTTGAATTTGTATGTTTTAAGTAGATTTTATGAATAAATGTTAATAGATCTTGCATAAGAACTTGATTATGAAGCCCTATACAACTTGTATGCCTTGTAGTTGCCTATTTCATGTTTTAGATTGGTTTGTTTGATAATTTCTAAGGATATAGCAAGCTGTCCAGATTTGTTATGATATAGATATGTATGATTTGAGATGACATTGAGGTTACATGTTGATTAATCTTGTAGTTAGAGAAGTATATAAAACCCTTGTTGATTATTCACTTAAGTGGTGTTGATTGATGAACTTACATGGCTTGATTGGTAGATTTACTTGACCGGATTTTTGACAGATTCGTGCAATGATTTTCCGGAGGCCATATCTCACTTGATTCAACTCCGAATTGAGTTCCGTTTGATTCTAGAACTATCTACTTTCGATAATCTTCGATTATAGACTGAAATCAGATTAATTGGAGCTTAGGAAAGTAGGAAAATTTACCTCCTAATTTAGGCTAATGCAAAAAGGGATGAGGAAGCTTCATAGTTTCATTTGTACTTGTATTTTGTGGTCGTTTTGAGTTGTTTTAGGGTACCTTTACACCCTCCCTTGGTATATAGTTATGTTGTGTCCTTCTAAATGTTATTATTATGCTCAATCATGACGAGTATTGGTTTCATAATTGTTTAAATGGTGTACTTCCGACTATGCGCTTGAATATGTTTGAATCAGGTAATTGCTTAAGTATGCTTGATTAGGGTTGAATTGTGCACATCTCTCTCTCTCTCTTTCACTTGGTACAACCCTTGGAGAGTTAGGACATATTATTAGTGCTCTCTCTCTCTCTCTTTCTCTCTCTCGCTTAGTACAAACCTTAGAGAGTTGGGACATATTATTAGTGTTCTCTCTCTCTCGCTTGGTACAACCCTTGGAGAGTTGAGACATATTATTAGTGCACTTTCTCTCTCTCTCTCTCTCGCATGGTACAACCCTTAAAGAGTTGAGACATATTATTAGTACTATTTCTCGCATGGTGCAACCCTTGGAGAGTGGGACGTATTATTAGCACTCTCTCTCGCTTGGTATAACCCTTGGAGAGTAGAATTGAATATTTGTTTGATTATCATTGCCTGATATGATATTCCTCCTACTCTCACTTGATACAACCCTCAGAGAGTAGAGTTGCTTGCATGGTATTAAGTTTGCTTCCTGTATTGTTTAAGTTGATTATTCCTGTTAAGATTAGTTATGTTATTGTTATATGTGATATATGCACAACACGGTTTTAAAAAGAAGCTTTCGAAAAGACAAAGCCTTTGCAAAAATTCTTCCTTGTTTACCTCCTCACTGAGTTGTATGCGAGGATCTAGCCCACCCCTCTTTTAACCATCTCAGGTGGAGACAAACCTAACAAGCTTCCATCTTATTACAAGTTTCATTGATGCGATGAGTCGGATTCCTACTTATGTGATCTACATGCTTACTTGTGAAGATGTACTATTTGTTGTAATAAGTATGATTATGTATAATTGAAGTAGTTAATCTATTGTAATATTCTTTTGGTCAACTAGATACTTAGCTAAGCTGATTTCTCTACTTAGTAGACCTAGGTTGAAATGTTGACAGGTGGACTCGGGTATTGTAACATATTATAAGTTGTTGTAAACCTTTAAGGCCAATGACTTTGGAGAATGTTAGAGGTCTTTCGGTAACTTCTTGTGGTATTTTAATGGATGTACAGGTTATTAAATTATTATCCACAGCTTTTAAAGTTTTAAGTTGTTAATCTCCAGAATAAGGGTTACGAACGTCATGTTTCGGCCTTATCCTAGTGATGGGACAGGGTCGGGGCGTGACAAGCATTCTACCCCTTAGTATCATCTTTGTGAGCCCCCTACAAAAATTTTCTGGAAAATAACAGTGAAGAGCCTGGTTTGTGCAACACTTCATTATGATCTAGAACCTTGTGTTGTGACAAGAGAAATGCGCATATGAGAGAGGGATATGGCAAGTACTGACTAGAAAAAATTTTAGCAGCTTCCTCAATGATGCGTGCAAAGATAACCTGACCCAGATCAAAATTCACCTTAGTGCCTATAAAGTAAAGCAAGCGGCCCATCTCAATACTGAGGGTAGTAGAGTGCATAGTAGGATACCAATTTGCCATGGCCATCTTATGCAGAGCAGCATACTTAGTAATGAGTCTATTCCCAGGTAGTCTGGACTCGGATTTCCATTCAAATGGCTCACCTATCAGTTCCATAACAATAGTAGACGGAGAAACATCTGGAATAATCTATGTAACTGGCATACATCCTAAGAACTTATTTAAAGCAGTAGGAGAAAACTCAAAAACATGACCGCGCACAAAAATCTGATGATAATATTTTGATGTTGCAACACTGACATTGATGTGCAAATTTGAGTAAAACTCATAAACCAGATTGCTAGAAAATGATTTTATCAAAGCAAATGAGCCTAATAGATTCATTTCCCGCAGTAAGGCAAGCACCCTTGTTCCCTGATATGATTTCTCATTCAGCTACTTCTCCATAACAAACTTCTGCTGAGACACGATTTTAAACTTTTCTTTTAACTCAAAAAAGAAAAACTGTGAAGAACAAGCAATAGAAGGATCATACCCTGGACATGATCGCTTTGCTGCCTTGGATGGCTTGGAGCATGAAGAATCTGCAAGTTTTGCTCCTTTGCGTTTGAAACTGCCAATGTATTTCTTCCTTTTGGTCTTGGATTGTCGACCATCCTCTGCAGGTGTGACTTCAGTTTCGGATGGTGCATGCGACACTGCAACATTATCTAAGACATTGACAGGAATGCCCTTTGATTGTGCACTAAGCGACTCTGTAGTAGCTTGACTTGGTCCACTCTTCTCAGCCGGTGCCATGATGGGAAATGATATTGCAACAGGGACAACAGTTGCGACCTTGGGCATAGCCTCAAAGTCTGATGATTGTGTTTCCTTATTGTGGTGATGAGGTATTTCGGTGTGAACAACCACATCCATGCCTGTTGGAGTCCACAGAGGGTCAATGAATGGTCCTTTAGCCCTAGCTTTGGTTGTTCGTGGTCGAAGTGACCCACTAGTACCCGTGTTACTGGATGATGTTGCATCACTGCCTTCAGCTGCTAGTGGAGGAGATGGTTCATCAATGGTGATAGGTTGTGACGGAACCCCTCCAGGTATTCCAGATTTTGGGGTTGCCCAATGTCTACCGCCTGATCTCGTCTTCACCATGGTTGTTCTACAAGTGAGTAGACAGCAAAGAACTCGAAAAGGCACATAGAATATGAGAGAGAGAAACTCGAAAGCAAGACAAGTTAAATGAGCAACAATAGCAGAGTAATGGAGATATGGAGGGGCAAAAATTTCTTACTTAATCTGTGCCTTAATCGTGGGTAACTGCCCATCAGTTTAGCCAATCCTACAATCTTGGGAAGTTCAAAAATTAAAACTGCAAAAGTAAATTAACTGCCAATCAAGGATATCCAAGTTTCCCGCTCAAAACACTCATCCATGTGTTATACGAAAGTTACAACATTTTTGACACAAGTTAGCACAACATTATCATGATGATTGATTTAGTAAAACTTGTTGCAACCTAACACAAACTAGCAGTATATTTCGCAATTCTCAAATCCGCCAAGATTTTCTCCCCATTTCCTTTTTTTTTAATTTATAAAATAAAAGAATGCAAAATAAATTCAGACAGCATGAAATCACTCAAGACGATTTACTCATCAATACTCATTTTCGACAAGGATTTAATTAATGAACCATGTGTGTGTGTGTGAGAAGTAGAGTTTTTAGATAGCCATTACCTTCAAATCTGCAACGTACAAGTGCTCTCCTTATCAGCTCAAACATACTTGATCATCTTAGTCATCTCACAAAAAAACACATTTTTGTTCTCTTTTGTTCCAGCCCATGTTATGACTACACATATTTTTTTCTTCTGTCTTTTTTTTTCCAGCCTATGTTGCAATTGATAGCTTTCACTTCAATCTCTTTTATTTTGGATCAGATAGCTCTTTTCAGTGCATGAAACTCACATTCTTTCCTTTTTTTTTTTTCAAAGATGAATAGAATACAGGAATGGATTTATAGAGACTTCTCTCTATATCCCTAGTCATCAGATAGATCAAGCTCTTGCACCAGCAGACTATCCAGATTAGCTTCCTCAACCTAGACTTCAAGGTGTACAAGGATATATAGTTCATAAATTAAATCACTAGCTGAATTGAATATCAAACTTTTGGTTTTCTCAAGCTTATTTCAAGTTCCTGATATACATCATGTTGCAACTTTATATACTACAAATTCTTATAGCTTTTCTTAGGGTCTCAAATCTTAGAGGATCTAAGGCTTTGGTGAAAATATCTGTCAATTGTTTTTCTGTTGCAACATATTCCAAGACAATAACTTTTGTTTCAACAAGTTCACGTATGAAGTGATGTCTTATGTCAATATGTTTAGTGTGAGAGTGCTGAACAGGATTCTTGGATATGTTAATGGCACTCAAGTTATCAAAATAAACAGTCAATACCTGATTTTCAATTCCATAATCATCCAGCATTTGTTTCATCCAAAGAAGTTGTGCACAACAACTTCCTGCAGCTATGTATTCTGCTTCTGCTGTTGACAAGGAGATTGAGCTTTGCTTTTTACTGTACCAGGACACCATGTTGTTGCCAATGTAGAAGCATCCACCCATTGTACTCTTTCTATCATCTGCATTTCATGCCCAATTAGCATCACTAAAATCCACAAGATTAGTGCTAGTGTCATTAGTAAACCATATTCCAAGATTTACTGTACCACTCACATATTTGATTATCCTTTTTATTGCAAGTAAGTGAGATTCTTTTGGATTTGCTTGATATCTTGCACACACTCCAACACTGAAACATATATCAGGTCTACTTGCTGTAAGATATAACAAACTTCTTATCATACTCCTATATAAACTAGGATCAACTGATTTCTCATTCTCACTCCTAGTCAGCCTAGTGGTCACACTCATAGGAGTCCTTGAAGACTTAACAGATTCTAACCCAAATATTTTCACTAGGTTCCTAGCATACTTCTCTTGATATATAAAGATCCCATCGTTACATTGCTTAACCTACAACCCTAAGAAGTATGTTAATTCTTCAACCATACTCATTTCAAACTCATGTTTCATATGCCTAACAAATTCATCAACCTTACTCTCAGATGTTGCACCAAATACAATGTCATCAACATAAATTTGAGCAATGAGAATACCTAAACCAGACCTTTTGATGAACAAGATTTTGTCTACACCCCCTCTCTGGTAGCCTTTATCCAGCAAGAACTTCGTCAATCTGTCATACCAAGCTTGTGGAGCTTGTTTCAACCCATACAAGGCCTTTTTCAATTTATACACATAAGTAGGATAGTGAGGGTCCTCAAAGCCTTTTGGTTGCTCAACATAAGCTTTTTCATTTATAATGCCATTCAAGAATGTACTTTTTACATCCATTTGAAACAATTTAACCTTTAACACACATGCAATGGATATTAACAATCTAATAGATTCAAGCCTAGCAACCGGAGCAAAAGTCTCATCAAAATCCACCCATTCTACTTGTGTATATCCCTGAGCTACTAGTCTTGCCTTGTTCCTAGTGACATTACCACTTTCATCAGTCTTATTTTCAAAGATCCACTTAGTTCTAATTACATTGACATTTTTTGGCCTAGGAACTAAAATCCAAACATCATTCCTCACAAACTGACTCAACTCATCTTGCATGGCGTTTATCCAAACTTCATCCTTTAAAGCTTCAGTCACATTTTTTAGTTCAAGAGTTGTCGTGAAACACACAAATCTTTGTAGTTCCTCTTGGGTTTACCTCTGGTTTGTATTCCATCATGTATTGAGCCTATAACATCGGTTGGGGCATGATTTCTGTGGACATGTGGCAGTTTCGCTTGAGTTCCTTCACTAACATCCTCTGTTGTTCCGTCGCATATTGTAACATCTGGTGAGACATTATCCGACTGCTCAGCTATTCTGCCTGATGTTTCATCTATCTCAGTCACACTGGGTTTTGTCATTCCTTCTTCCTTCAATGTTACAACATCATTTGACTCATTGGTCTTTGTTTTGCTGCTACTGATTTTTCCCGTTGGTTTTCCTACATATTTTTGCACTTCCTCAACTACCACATTAACAGATTCTATTATAGTTCTGGTAGTCAAATTAAAAACTCGAAAAGCCCGGCTGTTTGTAGCATAACCAAGAAAAATACCCTTGTCACTTTTAGCATCAAATTTCCCTCTTTGTTCTCTATCATTCAAAATGTAACAAATACTTCCAAACACATGAAAATAATCTAGTGAGGGTTTCTTACCTTTCCAAATTTCATAGGGAGTTTTAGAAGTACCGAGTGGCAAGAAAACTCGATTTATGGTGTAACATGCAGTGTTAACTACTTCCGCCCAAAACCTGTGGGAGAGATTTTTATCATTCAACATTACTCAAGCCATTTCTTGAATGGTTCTATTCTTTCGTTCAACCACACCATTCTGTTGTGGGGTCTTTGGAGCAGAGAATTCATGTGTTATTCCATGCGCGTTGCAAAATTCAGTGAATGAGTGATTCTCGAATTCTCGGCCATGGTTACTTTTTATTCTAATGATTTTCTGAATGTTGCACCCTTTCTCATTTTTCAGTTTTAAACACAATTTCTTAAACACATCAAAAGTGTCAGATTTTTCTCTAAGAAAGTCCACAAATGTGTATCTAGAAAAGTCATCCACACACACAAACATATATCGCTTCCCTCCAATGCTTTCGGTTTGCATTGGACCCATAAGATCCATGTGCAACAGCTCCAAGATATTCTTGGTTGGCACATGTTGCAACACCTTGTGAGATGCTTTTACCTGTTTACCAATCTGACAGGAACCACATACACCTGACTTCCTATTTTTCAACTTTGGCACTCCTCGGACTGTACCTACATTCACAATTTTGGTCAGCAAGTCATAATTTAGATGTCCCAGTCTTTGGTGCCAAATCTCAGCATTGTCATAGGTGTTGTTGTAACATGTTACTGGTCTTTCCTGTGATGGTGTAAGCATATAACAGTTGTCAAATGACCTTTTACCTGAAAGCACACAATTGTTAGAAATGTCTAACACATGACAACCATCTTTAGTAAATTTCACATGTAAACCTTGATCGCACAATTGACTAATACTAATAAGATTAGCTTTTAAACCATCCACGTGCAGTACTTTCTTGAGTTTTGAAAAACCTTTAATATCCAAAGTTCATCTCCCAAGTATTTTTCCTTTAACACCATCACCAAACGTAACTTGTCATTCATCTCGCTCCTTGTAGCTGTTCAAGGTTTCTCGCATACCTGTCATATGTCTAGAACACCCACTATTAAAATACTAAGAGATAGCAGTACAAGATTGCATAGAAGTATATGCAACACAACAGGCTAACTCTGTTTTCTTTACCCATAATTGTCTTACCTTATGCTTCAGAAACATGTGTGAGGATCTTTTCTGCTTACTATGAGACTTACCTTTCTCTTGCATCATTTGAAGTCTGAAACAATGAGGTCTGATGTGTCCAGGTGCAAAACAGTAGTGACATGTAGGAATGAACCTATTTTTCTTTTTCCGATATTGTCTCTGCAATGTTGTTGGTGCTGTCGAAACATCAGATACCATGGCACTTTTACTGCTGTTCTGAGCAGTTGCATCTTCATATTCAGATTCTGGATGATTTGAACTTTTGACAAAGATAGTTGTACCAGAAGATTATCCTTCATAAAAACTAAGTCCACTATGATCTCTACTCGATTTTTGAATGGATAACATGTGATCCAATTTTTCAGTTCCAGAATTTAGCATTTTTTTATTTTGCTACATCTGCTTTAAATCATGTTGCAGCATCTGTATTTCCAACAGTCTTTCTTCAGCCAGTTTTTCTAGTTATGCTTTTTGTTTTTCCAATTCAACAATCGTTAGTTCTAGTTCTTGATTTTTCTTGTACACGAACACCCATTTTTCGTACATGTTCTTGTATGTTTTCATGACTTCTTCATCATCCAAATCACCATCACTGTCTGATTCACCACAGTCAGATTCACTTAACTCCCTATATTGATCATTTGTTATTGTAACAGCAGTACCTGTTCCCTCATCCACACTGATCTTGTTTGGTGCTGTTGCAACAGTGAACGCTACAAAGTTCCCAGTATGCTCTCCTTCACTTTCTGAAGAGTCTTTTGATTCTACATCACTCCAGGTAACCTTCATAACATTTTTCTTCTTTTTCAAAGTGTTTGCACATTCAGCTTGAATGTGACCAAAACCCTCGCATTCGCGGCATTGAATGCCTTTACTCTTTTTCTTCTCATCAACTGATTTCAAGTTTTGCTTCTTAAAAAAATTAGTTGTTGTTGCAACATGAGGCTTCTTATCAAAATTTGATTGTCTAAACCCCTTTCTTTACTTATCCCATTTTTTCAGAACTCTATTGAAATTTTTGGTTAGCAAAGCTAATGATTCAGAGATTTAGATTCCTCATCATCAGAAGAGCTATGCGTTTTATTCCTTTCAACATCAGTATTTAGAACAATGCCTTTTTCTTTCTTCTTTTGCTTAAACTTCATTTCAAAAGTTTGAAGGGACCCTATTAGTTCATCAATTTTGATTTCATCCACATTTTTTGATTCTTCTATGGCAGCCACCTTGATTCCAAATCTGTCTAGGAGAGAGCGCAATGTTTTTCTCACAAGCTTGGCATCATAATATTTTTCTCCTAAAGCAAAAGATTCATTCGCAATATCGCACAATTTGGCATTAAAATCTGCAATGGTTTCATCCTCTAACATCCTTAATTCCTCAAATCTGATAGTAAGCATCTGCAACTTTGATCTTCTAACTAATATTGTACCTTCATATGCAGTTTGTAATATCTCCCAAGCTTCCTTCACAGATTCACATGTCGAGATTAACTTGAATTGATTCAAGTCAACAACATTGAATATTGCATTCAACGCCTTAGAGTTCCAACTTGTCGAAAGATCTTCATCCTTAGTCCATTTTGTTTCAAGTTTAGTTGCAACATTGCCCTAAGCATCTGTTTTGGTAGGAGATATCCAGCCAGTCAGGATAACTTTCCAAGCCTTTTCATCAATAGATTTGATGAACGCCCTCATTCTAGCCTTCCAATACGAGTAATTCGCACCATCCAATAGCGGTGGTTTAGAGATCGAACCTCCCTCATGCAAGGTGTCCATACCTATTCCTGCAAGACAACAACTCAAAACTCCCAAGAATCTAACCGAATTAGTTCGTAACCTGCTCTTGATGCCACTTGTTACAAGTTGTGCAATATATGTATGGATTAATTTCACAGCAAGACAACTAATATGCTTAATCAATGAAGCTCTGTGATCAAAACTAAAAACAAGATGCAATAACTTGGTGTAAACCGATTCTGTTACCACTCTGTTAAAAGCGATGTTGCAACATTAACTGGACTATTAGTTCTATCACAGATCGTTAACAATCTATTTTTCTAATTGCTTGATTAGTTTATTCCACTTAATGTTTCAACAAGAGTAGTAACAGTAAATAGCAAACAGCAGCAGAAATAATAAAACTATAACAGAAATAAAGAACACCAAGATTTAACATGGTTCAACCATCCAGTTTACGTCCACGGGACCTCCCCTAGTCCAACAAATATATTCATTAAGAAATAGTATTAGTTACACATACCAATGGACTTACACAAGTAAAGAATCCCTCTTAACCTCTGACGCCTTGGTGAGAAACTCCTTAACGAACTTTGGTTTAACGAGTTCCCCTCGACTTATAACGTTCTCTCCCGAGAACAACTCATTTTTCTCCCGAAGAGTGATTAAACAAAACAATGATCTAAATATTCAGAACATACACAAGTCACTCATAACTCACTGTTACATATCATAGAGTCACAACACTTAACATCTAAGCACCGATAAGCATGTTATGTTGCAACAAAACATTGAACTCTAATGTGCTCTTTTGTAGCGTGTCTGAATTCACTCTTTGTTCTTCAGTAATCTTTTGTGCGCCTGGGCTACAAATATATATTTGGCTGATGCACCGCCAACCACCTTAGGCCTCAAGACATTCCTATATAATATGCAATTAATGATATGTCATATGTAATTAATGTTATACCATAGCCAGCACAACCTTAATATGGTAAGATGCCATAATATGCTTTCTTGTAACACAAACAAGAACCAGCATATATATGGTAATTGAAGATCATGAGGTTTTGCAAAAGCACAGCCAATCCAAGCCGGCCTTCATGATTTACCAAAATCGATCAAAAGATTCAAGATCCCAACATGGTTTATAGACCAGGCTAATCTCCAAGAACATAGACGTTTGAGTTCTCATTTTACTTGGGATAATAAAGGCTCAGGCAATGGGTTGAAAGCCTCCAAGTTGGATCGTTTGCTTGTTAATAAGGGTTGGCTTGATGAATTCACTAACTCTCAATTGGAGATCGATCCCCAAGGTGTTACTATGAAGGCATAACAACTGGATCACCAATAGTATCAATACAAACTTTAAAAGGATGTAAGAAAATTTTAAATTAGGAATAATTGTAATAATCTTAATTCATCCCCTCTCTCAAGATAATATACATACTTGTAATGATCTTAATTCATCCCCTCTCTCAAGATACTAATTTGTATATTTTATTTTAATTTTTATTAATTTGTATATTTAATTATAATTTTAATTAATTTGTATATGTAATTTTAATTTTTCTTGTAAATTAATTATTTTTGTTTATTTATATTTTATTATGTATTTTTTTAAATAAATAAATAATTATTTGACGACGAAATAACAACAAAAACATGGCAACACAATAGCGATAAAAAATGGGCGGAAGTTAATAATTAAAAACAAAAAACTTTTTTATGGCGATGACATGGCACGAAAATTAATGAATTGCTTAAAATTAAAAAAATAATTTAGCAATGAATTGATGATGAAAATTAATAAAATAAAAAATTAATTTGGCCACAGAAGTTAATAAAAATAAAAAATAAAAAAGTTAATTCGGCGATGAATTAACGATGAATACCGAAAAAAATAAATATTAATTAATTTTCAGAGTTGGCCACAGATTACCAAATTGATTACAAGCCTTGAAGCCATGGCCAAAACCCATCGTCCGTCTTATGGGGCGACGGAATTGGTCCGTCCCTAGCCCTTTTTTAAATTTCTTGTAGTGTTTAGAAAGTCTTTTATGCTTGTGGAAGGTTCCTTTGTCACAAGTGCAGGAGGTCTCCCCTACCTCTACTTAAGTTGGACGTCAAGGGGAAAATAATAGTGGCATGCTGACTTTAACCTTCACGCCAATGACGTCAATTATTTGGCACACGACAGTGGTCATACACAAAAGTTGGTGATCACCTTAATACGTTGATTAGTTTTCCTAGGTTAAGACAAGAGTTGGTTGTCTTACGGCATAGACGTAAACATAGGGTGATTCGTTGCTAAGAAAGGTGAGGATGACGTCAAATCATTATATTTTTTACGTCTTGAACGACACACTTGCTACAATGGTGTTCTATATAGGTTTTAACAGCAGGACCACAGGGTGATTATTTTTATCTAATAATTAATCTTGGTCGTAGACAATTACCTTGTAAGAAATTGATATTCTTGGCTTCTTGCTGTTTTATACATATGACTCGCATCAGTAAGACATATATTTATGTTATTATGGATAAGTTAGACATTGATTCTGCTAATAATTTATATGTCATTGTGCTGCTAAACCACTTCTGCATCCCACTATAGTCTTCAAACCCTCCGCCGCTTCCCTCCGGGAGAACTTTGGCTGCCTTGAAAAGCCATGAAAATGATATTATTATGCTGTCGTCATCTGTGTTTAAGTTATGGAAATTACTCTTGCGTATTTTTCTTTTTTATGGTCAACCTCGCTCCCTAGCGTGATTGCTCATGCGAAATTTGAGTAGCAAGTTTCATATGAACAACCTTTTCAACTGAAATTTAGGACACCTATTGTACAAACGGGGTGAAGCTAGGACTTCAAGTTTAGAATATATATTTTTACCGTGAGAAGGGTTAGGGTGCACTCGTCTATTTTGGTGTCAAGTTCGAGAGTGTGCCTATGTATCACTCAATATCTTTTAATCCTGCAGTCCAATTTCCCAAAACTAAAAGAGTATATATACAAGCTTTGAAAAGACTCCTAGGCTAAATCCCAGTTACTCGCACGATATTAGCATAAATCATGATAAGTATTAGTTGCAGCAAGGTTTAGAATTACGAAGTTTTAAATAAAGAGACGAAAGAGATCTTCGACTCGACTTGTGATATTCCCCTCAATTGCATGTAAACCGAGCAACAAGATATCTGCCATGGTATAATGTTACAAGTAATTGATTTTTAGTGCGAATTATACCATCAAACGACAATGGCCAATTGCCCACTATCAACAGAAATTACTAAGGTTTGGTCAAGGGTACCTGTCACACAATGGTGAAGTAAATACAAACTCCACTTTTGAGGTACTTAATTAATTCCCACCAAACCTAATAGTTTTAATTAGTTGTACCCATTTATTCTGTCACGTTCCGAGTTTAAAATTCCGAATTCATAGGCGAGACTGATATTGTAAGTATAAAAAATAACTACTTAGGTCCTCTTTTCTACTAACCCAAAATAGTTAACCCAAGTTATTTTTTATACCTACAATATACATTTATAAACCACACAATCACACTATATTCCACCGATGTGCGATATTACATATCCACACTTTTGAAGTACGAACACATGAGTGTGGTCTAATCGTTTCATCATACCTACGACTGATATTTTATACCGACCCTCTACCAAAATTGCTGCTTAATCACCTCGAATCATTTTCTTTGATACGTTAAACACCTGTTCGTTATTTCTTTCTTTCTTTCTTTTCATACCCATCTTTAGCTTTGATAATCTTTCAAGGATCTCTTTTCACGTTTATGAAAAGCTATATATATTATAACATATATAGGAACAAGTTATTTCAAACACCCACCAAAGCATCGTTGTTAATCAATGCTGCATAATAAGGCAACAAGCATTATTTTTAAGCAAACTACTGCCTAATATAATAATTCCAAATCATATACTACATCAAGAAGCTTCCTTTGGACCCAAAAAAAAAAAAAAAACACAAGAAGCTTCCTTTCTGACCACGAAGTTTCCTACCTAAAACCTTATGGTACTTATGATGTGTAGGACAAATTGAGATGGCTGGGCAGCCTTGGAAAGCTTTTATGTTTTGTTTTTTAGATAATCAGGAAATTGTTCAACGGCGGAAACCAACAGATTGGATCCACTCTTTAGAGTTTGTTGTTTGAGAAAACTACATAATACCAGGGGAAAAACTTTAACTTGGGGGTTGGGAAGGGGTAGTTGAATAATATATTTCCATGTACAATTGGGATAATAGGTAAATAGCGGATTAAACAGTTTGTTTTTATTAAGTAGGGATCCAATGTTTTAAAATTGTTGTGGTGGGGATGAGTATGAGGTACCACATTGGTGTAATTATTTATGAACTTTATAACACTAATCTTACTTACTATTTCGCTTGCGGTTCTATACTTTCTAGTTGCAGATGAGCATTAGGAGTTTCCACTGGTCCAAAAAAAGATTAAAAATTCTATGCATTTTTTCAAAAGAAAATTACATATTTATGTATTCTTAGTTGAAAAGTTAATTAGCCCCCACTGAAATAAATAATACTCATAGTTAAAAAATTATGTATTTTAGTCCCCATTGAGAAGAATTTCTAAATTCATCCCTGAGACTTCTTGATGTAGGGTGTGACGGATTTGGATCCTCTCATTTTATACAACATTATGAGAGAGATCTAATAGCAATAATAGGTACAATTGGGAGAATAGATAAATGGTGAAGAGAACGGTTTTATTAATTAGGGGATCCAAAGTTTAAAATTATAGTTGTGGGGATGATCAGTGCGAAATATGTGATATGGCCATATCAGTGTGAGACATAATAAGATAGTGATTTTCATGGGAATTCAACTAGAACAAAGGAGCAGACTATGGTCCTGATTCGGGAGATTATTTTTGTAAAAACTAGCTTTAGAAAAATAGGAATTCAATTACTAACTGAAATATTAATGTCAATAGCATAGAAATTAGAAGATAAAATTCTCAGTTAGGACCCTTGTATGGCTTTTGGTTCTTTTGAAATGCTAATATAATATTCACTCCTCACTTTCGGACTAAATAAGATGAGAAATATGTTACTCAATAAGAGGAAAAATGTACACGATACTAACATGTGAAAGTATGAAGTCCTTATTGTGTAGTTAATTTTCATCTTATTGGCCATATATTTTCTTCTGTGATTTGAAGTGGCACAAATAACCTGGCCTGATCTCACGGAAAGGCAATCACTAGAGGGACACACTTAGCACGGCTATTTGATTTCCCAACCTGTTTGAACAGTTTAAGGGGTTCATAATTTTAGGTTAGTTGAGTGAGCAATCTTGTACCTTTACTTTAGATATTTCACTTTGGACATAACTGGTCGGTCTTGTACATCGGTAGGTTGGACCCAAGGTCCTCAAAAGCGGTTGATGACTCGGGGGTAAGTTCTGTAGAGAAGGGAATTCCTATTTTTTAGGGAAGTTCTATTTGAAAAGGAAACGAATCAATGATCCTTAAATCATGAGATTTATTTTTATCCTAGTTCGAAAGGTTAGAAACCAATAAGTATAAATATGTCATGCATCTTCAATTGCATATAACTCATTCTAGCCTATATACACTCTCTTTGCTCTTACGCGATTTTCTTCCTTCTCTAAGACAACACATTGACTTGAGCGTCGAAATTGTCTTACAAAGATAGCCCGACGTTTGTTCCTTTTACAAGAGAGCTAATCGGCGAACATATTCAGTCCATTCACCAAATTTTACCTTAACATGATTAGTATTTAACATTAATGCTAGTTCGTGATTCATGGTAGTAGACTCGTAGGTCGAGATGGGTCCTACATTTTGAAAAATAAGTCCTCTTACAAAGATAGCCCGACGTTTGTTCTTTTTACAGGAGAGCTAATCGGCGAACCTATTCAGTCCATTCACCAAATTTTACCTTAACATGATTAGTATTTAACATTAAGGCTAGTTCGTGATTCATGGTAGTAGACTCGTAGGTCGAGATAGGTCATACATTTTGAAAAATAAGTCCAGTCCAATTCAGTCCATCAAAAGCCTAGACTGAGCTGGACTTAGTTATCTCAATCTGTGACTTGTGTGGGTTGGATTGACTCAAATGCCAGCTCTACACGTGAGTACTCTTAAAGAAGAAATCAAGAAATTGATCTAGTGTTTAGTGAGTATGAGTTATATTTTCTCTGTAAAAAAATAAGGTATTTATACCTTCTTTAAAATATTCTTCCGAATTTTGTAAGATTGTATCAAATTTTGTATAATCATTTTCGCAAAGTTTGAAATGTGAGGTAGTCGGGTAATCATAACCTCGGATAATTGATCACCTCGAATCAGATATACCCGATTTATAGGAGCCAATACAATTTAATCTTTTCACATAAGAACAAAATCGAATTTTTTCATTGAGTGGAGATTTATCCCACATCAACTACTTGACCGTTTTACAAACTCGTGTGTGCGTTTTCAGTTTTCCAAAATTGAAAAGAAAAACAAAAATATCAACAGTCGCATTCACCGCAATAGTAGTTTGGACGCTTGTCTCCACTCTCCCCCATTGCCCCCCACTATGGCCTTCTCTAATTCACACACGCTATATAACAGTCTTACCGACGTTCAATTCTTCATCACTCACTTCATTACTTCAATGCTTAAAAAATAAATAAAAATTGAATATGAGCATGACCACGGCTCCTCCAAATGGCTTAGCTGACGTGGCGGTAGCCGATGAAGAGTCTCTACTCACGCAGCCGCTGCTAATCCAGCAACAGCGGCTCCGGCGATCGGCTTCCAACAGCACCTCTCAAGTCGCCATAGTCGGCTCCAATCTCTGCCCTATCGAAAGCCTCGATTACGAGTCTGTATACTATATCTCTCTCTCTCTATATATATGTGTGTGTGTGTGTATGTTTATGTATGTATCAAGATTGCGTACGTATTTTGTGACTATGTAAATACATAGAGCTGTAGTATTGTCTAAATTCTTGAATTGCCTGCAATCAAATTCGTCGGCTTCATTCTTTGTTAAGCATGTATGTGCGTTGAATTTTATAGTGGATATTTTATGAGATGTGAATTCGTGAGAAGTTGTCTATGCATGTGTGTATGTACTGTGTAAGTACGCAACTGTATGTTTGCGTGTATATTTATATGTGTGCGTGTGTATGCGTGATGCATGTGTGTGTATGTGATTTTTTGTATGTATGTACTATGTACGTACGTATGTATGTGTGTGTGTTGTGAGTGGTTGAGAAACCACATATGTATGCAATTATATGTGGATATAAATTTTAATCATGTGTGCCTTTATCTATGTATTTTGATTTTTGACTTTGTTGGTTTATACTATTTCCTAATTGATGCTCTGTTAAGGAATAGAAAAGTCGGGACTTAAGAGGCAAACAAAATTGTGTTGCTATAAATTAATTTTGTTTCATCAGTTAATATTGAAAGCAATGGGAAAATGACATAATGAAGCATAGCGAGAAGATGTTCATCACACCCCAGGCCCACACCCCTAACCGGCAAGCAAAACTAGTGTTATAAACTTAAGAAAAACTGCCTTGGGCTCAAATCCACTAGCGCAAAATAATTAACTCGACTTATTGCATAAACTCATACACTCACTTATAGACCAATCACGTATCATGTCTCAAACTAATGTGGGACATCACAATGATTTTCTCATTGCATTGTTCGGATTTCGCGTTTCTTTGTTTTCAGTTAGTTTGGAAGAAACATTTTGGCTTTTGACATAAACACCTCATCATATGTCTATTTGCAGCGCAGAACCAGGGTGTTGAAATTGGAGGTGGAGTGTAAAGCTAGTTATATTTACCATTCAAGTCAGAGAGTTCTTTGTACTGTAATTCCAAGATTAAGTTCTCTATTTCATACTAAACACACTTAAACTTTCACGAAGTTGTTCTTTTTTTTTTTTTTTTTTTTTTTTTTCTTTTTTCCGTTTGAATCTATTCCATCATTCCTAAGCCTCAGTGAGTTACTTGATGGAGCTCACTACTGGTGATTCTAGGGTTGCAGTATTCGGACTGCTTAGGTTGTTTAAGAAGATATAATCCTATATATAGATTGCTTTTTGTAAAGGAAAGAGAAACCTTTACTATTCTTGTGGAAAGAAAATAACTAAAGGAAAATGACATTTAACGTCAGTGACGTGTTATTTAATCTATCCATCTCTCTCTGTCCTCTTTTTGATTTCTCATTTTTCATTTTAGTTGAAAATGAAGAAGGCCATTTCTTTTCTAATATTCTTATTTTTGTTTTGTTTTCTAACTTTTAAGTTCCAAGAAGACTAATGCCTCTCAAATTTATTTGTTTTTCTTTGTCTTTTTACTTGTTGCATGGTAAAGAACCAGGAGGAGCCTAATTGTGGTGTTCCTGTTTTGTAGGATCATTGAGAATGACATCTTTATAGAGGACTGGAGGAGTGGAGGGAAGATGCAGATTTTGGACTACATATTCATGAAATGGATATTGTGTTTTCTCATTGGATTCATTGTCAGCCTCATTTGTTTCTGCAACAATCTTGCTGTTGAAAACCTCGCAGGGGTGAAGTTCGTTATCACCTCCAACTTGATGTTGGCCAGAAAGTAATGAAAATTGTTTAAAGTTCATATGCCATAGAAACTTGTTAGATGTACTACAGTTCAGTTTAGTCTGTAATCTTAGTCTGTAATCCCATTTAACAGACTAATTTGGTCCGTATTCCCATTTCACAGACTCTGAAGTTTTTGGGTTATGGACTTAAAGAAAATTATTCATGCACTTCTCCAACAATATTGGTTCTTAGTTGCATTCTCAGTTTGTAAAAGTTGGAGAAAAAATCTGAGTTTTCTTTGTGATTTAGCTCAGATATTCCTCGTTGGAATTTAGTATATTTATAGATCTGTTGAATGGGAATTAGTAGATGTTGAACCTGTCTATTTATGCGCTCTGTGCTGACTGAACCGTGAATTTGGAACAGGTTTGTGCCGGCTTTTCTGGTATTTGCATCTTCAAATTTTGGGTTGACGCTGTTTGCGAGTTTGATTACAGCTTTTATAGCACCTGAGGCTGCTGGTTCTGGTATACCCGAAGTCAAGGCTTACCTAAATGGTGTAGATGCACCAGCAATATTTTCTTTGAGAACTCTGCTTGTCAAGGTAATTTTGGTTTTCATTTGTTCTCTTTCTTTTTCATGTTCTCTTTCTTTTCTTAGTTTCATTAACTTGGAGCCTTTTTAATTGAATAATGTCAGAGTCTTTATCGTTTTATCCTTCTATTAAGTGCCTAGACCCTGATGACATAACAGATTATGGGAGAACTAATGTAGATTTGTAGAACAGAAGAAGAAAGCATGGGGTTAGTTAAGTGGATGCTGTGAGACTGTCTATGTTTTCGTTTGGACCCTTGGCTTAAAACAAACAATTAGTTTTTAACTTCCACAAATTACTTTCCATGTCCTAGTGCTATAATCTTCAAAGAAAGTAGTATTGATGTGCCTTTTATTTTCTGTTAATGTGCCCATTTTCGCACATCCCTTGTATACTGAGCATGTCTTTTCTAGTCTTGCAGATGAAGGCGAAGGAGGCAGTTGTCTCTGGATAAAACATAACATATGTATGATAGATTGCATTTTGAAATTAATAATAGTAGACCAGCTCTGCCATAAATTTCAAGTCCTAGAGGGTGCAGGTTTACACATTATGTGTGCTTGTGTTCTAGCATTGTGAGCATTTTTAGGAAAGTCGACCAAGGAAGCTCCTATTCAAGAACCATAGACATAAGGGATAGTGTCCATCTAGTTTTAGCTTTTACTTTGACACATCTGCATAGTTGTTTTTTATGATAAATGCAATATGTAACTATCCCAAGGATCTCAGCGCAATGGACCATTTTTGCCATTAACATATTCTGTTGATTGATTCAGATCTTTTACTTTTCTATACACATTTTGAGTTTTTGATGCTGCTTTTGTCCTGCAGAGTCCTATGTGTTTTAGATAATAAATATATATAAGAAACTCCTCTCTAATAACTTAAGCTAAGCTTTCAGATGAGGTAGTCAATTATCATGGTATCAGATCCTGTTAGCAAAAAGTCCTGCGTTCAAGTCTCATGGCTACCCATCCATTTGAAAAGAATATGTCCACATGCAATGCATAATCCCCCTTGCACGTGAGGGGGCGTCTTGAAGATAACAAATAAATATAACAAACACCTTTCTAATTGCTTAAGGTTTCGAATTTCTATAATGCATAACTGATGCTGACTTACCTTATAGATCATTGGTAGCATAACTGCCGCATCATCATCACTTATAATTGGAAAGGCAGGGCCAATGGTCCACACTGGTGCGTGCATTGCAGCAATAATGGGTCAGGGTGGGTCAAGGAAACATAGGTTAACGTGGAAATGGCTAAGGTTTTTCAAAAATGACCGCGACCGACGAGATCTTGTAACATGCGGATCTGCTGCCGGAATTGCTGCTGCATTTCGTTCGCCAGTTGGTGGTCTTCTGTTTGCTTTTGAAGAAATGGCCTCATGGTATGGTTAACCTATCTATGTATTTTATAGCGGTGCTCATCTCATAGTATTATCAGGCCCAATTTCTTACTTATTATTAGTTATGTGTGGAAAACTGATTCAGATAAAGTTGGTCTTTGCGTTATGTGTATGATAGCACAATATGTTCATTTTTCTTTTCTACTTCATCCGACTTCGAGTTCTAGAGAATTGTGATTATGTTTTCCAAAGTAGATGTAACTTTCTTTTTTGTTATTGGAACAGGTACATAAATATTTAGCGGAGTCATTGTTATAGCTTTCAAATTTTCTGGGTTCTAGAAATATTGTGAGAAAGGATACTCGTGAATTAAACTAATATCCAATGGAAGAGAAGATTGTCACGATATAGTGCTTTTGTATGTTATTATGGCCTTCAAACATTTCTGAGTAAAAGGGGCTGTATATATCAATTTTTCGTATTGGACTTGTTAGCTGGTGAGACTACACTAGCTTCAATCACCAAGATTTTGTTGCTGATAAATGATTCTTGATAGCAAAAGAAATTGTTTTTGAGGATTGCAATAATCTTAAAATGGTAACCAAAAAAAAGTATGGGGAGGGTCAATGTTTTAGTTGACCAGATATAAACAGAAAAGTGTTGAAATGGATTCTCTCCAAGATGTAGAAATGGCATCTTTGTTTAACATAAGGTTGTCTCTGTATGTCTATGACATGATTCATATGCATCATTAATTGTGGCAGAACAATAATATTTTACCACTGCAAAAGTTTCTTTCCATTTCTTTTTAACTTCTTTTTTTTTTTGGAGAAATAACTTCTTTTTCTGTACTTTTTATTTAGCCCCTTTGTCATGAATATTTTGATTAGACTTTTCACACTAAGAGCTTCAATATTCTCTAGTCAAACAATTATTTATCAACATGTTCTGTATTCCCCTCTCCACTGTCTTTGTGTAGAAGTAATAGCTGTGTTTAATTACCCAAACGGTGTTGGTCCTGAGACTTCTACTTGTTGCTTCACTTTTTAAACAAGCTCTTTCCATGGTAAATAAAGGTTGGTTCTTAATTGTTTTGAATTTTTCTTTTCTGAAGAGTATAATGCTATTCTTTTAGGTTTAATATCCTATAAGTGATTCAGCTTTTCCTTTCTAAATATCATAAAAGATGCCATGATCTGAAGCCAAGGAGGTTGGGAATATTTATTTAGATTGTTAGTCTGTGGAAAGGATACATCTTTCCTTGAGCTGATGTTTCTTGTCATAAATATTAATAACATATATGGGTGTAAAGTTATAGAAGGAGCATTCTATTTGGAATCATAAGAAACTTATACTGTTTGAGTTCATCATGGCATTCTGCTTCATTTCTTTTATGCCACCAGAACTTTGCCACTGTCACCCTTCAGGTAGGTTCAACTAAACCTTAGCTAAATTGGTACTTTTAAGGATATAGATTTTCTATTAACCTAGCTAGGACCTAAGTTCTGTTGGGGGTTCATTCTAATGTCTTTCCTTTGTGCTATCAGTTACCTGGTGGTTGCTTTTTGAATTACACATCATTGATGAATCTTGAGACAACTATTTTGTGTTGGTCTTTTTCTTTTTTCTTTTATGTGAATATGTGATTGGCCCTACTGTAATTTTCCTATGCAAATGTTAGCATGGATGACAATTACTGGCTCCAATTTTCTTTTCCCCCTAAATACAAGGATCCTATGGTTCCGCATCTTTGTTTAACAATTTACTCTTGTGGAATTACTCCTGTTAAGTTTTTATTCTTCAGGTGGAGAAGTGCTCTTCTATGGAGAGCTTTTTTCACTGTGGCTGTTGTTGCAATTGTGCTTCGGGCGCTTATTGATGTTTGCTTCAGCGGCAAATGTGGACTATTTGGAACTGGTGGTCTGATAATGTATGATGTCAACTCTGCAGATATCTACTATCACCTTGGGGATGTGCCTTCTGTTCTTCTTCTTGGAGTCCTAGGAGGCATATTGGGAAGTATATACAATTTTTTACTGGAGAGAGTACTCCGGATGTACAATCTAATTAACGAGTATGACCCGATTTTGTTTTTGACATTTTCTTTCTTTAAAGAAGTACTTTTGTATGAATTTTTGTTCCATTTTCTTTCTCAGGAAAGGCTCTGCTTACAAGATTCTCCTAGCTTGCTCTATCTCTGTTTGCACATCTTGTCTTCTATTTGGGTTACCATGGCTTGCCTCATGCCGACCTTGTCCATCCGATCCATCAGAGCCTTGCCCAACGATTGGTCGGTCTGGAAACTACAAAAAGTTTCAGTGTCCTCCTGGTCATTATAATGATCTTGCAAGCCTCTTTTTCAACACAAGTGATGATGCGATCAAAAACCTTTTCAGCAAGAACACTGACACTGAGTTTTACCACTCGTCCATGCTTATTTTCTTTGTAACATGTTTTTTCCTCAGTATTTTCAGTTACGGGGTAGTGGCCCCTGCAGGTCTCTTTGTACCTGTTATAGTGACAGGTGCATCTTATGGACGATTTGTGGGAATGATATTTGGTTCACGTTCAAATCTCAACCATGGTCTCTTCGCCATCCTGGGATCTGCTGCACTTCTTGGTGGATCTATGAGAATGGCGGTTTCTTTGTGTGTTATCCTACTTGTGTTGACCAATAACCTATTGTTGCTGCCCTTAACAATGCTGGTCCTTCTTGTGTCCAAGACTGTAGCTGATGCATTTAATGGAAATATATATGATGTTATAATGAGGTTGAAGGGTTTACCTTACTTGGAAGCTCATGCTGAGCCGTACATGAGGCAGCTAACAGTTGGTGATGTGGTTACAGGGCCACTCCAGCTCTTTCGTGGAATTGAGAAGGTTGGTCATATAGTACAAGTCCTCATGAGTACGGGACACAATGGCTTCCCCGTGGTGGATGAACCCCCATTTTCTGACTCCCCAATTTTGTTTGGCTTGATACTTCGTGCTCATCTTATCACATTGCTAAAGAAGAAAGCTTTTCTGCATACTCCCGTGAGAACTTCCTCTGATGCCTTTGACCAATTATCAGCAGATGATTTTGCAAAGAAGGGTTTAGGCCATGGTGACACAATTGATGATATACGATTGACAGAGGAAGAAATGGATATGTTTATAGATTTGCATCCCTTCAGTAATGCTTCACCCTACACTGTTGTTGAGACTATGTCCTTGGGGAAGGCTCTTATTCTTTTCCGTGAAGTAGGCCTGAGGCACATGCTGGTGATTCCCAAGATCTCTGGTGTAAGAACTTTTATCCTACTAATTACTTGCTAAGCAATTGCAAATGCTAATAATGATTCAGTTCTTCACTCGCAAAATGCAGATCCCCTCCCCTTCCCCCTTCCCCCTCAAAAAAGAAATAAATTTTGTGTTGGCTCCTATGCCCGATTCATGATGCATCAAGAGAAATGAAAGGTATCAATCAGTTGCTTCATTAATCTTAACTCTTCTGATAGCACTAAATATACATAAATATTTTCAAACGTGATCTTCCTTAGAGGATTGGGGTTTGTAAAAATTTAGGGAAGGAGGTTGTGATGCCATTCTTGTGAAACTTAATTTTCATATGAAGTCCCTATCAGAATTACTTTTCAAAAAAAGAAGTCCCTATCGGCATTAATTACTCTTTCTTTATGCCCCTGACTGACAAACTCTGAGCTGATTTTTTGTATACTCATGGTTCATTGCATGCCAAGTATATCTGTTGTATTAGGAAGCGATATAATGCATGAGGTGCTATCATTTGGTAATCAAATCATCCTTTTTTGATCTTCCAGATTCTTGTTTCTAGAATCTCTCCTTTTGTTTTCTCCCTTGATTTGTCCTTTTGTTTTGAATTTCCGAAGCTTTGTTATCCATCTTCCTGAATGTCTAGTGAACATATCTTCTCATGCTTTCTTCTCTCTATCCTTTCTCCATCATTCAAATAAATTTGCAATGCCAAAGCCCAAGTTGAAAATGTCATATCACAATTCTTTATTGGCCAAACAAACAATTCTTAGATATTATTGTCTATTTGTCTTCATTATCCTACCTTTCATGTTTTTACGAGTATCTCAATGCAGTTAATACAAAGCAGATCTTTCTATTGAAATTTTTTATGTCATATTATTACAGTGTTGTTCTTGTTATCTCCGTCCACTAACTGCATGTAGATGGTATGTTTGCTTCGTTTCAGAGGGTACCTGTCGTAGGCATATTGACAAGACATGACTTCATGCCAGAGCATGTATTGAGTTGGCATCCTGCATTGGAAATGAGCAAGTGGAAAAGATTAAGAATCCGGTTCCCTGGTTTGGATAAACTCTTTTAGGTAACGTAGTCCAGTTCTGATAGACATTCTGAAGTGTGTCGGCTGTACGAAGTTACTCAATACTGATGGACCAATGAAGTAATTCTTTGAGCATTTCTTCTTGGAGGTTGTCATTCAATTTGAGCAGTTGGTGACTCAGAAATGCATAGATAAGTAGTTAATTCACTTGCACGAACAGTAACTTCGCTTTCAGTGAACCTCTGCAGTCCACAAAAGAGCCTCCGTTTTGAATGGATCTCCAGGACTGTGAGCAGTAGAGTGTGGGATAGGATGCAAAATGGCTCTGTTTGAACTGATTGTGGTAGCACTCCAAATCTGTGACTTAGTGTACTGCAGAATAAGAAGGGAAGGAGCACGCTTAACTGCTGCTGGCAAACCAGCGACAAGGTAACTCTGTATCACCCAGTAGAAGCAGTTAACCACCTTTCTTGAAATGCTTCGCTTGCAAGATGTCATCTCCGTCAGCTTTTGTCGTCTCCTGTTTTCGTCCCCATTGTATTTGAGGCATGAAGTCCTTCAACGTGCGATAATGGTATAAAGGATTTTGCATCATAATTTCAGTTTGTATTTTTACATATTAGCAATGTCATTTTAGTACAATGTGAAATGTGATTTCAAGAAGTGCAAGTAGTACTGTGCCTGACGGCTGTGTTAAAACTCTCTTTTCAAGGTTTTATCATTTTATGGCCGCAAATTGGCATTTCTTTCCCCATGGCTATCGATAAGAATCCAAGTCTAAGTTTGAATCGGTAGCCTCTGAGCCTTCTATTTCGACCTCTAGTCTTATTTAGTTGAGAGTGAGTGAGAAGTGTGTGTTATTGTGTACACGGTATATTCGTAAGATGTTCTATATTCTTATGGATATAAGACTCTGTTGGTATCCTCTTTAAACTTCGTTTCCAATAATGCAAAAAGGGTACTTGTGATGAGAATTAAATCACACCACTTGTGATTAGACTCTCGTGTGGTATTTCAATTATAAATCACGACCCGAAGTATTTCTGAAAGGTCTTCCCAACCCACATTTCCTTGAGCACCACCCACATTTGCAGTGGAATTTCTACGTTAAATGGGGTTGGCTTCCTCATAGGAACAATTTCAAGTCTAAATTAAGCCGCATGTATTGGGAGGGAGATGAGTGGTGGTAGAGGTGGTGGTAATAGGAGAGGGAGACGAAATGAGAAAGAGAACGCGAGTGAGTGTGGATCACAACAATTATTTGAGATGCTTTTTAGTATTGAATGAAATATTCAAGGGAGATTTTTTTTTTTTTTTTTTAATTTGAAGCAAAAGAGTAATCTATTGTTAGAAATAATATTGTCAGTATTTGCTATAGCCAGTTCATGAAGTTATCTGCTACATTTGTCTAGCAAAACATATTGTCCCATTATTTCTGAAAATTTCTCCAAGAAAGTCTTATCACGGAGTAAATGTTAACATTCATTTATTTTAGTTTTTCTTTTATTTGAAGCCATTTTTCTCCTTATGTTGTTTGTATTATTAAATTATAGGCATACTATACGTTATCGTGAACAATAGTTATCCCTCTTGTAGATAATTATAACTTTTTATCTATTTGACTTTTCCTAATCTATTAATATTTTTTAATGGAATAGTTAGGTTCCATGAAAGGGTTATTTGTAGGAACTTGTAATATCAAAGCAATTTGAGTTTTTTTTTTTTTACTTTTATATGCTAACAAAGATGAGCAAGTAGTTTAGACTTAATTTTTAGACATTTAAAAGTGTTTATTGTGAGTTTAGAAATTAATGTATTTGACCAATTTTTGAAAGAGATTTGAGTGCAAATTGAAAGTTTAAAAAAATTAAAATTTAAAAAGCTCTAAATTAAAACTTTTCAAAATAGACTTTTGCAAAACTGTGTTTATATAATGTAGGAAGCTATTTTTTATTTTCTTTCTCAAATATTCTTGTCCATATTTTTGAAAGCCCATGTTTCCCTTAAAATTTCTAAAAGTCCAACATTGTCTGACACTTGTGTTTATATAATGTAGGAAGCTATTTTTTATTTTCTTTCTCAAATATTCTTGTCCATATTTTTGAAAGCCCATGTTCCCCTTAAAATTTCTAAAAGCCCAACATTGTCTGACACTTATCAAACAGTTAACGACTTTACAGTTTTTTTTTAATTATTATTCTAAAAAAAGGATCAACAGTGGTTCCCCACCTATCCTTAGATGACTCGAACTCGAGACCATTTAGGTTTCAAGTGAGAGCTATTCCCACTAAACTTAACCCTCTTGTTAAGCTCTACGTACAGTTCAAAAGCTAGAATTTTATAATTAGGTTAAACAGAGCCTCAGTCAAGTTTGATTTTTCTAGTAAAAATTGGGTTTTCTTTGATATATTAATTGATGTTACTTTTTTTATTTTACATAATAGTGAAGGAAAAACTAGGAGATAAATAGAAAATTCTGTCAACTGTGCATGATAAAAAGTTTGAAAAGGCAAAGTAATCTTAAAAAATATGGTGTAAAAAAATCTATTTTGACAAAACAAGTCACATTGAACTATATTTACAGGCGAATAAAAATATTAGAAGATTCCAATATGGATCTAGACATCCTGCATATGGACTAATAAATACGCACCATAATGTTTAACATCGCGAGAGGTAGAATTGGTATCAAACACTACCTTCCAGCCTCCTGATACAGTGGAGTACTATGAACCGCTTAAATTTCAAACTTTTCGTTGCAATCACAATCTTCACAGTTTCAGATTAAATTGGACTCGAAAACAATCCTAATGCAACTCATCAAGGGTCTCTATCGATGATCTTCTACTTTCTCCTTGGAAGAAAAAAACCAAAATTTTCACTAAGCTATTCAAACCCTGTACTGTGTGTTCCAAATGAGTACTTCAATCACAGATGACAACAACAATAGACCACAACACGTTGCTCAATCGACAGATCAAGAATCCTTTGTCGTCTATGGCTACCCTTGTTCGCTACCCGACCATAACACCTCACATCCCAACCCCGCTGCTGCCCGTGCTGCAGGCACTGTATACCCTCTTGCTGTGGATGCCACTGCACAATCCAACAGTGCGCGGCTAGCTGAAGCCAAGGAAAATCTAGTAATACTCAAAAATGTAGTATGTGGTATTATAGTCATCATCATCTTACTCTTTATCATGGTAAAAGCAATCATGGAGGATAGTCAAACTCATAATCCGAAGATCCATATCCACTCCGCTTTGCTTTCTCCTTTTACTGTCATAAATTCTCAAAAATCAGCCAAGTGTGAAATTGGTATCCTTCTGAAGAATCCCAACTGGCTGGCAGGAATTGGCTACGAGAATTTTCAGCAATCGTTGTTTTACAAGACTGAATATCTCTCGGGGGCTATTGTTTCACCGGTTCATCAGCGCCCGAGAGGCCAAACCTTGCGAACTGTAAGTACACAAGTCTTGCCACAGCACATCAACAGTACAACAGCAAGCTTCATTGATTTGGATATAGCTCATGGACGCATTGGCTTTGATGTGAAGTTAACTGCAACCATTACTTCTGGTCGTACTTTCTTGACCGGTAAGAAAATACGTCTGATCGATGCTCTTTGCCGGGGTGTGGAGATTCAATTTTCAGCTAATGCAACAAATGGGACAATGCAGGGAGGGCCAAGACCATGTATCGTCAAGGTCTCTGCATATTTGAAGCATTAAATTTTTTTTTTTTTTCATGAAATTTCGCAAATTTGCCATATGGAAATGATGAGTGATGTTCCTCATGAACGTTTATTTCTCTTATTTCTTTATTCATGGAATTAAATCTATTCACTGACGATGCCCCCTAATGAAGACAACAAAATTCAATTAGGCAGGAAATGCTATTGTTTTCAAATTGCAATCTTTACCATGCATATGGAGAGATGGCAACAAATGTAGTAGTCTCATCAAAAAGTTTAAATTGGTATTATTTATTGTATTTAATACCTTACGCTTTATTATACTTCAAATATGTTGACCAACTACATTATTTAAAAGTTTATATTATTAAAAATAAATTTATTATATTTATTTATTATGTTTAATATATTTTTATATTTGTCCTTTGGACATAACGTTGCTAAAAGACAAGTGTAATGGTTTCTGGCCGCATAAGATGTGCTTTAGAAAATTGTTGCGTATCTAGATCACCCTTTTCGCACTCTCTTCTTATCAAAGCTTGCTTTACAAATAGGATAGCATTGTATTTGTTTAACCAAATGGCCAACCACCCATAAGGTAGCAAAATGTGTTTGGTCATAGGGGCCATCCATGCCATAGTCTTCATGTCTAGCAAATATTAGTTTTCAATATAAATGTAGATAACGAAATGTCTATATATAGTGACAATCATTTTGTTTGCTAGAGAGAAAATGTCACATTTAGTTTTTATTATTTTTTTTAAGATTTTAAATTCATTTATATTATTTAAAATTAGTCAATTTAGCATTTATTATTTTAAAAAAAAATTCAAATTCATTTCTATTATTTCTCAAAAAAATTCAATTTAATCCTTAAATAATATAGACAAATTTAAAACTTAATGAAAACAATAAAGACGAAATTAAAATTTTTAAGAAAACAGTAGGGAAGAAATTAAAACATTTGAGTAATAACAGGACTTTTGGAAAAATAATAGGGATAAAATTGAAAAATTTTAAATATCAAGGACCAAACTAAAAATTTTGAGAAAATAATAGGAATGAAATTTAAAAAATTTAAACAATAAGAATTAAATTAAAATATGTTTAAAATAATAGGGACTAAATGTGATATTTTCCCTTTACTAAACAATGATTTTTCTCTGATACCTGCGAGCTACTACAACTTGGCAGCCCATACATCTAGTGCATACTATTTTCATCAACCCCTCTGAACAGGATAGGATTTTTCCCAAAATGGAGCTCATGCCTAACTCATTCTGATTATGCAGCTGAGAACAAATTATGTAGAGCTTCCAAAGAAAAAAAAAAAAAAAAAGGTTCTTATTGAATCTGAAATGTTAACATGAAGATAACAACTAACTGTTTAAATGAGCTACCCTCTAAAAAGAAAGAGAAATTAACAACTATGAAAGAGAAAATGAATGCACTGGATGGTTGCTATTCGGTTTATGTCTTGTGGGCTATTGAGTGTGATGTTTTCCCAAAGTAGTCAATGTCTCATAATTGCTACCATGTCCAAGAGCTCTTTTGAAAATGTGCCAATCGCCTATGAAGAACAAAAATAAACAAAATCAGAATATACCAATCTTATCTTTCTTTTCTGACAAGTGCATAAAACTAAACTAAACCCGAGGTTATTGAGAAGCAAACTTAAAGAAAAATTACTCTCTGCAGTAACATATATTGCATTTATTACCTGGAATACAACATCATAAGTAAATACAATCTCTTTCTCATCCTCAACCTCTTGATAATCAGAGCCAAAACAACGATGTTTTGTAAGATGATTGCACGTAGTCGTCAGTTGGGTTTGATCATCATCATTCCATTCGCCGTATTCATGTTTCAAACTGGATGTATGTAAGAAAATTAAGCATATCATAATTCATAAAAAAACAATACCAATTAAAAATTGTATATATCAACCTCCGTGGTTCGACTTCAAAACCAACAATTCTTGCAGTGTCATTTTGTGGATCCGCGTCGAGCTTGAATGTAAATATCAAATGATTGAGGATAAGATATTTCTCCTCTTTACCCTGCCAATTAAATCAAATAGAATAATTACTTACCAACTCAAAACATACTCCTGGGCTTTTGAAAAGCTCAACCTTCATGAAAAATTCAAAGAGAAAATAAAGTGTATTGACTATTCATCTCGCTGCATAAGCTTATATATTTTTTTATATATATTGTAACTAGGCTTCATGACTACAATTCCATCAGAGCTCAGCTAACAAGCTTAACTACCTAACTTGCATGTTGAATGATATAGATTCGAGCTTCATTTCCCTCTCGATACTTAGATCTTCTTCTAAAATTTCCTTGTTTTCGTTGTTTCCAGATACATTGATTGGATGCTACTCGACCTGCCACTAATTAACTAACCTGCTAACTGCACTTTGCTCTCTAAGTTAGAGTTGAAGTGATCAGTTCAGCTAGTTAAGGAAAATTTCTTGAAAACGTCTCATAAATCTGGACTTTTTCAATTTCTTGAGCTGACACGTGTCGGGATGGGTTGCCTCCATGTGAGAGAAAAATGAGATATGTGAGTAGAATTAAGATGAGAAAAAGAGAGAATTGGAGGTGTGGTGAGCCCGAAATTAGAAAAAGTGAAAAGTATGAATGAATCGAAATATTTTAAAGACTGACTTTCAGTTATGAATTCTGATTCAATTGATCTTAGAGCTAACAAAAAGAAAGAAAGAAAAAAAAAAAAAAAGACACAAAAAGAATCGTTAGACATACTCGAAGAAGTTGTCCTTTATAACCAATATCGAAACCAGGTTCATACTTGATCCTCCACGTGTCAGGCCTTTGGACGGGTGTAACCAAAGGAAGATTATCCAAAGTCCTGTTTATAGAGGGAGTGTGGAACAACAATTGTAAGTCTCATTCAATCGAATTATCAAATCCAAAATTAGAGTTAATTAAAGAGGGATCTCACATGTTTACACGGTACCCATCATCTATCTTCTGCTTGAGTTCTTTTGCCATTTTTGCATCAAGTGTAATACGACAAAGAACAGAACACTTTTGAGGAGAAAGCATTGTAAACTGCAAAGAAAAAAAAAAAAAAAGTTTTGAGAAATAACTTACCTATACATAACATAGAAAATAAATAAGTAATCTTGCTTGAGAATATGGGATTCATGAGACCCCTTCTAATTTTTATTTTTTATTTTTTGTTAAAGGAAGGATGGAACAGTCATCTAAAATTGTTGGCCAACAAAATGTTAATTAAAATATCTACGCATAAAGCATAAATATCTGAAATAAATGAAAAATATTTCTGATTTTTAAAAGATAACATCCACATCCACTCCATGGGATTCGGCTCCATGACAAATAACTACAAATTAGAAAATCTTATTTGTAAGAAACTTTTCATAACCAAACGACAACTTGTATACAAACGGATAGACTTGGACTTGGACTTTTAAGCCGAAAACCAACAGAAGTGCAATTTTCATGAGTTAGAGATCAAACTGACCACATAAGGGGAGTTGTGAATACGGTCAGCACGAAGAAGTTCTCCAAGATTCTCTACGCTGTCCACTATGTGTTCCGGCTTGCAGAAAGGAAGAGAATAGTAGGAGTGCGGTAGGTGTGTTTTGTTAGAAGTCACTGCGCTCAATTTCACCTCAAGAGGATCCCCCTGCATCAAACAAAAGCCAAAACCACTTATATATTACGTAAAATTCAACAGTATTTTTATGCCTTGAACCTACTTAAAATTAAATTATCAACATATGAATTAATTACATATTATGTGTATATATATATATACCAGATGGTAGGCGACGCCGGGGCCGTCGAAGGCGTGGGAGGTGGCAACGAAGAGGAGGAGGACGGCGAAGGATGATGTGATCCAACGGTGGAATGTCCGTGATGATCGAGGCCTGTCGAACTCCATGGGTCGCTAAAGGGAGTAATTGAAGACAAAGACAAAATATTGGAGATAAAATATTGATATTGCTTTACTTCTGCATGTCTCGTTACCATGCACTGACTTATTTATTGTAAATATACAAGGAGTTTGAACAATAATAGACTTTGGTAGGAAGTTGAATAATAATAGAATTTGCTAAGGCTCAGAATACAAGGCTCAGTTAAATACTATTTAGGAGAGAGTTTGAATAATATTATAAATCACATTTAGTATTTGAATAATCACAAATAATATTTATCATCAAGGGTTTGAATAATTACAAATTACATTCATTAAACTATATTTAGTATTTTTGACCTAGACCCTTTGCAAAGTAGCTACGACTACAAGTATTAGAGTTTGAATGGAAAAACGTTCTCCCGAATCATTAACGATTTCTAGCTGACCTCCCATCACCAAAAAACAGTATTAGAGTTTGTATTTGACTTCATGTTGAAGTAGTAGTCATTTACAAGTAATACCATTGTACTCCTACTTTGCTTCTGCTCTGAAAGGTCAGCTTTGACATGATATGTTATTGCTTCTGTAAGATTTGGCATGTTATTGCAAGTAATTATGTTAGATCTAGATCTATAAATTAAATACTTGTTAGATCTAAATTTGAAATTTATGTCTTGTGAGATTAGATCTACGGATCTAGATTTAATTTCATACTTCGTTTAGATTATCAAGATTACAAAATGAAATTATAAGAATGATATACTCGTATCTATGACGACGAGATGAATTTGATCCGGGAAAAAGTCTTCCACAAGCTCACACTTCTCGCTTACTTGATGTCTCTCAAATATGGGATTGAAGACTAGAGAAAATGAAGTGTTGCCTTGGGGACCAATCCCATGTTCTTTATATAGGCAACTTAACTAGAGACCCATTAACTCTAGTTATGTTCTCTATTATTGGTACAACATATTACAAAAGTCCATATCTTATAAGATGTTTAATTAAGATCAACTATATTGGATAACTTAATTATCCCAATTAGAATAGAAGTCCAAATATAATTGTGAATAATTTGTAAGCCCACATTAAGTTATTAATAATAACCCAACAATCTCCCACTTGGGCTACAAATTGATACCGAAGACAATTATATTTGTTAACTGTAAGTGCACTCAAAATTACTTTCTATTCTTAAAACATCTTCCAAATCAATCTTGTCTATCTCCTATACCAGCATGAGACCAAAGCAACCTTTGTTACATTTCATTGTAACTCGATCTATCAATGATCACCATACCAAATATATTCAACGACATAGATCAAGTATGGATGTGTGGCTGAAAATTACATGCAATGTGATCTCAGACATGTCTATTTCCAATTGGTCATTAACTTTATTCCGTAGTGAGATCAAACCTTAGTCTTTCAAACTTTATGCTAAACCGCAATTGAAAGATAACACATTCAGAGTAATAACTAACAGTAAAACCATCAACTTTATTCTGCAGAAAAACTGAACATATAGTGTCAAGAAAGGAACTGAAGATATACACAGACTCCCACTAAAACTGCATACCATCAAATAACATGACACTCATATGAGCAGTATGCTCATGAAAGACCTTGGGTGGTAAACCTTTAGTAAGTGGATCTGCAAGCATGGAGTCTGTCCCTATATGTTCAATTGACACTAACTTACTCTGAACTCGTTCCTTAACAACTAGAAACTTAATGTCTATACGCTTAGACTTTGACGAGCTTCTGTTGTTGTTGGAATATAGAATTGCCGATAGATTGTCATAATATACTTTAAGTGGTCTTTCAATACCATCTACAATACGTAGTCCAGTGACAAAATTTCGCAGCCATATCGCATGATTAGTTGCTTCATAACATGCTATGAATTCTGCTGCCATAGTAGAAGGGGCTATAAGTGACTGCTTAGCACTCATCCAGGAAATAGCACCTCCAGATAACATGTAGACATAGCCAGAAGTAGATCTTTTAGAATCTTGGCAACCCGTAAGATCGGAGTCAGAATACCCAATGATCTCCAAATTATCTGACTTCCGATAAGTGAGCATGTAATCTTTTGTTCTCTTTAAGTACCTCATAACCGCTTTGACTGCTTTCCAATGATCCATCCCAGGGTTACTTAAGTATCTTCCTAACATACCAACAATGTACGCTAAATCCGGACGCGCACATACTTAAGTATACATAAGACTCCCTACAGCCGATGCATAGGGAACCTTTTGCATCTCTTTTCTTTCAATTTCATTCTTGGGGCGCAAATTGATACTAAAATTGTCTCCTTTAGCAACAGGAGTATCTTCTTGTGCACAATTTATCATGCCAAATCTAGCAAGTACCTTCTCGATATAGCTCTTTTATGATAACCCAAGGATACCCCGAGAGTGATCTCAGTGTATGTTAATTCCTAATACAAAAGAAGTGTCACCAAGATCTTTCATTTCAAAATGATTAGTTAGAAATCTCTTGGTTTTGTGCAGCAAGCCTCTATCGCTGCTATGTCATCGACATAGAGCACTAGGAAGATAAGTTTACTCCCACTGAACTTGTGATATACACAGTCATCAACAACATTAACCTCAAAACCATACGAGACAATGACTTGATAAAACTTGTAATACCATTGACAGGAAGCTTGCTTGAGACCGTAGATGGACTTCTTGAGTTTGCAAACCATAGACTTTGAGTCATCTAATAAAAAGTTTTCTAGTTGTACCATGTATATGGTTTCCTCAATGTCACCATTGAGAAAGGTTGTCTTAACGTCCATCTGATATAGCTCTAAATCAAAATGAGCCACGAGTGTCATTATTGTTCTAAAAGAGTCTTTCGTAGAAACTGGAGAGAAAGTCTCTTTATAGTCAATGCCTTCCTTCTGAGTATAGCCCTTAGCAACTAGACGTGCCTTATATCTTTCAATGTTTCCCTTTGAATCCCTCTTGGTTTTAAATATCCATTTACAACCAATGGGCGTCGCACCTTCAGGCAACTTGAAGAGATCCCAAACGTCATTATCCTTCATGGAATTCATTTCCTCGTTCATGGCATCGATCCACCTTTGACAATTAGCACTTTGGTTGACTTGTTGGAAGTTGATTGGGTCATCTTCCATTGTCCCTATGTCAAACTCATGCTCTTGAAGAAATACAATATAATCATTTGAAATCGCACTTCTTCTTTCTCTAGTGGATCGCCTACGTGGCACTTCCTCTTGAGGTTGTTGGGTTTGTTCTTCTGGAGCAACACCTTGATTTTGAGTAGGAAGGTTTATAGGGATATCCTCATTGTTGTCTTGAATTGTGTCTTGAACAATGTCAGTAGGCTGATCACTATCAATAACAATGTTTGGAAAAGGAATACATTCCTCTTCAAAGACAACATTCCTAACCTTATCTTCCCCCTTAAACACAACATCCTCAAGAAATTTCTCATTTTCCGTTTCGAAAAAGGACTTAGTTAAAGGATTATAAAACTTAAAACCCCTCGATCGTTCAGCATACCCAACAAAATAGCAGCTAATTGTTCTTGAGTTCAGTTTCTTTTCATGTGGCCTATAAGGCCTCGCCTCAGCTGGACAACCCTAAATGTGCAAATGTTTTATGCTAGGCTTCTTGCCTAACCATAGTTCATAAGGGATTTTAGCTACCGCTTTACTAGGTACTCTATTCAGTATATATACTGCAGTCTTTAGTGCCTCTCCCCAGATTGACTCTGGTAAGAAAGAATGATAATCATACTTCTTACCATATCTTTAAGAGTCATGTTTCGTCTTTTAGCAACACCATTCATGTTAGGTGAACCCGGCATTCTGTATTATGGGACGATTCCGCATTCTTCTAGGAATTTGGCAAAAGGCCGCGGACATTGTTCATCTGATCCATCATATCTGCCATAGTATTCACCACCACGATCAGATTTGACAGCTTTAATCTTCTTGCCTAGTTGATTTTCAACTTCGGCTTTGAAGGCCTTAAAAATGTCCAAGGATTGTGACTTCTCATGTATTAAGTATAAGTATTCGTAACGAGAATAATCGTCTATAAAAGTGATAAAATACTGTTGACCATTCCAAGAAGCCGTAGGGAATGAACCATAAATATCAGTATGAATCAATTGTAAGACGCCATAACTTCTCTTAGCACTTAACTTTCTATTGTTTGTTTGTTTCCCTTTAATACAATCAACACACATATTATGGTATGTGTAATCAAGGGGTTCAATTATTCCGTCTGACACAAGTCTTTGAATTCTCCTTTCAGAAATGTGACCTAGACGCTTGTGCCATAAGGTGGCTGAATTCTCATTTGTTAATTTGCGTTTTGTACATCTTGAAATTATTTGCAAGGATTCATTAAATGAAGCAATGGTATTTAACATAGGGTAAATAGTACCACAGCCCCTTATCGTTTGTCAAAAGTGCACAGGACCCCCCTGTACTTTCAAAAGTGCACCATACCCCCCTATGGTTTTAAAAAGTTAGCACCGGAGCCCCCTCCATCTATAAAATCGTTACTTTTAACTGTGATTGTGCTGCACGCGCTAATGGTGCAACTTTTTTTGTTTTGTACACATTCTACCAATAAAATAAATCTAGATGTTGACTAAAATGCCCTCTCTTGTATTTATAAAACTCCCCTATCTCATCCTTTAGAGTGTACCACTTGTGAAGTAATTTTCAATTGTCCAAAGTGAAAGATCTGATCCAGGTGAGTTCTTTGTGCGAATTTTTTTTTCCTTTACTTGTGAAGCTCTGTTTCTCATATGTACTTACTACATTGTTAACCCATTTCATTATAGTGTCGAAATGTCAAGTGCAAATAGTAGGAGTATGAAGGATCCGGACTTGGATTTGCGATATATGAATGTCAAATGCCACTGTTGTAAGAAGGCTGATATCCAAGTTGTGACATCGTATAAGAAGCCTTCAAGAGGGTGGTTGTTTTACACTTGTGACCATTGTGGCTTTTTCAGTTGGTGTGAGCCTCAGAGTGCGGAATGGAAAGGCAAAGAGCTGCCTCTAAATGGTAGTGGGGATGATGAGGATAGTGGTGATGAGGTGACGTGCCCTATGAAGAATATGAAAGTGAATCGTGGGGATGATGCAATGAAGTTGACAACTGTTTTGGGTCATCTTTGTGTTATTTAGTGGTGATGTTGCTCCTTGTGTTGATCTTAAAATGATGCACTGGTTCATTTGTTATGTTGGGTGTTGTTTCTGTTATGTAGTTGGTGCGATGTAGTTGTAGTAGTATTTGTTGTGTTTTATTTTTGTTTAATTTTCCCAAGTTTTTGTAATCGAAGTGGTACTATGAATGAAGTTGGGTTCACTCTCTAGTTTTTGTTTCAATTGCATTCCATTATATGCGCGTTTATATTGGCCAAATTAATTCCCCTTTGTTTCTAACTAGCTGCGCATTACCCCCCTGTGATTTTAACATGGTGTGTAGTAACCCCCTGTGGTCCGATGAAGGTGCGTAGGACCACCCTGTAATTTTAATTATGGTGCAAAATAACCCCTTATAGTTCGATGAAGGTGCGTAATAGCCCCCTGTGCTTTTAGGTTACAGGAACAACAGTGCATTATACAACACTTTATCACTCTAATTCTATTTCACCGACAAATAAACACCCTGTTGTAAAGATAAAGCAACCAGTCAGACAACTAAGCTCAATATTAAATATCCAACAAATAAATACCCAAGAAGAAGCAACACAACTTCATATAAAAACCAGCCAGCATGCCAAAATAGTCAAAGTACAAAAGTATTCAATTCAGTGACAACCAGTCAGGTTACTAAGTTCAATATTAAATACCCAACTAAAATAAAACTTTGGTAGCTTGTGTTTATAAATGTTGGAACTACCAAAGTACAAAAATAGACCAAAAGAGATATAATAATTCATCCAAATTTATGGAACACAACTTCATATTCCCAAGAAATCATCATGGTCTCCATGTTCTTTTTCTGTTTCTGATATTCTCTACCACTTCAGTAATGCTTGGCACCCTATTTCTTTTTGAAGTGACATTTGAAGTCTGTCCATGTTCAGCAACAACAGCTCCTTTGGTGAGGGCATCATTTCTAAAGCTTGTGTATACTCTACCATGAGTTGCAACTTCTGTGCCATCAACTCCAACTACACCAGATTTGTCAACTTCTGTGCCATCAACTCCAACAGCACCAGATCTGCCACCATTTTTCCTAGCAGCTCTACCTCTCACGGCGGTTCCACCTATCCCAGATCTGCCACCATTTTTCCCAGCAGCTCCACCTCTCATGGTGGTTCCACATCTCCCAGATGTAGCACCACTTTGTCCAACAACAACAGAATGAACACCAGTTCTGCCCCCAATACCAGATCTATTACCTCTACCCCTCAGACCAGATCTATCATTATTTGCACAAGAACTTGACCTCCGTCAAAGTTGAGTGGTAACTGATTCTTGAGTTTCATTAACCTATTACATTTCACCATTTGCACCATTAACATTGATTTCAATTATATGTTTTGAATTCAATTCTTTATAAGAGTTTACTTACATTGTTTGAAGGTTGAGATTGGGACTGCTCTATATTTGACTGAACCTGTTTCACATTTGCATCTCTATTGTTCATTTCCTACAAACAAACATGAAATAGTGTTAGTTTGGTCTTTAAAATTCATAAACATAAAATAAATTTGATAACATGTCACCTTCAATAGTGGTGAGTTAGGGTGGTACTAGTTTTTGCAAGATGCCTTATTATGGACTTTTTGTAAACATTTCTTGCAGGTTATTGTCATTCCCTTCCTTGTCGAGACAGGTACTTCCGGCATGGCCTTCTTTTTCTTGAGTTCATCAACAGTCTTGTTTCTAGCCTGTCGCGGTCTCCCAGTCATTGTGTGTATTTGCGGTGGCTTCAATGCATCTCCCTCACTCTCCACATAATCAAGTGGTCCAGGTACCAAATGAATCATGTATTGGTAAACACTTAAATATTTTTCTTTTGAGTAGTAATGATCTATGTAATCCTCCACATTTTTCCCATAACGTTGTATACAGGACAATGCATGGCAACATGGATAGCTAGTCACTTGAAACATACCCCACGTGCATGTTTTAGTAGCTAACTTAACAACTTTTTTGTTCCAAGTTTGCACAACTTCATATTCTTCATTCCCATACCAATTAGCACACCAACCACTTGAAGCATTGTTCATTTTCTTAATCTTCTTCATAACATTTGGACAAATGTTTCCTTCATAACTCTCCATACCTTGCCTCTTCACTTGTATTCGAGTCATCAATCTTACTCGAATCATCTCTGACATCGTAATGATGGGCTTATCTCTAGCATCAAGAATATAGTTATTAAAAGACTCACACAGATTGTTCACCACTACATCACATTTTGAAGTGGTTGGGAAGTGAGATTTTGCCCATTGCTCAAGAGGGATATTTCTTAACCATTCACTTGCAGTCTCAGCATCACCAACTTTTGGGTCTTCCTTCTCAATTTCCTTCATGTATCTATTAAATTCATTCCTGTTTCCTGTTGATGCTGCCTTCCATAATAGATCTTTCAGTGCCAACCCTCCAAATTTCTTTTTAAAGTTTTAGTACATGTGGCGAAGGCAAAACCTGTGGTGTACATTAGGATATTTATCTCGGAATACGTCACATAACCTCTTCTGCCTATCAGAAATGTATAACCACCCTTTATCTTTCGGATCACCTATTACCCTATGCAACTCATTTAAGAACCATGACCATGTCTCCCTCCTCTCTATTGGAACCACCACAATAGCAATCAGGTACATATTATCATTCCCATTATGACCTACAGCAGCTAATAGTTGACCCCCATATGATGTCTTTAGGAAACAACCATCTAGTCCTATCAAAGGTCTACAACTTGCTAGAAAGCCATCTCGCATAGCAGCCATTTGAAAAAATAGTCTCTCAAACCTTGGTTCACCAAGACTTCTATCTACCCTAAGTAATAGGGTGCTTTCAGGATTATGATGTATAACTGTTTCACAGTAATCTCTCAGTCTACCATATTGTTCAATTGCATCCCCTTCAATCTCTTTTATTGCTATTTGCTTAGCTCTAATTGCTTTATATTTGCCTACTGTCACTTTCACTGTTGCATGTATATCGGTTTGCAATTCAGCTGTGCTCTTATCTCTCTCAGCCATAATATTTTCCATCATCCTTTTCCCTATATATTTGTAATCAGCACGCTGGTTGTCAAACCTATGACCACATTTATGGCTTCTTTCAAGAGTTTTAACAACAAATGTTTTACTACCCTGCACAGGAGATGCAAGTATTACCCATGTACAACCATCAGTCTTAGTATGCCTACATTTGGCTCTAACCCTATCTTTATCATTTTTCATAAATACATAATCTATCCCCTTCCTCACACACCAATCTTTAAGAACTTTTCTGAATTCTATGACTGATCTAAACTGCATCCCTTTCACCATCTCAAATTTTTTCATACGAACCCTATCATTAAACTCAGGAAAATTGGGTGTCTTATCATCATTATCAGACCCTCTTTTGTTCAATTCTTCAACTGGTTCATCACTGTACCAACCTTCTTCACCTATGGCAGAATTCTCATTCACTGAACTTCTTTTTTTTCTCTTCAGTAGCCTATTTTTAAGTTTCTTTTTCAATTTAATGTATCTTTCTCTCCTGGAATTTTCATCATCACCATCTTCTACAATATTGCCATCAGATGGACCTTCAATGTCATCAAAAATCCAGCTAGGTGTATCTGAGTCCGTATCAGATAATGAACCCTCGGAAGGCATGTAATCTTCATCATCCGATTCTGATTCTGATTGTACACCTGCATCTTCACAAGTTCCATGCCTCAAATTAGGTGTTCGATCTTAGTGCATGACATCTTCAGCAATCACCTCTGGCACATTACTGTCTTCACAGGCTTTATGCCCCAAATTAGTTGCAGCTTCTTTTTGCATCACATCTTCAGTGAGCACCTCTGGCACATTACTCTCTTCACAAGCTTCATGCCCCAAATCAGTTGCAGCTTCTTTTTGCATCACATCTTCAGCAATTTCTTCTAGCACATTACTCTCTTCACAAGTTGTATGCCTCAAACCTGATCCACCATCTGTTTGTATGGGATCTTCAACAACATCATCTGGCACACTACTATGATCACCAGTAACTTCTTCAGCAAATTCAGCAGCTCCATCATTACCCCACATATCTGCAACAATAATTTCAGACCATGCTTCTTCATTAACCTTCTCTGCAGCCCCTCTCTTACCTCTCTCATACAATACAATTGCATTAGATTGCACTACTGGTTCTTGACCTTCACCATAAACAACTTCTTTTGGATCATCACCATCCTCTATATATACGTTAGCAACTGGCCAACCAACAAACACTGACTGAAATTGAATAACACCATGATCCTCTGAAATCTCCCAAACCCCTTCATGTAATGGTCTAGTAGGCTGACTGTAGTACATAGTAAGATAATTTTTTTCCCCACCAACATTCTTGTACATTTCTATGAATTCAAATTGACTTAGTTTATCTAAGTCCACACCAGGAAAAATTACTTTCTTCACTCCTTCATACCTCAATGTAGGTTCCATAGCAAACCTACCACCTATCCACATATTAATATCTAACATTGTATTATTTTTATCCATTCTGACAAAAGAAAAAAAAATCCCAAGTTAACTCCAATTTCAAACAAAAGAAACATGTTTTAAATAACCCTAATTTTATTGCTATTACAGTGATGCCCTAAATTGTGTGCAACTAATCAAAGTTGTAATTACATCAGATTTGAAGTTATTAACTAATGCCCTAATATTACGACCCAATTACATAAAAAGCACTAATTTATTATTACTAACAAGCGCTAATTTTATGAGAACTAAAAATGCCCTAATTAATAACCCTAATTTTATTGCTATTACAGAAAAACCCTGAATTGCGAAATACATTGAAGCCCTAATCTAGATGTAATTTTGTTTACAAGACACACAAGCACATGCAAGTTGTCTTTTTCGGCCAAAAAAAGTATTCATATTTAATTAAACAATGCAAATATACACAATATACAAGTTGTCTCTTTCGACCACAACACAGGGGACCACAAATGCATGTCACAAAGTGGAAAAGTAGAACATTAGCATAAAACGTCAAAATAGGAGACAACTATAAAAAGGTGTATTCTTACCTGGTGCTTTTTGGGTACAAAAAGTTTCAACACTTTGGCGAGTTATCTGTTGTAGATTTTAATCGTCAAGCTGCAACTGGTTTTCAAGTCGTTCCAACACTTTTGCTTTTCAACGCCATGGATTTCGCTACCTTAGGGCTTTTCAGTTGATAGGTTTCAATGGTGCTCAAAGCTTTTTTGGTATTCAGTGAATGTGTTTTGTATTATACAAAAATTGATTTTCAAGTGAATCTGTTTTGTGATTTTTTTTTTTGCGCAGAGAATGTGTTTTGTGATTTACAAGCTTTTAATTCGATTAGGGCTTAGTAAAGAACGATAAAGTAAAGTGACAAAATATACCAAACGTAAAACATAAGGACATTTGCGTCATTTCAAATTTGCCGTTAAAAATATTGACGGAAAGAGAGGGAGGGGCACGTGTGCAACTTTTTAAAACCATAGGGGGGTATGGTGTACTTTTGAAAGTACAGGGGGGTCCTGTGCACTTTTGGCAAACCATAAGGGGCTGTCGTGCTATTTACCCTTTAACATATATAGTTTATCAATTAAGGAGTCAGTCGCAACCAGATTAGAATTGAGGAAAAGACTAAATTTATTGTTTCCAAATGAACAAGAATAACCATATTTGTCCAAAACAGAAACAGAAACCAAATTTCGTCTAAATGACGGTACAATATAAGTCTCTCTCAATTCAACATAATGACCAGTCTCAAAAGATAATCTAAAAGTTCCAATGGCTTCAACCGGAACTGCTTTGTCATCGCCCACATAAATGAATCTTTCAGCATCATTTGGCAGTCGGCTCCACAGACATCCCTGCATAGACATACTTGTGTGAGTAGTTCTAGGTACAGAAGTTAAATTAACTTCAGAATAAACCAAAGTGAGAAGCTTACTTTTCTTTACTCGCCATGTGGCATACTTGGAACAATCATTCTTCACATGCCTAGGTTTCTTGCAAAAGTAACATGTAAATTTCTGATCCTGATTCTTTTGAAGTCTGTTGGGTTGTGATGTTCTCATTGCAGCTTCTTTACCTTTATTCATTTTTCGCTTATTGTCCTTCGAGGTAGTTGCAATATGAGCACTTTCGATATTCTTATCTCGCTTCAATCTATCCTCTTCTTGCACACAGTGGGAAATGAGCTCATTGAGAGTTCATTTATCCTTTTGAGTGTTATAACTCACAATAAACTATCCATAGTGTGTAGGAAGGGATATAAGTACCAAATGCACAAGCAAGTCATCAGACAACTCTAACTTTAGTGCCTTAAGTTTTGAAGCGATATTAAACATCTCCATAATGTACTCCATTATATTTCCTTTTCCTTTATACCTCATCTGGACAAGGTCAGCTAAAAACTTGCTTGTCTCAGCCTTTTCGTTCTTTACAAAACGTTTTTCAATTTCTTGAAGGAAACCTTTAGCAGTTACCTCATGGAACATGCCACCCATGAATGCTTCTGGAACGTTGCGCTTTAGCATCATTAGACTAATGCGATTGGAACGATCCCACTTCTCAAAGTTTCATTTAGCCTCAGTGGAACTTGACTTCGTAAGAGTAGCAAGTTGTTCTTTTCTTAATGCATAGTCTAAATCCATGCAGCCGAGAACCAACTGAACGTTCTCTTTCCAGTTCTTAAAGTTTGTGCCGTTAAGCACATGGATTGAGTTCATGTTGGCAGTAACATTGGCAGCAGTAGTAGTAACTGAATCCAAATAGAGAATAAATAAATAACATAAGCTCACAAATAAAATTTATGTCAAGACATATATACAAGTTAAAACCAAACAAGAATGTAAATGCAATACATAATTTTTTTTTTATTATTTTTTTATACAACTGTAGTGATGGGCCCATTAAATAAGATACCTAGCACAACATCAATGACCTTCCTTTGGGCCGATCATTAACTTGTAAGTGGTACTCTCCATGCAGAAATCAAATGTTGATAATAAATCCGGTCAAACAACAGCCTTCTTTTGGGCCGACGTGTTGTCCACATAGAAATTTTATAATTATTACACATTTATTTCTACATGTGTGTTTGCTATTTGGCCAATCAATGACCTTCCTTTGGGCCGATAATTGATTGCATAAATAACAAACACACACATCTTATTATCTCAAAATAAACCAATCTACGCAAAAGAGGTTACTTTGGCAACATTAGGCTTCAATCAATTTATTTTTAGATAAAAGATGCAAGTTCAGAATTTGAAATCAATTATCAAATCTCATTTTGCACATTAGTCCATTTAGCATGCATCACGTATAAGATAACTAAATAAACATATATGCAATAACATAAACTTGGTGGATCATGGACTTAGTGGTTGATCAAATCCGAGCCATATAAATTGGAACAATCACAAAACCTAAGCAAATACTTCTAAAATCTTTAACACCTACAAGTTCATCAACTCCATGATTGTTCTTGTACCGCTTGCAAAGTAGATTATATAATTATTACATCATATGTCTCACTACAAATCACACTCTTGCAAGAAATATAAAAATAAGACCTATGTCTCAATTACAAACTAAATGAATGGAAAAACATTATTACAATTATTCAACCATTCGTCTATAAGTTCGTGATCCATCCAAATATCCATAATGTCAAGCTATAATTAAAAACAATTAACTTGCACAAAAGACATAAGGGTAGAAAAATAAAATTAAAACCTTAATTTTCTGTTGCAACCAAATATCTATGTGTTTATTTGATGGTCCAATTTAAACACAAGTATAACTGTGGTGTTGCTGGTCAGATGCTCTAATTTCACTCAGAAGGTCATGTGTTCAAATCACTAGGCTTCTGTTTGATTTTATTTTCCTTAATTTTCTGTTGGAACCAAATAGCTATGTGTATATTTGATGGTCCAATTTAGACACAAGCATTAGTGTAGCATTGCTGGTCAGATGCTTTAATTTCTCTCATAAGGTCGCGTGTTCGAATCACACAGTCCTCTATTTGGTTTTATTTTCCTTTTGTTGGTCTTTAGTTACAAAATAAAAAACAAAAACAGAACTACTACATGGGGCTCGAACCTAGGACCTCAAGACTAAATGCATGTTGTTAACCACCAGACAAAGATAGCATATTTGTATCAAATTCTACCGAATATAATATAACCATTGATAGTCAAAATAGTACATTCGAATTTCATACTAAATCTATGCATCAATCATGTATAGATCTAAAGATCATAAATCACAAATTTCATAGATCTAAGATCTAAAACCATTCTCAAACCAAATCAATCATGTAAATCATGCATAGATCTAAAGATTATAAATCATAAACTTCATCGATCTAAGATCTAAAATCATTCTCAAACCAAATCAATCATATGATTAAAATTAATGAAGATCAAAATAGATCATACACATATTTATGTATCAAATCCTAAAATCATATGGATCTAAACAGACAATCATGTGTATTTGTGATATAATCATAAGATCTACATTAATCATAATTAGATCTATATAATCAATCCTAATAATCTAATATGAAGGTAGCTCTGATACCATTTGTTAGATCTAGATCTATAAATTAAATACTTGTTAGATCTAAATCTGAAATTTATGTCTTGTGAGATTAGATCTACGGATCTAGATTTAATTTCATGCTTCGTTTAGATTATCAAGATTACATAATGAAATGATAAGAATGATATACTCGAATCCATGACGACGAGATGAATTTGATCCGGGAAAAGGTCTTCCACAAGCTCACACTTCTCTCTTACTTGATGTCTTTCAAATGTGGGATTGAAGGCTAGAGAAAATGAAGTGTTGCCTTGGGGACCAATCCCATGTTCTTTATATAGGCAACTTAACTAGAGACCCATTAACTCTAGTTATGTTCTCTATTATTGGTACAACACATTACAAAGTCCATATCTTATAAGATGTTTAATTATGATCAACTATATTGGATAACTTAATTATCTCAATTAAAATAGAAGTCCAAATATAATTGTGAATGATTTGTAAGCCCACATTAAGTTATTAATAATAACCTAACAAATTAACCAAGCTTATACTAAAAGAAGATGTTTATTTCAACCATACATTCATGCAGAAAATTAAATACATTGAGCTAGAGAAGCGATATAAGTCATAAGTAGTACATATATTAAATTTGACTTATTAAGCGTGCGCTGTGATACTTATAATACGACGATCTATAAACATAATCAGGTTCATCACGTAAGTGGTAACCCATTAAGTTAATGGTGACCTACTTAAAAAATTAAAATAATAGCCCACTAAAGTCTAAACCCATTAGGTTACTTGATGGAAGTAACAACGTGTTCCTATAAATACATGTTAATTGATCATCTCCCTACCTTAAAGAGAGTTGTAGAATTCCATGACGCAAGACGAAAGCGCAACACTAGATTCGTTCTAACTAAACGTCCTTGATACAAGGAAAACTTTAAATATTACAACTCTAAAATGCTAGAGAGGAAGTATACAATACTAGTTGTGTATTAATTGAAGTGTATTGAAGTGTATGTAATGAGCTTGGGAAGCTATCTATATATTGGAACACTTGAGCCTAAAAACTTGCTAAACTTTTAATGTGGAATAAAACTAACAAAGTAGTACTATTCATAATAACAGTACTATTCACAACATAATAAGATAATAAATGGCAAACTTTGGGCAACTAGAAAATTATCTTTAGGTGAGGATTGAAGCCGATTCTTGTTATGAACTTGTAGTATGTCATGATATCTTCGCAACCATATATAATACTCCTCCATAATACATCCATGCTCAAAGATTTAAGGCTCCAAAGTAGGGTCTTGAGAAGGTTTAGTAGTTCTTCTTCTTGAGTTTGATTTTCTCTATTTTTTCATGAACTTATGTGGTTCATGTTCTCCATCATTCCCTCTCACTTGAAAAAAAACTCGCCATTGAGTTAATGCTTGGATACATCGAATCTTCTTGTAAAAAGTACTTATACAAGTCTATGAAATTGAAGGTCCACAAGATATGACAAGATTTACATGTAACTAGTTCCGATTGCCTCCAAAGTGTAAAACTTTTTAGTCCATGTATGCATCGTCTGCCTTTCGAATTTTGACCATATGACCATTTCCGGTATTCAGTACTCCCATAGAACTTTCCAAAGTAATAAGACAATATATCTCCTATTGTTCTACTTTTACTTTTCTATGTTTTCCACTCAATTGGATTATGTATTCCCATTTGCAAAACAACTTGAAACATCAGTCGTTACTCCAAATTCTACATGTTTTCCTGTAAGCTGCTGACATTTAGATTCCTTGAATAATTATGAGAATTTTGCATCGAACTCAATTCCTTCCAGAGACACAATAGGAATGATCTCCTTAAAGATTTCCATTATGAGTTGTTCCTCTTTTAGATTTTTTCCTATATAAGATTCTTCTCCTTTCGCAATAATAGGCAAAGCTTCTCTAGCCTCCTTTGATTTTAGGATAAAATCATTTGTTGAATTGACAACATCGAGTAAAGATTTCTTATCCACTTTGGAAGCTTTGGGTTGATCCTTGTTAGTCGGAAGCATAGCAATCTTTTTTCCATTCCACCAGAAAATAAAGGCGTTTATTCTCTCACGATAAGTTCCATTAACGTTATTTTGCCATGGCCCCCCAACTAGAATATGGCAAGCATCCATGTCAACTACGTCACAAATAATTTCATCGTGGTAATATTTTCCGCTTGAAATAGAAACTTTACAAACTTCTATGACCTTGATTGAAGGTCATTTCTTGACCCACCCAATCTCATATGGTGTTGGATGAGGTTCAGTGGGTAGCTTTAGGTGATTCACCAAAACTCTTGAAATAATATTCTCCCAGCATCTATTGTCAATAATAATATTGCACACCCTTTCTCGAATGCTGCATTTCGAATGGAAGATGCACTGTTGAGCAAAACCATGTTTATCAGGATGCTGAATTCTGTTACTGAATCCCACTTGTTCTTGATTGTATCTACGATAATTTAAAGCCTCCTCTTTAAATTCATCTTCATAAGTTGGTTGCTTATGACGAATTGCAAGGTCACATTGATTGATAGGTTGGTCATAGACATCTTCTCTGGCATGATTGATCCCACCATCTACATAAACCTTATTGGCGTTTAAGTTCAAGTTAGCACAGGAGTCGCGAATCTCGCGGAGTTCACGGGTCACTCGTGTTTCTTGGGCTTCTAACGCCGCCAAAAAGGCCTTCATCCTTCGATCACTCTTGATAGGAAGGTTGACTTCGCCTCTGCTATGGCTGCTACTAGCAATATTGATGTCGACATTGCCGCCATTGCCGCCACTACCACTATTGCCGCCATCATTGTTCTCGGACTTCATCTTCTCTGGCTTATAGGTTTTGTAATTTAATCTTTCGAGTTTTCTGATGTACAGGATCCACTACACGTGGCAAGTGCAGAGCATACGACTCAATTGATCAATCAAGCTTTTTGATGCACATGGTCCATTACACGTGGCAAGTGCAGAGCCTACGGCTCAATTACAACTACAACCCTCTAAGCTAGGACTCTCGAACTTGGCTCTGGTACCAACTGACGCAGGACGGAAGCGAAACACTAGATTCGTTCTAGCTAAACGTCCTTGATACAAGGAAAACTTTAAATATTACAACTCTAGAATGCTAGAGATGAAGTATACAATACTAGTTGTGTATTGATTGAAGCGTATTGAAGTGTATCTAATAAACTTGGGGAGCTATCTATATATAAGAACACTTGAGCCTAAAAGCTTGCTAAACTTCCTATGTAAAATAAAACTAACAAAGTAGTACTATTCATAATAACAATACTATTCACAACATAAAAAGATAATAAATGGCAAACTTTGGGCAACTAAAAAATTATCTTTGGGTGATGATTGAAGCTGATTCTTGTTAGGAACTTGTAGTATGCTATGAGGTCTTCGCAACCATATATAATACTCCTCCATAACACATCCATGCTCAAAGATTTAAGGCTCCAAAGTTGGGTCTTGAGAAGGTTTAGTAGTTTTTCTTCTTGAGTTTGATTTTCTCTATTTTTTCATGAACTTATGTCGTTCATTTTCCCCATCATCCCATCACACATCTATACTATTGAGAATAGGGTTAAGGTAGAGAAATCAATTAATCATTGTCATGACTTCGTCTTCCGCATCAAATAAGTAGCTTATGACTCTTAGTGATTTTATATGATGATTATATGCTTCTGATAATTTTAATTGCAGTATGTTCCGCAATAATTATGTTTACATGTGGTGTAAGAACCTAAATATCAGATCATGTAATCTCTCTAATGAAGTTGGCTTTTCAATTTATTCGTGAATATACATCTCCGATTTAATGGTTTATGTCTTTAATTATGATTGTCATATGTTACTCTGCTTTTGCATCAATTGTGCAGTACATGAAGATTAGAAAATATAAGTGTCTTAATTCTTTATTAAAACGGTAAATAGCATATTATCCCCATGTGTTTTGTTAAAAATGCACAATACTCCTCTGTGTTTTAAAAATTAGTTGATTACCCCATGTGTTTTGCTAAAAGTGCACAATACCCACCTATATTTTAAAAATTAGCTGATTACCCCCCTGTACTTTATAAAAGTAGCTAATTACCCCCCTGTATTTTTTAAAAATTAGCGCTTTTGTTAGAAAATATAAGGGGGCAATCAGCTACTTTTATAAAACATAAAGGGGTAATCAGCTACTTTTAGCAAAACACAGGAGAGTAATCAGCTAATTTTTAAAACACAGGTGTACTTTTAGCAAAATATAGGAGAGTAATCAGCTAATTTTTAAAACACAGGGGGTATTGTGCATTTTTAATAAAACATAGGGGGGTAATACGCTATTTATCCTTATTAAAATAATGAATGCCATAATAAGAAAGACAAATGATCGGACGAAAATTACATGTCTTTCTTTTTATCGTTTCGAGGGTGGCCGTTGCCCGTTAGATGATTGACCATTGATGTATCATATTAAAGCTAAGCCTAACAAAGTTAGGTTTTCTTTGCTATATTACATATAAAGTTATATTATGTTAGTAATTACAGTTGTCTTAATCTTTACGATTTTGGGATTCAGTGTCTTCTTATAAAAACCATTATGGCCTCTTAATATAGCCTGATTATTGCCGTGTCAATTGAAACACTGACCATTACATGTATTGCTAGACTGAGCATAACTGCAACTTCTCCTGTTATGCAAAATCAAGTCTCCTAACTTTTTTTATGATACTAGGACTGCGTCATGCCTTACTATGACATGCAAACAAATTTTCTTATGAACGCATAGTTTGCAAAGTTTAACTAACAGAGACATACCTGTGCCGTGCAGTATAAGAAAGTAATTGACTTGAATGCTTATTTGACATATACATCATTATAATACTACTTATTCATGAAGTATAATGATGAAAGTTACAATATGTCATTGGTATATTATGGTGCATATGAAAATATATTATGCTTATTTAACTTTTCTTAGCACACGTTGCTTCTTTCGCGGCAAAATTGTTGTACAAAATTGTTGCGTATCTAGATCACCCTTTTCGCACTCTCTTCTTATCAAAGCTTGCTTTACAAATAGGATAGCATTGTATTTGTTTAACCAAATGGCCAACCACCCATAAGGTAGCAAAATGTGTTTGGTCATAGGGGCCATCCATGCCATAGTCTTCATGTCTAGCAAATATTAGTTTTCAATATAAATGTAGATAACGAAATGTCTATATATAGTGATAATCATTTTGTTTGCTAGAGAGAAAATGTCGCATTTAGTTTTTATTATTATTTTTAAGGTTTTAAATTCGTTTATATTATTTAAAATTAGTCAATTTAACATTTATTATTTTAAAAAAAATTCAAATTCATTCCTATTATTTCTCAAAAAAATTTAATTTAATTATTAAATAATATGGACGAATTTAAAACTTAATGAAAACAATAAAGACGGAATTAAAACTTTTAAGAAAACAGTAGGGATGAAATTAAAACTTTTGAGAAATAACAGGACTTTTGGAGAATTAATAAGGATGGAATTGAAAAATTTTAAATATCAAGGACCAAATTAAAAATTTTGAGAAAATAATAGGAACGAAATTAAAAAAATTTAAACAATAAAAATCAAATCAAAATATTTTTAAAATAATAGGGACTAAATGTGATATTTTCCCTTTACTAAACAACGATTTTTCTCTGATTCCTGCGAGCTACTACAACTTGGCAGCCCATACATCTAGTGCATACTATTTGCATCAACCCCTCTGAACAGGATAGGATTTTTCCCAAATGGAGCTCATGCCTAACTCATTCTGATTATGCAGCTGAGAACAAATTATGTAGAGCTTCCAAAGAAAAAAAAAAAAAAAGGTTCTTATTGAATCTGAAATGTTAACATGAAGATAACAACTAACTGTTTAAATGAGCTACCCTCTAAAAAGAAAGAGAAATTAACAACTATGAAAGAGAAAATGAATGCACTGGATGGTTGCTATTCGGTTCATGTCTCGTGGGCTGATTGAGTGTGATGTTTTTCCAAAGTAGTCAATGTCTCTTAATTGCTACCATGTCCAAGAGCTCTTTTGAAAATGTGCCAATCGCCTATGAAGAACAAAAATAAACAAAATCAGAATATACCAATCTTATCTTTCTTTTCTGACAAGTGCATAAAACTAAACTAAACCCGCGGTTATTGAGAAGCAAACTTAAAGAAAAATTACTCTCTGCAGTAACATATATTGCATTTATTACCTGGAATACAACATCATAAGTAAATACAATCTCTTTCTCATCCTCAACCTCTTGATAATCAGAGCCAAAACAACGATGTTTTGTAAGATGATTGCACGTAGTCGTCAGTTGGGTTTGATCATCATCATTCCATTCGCCGTATTCATGTTTCAAACTGGATGTATGTAAGAAAATTAAGCATATCATAATTCATAAAAAAACAATACCAATTAAAAATTGTATATATCAACCTCCGTGGTTCGACTTCAAAACCAACAATTCTTGCAGTGTCATTTTGTGGATCCGCGTCGAGCTTGAATGTAAATATCAAATGATTGAGGATAAGATATTTCTCCTCTTTACCCTGCCAATTAAATCAAATAGAATAATTACTTACCAACTCAAAACATACTCCTGGGCTTTTGAAAAGCTCAACCTTCATGAAAAATTCAAAGAGAAAATAAAGTGTATTGACTATTCATCTCGCTGCATAAGCTTATATATTTTTTTATATATATTGTAACTAGGCTTCATGACTACAATTCCATCAGAGCTCAGCTAACAAGCTTAACTACCTAACTTGCATGTTGAATGATATAGATTCGAGCTTCATTTCCCTCTCGATACTTAGATCTTCTTCTAAAATTTCCTTGTTTTCGTTGTTTCCAGATACATTGATTGGATGCTACTCGACCTGCCACTAATTAACTAACCTGCTAACTGCACTTTGCTCTCTAAGTTAGAGTTGAAGTGATCAGTTCAGCTAGTTAAGGAAAATTTCTTGAAAACGTCTCATAAATCTGGACTTTTTCAATTTCTTGAGCTGACACGTGTCGGGATGGGTTGCCTCCATGTGAGAGAAAAATGAGATATGTGAGTAGAATTAAGATGAGAAAAAGAGAGAATTGGAGGTGTGGTGAGCCCGAAATTAGAAAAAGTGAAAAGTATGAATGAATCGAAATATTTTAAAGACTGACTTTCAGTTATGAATTCTGATTCAATTGATCTTAGAGCTAACAAAAAGAAAGAAAGAAAAAAAAAAAAAAAGACACAAAAAGAATCGTTAGACATACTCGAAGAAGTTGTCCTTTATAACCAATATCGAAACCAGGTTCATACTTGATCCTCCACGTGTCAGGCCTTTGGACGGGTGTAACCAAAGGAAGATTATCCAAAGTCCTGTTAATAGAGGGAGTGTGGAACAACAATTGTAAGTCTCATTCAATCGAATTATCAAATCCAAAATTAGAGTTAATTAAAGAGGGATCTCACATGTTTACACGGTACCCATCATCTATCTTCTGCTTGAGTTCTTTTGCCATTTTTGCATCAAGTGTAATACGACAAAGAACAGAACACTTTTGAGGAGAAAGCATTGTAAACTGCAAAGAAAAAAAAAAGTTTTGATAAATAACTTACCTATACATAACATAGAAAATAAATGAGTAATCTTGGTTGAGAATATGGGATTCATGAGACCCCTTCTAATTTTTATTTTTTATTTTTTGTTAAAGGAAGGATGGAACAGTCATCTAAAATTGTTGGCCAACAAAATGTTAATTAAAATATCTACGCATAAAGCATAAATATCTGAAATAAATGAAAAATATTTCTGATTTTTAAAAGATAACATCCACATCCACTCCATGGGATTCGGCTCCATGACAAATAACTACAAACTAGAAAATTTTATTTGTAAGAAACTTTTCATAACCCTACTCTCGTTAGACTAGACGACAACTTGTATACAAACGGATAGACTTGGACTTGGACTTTTAAGCCGAAAACCAACAGAAGTGCAATTTTCATGAGTTAGAGATCAAACTGACCACATAAGGGGAGTTGTGAATACGGTCAGCACGAAGAAGTTCTCCAAGATTCTCTACGCTGTCCACTATGTGTTCCGGCTTGCAGAAAGGAAGAGAATAGTAGGAGTGCGGTAGGTGTGTTTTGTTAGAAGTCACTGCGCTCAATTTCACCTCAAGAGGATCCCCCTGCATCAAACAAAAGCCAAAACCACTTATATATTACGTAAAATTCAACAGTATTTTTATGCCTTGAACCTACTTAAAATTAAATTATCAACATATGAATTAATAACATATTATGTGTATATATATATATACCAGATGGTAGGCGACGCCGGGGCTGTCGAAGGCGTGGGAGGTGGCAACGAAGAGGAGGAGGACGGCGAAGGATGATGTGATCCAACGGTGGAATGTCCGTGATGATCGAGGCCTGTCGAACTCCATGTGTCGCTAAAGGGAGTAATAGAAGACAAAGACAAAATATTGGAGATAAAATATTGATATTGCTTTACTTCTGCATGTCTCGTTACCATGCACTGACTTATTTATTGTAAATATACAAGGTGTTTGAACAATAATAGACTTTGGTAGGAAGTTGAATAATAATAGACTTTGTTAAGACTCAGAATACAAGGCTCAGTTAAATACTATTTAGGAGTGAGTTTGAATAATATTATAAATCACATTTAGTATTTGAATAATCACAAATAATATTTATCATCAAGAGCATAGTTGTTAAATTGTGAATCGAAATCTCATTTTTTCAAATCATGAATCGTAACGATTCGGTCATATTTTTAATAATACGTTAAAGTTGATGGTTTTACTGTTAGTTATTACTCTAAATATGTTATCTTTCAATTGGGGTTTAGCATAAAGTTTGAAAGACTAAGGTTTGATCTCACTACGGAATAAAGTTAAGGACCAATTGGAAATAGACATGTCTGAGATCACATTGCATGTAATTTCCAGCCACACATCTATACTTGATCTATGTCGTTGGATATATTTGGTATGGTGATCATTGATGGATCGAGTACAATGAAATGTAACAAAGGTCGCTTTGGTCTCATGCTGGTATAGGAGATAGACAAGATTGATTTGGAAGATGTTTTAAGAATAGAAAGTAATTTTGTGTGCACTTACAGTTAACAAATATAATTGTCTTCGGTATTAATTTGTAGCCCAAGTGGGAGATTGTTGGGTTATTATTAATAACTTAATGTCGGCTTACAAATCATTCACAATTATATTTGGACTTCTATTCTAATTGGGATAATTAAGTTATCCAATATAGTTGATCTTAATTAAACATCTTCTAAGATATGGATTTTGTAATATGTTGTACCAATAATAGAGAACCTAACTAGAGTTAATGAGTCTCTAGTTAAGTTGCCTATATAAAGAACATGGGATTGGTCCCCAAGGCAACACTTCATTTTCTCTAGTTTTCAATCCCATATTTGAGAGACATCAAGTAAGAGAGAAGTGTGAGCTTGTGGAAGACTTTTTCCCGGATCAAATTCATCTCGTCGTCATAGATTCGAGTATGTCATTCTTATCATTTCATTATATAATCTTGATAATCTAAACGAAGTATGAAATTAAATCTAGATCCGTAGATCTAATCTCACAAGATATAAATTTCAGATTTAAATCTAACAATTATTTAATTTATAGATCTAGATCTAACATAATTACCTGCAATAACATGCCAAATCTTACAGAAGCAATAGCATATCATGTCAAAGCTGACCTTTCAGAGCAGAAGCAAAGTAGGAGTACAATGGTATTACTTGTAAACGACTACTACTTCAACATGAAGTCAAATACAAACTCTAATACTGTTTTTTGGTGATGGGAGGTCAGCTAGAAATCGTTAATGATTCGGGAGGACGTTTTTCCATTCAAACTCTAATACTTGTAGTCGTAGCTACTTTGCAAAGGGTCTAGGTCAAAAATACTAAATATAGTTTAATGAATGTAATTTGTAATTATTCAAACCCTTGATGATAAATATTATTTGTGATTATTCAAATACTAAATGTGATTTATAATATTATTCAAACTCTCTCCTAAATAGTATTTAACTGAGCCTTGTATTGTGAGTCTTAACAAAGTCTATTATTATTTAACTTCCTACCAAAGTCTATTATTGTTCAAACTCCTTGTATATTTACAATAAATAAGTCAGTGCATGGTAACGTGACATGCAGAAGTAAAGCAATATCAATATTTTGTCTTTGTCTTCAATTACTCCCTTTGGCGACCCATGGAGTTCGACAGGCCTCGATCATCACGGACATTCCACCGTTGGATCACATCATCCTTCGCCGTCCTCCTCCTCTTCGTTGCCACCTCCCACGCCTTCGACGGCCCCGGCGTCGCCTACCGTCGGGTATATATATATATATATACACATAATATGTAATTAATTCATATGTTGATAATTTAATTTTAAGTAGGTTCAAGGCATAAAAATACTGTTGAATTTTACGTAATATATAAGTGGTTTTGGCTTTTGTTTGATGCAGGGGGATCCTCTTGAGGTGAAATTGAGCGCAGTGACTTCTAACAAAACACACCTACCGCACTCCTACTATTCTCTTCCTTTCTGCAAGCCGGAACACATAGTGGACAGCGTAGAGAATCTTGGAGAACTTCTTCGTGCTGACCGTATTCACAACTCCCCTTATGTGGTCAGTTTGATCTCTAACTCATGAAAATTGCACTTCTGTTGGTTTTCGGCTTAAAAGTCCAAGTCCAAGTCTATCCGTTTGTATACAAGTTGTCGTTTGGTTATGAAAAGTTTCTTACAAATAAGATTTTCTAATTTGTAGTTATTTGTCATGGAGCCGAATCCCATGGAGTGGATGTGGATGTTTTTTTTTTTAAATCAGAAATATTTTTCATTTATTTCAGATATTTATGCTTTATGCGTAGATATTTTAATTAACATTTTGTTGGCCAATAATTTTAGATGACTGTTCCATCCTTCCTTTAACAAAAAATAAAAAATAAAATTTAGAAGGGGTCTCATGAATCCCATATTCTCAACCAAGATTACTCATTTATTTTCTATGTTATGTATAGGTAAGTTATTTATCAAAACTTTTTTTTTTCTTTGCAGTTTACAATGCTTTCTCCTCAAAAGTGTTCTGTTCTTTGTCGTATTACACTTGATGCAAAAATGGCAAAAGAACTCAAGCAGAAGATAGATGATGGGTACCGTGTAAACATGTGAGATCCCTCTTTAATTAACTCTAATTTTGGATTTGATAATTCGATTGAATGAGACTTACAATTGTTGTTCCACACTCCCTGTTAACAGGGCTTTGGATAATCTTCCTTTGGTTACACCCGTCCAAAGGCCTGACACGTGGAGGATCAAGTATGAACCTGGTTTCGACATTGGTTATAAAGGACAACTTCTTCGAGTATGTCTAATGATTCTTTTTGTGTCTTTTTTTTTTTTTTTTCTTTCTTTCTTTTTGTTAGCTCTAAGATCAATTGAATCAGAATTCATAACTGAGAGTCAGTCTTTAAAATATTTCGATTCATTCATACTTTTCACTTTTTCTAATTTCGGGCTCACCACACCTCCAATTCTCTCTTTTTCTCATCTTAATTCTACTCACATATCTCACTTTTCTCTCACATGGAGGCAACCCATCCCGACACGTGTCAGATCAAGAAATTGAAAAAGTTCAGAAATATGAGACGTTTTCAAGAAATTTTCCTTACCTAGCTGAACTGATCACTTCAGCTCTAACTTAGAGAGCAAAGTGCAGTTAGCAGGTTAGTTAATTAGTGGCAGGTCGAGTAGCATCCAATCAATGTATTCTGGGAACAACGAAAACAAGGAAATTTTAGAAGAAGATCTAAGTATCGAGAGGGAAATGAAGCTCGAATCTATATCATTCAACATGCAAGTTAGGTAGTTAAGCTTGTTAGCTGAGCTCTGATGGAATTGTAGTCATGAAGCCTAGTTACAATATATATAAAAAAAAAATATAAGCTTATGCAGCGAGATGAATAGTCAATACACTTTATTTTCTCTTTGAATTTTTCATGAAGGTTGAGCTTTTCAAAAGCCCAGGAGTATGTTTTGAGTTGGTAAGTAATTATTCTATTTGATTTAATTGGCAGGGTAAAGAGGAGAAATATCTTATCCACAATCATTTGATATTTACATTCAAGCTCGACGCGGATCCACAAAATGACACTGCAAGAATTGTTGGTTTTGAAGTCGAACCATGGAGGTTGATATATACAATTTTTAATTGGTATTGTATTTTTTATGAATTATGATATGCTTAATTTTCTTACATACATCCAGTTTGAAACATGAATACGGCGAATGGAATGATGATGATCAAACCCAACTGACGACTACGTGCAATCATCTTACAAAACATCGTTGTTTTGGCTCTGATTATCAAGAGGTTGAGGATGAGAAAGAGATTGTATTTACTTATGATGTTGTTTTCCAGGTAATAAATGCAATATATGTTACTATAGAGAGTAATTTTTCTTTTAAGTTTTTTTTCTCAATAACCGCGGATTTAGTTTAGTTTTATGCACTTGTCAGAAAAGAAAGATAAGATTGGTATATTCTGATTTTGTTTAATTTTGTTTTTCATAGACGATTGGCACAGTTTCAAAAGAGCTCTTGGACATGGTAGCAATTATGAGACATTGACTACTTTGGAAAAATATAACACTCAATCAGCCCACGAGACATGAACCGAATAGCAACCACCCATTGCATTTCTTTTCTCTTTCATAGTTATTAATTTCTCTTTCTTTTCGGAGGGTAGCTCCTTTAAACAGTTAGTTGTTATCTTCATGTTAACATTTCAGATTCAATAAGAAAGTTTTTGTTTTTTTTTTTCTTTGGAAGATCTCGATAATTTGTTCTCAGCTGCATAATCAGAATGAGTTAGGCATGAGCTCCATTTTGGGAAAAATCCTATCCTGTTCAGATGGGTTGATGAAAATAGTATGCACTAGATGTATGGGCTGCCAAGGTGTAGTAGCTCGCAGGAATCAGAGAAAAATCATTGTTTAGTAAAGGGAATATATCACATTTAGTCCTTATTATTTTAAAAATATTTTAATTTGATTCTTATTGTTTAATTTTTTTAAATTTTGTTCCTATTATTTTCTTAAAAGTTTTAATTTGGTCCTTGATACTTAAAATTTTTCAATTTCATCCCTATTATTTCTCCAAAAGTCCTGTTATTTCTCAAAAGTTTTAATTTCGTCCTTACTGTTTTCTTAAAAGTTTTAATTCCGTCTTTATTGTTTTCATTAAGTTTTAAATTCGTCCATATTATTTAAGGATTAAATTAAATTTTTTTGAGAAATAATAGGAATGAATTTGAATTGTTTTTAAAATAATAAATGTTAAATTGACTAATTTTAAATAATATAAACGAATTTAAAACCTTAAAAATAATAATAATAACTAAATGCGACATTTTCTCTCTAGCAAACAAAATGATTATCACTATATATAGACATTTCATTATCTACATTTATATTGAAAACTAATTTTTGCTAGACATGAAGACTATGGCATGGATGGCCCCTATGACCAAACACATTTTGCTACCTTATGGGTGGTTGGCCATTTGGTTAAACAAATACAATGCTATCCTATTTGTAAAGCAAGCTTTGATAAGAAGAGAGTGCGAAAAGGGTGATCTAGATACGCAACAATTTTGTACAACAATTTTGCCGCGAAAGAAGCAACGTGTGCTAAGAAAAGTTAAATAAGCATAATATATTTTCATATGCACCATAATATACCAATGACATATAGTAACTTTAATCATTATATTTCATGAATAAGTAGTATTATAATGATGTATATGTCAAATAAGCATCCAAGTCAATTACTTTATTATACTGCACGACACAGGTATGTCTCTGTAAGTTAAACTTTGCAAACTATGCGTTCATAAGAAAATTTGTTTGCATGTCATAGTAAGGCATGACGCAGTACTAGTATCATAAAAAAAGTTAGGAGACTTGATTTTGCATAACAGGAGAAGTTGCAGTTATGCTCAGTCTAGCAATACATATAATGGTCAGTGTTTCAATTGACACGGCAATAATCAGGCTATATTAAGAGGCCATAATGGTTTTTATAAGAAGACACTAAATCCCAAAATCGTAAAGGTTAAGACAACTGTAATTTCTAACATAATATAACTTTATATGTAATATATCAGAGAAAACCTAACCTTGTTAGGCTTAGCTTTAATATGATACATCAATGGTCAATCATCTAACGGGCAACAGCCACCCTCGAAACGATAAAAAGAAAGACATGTAATTTTCGTCCGATCATTTGTCTTTCTTATTATGACATTCATTATTTTAATAAGGGTAAATAGCGTATTATCCCCCTGTGTTTTGCTAAAAGTGCACAATACCCCACTGTGTTTTAAAAATTAGTTGATTACCCCCCCTATATTTTGCTAAAAGTACACCTGTGTTTTAAAAATTAGCTGATTACTCCCCTATGTTTTGCTAAAAGTAGCTGATTACCCCTTTATGTTTTATAAAAGTAGCTGATGGCCTCCTTATATTTTCTAACAAAAGAGTTAATTTTTAAAACACAGGGGGGTAATCAGCTAATTTTTAAAACACAGGGGGGTAATCAGCTAATTTTTAAAACACAGAGAGGTATTGTACACTTTTAGCAAAACACAATGGGGTAATCAGCTAATTTTTAAAATACAGAAGGGTATTGTGCATTTTTAGTAAAACACATGGGGATAATATGCTATTTACCCTTTTAATAAAGAATTAAGACACTTATATTTTCTAATCTTCATGTACTGCACAATTGATGCAAAAGCAAAGTAACATATGACAATCATAATTAAAGACACAAACCATTAGATCGGAGATGTATATTCATGAATAAATCGAAAAGCCTACTTCATTAGAGAGATTACATGATCTGATATTTAGGTTCTTACACCACATGTAAACATAATTATTGTGGAACATACTGCAATTAAAATTATCAGAAGCATATAATCATCATATAAAATCACTAAGAGTCATAGGCTACTTACTTGATGCGGAAGACGAAGTCATGACAATGATTAATTGATTTCTCTACCTTAACCCTATTTTTAATAGTGTAGATGTGTGATGGGATAATGGGGAACATGAACCACATAAGTTCATGAAAAAATAAAGAAAATCAAACTCAAAAAGAAAAACTACTAAACCTTCTAAAGACCCTACTTTGGAGCCTTAAATCTTTGAGCATGGATGTGTTATGGAGGAGTATTATATATGGTTGCGAAGATCTCATGGCATACTACAAGTTCATAACAAGAATCGGCTACAATCCTCACCTAAAGATAATTTTCTAGTTGCCCAAAGTTTGCCATTTATTATCTTTTTATGTTGTGAATAGTGTTGTTATTATGAATAGTACTACTTTGTTAGTTTTATTTTACATAGGAAGTTTAGCAAGCTTTTAGGCTCAAGTGTTCTTATATATAGATAGCTCCCCAAGCTCATTAGATACACTTCAATACGCTTCAATTAATACACAACTAGTATTGTATACTTCCTCTCTAGCATTCTAAAGTTGTAATATTTAAAGTTTTCCTTGTATCAATGACGTTTAGCTAGAACGAATCTAGTATTTCGCTTCCGTCCTGCGTCAGTTGGTACCAGAGCCAAGTTCGAGAGTCCTAGCTTAGAGGGTTGTAGTTGTAATTGAGCCGTAGGCTCTGCACTTGCCACGTGTAATGGACCCTGTGCATCAAAAAGCTTGATTGATCAATTGAGTCGTATGCTCTGCACTTGCCACGTGTAGTGGATCCTGTGCATCAGAAAACTCGAAAGATTAAATTACAAAACCTATAAGCCAGAGAAGATGAAGTCCGAGAAAAACGATGGCGGCAATAGTGGTAATGGCGGCAATGGCGGCAAAAATGGCGGCAATGTCGACATCAATATTGCTAGTAGCAACCATAGCAGAGGCGAAGTCGACCATCCTATCAACAGTGATCGAAGGATGAAGGCCTTTTTGGCGGCGTTAGAAGCCCAAGAAGCACGAGTGACCCGTGAACTCCGCGAGATTCGCGACTCCTGTGCTAACTTGAACTTAAACGCCAATAAGGTTTATGTAGATGGTGGGATCAATAGTGCCAGAGAAGATGTCTATGACCAACCTATCAATCAATGTGACCTTGCAATTCGTCATAAGCAACCAACTTATGAAGATGAATTTAAAGAGGAGGCTTTAAATTATCGTAGATACAATCAAGAACAAATGGGATTCAGTAACAGATTTCAGCATCCTGATAAACATGGTTTTGCTCAACAGTGCATCTTCCATTCGAAATGCAGCATTCGAGAAAGAGTGTGCAATATTATTATTGACAATAGAAGCTGGGAGAATATTATTTCAAGAGTTTTGGTGAATCACCTAAAGCTACCCACTGAACCTCATCCAACACCATATGAGATTGGGTGGGTCAAGAAATGACCTTCAATCAAGGTCATAGAAGTTTGCAAAGTTTCTATTTCAATCGGAAAATATTACCACGATGAAATTATTTGTGACGTAGTTGACATGGATGCTTGCCATATTCTAGTTGGGGGGCCATGGCAAAACAACGTTAATGGAACTTATCGTGAGAGAATAAACGCCTTTATTTTCTGGTGGAATGGAAAGAAGATTGCTATGCTTCCGACTAACAAGGATCAACCCAAAGCTTCCAAAGTGGAGGAGAAAACTTTACTCGATGTTGTCAATTCAACAAATGATTTTATCCTGAAATCAAAGGAGGCTAGAGAAGCTTTGCCTATTATTGCGAAAGGAGAAGAATCTTATATAGGCAAAAATCCAAAAGAGGAACAACTCATAATGGAAATCTTTAAGGAGATCATTCCTATTGTGTCTCTGGAAGGAATTGAGTTCGATGCAAAATTCTCATAATTATTCAAGGAATCTAAATGTCAGCAGCTTACAAGAAAACTTGTAGAATTTGGAGTAACGACTGATGCTTCAAGTTGTTTTGTAACAGGAATCCATAATCCAGTTGAGTGGAAAACAGAGAAAAACAAAAGTAGAACAATAGAAGTTATATTGTCTTATTACTTTGGAAAGTTCTACGAGAGTAGTGAATATCGAAGATGGTCATATGATCGAAATTCGAAAGGCAGACGATGCATACATAGATTAAAAATTTTTACAATTTTGAGGCACTCGGAACTAGTGACATATAAATCTTGTCATATCTTGTGGACCTTCAATTTCACAGACTTGTATGAGTACTTTTTGCAAGAGGATCCGATGTATCCAAGCATTAACTCGAGGGCGAGTTTTTCTCAAGTAAGAGGGAATGATGGGGAACATGAACCACATAAGTTCATGAAAAAATAAAGAAAATCAAACTCAAGAAGAAGAACTACTAAACCTTCTCAAGACCCTACTTTGGAGCCTTAAATCTTTGAGCATGGATGTATTATGGAGGAGTATTATATATGGTTGCGAAGATATCATGACATACTACAAGTTCATAACAAGAATTGGCTTCAATCCTCACCTAAAGATAATTTTCTAGTTGCCCCGAGTTTGCCATTTATTATCTTATTATGTTGTGAATAGTATTGTTATTATGAATAGTACTACTTTGTTAGTTTTATTCCACATAGAAAGTTTAGTAAGTTTTTAGGCTCAAGTGTTCCTATATATAATAGCTTCCCAAGCTCATTACATACACTTCAATACACTTCAATTAATACACAACTAGTATTGTATACTTCCTCTCTAGCATTTTAGAGTTGTAATATTTAAAGTTTTCCTTGTAACAAGGACGTTTAGTTAGAACGAATCTAGTGTTGCGCTTCCGTCTTGCGTCATGGAAATCTACAACTCTCTTTAAGGTAGGGAGATGATCAATTAACATGTATTTATAGGAACACGTTGTTACTTCCATCAAGTAACCTAATGGGTTTAGACTTTAGTGGGATATTATTTTAATTTTTAAGTAGGTCACCATTAACTTAATGGGTCACCACTTACGTGACGAACCTGATTATGTTTATAGATCGTCGTATTATAAGTATCACAGTGCACGCTTAATAAGTCAAATTTAGTATATGTACTACTTATGACTTATATCGCTTCTCTAGCTCAATGTATTTAATTTTCTGCATGAATGTATGGTTGAAATAAACATCTTCTTTTAGTATAAGCTTGGTTAATTTGTTGGGTTATTATTAATAACTTAATGTGGGCTTACAAATCATTCACAATTTTATTTGGACTTCTATTCTAATTGGGATAATTAAGTTATCCAATATAGTTGATCCTAATTAAACATCTTATAAGATATGGACTTTGTAATGTGTTGTACCAATAATAGAGAACCTAACTAGAGTTAATGGGTCTCTAGTTAAGTTGCCTATATAAAGAACATGGGATTGGTCCCCAAGGCAACACTTCATTTTCTCTAGTCTTCAATCCCATATTTGAGAGACATCAAGTAAGAAAGAAGTGTGAGCTTATGGAAGACTTTTTTCCTGATCATATTCATCTCGTCGTCATGGATTCGGGTATGTCATTCTTATCATTTCATTATGTAATCTTGATAATCTAAACGAAGCATGAAATTAAATCTAGATCCGTAGATCTAATCTCACAAGACATAAATTTCAGATTTAGATCTAACAAGTATTTAATTTATAGATCTAGATCTAACAAATGGTATCAGAGCTACCTTCATATTAGATTATTAGGATTGATTATGTAGATCTAATTATGATTAATGTAGATCTTATGATTATATCACAAATACACATGATTGTCTGTTTAGATCTATATGATTTTAGGATTTGATACATAAATATGTGTATGATCTATTTTGATCTTCATTAATTTTGATCACATGATTGATTTGGTTTGAGAATGATTTTAGATTTTAGATTTATGAAGTTTATGATTTATAATCTTTAGATCTATACATGATTTACATGATTGATTTGGTTTGAGAATGGTTTTAGATCTTAGATCTATGAAATTTGTGATTTATGATCTTTAGATCTATACATGATTGATGCATAGATTTAGTATGAAATCCGAATGTACTATTTTGACTATCAATGGTTATATTATATTCGGTAGAATTTGATACAAATATGCTATCTTTGTCTGGTGGTTAACAACATGCATTTAGTCTTGAGGTCCTAGGTTCGAGCCCCATGTAGTAGTTCTGTTTTTGTTTTTTATTTTGTAACTAAAGACCAACAAAAGGAAAATAAAACCAAATAGAGGACTGTGTGATTCGAACACGCGACCTTATGAGAGAAATTAAAGCATCTGACCAGCAATGCTACACTAATGTTTGTGTCTAAATTGGACCATCAAATATACACATAACTATTTGGTTCCAACAGAAAATTAAGGAAAATAAAATCAGATAGAAGCCTAGTGATTTGAACACACGACCTTCTGAGTGAATTAGAGCCTCTGACCAGCAAGACCATAGTTATACTTGTGTTTAAATTAGACCATCAAATATACACATAGATATTTGGTTGCAACAGAAAATTAAGGTTTTAATTTTATTTTTCTGCCCTTATGTCTTTTGTGCTAGTTAATTGTTTTTAATTATAGCTTGACATTATGGATATTTGGATGGATCATGAACTTATAGACGAATGGTTGAATAATTGTAATAATGTTTTTCCATTCATTTAGTTTGTAATTGAGACATAGGTCTTATTTTTATATTTCTTGCAAGAGTGTGATTTGTAGTGAGACATATGATGTAATAATTATATAATCTACTTTGCAAGCGGTACAAGATCAATCATGGAGTTGATGAACTTGGAGGTGTTGAAGATTTTAGAAGTATTTGCTTAGGTTTTGTGATTGATCCAATTTATATGGCTCGGATTTGATCAACCACTAAGTCCATGATCCACCAAGTTTATGTTATTGCATATATGTTTATTTAGTTATCTTATATGTGATGCATGCTAAATGGACTAATGTGCAAAATGAGATTTGATAATTGATTTCAAATTCTGAATTTGCATCTTTTATCTAAAAATAAATTGATTGAAGCCTAATGTTGCCAAAGTAACCTCTTTTGCGTAGATTGGTTTATTTTGAGATAATAAGATGTGTGTGTTTGTTATTTATGCAATCAATGATCGGCCCAAATGAAGGTCATTGATTGGCCAAATAGCAAACACACATGTGGAAATAAATGTGTAATAATTATAAAATTTCTATGTGGACAACACGTCGGCCCAAAAGAAGGCTGTTGTTTGACCGGATTTATTATCAACATTTGATTTCTGCATGAAGAGTACCACTTACAAGTTAATGATCGGCCCAAATGAAGGTCATTGATGTTGTGCTAGGTATCTTATTTAATGGGCCAATCACTACAGTTGTATAAAAAATAAAAAATAAAAAATAAATTATGTCTTGCATTTACATTTTTGTTTGTGTTTAACTTGTATATATGTCTTGACATAAATTTTATTTGTGACCTTATGTTATTTATTTATTCTCTATTTGGATTCAGTTACTATTACTGCTGCCAATGTTACTGCCAACATAAACTCAATCCCTGTGCTTAACGGCACAAACTTTAAGAACTGGAAAGAAAACGTTCAGTTGGTTCTCGGCTGCATGGATTTAGACTATGCATTAAGAAAAGAACAACCTGCTACTCTTACGGAGTCAAGTTCCACTGAGGCTAAATGAAACTTTGAGAAGTGGGATTGTTCCAATCGCATTAGTCTAATGATGCTAAAGCGTAACGTTCCAGATGCATTCAGGGGCGGTATGTCCGATGAGGTAACTGCTAAAAGTTTCCTTCAAGAAATTGAAAAACATTTTGCAAAGAACGAAAAGGCTGAGACAAGCAAGCTTTTAGCTGACCTTGTCCAGATGAGGTATAAAGGAAATTGAAACATAAGGGAATACATTATGGAGATGTTTAATATCGCTTCAAAACTTAAGGCACTAAAGTTAGAGTTGTCTGATGACTTGCTCGTGCATTTGGTACTTATATCCCTTCGTGCACACTATGGATAGTTTATTGTGAGTTATAACACTCAAAAGGATAAATGGACCCTCAATGAGCTCATTTCCCACTGTGTGCAAGAAGAGGATAGATTGAAGCGAGATAAGAATATCGAAAATGCTCATATTGCAACTACCTCGAAGGACAATAAGTGAAAAATGAATAAAGGTAAAGAAGCTGCAGTGAGAACATCACAACCCAATAGACTTCAAAAGAATCAGGATTAGGAATTTACCTGTTACTTTTGCAAGAAACCTGGGCATGTGAAGAAGGATTGTTCCAAATATGCCACATGGCGTGTAAAGAAAGGTGCGTTTCTCACTTTGGTTTGTTCTGAAGTTAATTTAACTTCTGTACCTAGCAATACTTGGTGGGTAGATTCAAGTACTACTACTCACACAAGTATGTCTATGTAGGGATGCCTGTGGAGCCGACCACCAAGTGATGCTGAAAGATTCATCTATGTGGGCGATGGCAAAGCAGTTTTGGTTGAAGCCAATGGGACTTTTAGATTATCTTTTAAGACTGGTCATTATTTGAATTGAGAGAGACTTATACTGTACCGTCATTTAGACGGAATTTGGTTTCTGTTTCTGTTTTGGACAAATATGGTTACTCTTGTTCATTTGGAAACAATAAACTTAGTCTTTTCCTCAATTCTAATCTAGTTGCGATTGGCTCCTTAATTGATAAACTATATATGTTAAAGGGTAAATAGCACCACAGCCCCTTATGGTTTGCCAAAAGTGCACAAGACCCCCTTGTACTTTCAAAAGTGCACCATACCCCGCTATGGTTTTAAAAAGTTGCACACGTGCCACTCCGTCTCTTTTCCGTCAATATTTTTAACGACAAATTTGAAATGACGCAAATGTCTTTATGTTTTACGTTTGGTATATTTTGTCACTTTACTTCATCGTTCTTTACTAAGCCCTAATCGAACTAAAAGCTTGCAAATCACAAAACACATTCTCTACCCAAAAAAAAAAAAATCACAAAACAGAATCATTTGCAAATCGATTTTTGTATAATACAAAACACATTCACTGAATACCAAAAAAGCTTTGAACACCATTGAAACCTATCAACTGAAAAGCCCTAAAGTAGCGAAATCCATGGCGTTGAAAAGCAAAAGTGTTGGAACGACTTGAAAACCAATTGCAGCTTGACGATTGAAATCCACAACAGATAACTCGCCAAAGTGTTGAAACTTTTTGTACCCAAAAGCACCAGGTAAGAATACACCTTTTTATAGTTGTCTCCTATTTTGACGTTTTATGCTAATGTTCTACTTTTCCACTTTGTGACATCCATTTGTGGTCCCCTGTGTTGTGGTCGAAAGAGACAACTTGTATATTGTGTATATTTGCATTGGTTAATTAAATATGAATACTTTTTTTGGCCGAAAAAGACAACTTGCTTGTGCTAGAGTCTCTTGTAAACAGAATTACATCTAGATTAGGGCTTAGTTGTATTTGACAATCCAGGGTTTTTTTGTAATAGCAATAAAATTAGGGTTATTAATTAGGGCATTTTTAGTTCTCATAAAATTAGCGCTTGTTAGTAATAATAAATTAGTGCTTTTTACGTAATTGGGTCGTAATATTAGGGCATTAGTTAATAACTTCAAATCTGATGTAATTACAACTTTGATTAGTTGCACACAATTTAGGGCATCACTGTAATAGCAATAAAATTAGGGTTATTTAAAACATGTTTCTTTTGTTTGAAATTGGAGTTAACTTGGGATTTTTTTTGCTTTTGTCAGAATGGATGAAGATAATACAATGTTAGATATTAATATGTGGATAGGTGGTAGGTTTGTTATGGAACCTACATTGAGGTATGAAGGAGGGAAGAAAGTAACTTTTCCTGGTGTGGACTTAGATAAACTAAGTCAATTTGAATTCATAGAAATGTACAAGAATGCTGGTGGGGAAAAAAATTATTTTACTATGTACTACAGTCAGCCTACTAGACCATTACATGAAGGGGTTTGGGAGTTTTCAGAGGATCATGGTGTTATTCAATTTCAGTCAGTGTTTGCTGGCTGGCCAGTTGCTAACGTATATATAGAGGATGATGATGATCCAAAAGAAGTTATTTATGGTGAAGGTCAAGAACCAGTAGTGCAATCTAATGCAATTGTATTGTATGAGAGAGGTAAGAGAGGGGCTGCAGAGATGGTTAATGAAGAAGCATGGTCTGAAATTATTATTGCAGATATGTGGGGTAATGATGGAGCTGCTGAATTTACTGAAGAAGTTACTGGTGATCATAGTAGTGTGCCAGATGATGTTGTTGAAGATCCCATACAAACAGATGGTGGATCAGGTTTGAGGCATACAACTTGTGAAGAGAGTAATGTGCTAGAAGAAATTGCTAAAGATGTGATGCAAAAAGAAGTTGCAACTGATTTGGGGCATGAAGCTTGTGAAGAGAGTAATGTGCCAGAGGTACTCGCTGAAGATGTGATGCAAAAAGAAGCTGCAACTAATTTGGGGCATGAAGCTTGTGAAGACAGTAATGTGACAGAGGTGATTGCTGAAGATGTCATGCAAAAAGATGCAACAACTGATTTGAGGCATGGAACTTGTGAAGATGCAGGTGTACAATCAGAATCAGAATCGGATGATGAAGATTACATGCCTTCCGAGGGTTCATTATCTAATACGGACTCGGATACACCTAGCTGGATTTTTGATGACATTGAAGGTCCATCTGATGACAATATTATAGAAGATGGTGATGATGAAAATTCCAGGAGAGAAAGATACATTAAATTGAAAAAGAAACTTAAAAAGAGGCTACTGAAGAGAAAAAAAAGAAGTTCAGTGAATGAGAATTCTGCCACAGGTGAAGAAGGTTGGTATAGTGATGAACCAGTTGAAGAATTGAACAAAAGAGGGTCTGATAATAATGATAAGACACCCAATTTTTCTGAGTTTAATGATAGGGTTTGTATGAAAAAATTTGAGATGGTGAAAGGGATGCAGTTTAGATCAGTCATAGAATTCAGAAAAGTTCTTAAAGATTGGTGTGTGAGGAATGGGATAGATTATGTATTTATGAAAAATGATAAAGATAGGGTTAGAGCCAAATGTAGGCATACTAAGACTGATGGTTGTACATGGGTAATACTTGCATCTCCTGTGCAGGGTAGTAAAACATTTGTTGTCAAAACTCTTGAAGGAAGCCATAAATGTGGTCATAGGTTTGACAACCAGCGTGCCGATTACAAATATATAGGGAAAAGGATGATGGAAAATATTATGGCTGAGAGAGATAAGAGCACAGCTGAATTGCAAACCGATATACATGCGACAGTGAAAGTGACAGTAGGCAAATATAAAGCAATCAGAGCTAAGCAAATAGCAATAAAGGAGATTGAAGGGGATGCAATTGAACAATATGGTAGACTGAGAGATTACTGTGAAACAGTTATACATCATAATCCTGGAAGCACCCTATTACTTAGGGTGGATAGAAGTCTTGGTGAACCAAGGTTTGAGAGACTATTTTTTCAAATGGCTGCTATGCGAAATGGCTTTCTAGCAAGTTGTAGACCTTTGATAGGACTAGATGGTTGTTTCCTAAAGACATCACATGGGGGTCAACTATTAGCTGCTGTAGGTCATAATGGGAATGATAATATGTACCTGATTGCTATTACGGTGGTTCCAATAGAGAGGAGGGAAACATGGTCATGGTTCTTAAATGAGTTGCACAGGGTAATAGGTGATCCGAAAGATAAAGGGTGGTTATACATTTCTGATAGGCAGAAGGGGTTATGTGACGTATTCCGAGATGAATATCCTAATGTACACCACAGGTTTTGCCTTCGCCACATGTACCAAAACTTTAAAAAGAAATTTGGAGGGTTGGCACTGAAAGATCTATTATGGAAGGCAGCATCAACAGGAAACAAGAATGAATTTAATAGATACATGAAGGAAATTGAGAAGGAAGACCCAAAAGTTGGTGATACTGAGACTGCAAGTGAATGGTTAAGAAATATCCCTCTTGAGCAATGGGCAAGATCTCACTTCCCAACCACTTCAAAATGTGATGTAGTGGTGAACAATATGTGTGAGTCTTTTAATAACTATATACTTGATGCTAGAGATAAGCCCATCATTACGATGTTAGAGATGATTCGAGTAAGATTGATGACTCGAATGCAAGTGAAGAGGCAAGGTATGGAGAGTTATGAAAGAAACATTTGTCCAAATGTTATGAAGAAGATTAAGAAAATGAACAATGCTTCAAGTGGTTGGTGTGTTAATTGGTCTGGGAATGAAGAATATGAAGTTGTGCAAACTTGGAACAAAAAAGTTGTTAATTTAGCTACTAAAACATGCACGTGTGGTATGTTTCAATTGACTGGCTATCCATGTTGCCATCCATTGTCCTGTATACAACGTTATGGGAAAATGTGAAGGATTACATAGATCATTACTACTCAAAAGAAAAATATTTAAGTGTTTACCAATACATGATTCATCTGGTACCTGGACCACTTGATTATGTGGAGAGTGAGGGAGATGCATGGAAGCCACCGCAGATACACACAATGACTGGGAGACCGCGAAAGGCTAGAAACAAGACTGTTGATGAACTCAAGAAAAAGAAGGCTATGCTGAAGTACCTGTCTCGACAAGGAAAGGAATGACAATAACCTACAAGAAATGTTTACAAAAAAGGCCATAATAAGGCATCTTGCAAAAACCAGTACCACTCTAACTCACCACTATTGAAGGTGACATGTTATCAAATTTCTTTTATGTTTATGAATTTTAAAGACCAAACTAATACTATTTCATGTTTGTTTGTAGAAAATGAACAATAGAGATGCAAATGTGGAACAGGTTCATTCAAATATGGAGCAGTCCCAACCCCAACCTTCAAACAATGTAAGTAAACTCTTATAAAGAATTGAATTCAAAACATAAAATTGAAATCAATGTTAATGGTGCAAATGGTGAAATGTAATAGGTTAATGAAACTCAAGAATCAGTTACCACTCAACTTCGACGGAGGTCAAGCTCTGGTACAAATAATGATAGATCTGGTCTGAGGGGTAGAGGTAATAGATCTGGTATTGGGGGCAGAACTGGGTTCACTCTGTTGTTGTTGGACAAAGTGGTGCCACATTTGGGAGAGGTGGAACCACCGTGAGAGGTGGAGCTGCTGGGAGAAATGGTAGTAGATCTGGGATAGGTGGAACCGCCGTGAGAGGTAGAGCTGCTAGGAGAAATGGTGGCAGATCTGGTGCAGTTGGAGTTGATGGCACAGAAGTTGAAAAATCTGGTGCAGTTGGAGTTGATGGCACAGAAGTTGCAACTCATGGTAGAGTATACACAAGCTTTAGAAATGATGCCCTCACCAAATGAGCTGTTGTTGCTGAACATGGCCAGACTTCAAATGTCACTTCAAAAAGAAATAGGGTGCCAAGCATTACTGGAGTGGTAGAGAATATCAGAAACAGAAAAAGAACATGGAGACCATGATGATTTCTTGGGAATATGAAGTTGTGTTCCATAAATTTGGATGAATTATTATATCTCTTTTGGTCTATTTTTGTACTTTGGTAGTTCCAACATTTATAAACACAAGCTACCAAAGTTTTATTTTAGTTGGGTATTTAATATTGAACTTAGTAGCCTGACTGGTTGTCAATGAATTGAATACTTTTGTACTTTAACTATTTTGGCATACTGGCTGGTTTTTATATGAAGCTGTGTTGCTTCTTCTTGGGTATTTATTTGTTGGATATTTAATATTGAGCTTAGTTGTCTGACTGGTTGCTTTATCTTTACAACAGGGTGTTTATTTGTCGGTGAAATAGAATTAGAGTGATAAAGTGTTGTATAATGCACTGTTGTTCCTGTAACCTAAAAGCACAGAGGGCTATTACGCACCTTCATCGAACTATAAGGGGTTATTTTGCACCATAATTAAAATTACACGGGGGTCCTACGCACCTTCATCGTACCACAGGGGGTTACTACGCACCATGTTAAAATCATAGGGGGGTAATGTGTAGCTAGTTAGAAACAGAAGGGAATTAATTTGGCCAATATAAATGCGCATATAATGGAGTGTAATTGAAACAAAAACTAGAGAGTGAACCCAACTTCATTCATACTACCACTTCGATTACAAAAACTTGGGCAAATTAAACAAAAAAAAAACACAACAAATACTACTACAACTACATCGCACCAACTACATAACAAAAACAACACCCAACATAACAAATGAACCAGTTTATCATTTTAAGATCAACACAAGGAGCAACATCACCACTAAAATAACACAAAGATGACCCAAAACAGTTGTCAACTTCATTGCATCATCCCCACGATTCACTTTCATATTCTTCATAGGGCACGTCACCTCATCACCATTATCCTCATCATCCCCACTACCATTTAGAGGAAGTTCCTTGCCTTTCCATTTCGCACTCCGAGGCTCACACCAACTGAAAAAGCCACAATGGTCACAAGTGTAAAACAACCGCCCTCTTGAAGGCTTCTTATATGATGTCACAACTTGGATATCAGCCTTCTTACAACAGTGGCATTTGACATTCATATATCGCAAATCCAAGTCCGGATCCTTCATACTCCTACTATTTGCACTTGACATTTCGACACTATAATGAAATGGGTTAACAATGTAGTAAGTACATATGAGAAACAGAGCTTTACAAGTGAAGGAAAAAAAAATTCGCACAAAGAACTCACCTGGATCAGATCTTTCACTTTGGACAATTGAAAATTACTTCACAAGTGGTACATTCTAAAGGATGAGATAGGGGAGTTTTAAAAATACAAGAGAGGGCATTTTAGTCAATATCTAGATTTATTTTATTGGTAGAATGTGTAAAAAACAAAAAAAGTTGCACCATTAGCGCGTGCAGCACAATCACAGTTAAAAGTAACGATTTTATGGACGGAGGGGGCTCCCGTGCTAACTTTTTAAAACCATAGGGGGGTATGGTGCACTTTTGAAAGTACAGGGGGGTCCTGTGCACTTTTGACAAACCATAAGGGGCTGTGGTCTATTTACCCTATGTTAAATACCATTGCTTCATTTAATGAATCCTTGCAAATAATTTCAAGATGTACAAAACGCAAATTAACAAATGAGAATTCAGCCACCTTATGGCACAAGCGTTTAGGTCGTACTTCTGAAAGGAGAATACAAAGACTTGTGTTGGACGAAATACTTGAACCTCTTGATTACACAGACCATAATGTGTGTGTTGAATGTATTAAAGGGAAACAGACAAACAACAGAAAGTTAAGTGTCAGGAGAAGTTCTGGCGTCTTACAATTGATTCATACTGATATTTGTGGTTCATTCCCTACGGCTTCTTGGAATGCTCAACAGTATTTTATCATTTTTATAGACGATTATTCTCGTTACGGATACTTATACTTAATACATGATAAGTCACAATCCTTGGACGTTTTTAAGGCCTTCAAAGCCGAAGTTGAAAATCAACTAGGCAAGAAGATTAAAGCTGTCAAATCTGATCGTGGTGGTGAATACTATGGCAGATATGATGGATCAGGTGAACAATGTCCGGGGCCTTTTGCCAAATTCCTAGAAGAATGCGGAATCTTCCCACAATACAGAATGCCGGGTTCACCTAACATGAATGGTGTTGCTAAAAGACGAAACATGACTCTTAAAGATATGGTAAGAAGTATGATTAATCATTCTTTCTTACCAGAGTCAATCTGGGGAGAGGCACTAAGGACTGCAGTATATATACTGAATAGAGTACCTAGTAAAGCGGTAGCTAAAACCCTTTATGAACTATGGTTAGGCAAGAAGCCTAGCATAAAACATTTACACATTTGGGGTTGTCCAGCTGAGATAAGGCCTTATAGACCACATGAAAAGAAATTAGACTCAAGAACAATTAGCTGCTATTTTGTTGGGTATGCTGAACGATCGAGGGGTTTTAAGTTTTATAATCCTTCAACTAAGTCCTTTTTCGAAACGGAAAATACAAGATTTCTTGAGGATGTTGTGTTTGAGAGGGAAGATAAGGTTAAGAATGTTGTCTTTGAAGAGGAATTTATTTCTTTTCCAAACATTGTTATTGACAGTGATCAGCCTACTGACATTGTTCAAGACACAATTCAAGACAACAATGAGGATATCCCTATAAACCTTCCTACTCAAAATCAAGGTGTTGCTCCAGAAGAGCAAACCCAACAACCTCAAGAGGAAGTGCCACGTAGGCGATCCACTAGAGAAAGAAGAAGTGCGATTTCAAAATATTATATTGTATTTCTTCAAGAGCATGAGTTTGACATAGGGACAATGGAAGATGACCTAATCAACTTCCAACAAGTCAACCAAAGTGCTAATTGTCAAAGGTGGATCGATGCCATGAATGAGGAAATGAAGTCCATGAAGGATAATGACGTTTGGGATCTCTTCAAGTTGCCTGAAGGTACGACGCTCATTGGTTGTAAATGGATATTTAAAACCAAGAGGGATTCAAAGGGAAACATTGAAAGATATAAGGCACGTCTAGTTGCTAAGGGCTATACTCAGAAGGAAGGCATTGACTATAAAGAGACTTTCTCTCCAGTTTCTACGAAAGACTCTTTTAGAACAATAATGACACTCGTGGCTCAATTTGATTTAGAGTTATATCAGATGGACGTTAAGACAGCCTTTCTCAATGGTGACATTGAGGAAACCATATACATGGTGCAACCAGAAAACTTTGTATTAGATGACTCAAAGTCTATGGTTTGCAAACTCAAGAAGTCCATCTACGATCTCAAGCAAGCTTCCTGTCACTGGCATTACAACTTTTATCAAGTCATTGTCTCGTATGGTTTTGAGGTTAATGTTGTTGATGAATGTGTATATAACAAGTTCAGTGGGAGTAAATTTATTTTCCTAGTAATCTATGTCGATGACATAATACTGGCTAGTAGCGATATAGGCTTAATGCACGAAACCAAGAAATTTCTAACTAAGCATTTAGAAATGAAAGATCTTGGTGACGCCTCTTTTGTATTAGGAATTAAAATACATTGAGATCGCTCTCGGGGTATCCTTGGGTTATCACAAAAGAGCTATATCAATAAGGTACTTGTTAGATTTGGCATGATAGATTGTGCACAAAGAAATACTCCCGTTGCTAAAGGAGACAAGTTTAGTCTCAACCAATGCCCCAAGAATGAAATTGAAAGAAAATAGATACAAAAGGTTCCCTATGCATCGGCTGTAGGGAGTCTTATGTATACTCAAGTATGTGCGCGTCCGGATTTAGCGTATATTGTTGGTATGTTAGGAAGATACTTAAGTAACCCTGGGATGGATCATTGGAAAGCAGTCAAAGAGGTTATGAGGTACTTAAAGAGAATAAAAGATTACATGCTCACTTATCGGAAGTCAGATAATTTGGAGATCATTGGGTATTCTGACTCCTATCTTACGGGTTGCCAAGATTCTAAAAGATCTACTTCTGGCTATGTCTACATGTTATCTGGAGGTGCTATTTCCTGGAGGAGTGCTAAGCAGTCATTTATAGCCCCTTCCACTATGGCAGCAGAATTCATAGCATGTTATGAGGCAACTAATCATGCGATATGGCTGCAAAATTTTGTCACTGGACTACGTATTGTAGATGGTATTGAAAGACCACTTAAAGTATGGTGTGACAATCTATCGGCAGGTCTATATTCCAACAACAACAGAAGCTCGTCAAAGTCTAAGCATATAGACATTAAGTTTCTAGTTGTTAAGGAACGAGTTCAGAGTAAGTTAGTGTCAATTGAACATATAGGGACAGACTCCATGCTTGCAGATCCACTTACTAAAGATTTACCATCCAAGGTCTTTCATGAGCATACTGCTCATATGGGTGTTGTGTTATTTAATGGTATGCAGTTTTAGTAGGAGTCTGTGTATATCTTCAATTCCACTTAACTTTGTTCCACATTTCTCATTTCCTTTTCTTTTGTTTCTCTGCCGACAAGAACCATGCATTAGATAGAAGAGAAAAAAAAAACTCTATGATCTTTCATGGCAGACAATGAGTTCAGAAGATTGATGGTGTCGATATCAGGGATGGTACTGTTAATGGTATTTGCATTAACAGAAGAAGCCATTGAAGAAAGTGGAGGTTGTTGTTGAAAGAGATATTGTAAGCATTGAAGTTTCTCCATTTGAGCAACCTCGTTTTGTAATCTCACAGCTGCTTGTTCCCATGAATGATGGTCCATGAGCTCTTTTAGATTAGCTAGTGCTATCAGATGAGGCAAGCTGGAGAAGATATCTGTACGAGGACGATGTGTCATCGGATCAAACCCCACCTGGATTAGCTTCTTCCATCATAGTAAGAATCGCCCGAATCGGTGAATCGGCGGATTCGATACGATTCGACACTTTTTTTCACGATTCGGCATGCAATTCAGATTAATTTACGATTCATTGGTTGATTCATATCGATTTTTTTGATGAATCGTAGGATTCGTCGATTACGATACCTATGATCAAGAGTTTGAATAATTATGACTTATATTTAGTATTTGGATAATTACAAATTGTATTCATCTAGAGTTTTGATAATTATAAATCACATTTAATATTTTTGACCTAGATGCCTTGCACTTTTATAAAATGAGGCACACGCACTTCTTAATGTTGGGTATTGGCGCAGCGGAATGGTAAGGGACAAGCAGTATCACGCAGCTAAAATATGAATGAGAACAGAAAAAGTAGAGACACAAGATTTACGTGAAAAATTCTCAAACAAATCGAGAGAAAAATCACGGGCAAGTAATGGAGGATTTCACTATAATATAGAGTATTTTACAATAACCTTCTCTCTAATACAAGGAGAGAACTATTACACACTCTCAAATAATAGGAGAAACTAATTCTCACTCACAAATATAGGACAACAAAAGAGGAAGAAAACTATTTAAGAGAAAGCTTATGTTTTCTCTCTAATTTTGAATGTTTTGGTGATGCAAAATGGTAAGGAATGAGCCTCTATTTATAGGCTCATTCTATACCCAAAATCAAAGCAAAATAGTAGTGTGAAAAGGATTTTCATGTGCCTAATTTTACACCAAACTTTGATGCACAAATCTTCCTTTTTCCATTATTTTTTGTCTTCTTTTGACTCACCAAAAATGTAAAGCTACCAAATGTGACTTTACCTCATTAGTTGTTTTTTTTTTGACGGCTCACATTCTCTCACTTAAAGTCATATTGGATGATCTTCAAATCTCTCCATCCTTGTCAATTCCATGTTGCTTACATCTTTGTTAGGCCAAAGGAGGATCTACTCCAAACAAACTTGTCAACGTTGATTGGCTTTGTCATGACATCTGCTAGGTTCTCGTTGGTGTGAATCTTCTGCATATCCACACTCCCTTCCTCCACTACTTCTCGAACAAAGTGATATTGAACACCTATGTGTTTCGTCCTGGAATGAAATGCTGGATTCCTTGCAATGTGCAAGGCACTCTGACTGTCACAAAACAAGGGAATTTTCTCTTGTTTGTGCCCGAGCTCCTCCATTAACCGTTTAATCCAGATTGCTTCTTTACAAGCTTGTGTAGCTGCCATGTATTCAGCTTCTGTTGTAGATAGGGCCACAACAGTCTGTAATTTAGATATCCAGCTTACCACGCCGCCTGCAACTGTAAACACATAGCCTGTAGTGGACTTCCGTTTATCGGAATCACCTGCAAAATCCGAATCAACAAAACCCTTGACAGTAAATTCTGATCCTTCAAAACATAATAAAACATCCGAGGTCCCTTTGATGTATCGTAGGATCCTCTTAACAGCATTCCAATGCTCTTTACCATGATTCGCCATGAACCGACTGACCGCACCAACTGCTTGAGCAATATCTGGTCTCGTACATATCATAGCGAACATGAGACTTCCCACTGCTGATGCATACGGTACTCGAGACATTTCTATCCTCTCCGCTTCAGTGCTAGGGCACATTCTTGAGGATAATTTGTAATTGACACGAAGTGGGGTCGAGATTTCCTTACAATCTTTCATATTGAAGCGCCGCAAGATTTTCTTCAAGTAATTCTCCTGGGAAATCTATACCTTCCTGCCTTTTCTGTCTCGGTGAATTTGCATCCTTAAAATCTTGTTTGCTGGTCCCAAATCTTTCATATCAAACTCCCCAGCTAATTGTGTCTTCAGTTCTTGGACCCAATCTTTACTAGGACCTGGTACCAGGATGTCGTCCACATATAACAACAGAATGATAAAATCATCATTGCCAAACCTCTTGTAGTACGTACCATGGTCTGAATTGAGTTTGTTGTACCCAAGGCTAATCACGAAGGAATCACATCTCTTGTACCAACACCTTGGCGCCTACTTTAAACCGTACAGAGATTTGGTCAACCTGCAAACCAAGTTTTCTTTTTCTTTCTCAACAAAACCTTCTGGTTGAAGCATGTAAATCTCTTCTTCAAGCTCACCATGAAGAAAAGCCGGCTTTACATCTAATTGTTCTAGATGTAAGTCTAACATAGCACACATGGCCAAGATTACTCTGATAGTTGTAAGTCTTACCACAGGAGAAAATATCTCGTTGAAGTCAATTCCTTATTTCTGAGCATATCCTTTCACTACCAGTCTTGCACGATATCGCTCCACTTGGTCATTACCATCTCTCTTGATCTTGTAGACCCATTTGTTACCAATGGGTTTCCGTCCAGGTGGTAGTGGAACAATCTCCCACGTCTTGTTTTTATGTAGAGCTTCAATTTCTTCCTGCATTGCTGTCATCCACAGGGCAACATCGGGACTTTTTATAGCTTCGTGAAAGGTAGATGGCTCTCCATCCTCCGTTAGAAGACAGTATGCATCATTGCTCGCCATGACAAAATCTGAATGCCAAGTTGGTCTTGTTGTCTGACGCAATGAACGTCGGACTTCTATAACCTCAGCATCATCTGGTTCTTATTTCTCGTGCTCCGGTGCAGCTTCAGAAGAAGCATCTCCTTGTTCTGACTTATCTTCAATTTATATTGTAGTAGTCTCCTTTGAAGTGTTGTTGTCGTCTTCACTTTGTAGTTTATCTTCTGCAAATATCACATCTCTGCTGATGACAACATTGTGGGCAGTGGAATCCCACAGGCGATACCCCTTAACACCATCAGCATTTCCCAAGAATACACATTTTCTAGATTTTGGATCCACCTTTGTTCTTTTTTGGGAACCATACACCACATATTCCGGACACTCAAATACGTCCAAGGTAGAATACTCTGCGGGTTTTTCGGTCCATATTTCCATTGGTGTCTTCAACCCAATTGCAGTTGACGGTGATCGGTTTATCACGTAACAGGCAGTTCTAGCTGCTTCTGCCCAAAATGATTTGGCTAGACCTGCAGTTTCCAACATAGCTCTCATTCTTTCAAGAAGAGTTATGTTCATCCGCTCTGCTACACCATTTTGCTGAGGTGTATGTGCAACAGTAAATTGCCTCTTAATACCCTCTTGCTTGCAAAATACCAAGAAGCTCCCGTCAGTGTATTCTCCTCCGTTGTCCGTCCTCAAACACTTGATCCTTTTCCCGGATTCAAGTTCTACCAGCGCTTTGAAAGTTTTGAATATTGGAAACACATCTGACTTGTTCCTGATTGGATACAGCCACAGTCTCCTGGAGTAATCATCAATAAATGATACAAAGTATTTGGCTCATCCTAGGGACAAAACCGGTGATTCCCAAATGTCTGAATGGATCAAGTCTAAAATGTGTTTGCTTCTGGCAGTAGATCTATCAAATTTCAATCTATGCTGCTTACTGGTAACACAGTACTCACAAAAAGGTAAGTTTACCATCTTGAGCCCGGGTAGGAGATTACGTTCAGCAAGAATCTTCAAGCCTCGTTCTGTCATGTGGCCCAATCTGCGATACCACATTATAGTTGATTTTTCTTGACTGGCTGATGCAACTGATACATCTGCCTCCTGCAACGTATCTCCCAAAAGCATGTATAGATTTACTCCGATCTTTTCTGCCTTGATCACCACAAGCACTCCTTTGACGACCTTCATGATCCCATCCTCGATATGGGTCTTGTAGCCAAGGTCATCCAATTGTCCAATGGACAATAGGTTCTTCTTCAAGCCCTTCATGTGTCGTACCCCTTGAATGGTGCGAATGGTACCATCATACATTTTAATTTTGACGGTACCGATGCCAGCAATCTCCAAGGCATGACTATTATCCATATACACAAATCCTCCAGAGACAGGTTCATAGGTGTGGAACCATTCTCTACGAGAGGTCATATGCCATGTTGCTCTCGAATCCATTATCCAAGCATCAGTGAGCTCCTTTCTGCCTTTTGATACAGTTGCTGCTTCGCTGTATAAAATATCTCCATCATCTGGTGCAGTCGCCACACATCCCTGAGAATTTGTCACCTCGGGATTCTTCTTGTTGCTCCAACAATTCTTCTTGAAGTGCCCTTTCTTGCCACAGTTGTAGCATTTGATATTTTTTATACTCCTTGATTTTGATCTACCTTGGTTGTTGCTCCCACTAGAGCCACGTTCCGTTGATCTACCTCTTACCATTGATAATGCCTCTGCTTGTTGTGAACTTTCGATTCTGTCTTCCTTACTTTTGTGCCTAGATTCCTCTTCCAGAACAGCGGCTGCAACATCATCAAAAATAACAGAATCTGAAAGAACATTGTTAGTGTAACTAATGATGAGTTGATCATACGAATCAGGTATACTTTGAAGTAGAATTTCTGCAAGTTCAAGCTCCGCTATTTTATGCCCAATTGCAGTCAATTGAGAGAATAACGTATTTAAGGTATTGATGTGATCTGTCACCAATGTGGACTCACTCATCCGAAGGGTATAGAGTCTTCTCTTCAAGAAAATCTTGTTGTGAAGTGACTTGACCTCATATAGTTTGGTCAGCGCATCCCAAATTTCTTTTGCTGACTTCTTTTCCTCAACGCTTGACAATACCGAATCTGCCAATGCCAGGTGCAAATTAGCCATAGCGTTGTCATCCATCTCTTTCCACTTGTCATCCGTCACCTCCGCTGGTCTGTCTCCAATTGCTGCCAAGCAATTTTCTTTTCTCAAGATTGTCTTCATCTTTAATTTTCATAGGGAAAAATTTCTCCCGTTGAACTTCTCGATTTCAAATTTTGCCGCTATAGTATTAACGACGATCTGCTTTGTAATTTGAACTGGCTCCCATTATTTCACTGTGAATAGTACTATTTACGTGAATAGTATCGTATACGTGAATAGTACCAAAACCGTATACATGAATAGTATTGATACCGTATAGGTGAATAGTACTATACCGTATGCGTGAATAGTAACCGTGAACAGTAATCCCGTATGAATACCAGTGACCTGTAACCAATGGCTCTGATACCACTGTTGGGTATCGGCGCAGCGGAATGGTCGGGGACAAGCAGTATCACGCAGCTAAAATATGAATGAGAACAGTGAAAGTAGATACACAAGATTTATGTGGAAAACCCTCAAATAAATCGAGGGAAAAACCACGGGTAAGTAATGGAGGATTTTACTATGATGTGGAGTATTTTACAATAACCTTCTCTCTAATATAAGAAGAGAACAATATCACTCTCTCAAATAATAGGAGAAACTAACTCTCACTCACAAATATAGGACAACAAAAGAGGAAGAAAACTACTCAAGAGAAAGTTTATGTTTTCTCTCTAACTTGGAATGTTTGGTGATGCAAAATGGTAAGGAATGAGCCTCTATTTATAGGCTCATTCCATATCCAAAATCAAAGCAAAATAATAGTGTGAAAATGATTTTCATGTACCTAATTTTACACCAAACTTTGATGCACAAATCTTCCTTTTTCCATTACTTTTTATCTTCTTTTAATTCACCAAAAATGTAAAGCTACCAAATGTGACTTTACCTCATTAGTTATTTTTTTTGACGGCTCACACTTAATATATGAGACTCACATCCTATCTGCAAAGGATATCTGTTTGTTGTTTTTGTTAAATATGACCGAACTTCTTTTTTCACCCTCATACACATTAACGCAAAAACCTGAAACAAACACCAATGTACCAGAATAAGATAGACCACAAGCCGACCCACCCACAGTCCAGAAGAACAAGATGCAAACGACAAGCCAACGCTGATTGAGCCCCATGTCCCAGACGCAATACTTTCTCTTCTGTTGGGGAACCCCTTTGGAGTAAACAGAAGGCAATGCAAGTGACCAGTTGAACATCAGCATCATCTTCTTTTTTCTTCTCAAATAACTGGATGGGAGTATTTGCTTTCCTCTCAAAGAACTTGTCTTTCTTGGTCAACGTCTATCCTTACAATGTCTATAAGCTCAACTCAGAGATCCCAATTGGCTACGCGTTGTTCCAAGAAAACTCATTCAACTTTCGCGATGCCGTCCTTCAAATTTTATTCGTTAAGTTCTAAGCTAACGAACTGAGGTAAAATTCAATTAGTGTTGAATTTTGATGTTTACATAATTGTGATAGTATTTAAGTTTTTGTTTATGCAAATTTTTCATGTAAATTATGTAGTTTGATCCATCGTTTCCGCTGCGTTAAAATATGTTTTAAAACTTAGTATTATTTAGGTAGCATGCATCTTCAGGACTTTCATGTGTCATCACACCATTGAATGAAAAAAAAAAAAAAGACGTGAAAAATAAAAAAGAAAAAGGAAAATAAAAAAAAGAGAAAAATAACAAATAATTAATGGACAATGCGGTCATTTTGCAGTTGTTGTTTATGGCTATTAACGGAACTCAAGATTGTGGAGAGTGTGCAACATTTGGTATAACATATGGGAGTATTTGCGAATTTTCAAAATGTGAGATTTATTGTGCAATTTGGTGTAATATAGGGGGTGTCATGCATTTAAACTTTTTTAAAAAATGTCCTTTACCAGCATGTGTCTCACTACCCTCATGTTCCCATGAACGATGGGAGATTTTTTGTCACATTCTTATAAACTAAAGAGGGTTATTACATGTCTAACGAGGAACTTCAATAAAATACATGATGTCCATTGCAATTTACCATATTTTGCGGGTTTAGAGGTGACTTGTTTCTTTTACTGTCACATTTCTGTTCAGTAGGTACACTTTAATCGATTCTATTTCCAATTTAGCTAAATTGCAAATGCAATTGTGCATATGTTGCATGCATATTGTATAGAATTTGTTTAACGGAAGTAGATTTTGTTGCGATATCTTGTATATTGCCCTGTTTTGGCTTGCTTTTATCTTGCTTATAGATTTGAACTGATCCCACAACCCTCATCCCAAGCTCATGGATTCTTAATACGATTTCTAAATAGTTCACATTTTATGAAGATTGCAATAGGGGAAGCATATTTGAAGGGGACAATTTCAATATTGGGAAAGCTCAAACTACTCTCCAAGCTTTGAAAAATCCCAGGGATCCAAGGTTGAAAGCTTACAGAATACAGCCACTCAACATGTAGTATAGATCCCTATCCACAATTCTGGCATTTATTGGAATAATATAGGAAAAATCCTCCGGATGGGTAGATTAGGACCTTCCTGTACATTATTATTTCAACAGAAGTTGTATGCATGTCATCTACTATCTGGCTTTTGGTTTTTAGAATAGTGGATCTGATACCACTGTTGGTTTTTGAGATATGAGGGAAATGTGAATAGTGCATTGATAGACAATATGGAGTACAGTGATGATATTTGATATTTTGGGTTAAAGCAATATCTCTAACCATATAAGATATTATGATTTTTTATGGATACATCATGATTACTGTATTCGAATTGGAACTCTGTGGCTCTCTTGATTTTCTTGAGCTCTTTGGCTCATAGTTGTGATGTGGACCACATTGGCTCATTTGTAAATTTCTCTACAGCTCTATGACTCATATTTTGTGGAGTTGTGCTTAGATTATAAATGTGTCATATATATCATATTTATAAGTGAAATTCATATCTAGAATTCTCTGCCTTGATAGTCTGAACTTGATCTAGCATTGATTTGGAATTAGCTGGCTTTAATTGTTGATTCAAACTTTATTGCTGACTTTGAATTTCTCAGATCTTTCAGGATTGTATAATTTGGACTTTTCTCTGATCTTAAATTTTCTTCAAATCTGTAATTTTCTAGGATCTTTGAATTTTCATAGCTCCAGAAATTTCTTTGATTTTCTAGCTTCATTTTCAACACTCCCCGCACATTACAACAATATTAGGAAAAGTGCTTGGCTCTGGATAAGTTTGGAATCAGCAAGGAAGAAAAATGAGAACCATGAAGTAGACTGAAAATTTGTTTAAATAATCAGATACTTTGCATTGCATTCTTTATTGTCTATTACGGGCATCCAAATTTAATTTATATATTATTAGAACAGGTAAATAGCATTCCACCCCCTTATGGTTTGATATAAGTGCACGTTACCTCTTATGTGTTCGAAATAAGTTTATAATTTTTTAAAATTGTAGCTAACGTACCCCTTCATGTGAAATATTCATTTTTATTGGATCTTTTTGGTAGTAGTCGTGACCAACAACTATCAACTGTCGGCTCGTTGGTAAGGTAAAAACTTCAAACCTAAGTTCAAGTGATGCACTCTCACACAAGCATCTCCGACGAAAGGGAACGGGAAAAGTTACAAAGTCATCTATGTGACCAATGCACACTTCAAAAAAAGCAAAGAGGAATGCTCGCTAGTAACTCAAGGAGATTGAAGACGCAGGGCTCTTCTTGACAAAGAAGATGTGTCATTTGACAAAAATACCCCTTCATAAATATTAAAGAAAGAAAAAAAAAAGATTCTCGCCAAACCTTTCCCCTATACTCTTAGACCTCTCGGCTTTAGTCTCTCGCCTCTGCCTCTCATAAGTGCACTCCGGTTACCCGCCCTCCCCTCAACCCTCCACCCACCCACCCATCTTGTCCAGCACCCCATTCCCGTCACCCCACCCCCACGGTACCAATGTTTGGCATAGCTTCCAATAAACAAATAAATCTTACAAAATTAACTCAAACACCTGATGTGCAAAAGTTATTTATCTCTTTCTTATCCTGATTCTCTCTTAATATCCTCCTTAGGAGATAGGTTCGCATTAGATTTTCAGAGATAAGAGGGTGTAAACTTCCTGAAACTGAAAATTTGAAAATTTATATTTCAAACCCAGCTGTGAAAAACGTGGGGTATTACATTAATTACAGTCCCACTTCTCTCTCATTGCGATTTCTCAAAAAATATTAAATTGTCTAGACAGAGAAATTTTATATGGGTGCCTATAAAATTCGTGTTGTCATGATTATGTGTGTTTGTGGATGTGTATGTGTGTGCCTGTTAAAGAAATTGTTGAGGGGTATTTTAGTCATGAGAGAAGCGAGCAAATGGTTGTTTTTTTTTCGCATAGCCGCTTAAATGGAGCGTGTCATACACATTCCGTTAAAATTCTAAAAAAAAATAAAGAGTAATGTGCTTCAATTTATAAACCATAGGGGCTTTATAAGCTTGTTTCGAAAGTATATAGGGTAGCGTGTACATATGCCAAACCACAAGGGTGGAGTACTATTTACCCTATTAGAATTCATGTCGGATATGCGACAAAAGAAATGACAAGATTAAAAATGAAGTGATATGAGAAGACGTAGTGGTGACCCGAATTGAGGATATGATACAGTTGTTATTAAGTGCAAATGTATGGAGGTTGTACACCGTAATACAGATAAAGAAAGACTTGAAATTAGTAGGATGAAAATATTACACTCTTAATAAGAATGCATGATATTGCTAGATCTAGATATTGTTTGATTTTATTAACAGGTCAAAGCAAGTAAGTGAATATGAAGAAAGGGTGACACTCGTATTATTGCTAGCATTTTGCAGAGGACTTCTGACTGCAACCACCAGCACATAAATATATAGATGAACTTTTTAACAATATATGAGAAATTTTTGACAGATATGAAAGGTAGAATTCTTTGGCAGATTATGTTTCAAATCAATAGATCAAATGAAAGGTTAATGTAGTAATGAACTTCGTCTGCATAAGGACAATATTCTGGAATGAAATTATTGCTACCGGAATGGCTTTTCTGGTGAAGCAAAATCGTCCGGTGAAAACTGGAATCCATTGTATAAGCTCTTCCCTTCCAATAGCTTTTGCAAATTTAACCAACCCATAAGGTAGAAAAATGTGTTTGGTCATAGTGGTCATCCATGTCATAGTCTTCATGTCTAGCAAATATTAGTTTAGCTTTCAATACAAATGTAGATAACGAAATGTCTATACATAATGATAATCATTTTGTTTGCCAAACAATGATGCTTTGCAGCCACATGCTCACGTAATCTTTCAAAGACGGACTTTCTCGGTAAGGTGGTCAAGTCTCTTCTTGCTATCATGTCCAACAAGTCTTCTGGAATTGTGTCAATCGTCTATGAAGAACAAAATTAAACAAAATCAGAATATACCAATCTTTCTTTTCTGACAAGTGCATAAAATCCGCGGTTATTGAGAAACGAAGAGAAAAAGAACTGGAATACAACATCATAAGTAAATACAATCTCTTTCTTATCCTCAACCTTTTGAGGAGATACAGAGCCAAAAAATAGCGCATTCACGTTTTAGACGAGGATCGCACGTTGTCAGTTCGGTTTCATGATCATCCCATTTGCCATATTCACGTTTCACACTGGATGTAAGAGAAAATTCAACATGATCAACCCGTACGAGGTGTAGTTCATACAAAATACCATACTATATCACCTGAATGGTTCGACTTCAAAACCAACAACTCTTGCAATGACATTTAGTCTATCCAAGTCGATCTTGAATGTAAATGTCAAATGATTGTGGATAAAATATTTCTCCTCTTTACTCTGCCAATTAAATCAAATACCATTTATTTAACTAATTTTATAGAAAATCAATTAAATAAATCACATACCTTGGGTATAAATAATCAAATCAAAAAGGAATGAAATGAAGACTATAATGTTATACCAAATAACATATTCGCCTCTCCTATAAATGGTAGATTAGCAATTTAGGAGAGTAACGAATTGCAAATTTTAGTATTAGAAAATCTCATTTTGCCTTCTAATGAGCAATTTCCTCACCAAATAATCAAAGCATATCTTACCAAAATACTCTCATATGCTTTTAAATAACATTCTGAAAATATGATCCAGACTAAAAATTAAGATAATTGAAACCAGAAAAAAAAAAAAACAAAAAAATAACATGAAGCGTCATTATGCAATGACACATTCACCAATCTTGATGAACATGATTTCATGTAACATGTCCCTTTGGTCTCTTGGTTAAAACAATTTAATATTCACGCATCCGAGGGGAAAATTCGGGTCATTACCCCGCCTTTTCCTTCCTTTCCTTGTGCAGGTGACGTAGCTGACCTGAAAAGTTCAATTTGGAGGCCAACCTGAAAGTTCAGCTTGGCAAGCGTAGCCGACCAATTTAACTGTGAGAATCCAACCTCGACAGTTTGGTGCCGTCTGTGGGAAATAGTTCTTTCCATCACTCTCATTCACCACTCACTGAGAAACCACTATGGTACAAACAAGAAGCCACAGCGCACCAGTAGATGATTCGCCTAACTTGGATGGGGACCTCGAAACCATGCAGGTGCCTAGCCAAAACCCAACCCCAGCCGACGTTGGGACGAGCCAACGTATACACTTAGCCACTCAAACCAACCCCGCGGTAGATGGAGACCTCAACTCCAACCTGTCACCGGAGATAAACATGATGCTAAGGATGTTTGAGGAACTTAAAGAGCAGGTAACCCAGCTAGCTGAGGACTCCCTGGCTCCGCAAGAAGCTACGCCGCGGCCCTCGCGTCCACAGTTTCGCATCCCAGACCCAAGGCCAAAGCGGACGCAGGACCAAGAGGGCTTTCTAGGGCCGGTGGCGAGACCCGGTGAGGCGAGAGGGCAAAGGGCGGCTCAAGCTAACCCTGAGCAGGCCAAGACCGCGGCCGCCATAGCTAAGGTCATCAACCAGCTCGGCGTAAGCCCCCTCTCACCCAAGGTACTAGCCACGCATTACCCACCGGCAACCGGATGCCCAACCTGGCCATTTATAATGGAGATGGAGACCTAGCCAGCCACTTACTCAACTTCGATCACCATATGACCCTGCACGACATATCTGACCTCATGAAGACGAAGACATTCCAGACCACCCTGGTTGGAAATTCCTTGGATTGGTTCCAGAAGCTTCGTCCTGGTTCAATTGCAAGTTTCCATCAACTGGCTGAGGCTTTCCTCTCCCGCTTCGCGGGGAGCCGGTGCGCCACCCGCCACACTTCTACATTACTACTGGTAAAACAATATAGAGGGAAAAGTTTGAGGGCTTACACAGCCAGATTCAATGAAGAATCCCTCCAAATCCCCAACTTGGAGAATTCCATGGCATTGATGGCTTACCAGAGTGGGCTCAGGTCGGGCCCCCTTACATCCTCATTGGCAATCGACCCCGTGGATACTGTATCCGAGTTGATGGTACGAGCAGAAGAGTACATACACTCGGAAGAAATCCATCAGGCAAAGAGGGATGATGACAAAAAAAAAGAAGCTACCAGGACAGGAGAGCCCCACCGACCTCAACCTGGGGGTAAAGACCAAAGCGACCGAGGCAAGCAGCCCCAGCAGCCAAAGCAGAACTCCCGGTTCACTATATTTACTCCCCTCAACACCACAAGGGAGCAAATCCTAATGGAAATCCAGCATCTGAACCACCTGCCTCCAGCTCCGAGGATGAAAGGCTGACTCGAGAAGCGCAATAGAACCAAGTATTGCCACTACCATATGGACTACGGTCATACCACCGAAGAATGCAAAGACTTGAAGCATGAGATCGAGGCACTGATAGCCCGAGGTCACCTTCGAAGGTACGTTGACCAGTAGCTAACCCGAAATCATGATCAAAAAGATAGAGAGAGGAGCCCTCCCAGGAGCCTGGTTGGGGGCGAACATCTGGCTGTGATCGAAACCATTGCGGGAGGCCTGGCATTGGGAGGCGAGACCTCGGCAGGCAGGAAGGGTTACGTTTGGGCTGGGAGAGAGTTTGGAGCAGTGCAGGGCCCGACCCCGGGGGTTGAGGAGCTCACCTTTTCCGCGGAAGACTTGGAAGGGGTAATATTGCCCCATGATGACCCACTGGTGATCAGCGCTGAAATAGCCAACTTCACCGTAAAGAGGCTGATGGTGGACACCGGAAGCTCGGCGGAAGTCTTATTCCTCAGTGCTTTTGAGCAAATAGGGTTGGACAGGAGCCGACTCAGGCCCTTGAGGGGCACTTTAGCTGGTTTTACTGGGCACGCACACCGAGCTGAGGGAGTCATTAACCTTCCGCTGAAGCTAGAAGACGGAGATAAGCGGGTTTCAATGCAAGCCAACTTCATTGTGATGGATTGCAACTCCACCTACAATGAAATTTTAGGTCGGGTGGCACTCACCCCCTTCAGGGCCCTCCCTTCCACCTCTCACCGGGCCCTAAAATTCCTGACCCCGGCTGGCACGGCAACCATCCGCGGAGCCCAGCTCTCAGCCTGGGAGTGCTATGAAAACTCCCTCCGACCCAAATATCAGGTTGGCTGGGGACCAGATTTGTCCGAAGAGAAGAGGGATGCAAAGAGAGGCAGCCCGGCTGAAGACCTTCAGGAGGTGGAACTCTCCGATGAAACAAAAAGAGCAAAAATCGGAAGTGAACTCTCTGCCGACCTAAAGAAAGGTATAAGCCAATTTCTTCTAAAAAATGAACACATATTTGCATGGTCTGCCTCTGACATGACAGGTATCGACCCGGGAGTGATTGAGCATCACCTGAACGCCAACCCGAATCACTATCCGGTGAAGCAGAAGTGCAGGCACTTCCATTATGATAAGCAACAAATCATAGCAGAAGAAGTAGACAAATTGGTAGACTCCAGCCACATAAAGGAAATCTAGTACCCAACCTGGTTATCTAATGTGGTGCTGGTACCCAAGTCCTCAGGGGGATGCAGATTGTGTATTGATTTTACCGACCTCAATAAAGCCTGCCCTAAGGACTACTTTCTCCTATCTCGGATTGATCAAATGGTGGATGCCACCTCCGGGTTCGAGCTACTCTCTTTCATGGATGCCTTCAAAGGCTACAACCAAATCAAGATGGCTCTCGGAGACAAAGAGAAGACAGCTTTCACCACCGATAAAGGACTCTACAACTATGAGGTCATGCCTTTTGGCCTCAAGAATGCTGGAGCTACCTACACTCGGATGGTGAATAAGGTTTTCAAAAATCAGATTGGCCAAAATATGAAGATTTATGTAGATGACATGTTGGTCAAGACCAGGAGGGCGGAAGACCATATAACTGACCTGGCTGAAGCCTTTGTCGTAATGGAGCACTTTGGGATAAAGCTAAACCCGAAAAAGTGCGCATTCGGCGTCAAGGCAGGAAAGTTTTTTGGTTTCATAGTCATAGCCCGGAGAATAGAAGCCAACCTAGAGAAAGTTCAGGCGATACTTGACCTGGTACCACCGACCTGCGTGAAGGACGTCCAAGTGTTGGCAGACAAAGTCGCGGCACTCAACAGATTCATGTCCAGGTTGGCTGGCAAGTGTGCTTCCCTGTTTAAAATATTAAGGAATCCTAAGAACTTTGAATGGACTACGGAATGCCAGAACGCCTTCCAATAGTTGAAAAGGTATCTAGCTTCGCCACATCTGCTATCCCGACCTGAGATGGGGGAGGAACTGGTACTATACCTAGCATGCTCGGGGACAGCAGTGGCAACGGCACTAGTCCGAGAAGAAGGGAAGGAATAGAAGCCAGTCTATTATGTCAGCAAAACCCTGCAAGTGGACGAGGTGAGGTACTCCTCCTTGGAAAAACTTGCCTTCGCGCTCATCACAACGGCAAGAAAGTTGAAGCCATACTTTGACGCTCATCCGATTAAGGTCATGACGGACGCCCCACTCAAGTCCATCATGCACAAGCCGGAGGCGTCGGGCAGGTTGTTAAAATGGGCAGTTGAGCTGAGCCAATTTGACATTATTTACCAGCCCAGAACAGCCATCAAAGCCCAAGCCATCGCGGACTTCGTGGTAGAATGCACTAGTCGACCCAAGCATGACTCGGAGGACATGTGGAAGATCCATGCGGATGGGGCCTCAGGGAAGTCTGGTAGCAGAGCTGGGGTGGTCATCCTCGACCCGAACCAGCATGAGCACCAATACTCCATCAAGTTCACCTTTCTGACGTCCAACAATGAAGCGGAGTATGAAGTGGTGATTGCGGGATTAAAAATCGCAGCTCAGCTCGGGGCACAGACAGTCAACCTGAGCACCAACTCTCAATTGGTTTCTAGTCAGATATCGGGAGAGTTCGAAGCCAAGGACAGTACCATGCTAGCCTACCTCAACAGAGTCAAGAATTTGACCTCAGGGCTCAAAAGGTTCACGATACAACAGATTCCGAGGGAGGAGAATATGAAGGCTGACGCCCTGTCCAGGTTGGCCCTGGGTGAGAGCCGACCTGCTTTGGTCCATGTGGAAGAAGTGTCCGAACCAAGCACTCAGTTGGGGTTGCAAGCCGTAGCCGAGCTCAATTTAAGCCCAGATTGGACCAAACCAATCATGGACTACTTGGAGGGGGGTATGACCCTGGAGGATGAAAAAGCTGTTCAAAAACTCACGAAACATGCCTCAAGGTTTGTCATAATTGCCGGGCAACTCTATAAGAGGGCCTATACTTGGCCTCTCTTAAAATGTGTTGGACCCGAGGAGGAAAACTATGAACTCCGTGAGATCCATAAAGGGGTATGTGAAAACCACATGGGAGGCAAAGCTCTGGCTCGAAAGGCATTGAAGCAAGGTTATTTTTGGCCAACCTTAGAACAAGATGCCAAAGTGTATGTAAAAATGTGTGACACCTACCAAAGGTTCGCTAACGTACAGAGGAAGCCAGCGGTAGACCTCTCGGTGATGATAAGCCCTTGGCCATTCTATCAGTGGGGTCTAGACATTATCGGCCCGTTGCCAACCAGTGTTGGCCAAAAGAAGTACGCCTTCGTAGCATTGGACTACTTCACCAAATGGCATGAGGCTGAAGGTGTTGCTAGAATAACAGAAAAGGAAGCTTGGGTTTTTCTGTGAAAAATATCATTTGGCGATTCGGGGTAACAAAGGTCATTATTCCTGACCACGGCAAGCAGTTCGACAGTGCATACTTTCAAGGAAAATGTGCTGAGATTGGGATTGAGCTTAGATTCTCGTCTATTGCTCATCCTCAAAGTAATTGCCAAGTTGAAAGGACTAACCAAATCATTTTGCAAGGCCTGAAAACCAAGCTGGAGGAAGCAGAGGGCCAGTGGGCATCGATTCTTCCTGAGGTGTTGTGGGCTCAGCGGACTACCACCAACTCGACAACGGGAGAATCGCCCTTCGAGCTGACCTTTGGTGCTCAAGCAGTGCTGCCAGTGGAGATCGGGTCCCCGACCAGTAGAACCTTCCACCATGATTCAGAAATAAATGGAGCACAGATCCGTGAAGAGCTCGACCTCGCCGAAGAACTCCGAGCTAAAGCCCAGATCAGAATGCTGGCCAGCAAAGCTGCCATGAAAAGAGCCTTTACCAAATAGGTCAAGTCTAAACCTATTAAGGTTGGCGACCTCGTGCTCAGAAAGGCCATTTTTTTTCCACGCTCAGGCCACAAGCTATCCCCGACCTGGGAAGGACTGTACGAAGTCTTGAAAGAAGTCCGACCTAGGACCTTCTACATCCGCGACAAGGACGGAAAGCTTTTGAAGAACGCGTGGCTCTTAGAACACTTGAAGTGGTATTTTGTGTAAACGGCCCCCGAGCCGAAATATTTTGTAACAGCCCCGAGCTGAAATCTCTTGTTAAGACCCCGAGCCAAAACATTACTTGTAAACGGCCCCCGAGCTTAAGTACTTCGTATGTAAATTCAATACAACACATTTTGTAAATTAGTGCAATGCCCGACCCGGGCCCAAGTACCTCAGCTACAAAGCTGCCACTAAACTTAGATTAACGCGGTGGCCACACTTAATCAAGAGCTAAGGATCAAGTAAACCAGCTCGGACTATGTTTCAGCTCAGGAATAATCAACAACAATTTGATTAGCTTTGCCAGTTCGGATTAAGGTCCAACTCGGTGTAATTCGGATTCAGTCGGTATATTAGTTTGGGTCTAAACTAGAACTCAACATTCGTCAACATTAATTTGACCAATTTTAAATCGGACTGACGAGTCCGGGTTGGTGACAATTATAAAGTTGCCATGTTAACTAGCTCGGATTAGGATGATAATTCATTAGTCGCGTCCAGCTCGGTTCTTTTTACTTAAGTTCGAATGGTCCATTATATTGGTCCGACCCCGCTTACTTGAGAAAAAATTTGCGAAAAAAGAAAAGTACACAAGTACGAACTCTGATAAAATGCGAAATATTTATTTCATTAAATCGAAATACAATTACAAAGAGCCTAACCTAGGCGAAATTATAAAAGCCCGACTCGGGCACTTTTACAAAATTTACTTAGGCGCAGCGGCAGAGGTGGTGGCTTCGGCTTCATCCCCGACCTGGTCCATACCCTTCTAGACAAACTCAATGACCTCCTTAGCCTGGGACGTCAGGTCGGATGGAAGCTCCGAAATCTCCCAGAACTCCTGCGGTGGAGCCTCCAAGATCTCGATGTAATCGTTCTTGGTGGCTGGGAAGAAGGTCTTCGCTCTCTCCCGAGCTGCGACTTGACCCCGGAAGTAGAATTCCATCTCGACATATTTTGCCATGGCCCCGCCTTCCGTGGCCAACTAATCAACGGCCGCATCACTAGACTTGAAGGCTTCCACTGCCTTCTCTCCTTCGGCGCCGACCCGGTCCACCAAATCCCGGAGTTTCGCCTCGGCCTGACATTTCCCCAGCTTGTACCGCTCAACGTCCTTGGCTGCAGCTTCCCGCCAGGTCTTTTCCAAGTCAAGCTCCTTCTTTAGGCGGTCGATCTCCGTCGTGTCCGCCTTGCGCCTCTGAGCGGCCTCCTCCCTCATAGTCTCAAGCTCAGCCCGGGCATCCACGTATCGCTGCTCGAGCTCAACGCAGTGAGTCTGGGCCCTGACAAGGAAGCTGGGAGCCGAAAGGATGTGGGACTCGGCCTGTTTAGAAGAAAGCAAAACGATTAGCCGAGCTTAAAAACAACCTTACTAGAAGATTGGCTGAGACTCACCGTGACTATGGCCGTCCTCAAGTCGAGCGAGAGCTGCTCTGTCGGGACCGTCGCCACCTTGGATGCCTCCATGAAGTCCTTGCTAGAAGGGCTCACCTCCGCGGCCTTACCCTTTACGGAGTATTCAACCCGAGGCCGCTTTCTACTCTCAGGTCGGGATGAAGAGCGCTCCGGGATCGCCACTCCCGAGCCCAATCTCTTGGGCAACGGGGACCCCGAAGCCCCCTTGGAAGAGACCTCGAAGCTGACCTCCCGCACTTGGCTGCTGCCTCTGACCTTGAGTAGCATCTCCCAAGCCGGACCGAGCTGAAGCCTCGCCGCTAACCTCGCTTTTCTTTTGCACCTGGACGTACGCGAGCTTTTTCATGTCCGCCATATTTGCAAAAGGTAGAGAAAAGAAGTGAAAAAGAGCCAGAGGCCGACCTAAAAAGACTAGCAGGCAGGGACAATTGGGAGGTCGGACACCGATCCTACAAACTGACCCTCTTCTGAGCTAGACCCCGCGTCCCCTTCAGGCTCGGGAACCAGGTTGGGAGGAGTCCTCGAGAGGTCGGGTTCCCTACCAAACAGGCTGGAAGCCCAGATGCGCTCCCATTTAAGCACGTTGTCAATATCTATCTGCATCCCGGGCGCAGGCCTGAGCACCGCGACTTCCTCAAGTTCCTCATCTGAGAGCTTGGGGTCATCATTGACGGTTTTCCTCGAACTTGGAATCCAGTCCAACCTGCACCCAGAGTTCACAACCGGCTGCACCCAATAATAGTCATTATGCCAGCCTTTGTTAAAGGAGTGCCACTTGGTGAATATGGAGTTGCCGACCCAAGCTGCGAAGTGGAACCACCCTGGCTGCTTCGGGTTAGGTTTGCAAACAAAGAAATGCCTGAACCTGCGCAAGGTCGGTTCCACTTTCTTCTCCAGGCAGAACACATAGAAGGCCACCATCACGGCCCAACCATTCAACGACATCTGACCTGGGCTGAGCTCGAAATAGTTCAAAATGTCGACGACAAAGCCGAGGAGAGGGAGCTGGATGACGTCGAATGCAAGATCCTATATGGTGAAGTGGTCGGTTGGAGGATAGCAAGCCGATTCGTACCGACCTGGAACCTTCAGCTTGTGATGACGATCTACTAACCAGTTCCTCAGCCTGGCGTTGGCCCATTTGCACTGTAGAATGGCACTCACACTTACAACAGGCGAACAACTGCTCAATCCTCTTTCCCCGAGTTGAAGAAGCACTGGCTGTGGCCGAGCTTCGAGGTTGAACAGCGCTAACCGAGATTGCTTCGATAGGCTCGGTGGCAAAAACCCCAGCTAGGAACTCTTGTGGCATCTCGACGCCCTCCAGCTGATTTAGCGGCTCCTCATCCTCCCTATCTTCCAAGTCTCCCAGGTCGGCCAAAGGATCCGCCTCGGCCTCCTCTTGCGCCAGTCTGACCCCAATAACTTGGCAATCATCATCGCTCTCCCCAGGCCCAGATTTTCGAGCTGACCCTGAAGACGCATTAGTGTTCTCTCCACCTTGGTCCCTATTTGAAGTAGATTCTGAGCTCAACGGACTCTCATCCCCATCATAGGACCTTACCTCCATTGCCTGGGAATCTTCCGACTCTGACCTCCCCATCCTGTCTATAGACTAAATATAAATGTACAAGAATGACTAAAGGGAGTCGGGATATACCTACTTCTCTTGACTGCGGAATGCGACCGACCTAGCTGGCTCCGAGCTGAAAATCCCGAGAAGGTTCTTTCCGAGCTAAATGCGTCCGACCACTTTGGTGTCCGACCTAAAACTCTTGAAGGTTGAAAGCGAAGTGTGAAGTGAATCTCGGATGTCAAAGCCCTATTTATAGGCGCTTTTGAAAATCGCCTCAGGGAGCCCAAACGTCGCGTCTTGTCAGAACCGCCAGGTGACGTGTCAGCCATTTGAAGGGCATACACCGCTGATGTGGCCATCCCTACTCTATCGGGGTCGGGCGGGGTCGGGTACCTCCAGCTCAGGAAAAAACCCAATTCTAGATCTCACCCCCTCGATCTCGACTTGGGGAGGGGGATTGATGAGGGGTCCCCGAGCTCGGGTGAGTTACCCATGCCGAGCTGAAATGGGCTAATCTGAGCCAAGCCTAGCACATTTAGCTAAATGCCCAACCAGAATGCTGACCCGACTCCGGAAAACCCCAACCTCAGTGCCAGCTGTTCCGATGGGACATAAAGCACTGATGGGACATAAAGCTGCACCGCATTAAATGTTGTCAGACCTGAATTTAGTATAAATAGAGCTCCACCCTCTTCATTTGAAAGGTAACTCGTCATTAAATGCTCTCAACTACCTTGCCAGCTCGGACATACTAATCATTCGCGCGCCCGAGGGGAAAATCCGGGTTATCACCCCGCCTTTTCCTTCCTTTTCTTGTGTAGGTGACGTAGCCGACCTGAAAAGTTCAATTCGGAGGCCAACCTGAAAATTCAACTTGACAAGTGTAGCCGACCAATTCAACTGGAAGAATCTGACCTCGATAGGTGTAACACTTGATGTCTGAGTATATTGGTTCGTTCGAATTCAACATCAGGAATGAAGAAGCAGTTGACTTGTATCTATTACAACACATGCTGAAATCATTTGCTTTAAGTTGAGTTGGTAACGAGTATTGACCCGGAGAAAGACCCAAGACACCAGTGATATTTTTGTCACCGTCAACAGCATATTGAGCACAACCAAATATAAAATTTTTCATGATCATACCATCATTACAGGTTGCTATATATTCTGATGCCATAATACCCTGTGAAAAGCTTTGGTCGGCATAGCTTACATTGTATCTGCAACTATTACGACGACCTCTACTGCATCCTTGAATAGCCGAATTGTTCTTGTCGCAGCCATCTTCCTGTCGACAACCAATTCTACGGAACGAAGGTGATTTTGATGAATCATAGGGTCTCCATATCCCAGCATCACTCCTGCAATGCCACCACCCCAGCTTGGATCCTGTGTCTAGAATCATAATACCTTGATTTCCAAATAGTCCAAGTTAAGAAGACCCACGAGTGGACCCTGTGGAAAAGAGTACACATTAGTAGAGATACCTTTAGATGAAACATCTAATTTTGGATCAGGAGCGGCTACAGTCGACAAGATAAGAGATCTAAAATCCGCAAAAGTGGATTTTATAAACACATTTGAATGATAGGTTACGATGGAATTTGGAGATGTGGGCATAATGGATGTGTTCAAATTAGGTGTTTCTGTGCTCATGAACTTTTCTGTGTTTAATCTAGCGTTGGTGGTATTCAGTACGGAATACAAGCAAAGCACGAGGATACCAAGATTAGAAACATAAAATACATAATAAGAGATGCCATTTTCTGCGTTTTTTTTTATCCACGGAATTTTCTGAGTTTTGTGTCATCTATGCAGGCTTATATATAGCTAAAGTTTATGCTTTTTAACATCTACCCAACGCTACTTTCACCACCACTTCAAGATGCATGATCAAACTACTCTCACCACTCAAGATGCATGATCAAACTACTATGACCACTACTTCAAGATGAACAAACTACTATTTTGACTTCTACTTTACTTTTATGAGATTTCGCGTCAATTAGTAATTGATGAAGCTTATACTCGTGTTTAATATTACTCTTAAACTACTACTTTTTCAACCTCAAATTCTAACTCTAATACTGATACTGATTGCCTTAGGGGACATACGAACAAGTATAGATGAGATATATGTTATTTTGCATGTACTTATACCCGGCATTGAAGAAATGCTTTTTTTTTTGTTAAAATATTATTAAGCATTCCTCATATATATATATAATGTCTTGGCCCATTCTTTTAATCCCCATTTAAATTGAATGGAGTAAAACTCTTAAGCAAATTAATGTTTCGATGAGCTAATAGAGAAAGGCAAGAATATGAATTAAAAGGTTACATGCAAGAAGTTATTAGATTAGTTTTATCACAAAATGGTCATGCTTTTATGCTTCGACAGGCCTTTTCTTTTATTCTTTTTCGGTTCATTGCTTCGACCGATCATCTTGGTGAATTATCCGCACATATAAACTTAGATAAAGAAAAATACTATTTTAACAGAAAAAAAAAAACTATTTTAGTCCTGAAAGATGAGTCTCAAACACGTAATTGTGAATTTGGAAATCTCTCAGCACAAGTCCCTACACTTTAATTTGTTTTGTAACTTTCATGGGAAAAGAATTAGTTTGAGTTAGAAATTGTTTCATGTGAATAATTTACTAAAATACAATTTTATCAGTGGCTTGTGGTCAAAGATTGTTTGAGAATAATCTTATTTTTCAGAGACTAAAATGGAATTTTCCCTTATTTTACCATCTCAAGAGGTACCACAGTGCATGCTCTAATTGTATGGTTCTCTGTATGTGTGCGAAAGGTTACAAAATCTATTCATATGTAACATCCTTTTATGTGACAATCCTTTTATGTGACGTAATATTAACTTAAATCACCCTTTAAATTAAAAAATATTTCAAGAGGTAAAATTCGTCATTTGTATGTGATATAGTATTAGCAAGAAAAGAATATTATATACCACCTTTTAAATCAAAAAACATATCTAGAGGTAGAATTCGTCTCCAACACTACCTTCCAGCCTCCTGATATAATGGAACGTGAAGTACTTGCTTTGCAAATTTTTGATTGCAATCATCCAATCACAATCTTTTCAGTTTTCAGATTGAACTGGACTCGAAAACCAACATTTTCATTAGGCTATTCTAACCCTGTGTTCCAGATGAGTACTTCAATCACAGATGACAACAATAGACCACAATATGTTGCTAAATCGACTCATGAATCCTTTGTCAATGGCTACCCTCATCCACCACCACGTAACCATCGCACCTCTCATCCCAACCCTGCTGTTGCCCGTGCTTGCACTGCATACCCTTCTGCTGTCAATGGCACGGCTCATGAATCCTTTTCAAGTATCGTTGTTTTACAAGACGAAATATCTCTCAGGGACAACTATTAATTCATCGGTTCATCAGCGCGAAAAACCAAACGTTGTTCACTGTAAGTACATATGTTTTATCTCAGCACGTTAACAGTACCACAACAAGCTTCATTGATTTGGATATAGCTCATGGAATAGTTGTTTTTGATGTGAGGTGAAGTGCTACCATTCGTTATGGTGCCACTGTATTCGATTTGAGCAAAATATACTTGGTTGGTGGTCTTTGCGGGGGGAGGGGGAGGGAGGGGTGGAGATTGGATTTTCAGGTAATGCAACAAATGGGAAAATGTTGGGAGAGCCAATGCCATGTATTATTCCCAAGGCTAAGGCCTCCTCATGTGGGCAGTAGATATATTATGCTTCCCCAAATCCGATTGATAAGTACTTGTGGCTATGAAGCATATTTCCATTTAGTGACACTGATTTTTATTTAGAATTTTATCCAGCAAGGACACTTAGATCAAGTTTCTTAAAATTTAGAGTGATATATGGTCTTAAATTTATTCATCTTACACTGTTTTTTCTTCTTTGGTTCTCTTTTTTTTTTTGTTTTTTTGTTTTGTCCTTTGGTTGGTTGAATTAGTTTGAGTTAGAAATTGTCTATAGTTTATACATGCATATGTGCTGCTACAAAAAGGGACACACTATTTATATTTTACTTTTAAAAATCAGATTAAATTGAGAGTAATGTTGGTGAATGGTTAGGTTGAAGTAGTATGAAAAATAAGATGGGAGAGCTTACAAAACGTCCATGGCGAGGATACTCTCTCTTTCACGCGCCAATGTGGATCCCATGGGCTAAATGTTCAGGACATTTGCAAGACTTTTCAAAATAAGATTGAAAAAAAAATTGTAGAAAATTAAATATTTAAGTAGAAAACCCTCAAATAAATTTGAGGTAAAAACAACGTGCTAGTATAGAAAAACTTTATTATTCATAAAATATTTTACAATACCTTTCCCTTGAAAATACAAGTCCTTTCTCTTGAAAATACTAGTAGGAAATGGATACAAAAGATAAACTATGATTTTCTCTCCGAAATTTTGAGATGCTTCAGTTATTATGATGAAATAATGTAGGCGATTCATATTAATTAGATCCCGCTAATTACTCCTTTTTCATAGGGAAAATTTTTCTATCCTTGCGTATTTAATACATTAAGAAAGGTTATCTCTTTTCCCTTCACTATCCTTGCGACGCAACTCTATTCGACACAAGTATTTAAATGATGTTTTTTTTTTTTTTTTTTTTTGGTGTCTTGTAATTTCTAACAGCCTCCTCATTTTGATCCTTCATTTAAAAAGAGTGAACATTTGTTTTCTGTCACTCTCTTTAGAGTAGACTTGTTATGTAATTAGTTTACTCCAATAAATTTTCATATTTTATCTAAACTCATTACTTAATAATTTTTTTTATCTTTTATTTTTTATTATTAACGATTATATTTTAATAAAAATTATAATATTAAAATAATTTAAGTTATTAAATGTTATTATTATTATTTTTCTAATACTTATTATTATTGACTATAAATAAAATTAGTTGATGAACACACACTTTCAACCACAAAATGAACGTTGGCGTGTTGTTTGATAGAGCTTAACGACAAAAAAAAAAAAAAAAAAAAGAGAAAAAGAAGCGAGTTGATAGAGCTCGCTTGTTGCAGCGAGCAGAAGACAAAAGATAGCGAGATCTCTACTTTGGCGACTAAACTGTTGGAGCTCTGATTTTGAGTTAGCCTTATTACTTTAACTCAAAAGACAAAATAAAGAGTATTGTTAGAGATATTTTAAAGGAGTTTTCATTTTGAAAGGCCCTAATTTGAAAACTAGAGTTGACTCCCTATTTAAAGTTAAAAGTTTTAAATTAATAAAATGTAAAAATGGAAAAAATAAATTAATAGTAAAAAAAATAAATTAAAAGATATTAAAATAAAATTAATAGTAACATCATTAATGATCGTTGGAAAATTGGTAATAATAATTAAAAATCAAAAAAACAAAAAAGAAATACTAAAATCATGTATTGCTAGAGAGTGCTTAAAATAAAAAAGTATTATTGAAATAAGATTGAAGTAGGGAATCCCAAAATATTGAGACCCACATGTTTTATTCTTCATTAAATAAATAAATAAATAAAAAGAAGGAAAGATTGTTTGAGATTTTTTTTTGTCGGAAGAGTGGAGGAAATTTGTTTCTATTCGAAAACGGATAAGTGTGTGGAGGCTCACTTTTATATTAGGGGCCAAAAATTGTATATAAGCAGAACCCCTGTTGGAGATGGACTGGAATGAAAAAGCTGGAGTGATATTTTGTTCTGAGTAATGACCAATCAATTTGAACTACATTGAACTCGATTCCTTCCAAAGACACAATAGGAATGATCTCCTTAAAGATTTCTATTATGAGTTGTTCCTCTTTTGGATTTTTGCCTATATAAGATTCTTCTCCTTTCGCAATAATAGGCAAAGCTTCTCTAGCCTCCTTTGATTTCAGGATAAAATTATTTGTTGAATTGACAACATCGAGTAAAGATTTCTCCTCCACTTTGGAAGCTTTGGGTTGATACTTGTTAGTCAGAAGCATAGCAATCTTCTTTCCATTCCACCAAAAAATAAAGGCGTTTATTCTCTCACGATAAGTTCCATTGGCATTATTTTGCCATGGCCCCCCAAGTAGAATATGGCAAGCTTCCATGTCAAATACGTCACAAATAATTTCATCGTGGTAATATTTTCTGATTGAAATAGAAACTTTACAAACTTCTATGACCTTGATTGAAGGTCCTTTCTTGACCCACCCAATCTCGTATGGTGTTGGATGAGGTTCAGTGGGTCGCTTTACGTGATTCACCAAAGCTCTTGAAATAATATTCTCCCAGCTTCTATTGTCAATAATAATGTTGCACACCCTTTCTCGAATGCTGCATTTCGAATGGAAGATGCACTGTTAAGCAAAACCATGTTTATCAGGATGCTGAGATCTGTTACTGAATCCCACTTGTTCTTGATTGTATCTACGATAATTTAAAGCCTCCTCTTTAAATTCATCTTCATAAGTTGGTTGCTTATGACGAATTCCAAGGTCGCATTGATTGATAAGTTGGTCACAGACATCTTCTCTGGCACGATTGATCCCACTATCTACATAAACCTTATTGGCGTTTAAGTTCAAGTTAGCACAGGAGTCGCGAATCTCGAGGAGTTCACGGGTCACTCGTGCTTCTTGGGCTTCTAACGCCGCCAAAAAGGCCTTCATCCTTCGATCACTGTCGATAGGATGGTCGACTTCGCCTCTACTATTGCTGCTACTAGCAATATTGATGTCGACATTGCCGCCATTTTTGCCGCCACTACTACTATTGCCGCTATCGTTGTTCTCGGACTTCATCTTCTCTGGCTTATAGGTTTTGTAATTTAATCTTTCGAGTTTTCTGATGCATAGGATCCACTACACATGGCAAGTGCAGAGCATACGACTCAATTGACCAATCAAGCTTTTTGATGCACAGGGTCCATTATACGTGACAAGTGCAGAGCCTACGGCTCAATTACAACTACAACCCTCTAAGCTAGGACTCTCGAACTTGGCTCTGGTACCAACTGACGCAGGACGGAAGCGAAACACTAGATTCGTTCTAGCTAAACGTCCTTGATATAAGGAAAAGTTTAAATATTACAACTCTAAAATGGTAGAGAGAAAGTATACAATACTAGTTGTGTATTGATTGAAGTGTATTGAAGTATATCTAATGAGCTTGGGGAGTTATCTATATATAAGAACAGTTGAGCCTAAAAGCTTGCTAAACTTCCTATGTGGAATAAAACTAACAAAGTAGTACTATTCATAATAACAATACTATTTACAACATAAAAAGATAATAAATGGCAAACTTTGTGCAACTAGAAAATTATCTTTAGGTGATGATTGAAGCCGATTCTTGTTATGAACTTGTAGTGTACCATGAGATCTTCGCAACTATATATAATATTCCTCCATAACACATCCATGTTCAAAGATTTAAGGCTCTAAAGTAGGGTCTTGAGAATGTTTAGTAGTTTTTCTTCTTGAGTTTGATTTTCTCTATTTTTTTTATGAACTTATGTGGTTCATGTTCCCCATCATCCCATCACACATCTACACTATTAAGAATAGGGTTAAGGTAGAGAAATCAATTAATCATTGTCATGACTTCGTCTTCCGCATCAAGTAAGTAGCTTATGACTCTTACTGATTTTATATGATGATTATATGCTTCTGATAATTTTAATTACAGTATGTTCCGCAATAATTATGTTTACATGTGGTGTAAGAACCTAAATCAGATCATGTAATCTCTTTAATGAAGTTGGCTTTTCGATTTATTCATGAATATACATCTCCGATCTAATGGTTTATGTCTTTAATTATGATTGTCATATGTTACTCTGCTTTTGCATCAATTGTGCAGTACATGAAGATTAGAAAATATAAGTGTCTTAATTCTTTATTAAAAGGGTAAATAGCATATTACCCCATGTGTTTTATTAAAAATGCACAATACCCCCTGTGTTTTAAAAATTAGCTGATTACTCTCCTATATTTTGCTAAAAGTGCACAATACCCCCCTATATTTTAAAAATTAGCTGATTATCTCCCTGTGTTTTATAAAAGTAGCTAATTACCATCCTGTTTTTTAAAAAAAATTAGCGCTTTTGTTAGAAAATATAAGGGGACAATCAGCTAATTTTATAAACACAAGGGAGTAATCAACTACTTTTAACAAATCACAGGAGGGTAATCAGCTAATTTTTAAAACACAAGGGGGTATTGTGCACTTTTAGCAAAACACATGGGGATAATTAGCTAATTTTTAAAATACAGGGGGGTATTGTGTATTTTTAACAAAACACAGGGGGGTAATACGCTATTTACCCTTATTAAAATAATGAATGTCATAATAAGAAAGACAAATGATCGGACGAAAATTACATGCCTTTCTTTTTATCGTTTCGAGGGTGGCCATTGCCCGTTAGATGATTGACCATTGATGTATCATATTAAAGCTAAGCCTAACAAGGTTAGGTTTTCTCTGCTATATTACATATAAAGTTATATTATGTTAGTAATTACAGTTGTCTTAATCTTTACGATTTTGAGATTCAGTGTCTTCTTATAAAAACCATTATGGCCTCTTAATATAGCCTGATTATTGCCGTGTCAATTGAAACACTGACCATTACATGTATTGCTAGACTGAGCATAACTGCAACTTCTCCTGTTATGCAAAATCAAGTCTCCTAACTTTTTTTATGATACTAGTACTGCGTCATGCCTTACTATGACATGCAAACAAATTTTCTTATGAACGCATAGTTTGCAAAGTTTAACTAACAGAGACATACCTGTGCCGTGCAGTATAATAAAGTAATTGACTTGAATGCTTATTTGACATATACATCATTATAATACTACTTATTCATGAAGTATAATGATTAAAGTTACAATATGTCATTGGTATATTATGGTGCATATGAAAATATATTATGCTTATTTAACTTAGCACACGTTGCTTCTTTCGCGGCAAAATTGATGTACAAAATTGTTGCGTATCTAGATCACCCTTTTCGCACTCTCTTCTTATCAAAGCTTGCTTTACAAATAGGATAGCATTGTATTTGTTTAACCAAATGGCCAACCACCCATAAGGTAGCAAAATGTGTTTGGTCATAGGGGCCATCCATGCCATAGTCTTCATGTCTAGCAAATATTAGTTTTCAATATAATTGTAGATAACGAAATGTTTATATATAGTGATAATCATTTTGTTTGCTAGAGAGAAAATGTCGCATTTAGTTTTTATTATTTTTAAAAAAAATTCAAATTCATTCCTATTATTTCTCAAAAAAATTCAATTTAATCTTTAAATAATATGGACAAATTTAAAACTTAATGAAAATAATAAAGACGGAATTAAAACTTTTAAGAAAACAGTAAGGACAAAATTAAAACTTTTGAGAAATAACAGGACTTTTGGAGAAATAATAGGGATGAAATTAAAAAATTTTAAATATCAAGGACCAAATTAAAACTTTTGAGAAAATAATATGAACGAAATTTTAAAAAATTTAAACAATAAGAATCAAATTAAAATATTTTTAAAATAATAGGGACTAAATGTGATATTTTCCCTTACTAAACAATGATTTTTCTCTGATTCCTGCGAGCTACTACAACTTGGCAGCCCATACATCTAGTGCATACTATTTTCATCAACCCCTCTGAACAGGATAGGATTTTTCCCAAAATGGAGCTCATGCCTAACTCATTCTGATTATGCAGCTGAGAACAAATTATGTAGAGCTTCCAAAGAAAAAAAAAAAAAAAAAGGTTCTTATTGAATCTGAAATGTTAACATGAAGATAATAACTAACTGTTTAAAGGAGTTACCGTCCGAAAAGAAAGAGAAATTAACAACTATGAAAGAGAAAAAGAATACACTGGGTGGTTGCTATTCGGTTAATTTCTCGTGAGCTGATTGAGTGTGATGTTTTCCGAAAGTAGTCAATGTCTCTTAATTGCTACTATGATCAAGTGCTCTTTTGAAACTGTGCCAATCGTCTATGAAGAACAAAAATAAACAAAATCAGAATATACCAATCTTATCTTTCTTTTCTGACAAGTGCATAAAACTAAACTAAACCCGCGGTTATTGACAAACAACCTTAAAGAAAAATTACTCTCTATAGTAACATATATTGCATTTATTACCTGGAAAACACCATCATAAGTAAATACAATCTCTTTCTCATCCTCAACCTCTTGATAATCAGAGCCAAAACAACGATGTTTTGTAAGATGATTGCACGTAGTCGTCAGTTGGGTTTGATCATGATCATTCCATTCGCCGTATTCATGTTTCAAACTGGATGTATGTAAGAAAATTAAGCATATCATAATTCATAAAAAAACAATACCAATTAAAAATTGTATATATCAACCTCCGTGGTTCGACTTCAAAACCAACAATTCTTGCAGTGTCATTTTGTGGATCCGCGTCGAGCTTGAATGTAAATATCAAATGATTGAGGATAAGATATTTCTCCTCTTTACCCTGCCAATTAAATCAAATAGAATAATTACTTACCAACTCAAAACATACTCCTGGGCTTTTGAAAAGCTCAACCTTCATGAAAAATTCAAAGAGAAAATAAAGTGTATTGACTATTCATCTCGCTGCATAAGCTTATATATTTTTTTATATATATTGTAACTAGGCTTCATGACTACAATTCCATCAGAGCTCAGCTAACAAGCTTAACTACCTAACTTGCATGTTGAATGATATAGATTCGAGCTTCATTTCCCTCTCGATACTTAGATCTTCTTCTAAAATTTCCTTGTTTTCGTTGTTCCCAGAATACATTGATTGGATGCTACTCGACCTGCCACTAATTAACTAACCTGCTAACTGCACTTTGCTCTCTAAGTTAGAGCTGAAGTGATCAGTTCAGCTAGGTAAGGAAAATTTCTTGAAAACGTCTCATATTTCTGGACTTTTTCAATTTCTTGATCTGACACGTGTCGGGATGGGTTGCCTCCATGTGAGAGAAAAGTGAGATATGTGAGTAGAATTAAGATGAGAAAAAGAGAGAATTGGAGGTGTGGTGAGCCCGAAATTAAAAAAAGTGAAAAGTATGAATGAATCGAAATATTTTAAAGACTGACTCTCAGTTATGAATTCTGATTCAATTGATCTTAGAGCTAACAAAAAGAAAGAAAGAAAAAAAAAAAAAAAAGACACAAAACGAATCATTAGACATACTCGAAGAAGTTGTCCTTTATAACCAATGTCATAACCAGGTTCATACTTGATCCTCCACGTGTCAGGCCTTTGGACGGGTGTAACCAAAGGAAGATTATCCAAAGCCCTGTTAACAGGGAGTGTGGAACAACAATTGTAAGTCTCATTCAATCGAATTATCAAATCCAAAATTAGAGTTAATGAAAGAGGGATCTCACATGTTTACACGGTACCCATCATCTATCTTCTCCTTGAGTTCTTTTGCCATTTTTGCATCAAGTGTAATACGACAAAGAACAGAACACTTTTGAGGAGAAAGCATTGTAAACTGCAAAGAAAAAAAAAAAAAGGTTTTGATAAATAACTTACCTATACATAACATAGAAAATAAATGAGTAATCTTGGTTGAGAATATGGGATTCATGAGACCCCTTCTAAATTTTATTTTTTATTTTTTGTTAAAGGAAGGATGGAACAGTCATCTAAAATTATTGGCCAACAAAATATTAATAAAAATATCTACCCATAAAACATAAATATCTGAAATAAATGAAAAATATTTCTGATTTAAAAAAAAAAACATCCACATCCACTCCATGGGATTCGGCTCCATGACAAATAACTACAAACTAGAAAATTTTATTTGTAAGAAACTTTTCATAACCCTACTCTCGTTAGACTAGACGACAACTTGTATACAAACGGATAGACTTGGACTTGGACTTTTAAGCCGAAAACCAACAGAAGTGCAATTTTCATGAGTTAGAGATCAAACTGACCACATAAGGGGAGTTGTGAATACGGTCAGCACGAAGAAGTTCTCCAAGATTCTCTACGCTGTCCACTATGTGTTCCGGCTTGCAGAAAGGAAGAGAATAGTAGGAGTGCGGTAGGTGTGTTTTGTTAGAAGTCACTGCGCTCAATTTCACCTCAAGAGGATCCCCCTGCATCAAACAAAAGCCAAAACCACTTATATATTACGTAAAATTCAACAGTATTTTTATGCCTTGAACCTACTTAAAATTAAATTATCAACATATGAATTAATTACATATTATGTGTATATATATATATACCAGATGGTAGGCGACGCCGGGGCCGTCGAAGGCGTGGGAGGTGGCAACGAAGAGGAGGAGGACGGCGAAGGATGATGTGATCCAACGGTGGAATGTCCGTGATGATCGAGGCCTGTCGAACTCCATGGGTCGCCAAAGGGAGTAATTGAAGACAAAGACAAAATATTGATATTGCTTTACTTCTGCATGTCACGTTACCATGCACTGACTTATTTATTGTAAATATACAAGGTGTTTGAACAATAATAGACTTTGGTAGGAAGTTGAATAATAATAGACTTTGTTAAGACTCACAATACAAGGCTCAGTTAAATACTATTTAGGAGAGAGTTTGAATAATATTATAAATCACATTTAGTATTTGAATAATCACAAATAATATTTATCATCAAGAGTATAGTTGTCAAATTGTGAATCGAAATTTCATTTTTTCGAATCGTGAATTGTAATGATTCGGTCACATTTTCAGTAATACGTCAATAACTAATATTATCAATGATATTTTTTATTCTTTTCTCAAAAAAAGAATTGATTATTGTGTTCTCATTAGTTATTTTGAGTTAAAATTATTTAGTTAGACTTTTTTTTTATTAGATGTTAAAAGATGATATAAAGAAAAAATAATTATAGTTAGTTTATGGTTTTTTTTTTCATTAAAATAAAAACCTCTGCATTAAACAAGAAGGGAAGTTTGCCAAGTGGTCCTTATTGTTTTCCTAAAATTTCAAATTCATCCCTATTGTTTAAAATTAATCGATTTAGTCCCTAACGTTTCTCAAAAATATAAATCCGTCCCTATTATTCAAAGTTAACCAATTTAGTCACTATTATTTTTCAAAAAAAAAAATCAATTTAGTCCTTATCTAAATTGGCTAAATTAAAATTTTTGGAGAATAATAGGGACTAAATTAATTTTTTTTTAAAATAATAAGGACTAATTGGCTTATCTTAAACAACAGAGATGAATTTGAAATTTTTAAAAAAATAATAGGAACTAATTTTAACCAATAGAAACAAATTTAAAATTTTAAAAAAATAATAGTGACTGCTTGTACAATTTTTCCTAACCAGATAACGAATGTGAAATTTAAGGCTTTTTATTTTTAGCTTTTACCATTTACCTTTGACTCTTTGACCACAATAATAATTAAAGCATTTGCGTTTTCTTCCACTTAACTTTGTTCCACATTTCTCATTTCCTTTTCTTTTGTTTCTCTGCCGACAAGAACCATGCATTAGATAGAAGAGAAAAAAAAAAAAACTCTATGATCTTTCATGGCAGACAATGAGTTCAGAAGATTGATAGTGTCGATATCAGGGATGGTACTGTTAATGGTATTTGCATTAGCAGAAGAAGCCATTGAAGAAGGTGGAGGTTGTTGTTGAAAGAGATATTGTAAGCATTGAAGTTTCTCCATTTGAGCAACCTTGTTTTGTAATCTCACAGCTTCTTGTTCCCATTAATGATGTGGTCCATGAGCTCTTTTTGATTAGCTAGAGCAATCAGATGAGGCAAGCTGGAGAAGATATATGTACAAGGACGATGTGTCATGGGATCAAACCCCACTTGGATTAGCTTCTTCCATCATAGTAAGAATCGCACGAATCGGTGAATCACCTATTCGATACGAATCGACATCTTTTTTCACGATTCGACATGTGATTCAGATTAATTTATGATTGGCTAGTTGATTTGTATCGATTTTTTTATAAATCATATCGAATCGTATGATTCGTATCGATTACGATACCTATGATTGAGAGTTTGAATAATTATGACTTATATTTAGTATTTGGATAATTACAAATTGTATTCATCTAGAGTTTTGATAATTATAAATCACATTTAATATTTTTGACCTAGATGCCTTGCACTTTTATAAAATGAGGCACACGCACTTCTTAATATATGAGACTCACATCCAATCTGCAAAGGATATCTGTTTGTTGGTTTGGTTAAATATGACCGGACTTCCTTTCTCACCCTCATCATACACATTCACGCAAAAACCTGAAACAAACACCAATGTACCAGAATAAGATAGACCACAAGCCGACCCACCCACAGTCCAGAAGAACAAGATGCAAACGACAAGCCAACGCTGATTGAGCCCCATGTCCCAGACGCAATACTTTCTCTTCTGTTGGGGAACCCCTTTGGAGTAAACAGAAGGCAATGCAAGTGACCAGTTGAACATCAGCATCATCTTCTTTTTTCTTCTCAAATAACTGGATGGGAGTATTTGCTTTCCTCTCAAAGAACTTGTCTTTCTTGGTCAACGTCTATCCTTACAATGTCTATAAGCTCAACTCAGAGATCCCAATTGGCTACGCGTTGTTCCAAGAAAACTCATTCAACTTTCGCGATGCCGTCCTTCAAATTTTATTCGTTAAGTTCTAAGCTAATGAACTGAGGTAAAATTCAATTAGTGTTTAATTTTGATCTTTACATAATTGTGATAGTATTTAAGTTTTTGTTTATGCAAATTTTCCATGTAAATTATGTAGTTTGATCCTTAGTTTCCGCTGCGTTAAAATATGTTTTTAAACTTAGTATTATTTAGGTAGCATGCATCTTCAGGACTTTCATGTGTCATCACACCATTGAATGAAAAAAAAATAAAGACGTGAAAAATGAAAAAGAAAAAGGAAAATAAAAAAAAGAGAAAAATAACAAGTAATTAATGGACAATGCGGTCATTTTGCAGTTGTTGTTTATGGCTATTAATGGAACTCAAGATTGTGGAGAGTGTGCAACATTTGGTGTAACATATGGGAGTATTTGCGAATTTTCAAAATGTGAGATTTATTGTGCAACTTTGGTGTAATACAGGGGTGTCATGCATTTAAACTTTTAAAAAAAATGTCCTTTACCAGCATGTGTCTCACTACCCTCATGTTCCCATGAACGATGGGAGATTTTTTGTCACATTCTTATAAACTAAAGAGGGTTATTACACGTCTAACGAGGAACTTCAATAAAATACATGATGTCCATTGCAATTTACCATATTTTGCGGGTTTAGAGGTGACTTGTTTCTTTTACTGTCACATTTCTGTTCAGTAGGTACACTTTAATCGATTCTATTTCCAATTTAGCTAAATTGCAAATGCAATTGTGCATATGTTGCATGCATATTGTATAGAATTTGTTTAACGGAAGTAGATTTTGTTGCGATATCTTGTATATTGCCCTGTTTTGGCTTGCTTTTATCTTGCTTATAGATTTGAACTGATCCCACAACTCTCATCCCAAGCTCATGGATTCTTAATCCGATTTCTAAATAGTTCACATCTTATGAAGATTGCAATAGGGGAAGCATATTTGAAGGGGACAATTTCAATATTGGGAAAGCTCAAACAACTCTCCAAGCTTTGAAAAATCCCAGGGATCCAAGGTTGAAAGCTTACAGAATACAGCCACTCAACATGTAGTATAGATCCCTATCCACAATTCTGCCATTTATTGGAATAATATAGGAAAAATCCTCCGGATGGGTAGATTAGGACCTTCCTGTACATTATTATTTCAACAAAAGTTGTATGCATGTCATCTACTATCTGGCTTTTGGTTTTTAGAATAGTGGATCTGATACCACTGTTGGTTTTTGAGATATGAGGGAAATGTGAATAGTGCATTGATAGACAATATGGAGTACAGTGATGATATTTGATATTTTGGGTTAAAGCAATATCTCTAACCATATAAGATATTATGATTTTTTATGGATACATCATGATTACTGTATTCGAATTGGAACTCTGTGGCTCTCTTGATTTTCTTGAGCTCTTTGGCTCATAGTTGTGATGTGGACCACATTGGCTCATTTGTAAATTTCTCTACAGCTCTATGACTCATATTTTGTGGAGTTGTGCTTAGATTATAAATGTGTCATATATATCATATTTATAAGTGAAATTCATATCTAGAATTCTCTGCCTTGATAGTCTGAACTTGATCTAACTTTGATTTGGAATTAGCTGGCTTTAATTGTTGATTCAAACTTTGTTGCTGACTTTGAATTTCTCAGATCTTTCAGGATTGTATAATTTGGACTTTTCTCTGATCTTAAATTTTCTTCAAATCTGTAATTTTCTAGGATCTTTGAATTTTCATAGCTCCAGAAATTTCTTTGATTTTCTAGCTTCATTTTCAACACTCCCCGCACATTACAACAATATTAGGAAAAGTGCTTGGCTCTGGATAAGTTTGGAATCAGCAAGGAAGAAAAATGAGAACCATGAAGTAGACTGAAAATTTGTTTAAATAATCAGATACTTTGCATTGCATTCTTTATTGTCTATTACGGGCATCCAAATTTAATTTATATATTATTAGAACAGGTAAATAGCACTCCACCCCCTTATGGTTTGATATAAGTGCACGTTATCTCTTATGTGTTCGAAATAAGTTTATAATTTTTTAAAATTGTAGCTAACGTACCCCTTCATGTGAAATATCCATTTTTATTGGATCTTTTTGGTAGTAGTCGTGACCAACAACCATCAACTGTCGGCTCGTTGGTAAAGTAAAAACTTCAAACCTAAGTTCTAGTGATGCACTCTCACACAAGCATCTCCGACGAAAGGGAACAGGAAAAGTTACAAAGTCATTTATGTGATCAATGCACACTTCAAAAAAAGCAAAGAGGGATGCTCGCTAGTAACTCAAGGAGATTGAAGACGCAGGGCTCTTGTTGACAAAGAAGTTGTGTCATTTGACGAAAATACCCCTTCATAAATATTAAAGAAAGAAAAAAAAAATTCCCACCACACCTTTCCCCTATACTCTTAGACCTCTCGGCTTTAGTCTCTCGCCTCTGCCTCTCATAAGTGCACTCCGGTTACCCGCCCTCCCCTCAACCCTCCACCCACCCACCCATCTTGTCCAGCACCCCATTCCCGTCACCCCACACCCACGGTACCAATGTTTGGCATAGCTTCCAATAAACAAATAAATCTTACAAAATTAACTCAAACACCTGATGTGCAAAAGTTATTTATCTCTTTCTTATCCTGATTCTCTCTTAATATCCTCCTTAGGAGATAGGTTCGCATTAGATTTTCAGAGATAAGAGGGTGTAAACTTCCTGAAACTGAAAATTTGAAAATTTATATTTCAAACCCAGCTGTGAAAAACGTGGGATATTACATTAATTACAGTCCCACTTCTCTCTCATTGCGATTTCTCAAAAAATATTAGATTGTCTAGACAGAGAAATTTTATATGGGTGCCTATAAAATTCGTGTTGTCATGATTATGTGTGTTTGTGGATGTGTATGTGTGTGCTTGTTAAAGAAATTGTTGAGGGGTATTTTAGTCATGAGAGAAGCGAGCAAATGGTTGTTTTTTTTCTCATAGCTGCTTAAATGGAGCGTGTCATACACATCCGTTAAAATTCTAGAAAAAGATAAAGAGTAATGTGCTTGAATTTATAAACCATGGGCGGTTTATAAGTTTGTTTCGAAAGTATAGAGGGTAGCGTGTACATATGCCAAACCACAAGGGTGGAGTACTATTTACCCTATTAGAACGACAAAAGAAATGACAAGATTAAAAATGAAGTGATATAAGAAGACGTAGTGGTGACCCGAATTGAGGATATGATACACTTGTTATAAAGTGCAAATGTATGGAGATTGTACATTATAACACAGATAAAGAAAGACATAAAATTAGTAGGATGAAAATATTACACTCTTAATAAGAATGCATGATATTGCTAGATCTAGATATTGTTTGATTTTATTAACATGTCAAAGCAAGTAAGTGAATATGAAGAAAGGGTGACACTCGTATTATTGCTAGCATTTTGCGGTGGACTTCTGACTGCAACCACTAGCACATAAATATATAGATGAACTTTTTAACAATATATGAGAAATTTTTTACAGATATGAAAGGTAGAACTCTTTGGCAGATTATGTTTCAAATCAATAGATCAAATGAAAGGTTAATGTAGTAATGAACTTCCTCTGCATAAGGACAATATTCTGGAATGAAATTATTGCTACTGGAATGGCTTTTCTGGTGAAGCAAAATCGCCCAGTGAAAACTGGAATCCATTGTATAAGCTCTTCTCTTGCAATAGCTTTTGCAAATTTAACCAACCCATAAGGTAGAAAAATGTGTTTGGTCATAGTGGCCATCCATGCCATAATCTTCATGTCTAGCAAATATTAGTTTAGTTTTCAATACAAATGTAGATAACGAAATGTCTATACATAATGATAATCATTTTGTTTGCCAAACAATGATGCTTTGCAGCCACATGCTCACGTAATCTTTCAAAGACGGACGTTCTCGGTAAGGTGGTCAAGTCTCTTCTTGCTATCATGTCCAACAAGTCTTCTGGAATTGTGTCAATCGTCTATGAAGAACAAAATTAAACAAAATCAGAATATACCAATCTTTATTTCCTGACAAGTGCATAAAACCTGCGGTTATTGAGAAGCGAAGAGAAAAAGAACTCTACACTAATACCTGGAATACAACATCATAAGTAAATACAATCTTTTTCTTATCCTCAACCTTTTGAGGAGATACAGAGCCAAAAATAGCGTGTTCGCGTTTTAGACGAGGATCGCACGTTGTCAGTTCGGTTTCATGATCGTAAGAGAAAATTCAACATGATCAACCCGTACCAGGTGTAGTTCATACAAAATACTATACTAACCAAAATTGTATCTCCTGAATGGGTCGACTTCAAAACCAACAACTCTTGCAATGCCATTTAGTCTATCCAAGTCGATCTTGAATGTAAATGTCAAATGATTGTGGATAAAATATTTCTCCTCTTTACTCTGCCAATTAAATCAAATAGAATAATTACTTACCAACTCAAAATATTTTAGACACATACTCCTAGGCTTTTGGAAAGCTCAACCTACATGAAAAATTGAAAGAGAAAATGAAGTGTATTAATTGACTAATAGGATTCATCTCACTGCATGCCCTTAGTTCATAAATTTTACTTATATATTGTAACTAAGCTTCATAACTACAGTTCAATCAGAGCTTAGCTACCAAGCTTAACTAACTAGCATGGTGAATGATATAGATTCGAGTTCCATTTCCTTCTAGGTACTTAGATCTTCCTCTAAAATTTCACCGATTCCTTGTTTCCTTTGTTCCTCCGAATACATAGATTGGATGCCACTGGACCAGCCTACGAAGAAAGACTTCCCTAACTAATTAACTAACTAACCTGCTAACTGCACTTTGCTTCCTAAGTTAGAGCTGAAGTGATCATTTCAGCTATGAATTATGACTCGACTGATCTTAGTAAGTTCCATATATATGACTAACAAAAAAAATTCAAAAAAGAAAAGAATCAGTAGACATACTCCAACATTTTGTACTTTATAACCAACATCGAAACCAGGTTCATACTCAATCCAGTCCGTATCAGGCCTTTTGACGGGTACAACCAAAGGAAGATTATCCGAAGTCCTGTTAACAGGAGTGGACAACAATTGTAAGTCTCATTCAATGGAATTATCAAATCAAAGTTTAGAGTTAACTAAAGAGGGATCTCACATGTTCACACGGTACTCATCATCTATCTTCTCCTTGAATTCTTTTGCCATTTTTGCATCAAGTGTAATACGACAAAGAACAGAACACTCTTATGGAGAAAGCATTTTAAACTGCAAAAAACAAGTTTTGATAAATAACTTACCTATGCACAACATAGAAAATAAATGAGTAGTCTTGGTTGAAAATATGGGATTCAGACCCCTTCTTTTTTTTTTTTGGGTTAAACGAAGGATGTAACAGTCATTTAAAATTGTTAGTCAACAAAACGAAATGTCTCAGCATAAAGCGTAAATATCTTAAATAAATGAAAAATATTTCAGGTCTTTAAAGGGCACACTCTACTGTTCACATCCTCAACCATCCCATAGGGTTTGGCTGCAACAAATAACAACAAATTACAAAATCTTATTTATAGGAAACTTTTCATAACCCCATTATCGTTAGATTAGACTTCAACTTGTCTTCAAATGGATGGACTTGGACTTCGAACTTTTAAGCCGAACACCAACAAAAGTGCATGGGGGTGGTTTGGCTGCAACAAATAACTACAAATTACAAAATCCTATTTATGGGAAACTTTTCATAACCCCATTATCATTAGATTAGACTTCAACTTGTCTTCAAATGGATGGACTTGGACTTGGACTTTAAGCCGAACACCAACAGAAGTGTAGGTTCTCAGTCTAATGCAAGGTATTAGAGTCAATCGTAGCACGAGTGTCTCAACTAAAATCATGAAAACAAAAAGGAATTGTTATGAGCTGAAAACTGACCACATAAGGGGAGTTCTGAATACCGTCAGCACGAAGAAATTGTCTGTCATTCTAGCATACCAAATTGTTTTGCAGAAGGTTACCTACATTGGCATGTCATTTCAAAGCTCACATTTTAGAGTAGACGCAAAGTAAGAGTACAAGTATTAGAGTTAGAATTTGACTTAATGTAGAAGTAGTAGTAGTTTACAAGTAGATATTAACTATTAAGCATGAGTATAAGCTTGGTAAATTACATACAATAACATGCCAAATAAGTATAAGTCAAAATGGTAGATTCATCATCTTAAAAATGGTGGTAGAAGTAGCTTAAGGGTAGATGTTAAAGAAGAGCATAATCTTTGGTTATATATAAGCATGTAGATTAACTTAGATGACACAAAACTCTGAAATATGGCATATCTTGTGATGTATTTTATGTTTCTAATCTTGGTATCCTCTTGCTCTTGCTCTTGCTTGTATTCAGTACTGAATGTTTTTGTCTATTTACAGGAAGCTTGGTTTAGGTGAAGCAAGACAAACAACAGTAACACTCCAGTTGGCTGACCGTTCATTCAAGCACCCTAGAGGAGTAATTGAAGATGTGTTCGTTAAAGTCGATAAATTCATTTTTCCTGCAGACTTCATAGTTCTTGATATGGAGGAAGTTAAGGATATCCCGATTATACTTGGAAGACCATTTTTAGCAATTGGGATAACACATATTGATATTCAAAAGGGTGAGCTCCATTTGCTAGTACAAGAGGAAGAGGTAATCTTTAGTGTTTTCAAAGCTTACAAGTAGCCAGCAACAAGTGATAGTTGTTTCTGCATTGACGCCTTACAAGCTATAATGTCTAACCATGGGGGTCAATTGGATCTCTTGGAGGCTAGCTTGTTACAAGATGATTCTTTTGTTCTAGTTAGATTGGAGCACAAGAAATATTGGTCTACTAAACAACTAAACATGGGTGTGCAAGCAATGGGTGAGAAAGGATTCTTGCAATTGAATGAGCTAGAAGAATTCTGTGATGAAGAATATGGGAATACAAGAATTTACGAGGAGATGACAAAAGAGTGGCATGACAAATCCATTTTGGGCAAAGATTTCTCTCCTGGACAGCAAATACTTCTTTATAACCCACAAATTCCTAGAAAACGCAAATTGAGATGGTCAGACCCTTTTGTTGTATTTAAGGTATTTTCTTATGGTGTTGTAGAGGTCACCTATCCAGAGAAGGGGACATTCAAGGTTAACAGACAATAGTTGAAGATTTATTGGGATGATGAATTTGATAAGCACAAGACTGTTGTCAACCTTAATTTGTCGTGAAAAAAAAATTTGCCCCGTCTAGCTGTCGACGCTAAAACAAGCGCTTTTCGGGAGGCAACCCGAGTTTTCTTAATTTTGCTTCTTTTAATATTATTGTGTTTAGGTTAGTTGATTTTCAAGTTATGTTTGTTATATCTAACTTTTAATTTTTCTTGTCACTTTAGATTCAAAAACAAGTTTGGGGGAGGATAAGCATAAGAAAAGCTCCATCAATCAATTCAGAGTAGAAATATGCGAACGATGGTGTTTGGGTTGCATAAGATGTAACGCCTCGAACCAACACTCCCACGCCTACAGGATACCCTCTGGGACTTGGGCCCAAGCGAGTACCGAGGCCATGGCGAGTGGGCCCGGAAACGCACTATGCAGTATTGTCCGCTGTGGAGCCCATACCCCTCACGGATTTGTCTTCACCCAGCCACTGCCAGGAAAAGTGCGCTGCACAATATGAGGAGACTTCTCCTTATATCTAGTAGCCCAAAGACCTCCACGTCCGATGTGGGATATTACACCCGTCCCCCCTTGGGGACCCAGCGTCCTCGCTGGCCATGCGAACGCGTCGGCTCTGATACCACCTTTGTAATGCCCCGAACCAACACTTCCATGCCTGCAGGATACCCCCTGGGACTTGGGCCCAAGCGAGCACTGAGGCCATGGCGAGTGGGCCCGAAAATCCACTATGCAGTATTGTCCGCTATGGAGCCCATACCCCTCACAGATTTGTCTTCGCCCAACTACTGCCAGGAAAAACGCGCTGCACGATATGAGAAGACTTCTCCTTATAGCTAGTAGCCCAAAGACCTTCGCGTCCAATGTGGGATATTACATAAGATGCACACATGGGAGAGAAAAAAAAACATAAATAGAGCTGTGAGGTAGCGCTGTTGTGCTAGAATTTAGCGCAGCTGCTCTGGTTGAGTTAAAAAGTTACGTTCTGGAGGAGCTGTTAGAAAAAAGGGTAGCGCTGTTGCGCTAGAATACAGCGCAGCTGCACTGGCAGTGTTTCAAAGTGACGTTTTTCAGAGAGCTGTGGAAACAAAAATAGTGCAGGCACAGAGCAGCTACGCTACCATCCTTGCGTTTTGACGTTGAAAAAAAAAATTTTGAAAACTAAAACTCTTTTTTCTTCTTTCCGCCATCACCCCCAAGACACACACATACACCTCTATCTCTCACAAAACCCTCAGCCCATAACACAAAATCCATAAACCTCTCCCAAATCTACCCATCTCTTTCATGATTCTCTCTCTCACGACACACACGCTCTCTCTAATCCACCCAACCAAAACAAAACTCTCCCTCACGTCTCCCTCTTAAACTCTCTCTTTTTCATGATACCATCTCTCTCACCCACCAAACCCACGTAAGTCCTCTCTTCTCCTTTGTAGTGTTGGCTTGCACCGAAAGACAAAAAAAAAAAGTCAAACGCGAAGAAGAACGGGGCTGTTGGCCACTTCTGTTGGTGTTGTTTGTGTGGTGTGAACACTGGTGATCTATGCTTTTGAGTGGAGTAAGTTATGAGCTTTCAATGCACAACACCTGCTTGATAAAAAGTGTCAATGAGGCAGTAAGAATAGGCAGTTTATATTGTTGTATTCAAGTTGAATCCACTGTGAAACTAGTTGGTGGTTGCGTTACATTGTGCTTTAGAGCTGTGTTGTGGTAGTGAGTGTGTCGTATTTTGATTGCACTAGGCTTGTGCATTGTGACAGTTGAAATTGTCTACTAGCACATACCTCCCCTCGGATGACGAATGACATGGAACCTCAGGGAAGTCCTTTTCTTTCTTTTCTTTCATTTTTGCCATTGAGGACAATGTCTCGTTTAAAGTTTGGTGGTAGTCGCTTTGTGTTTAATGTGTTGACTTGTTCTACCTAGTAATAGTTTGGTTGTTTTGATTTATGTGTCTTGTTGTTTTCATTTCATTCTATAAATAAAATAAAAAAGGAAAAACCAAAAATAGTTGAAAATGATGCTGAAAAGATAAGAAATTAGGCCAATGATGAGTAGCATAAGAATGACGTGGTAGTAATGAGGATAATTGACAGAAACTTAGTTTCATTTTACAAAGAATCCCCATCCAATGCTCACCTAGTCTCGCCTAGTCATGAGTTTACTTAGAGAAGGTTTATGTAAGCTTAAGTAACACATAAAAAAAAGAGAAGGACTTTAGAACTTGCTTGATTGTCACTCAAGGCAAAATCCTAGGTTGCGTAGCATTAAAGAAATGATTTAGGCCATCTTTGGACAGTTTGAGCCTTTCAAGCCAACTCATTACTAATTGATTATCCCTAGTTTACCCCTTTGAGCCTGAATTAGCCTTTTCTTTCTTTAGCCAGTAATAGCTCCCTTAGCCTTTCAAGTTTAATTTCCTAAATAATGACCCCCTACTTGTAGCATGTGATCATTCTAGGAGGATCATTTCGAGCTATGTTTGTGTTGAAGGATGATAATTGGGTGGATTTGTTTCTTGCTTATATGAAAAAAAACACTGAAAAAAAGCCAAACATGTTCTTGAAAAGAAAATGAAAAAAAAGAAGAGTCACATCCCTTATTTTTACAATACAAAAATGCAAGTTTGGGGGAGTGTAGACTCTTAGCTCAGAAAGTGTTGAGAATGAAGAAGTGAAAAGAGAAAAAAAAAAAGAAAAAAAGAAAAAGAAGAGATGTGTTGATACATTTTTCTGTGTGAGAAATAGAGTTGGCATGAGCTCTAGTGAAAGTCCTAGAATGGTTTTGGGAGTTATATTTGAAAGTATGATAAATATTTGTGGCCAAGGCATAATAAAACTAAAGTATTATATTAGTAAAACTTAAACCCATTTGATAAGCTTAAATTGAGCAAACCAATAATTACTTTTCTTTTTCTTCTCTCGAAAACCGATTGCTTCTTACCTCAAAATAAACCCAAATGCAAATTTAGCCAAAACCACTCTTAAGCTTCAAACCAATAAAGCTCCTACAATCTGATTAACCCTCGCAAGTAAGTGGGTTTGATTAGCTTTTGTGATTTTCATAATTCTTATATGTATAAATGTTTAAAATAGTACAAATGAACTCTTGTAATGACTTGGGTAATGGATTATGTGGCTGATATGATTGGTAGAGCATGAAACAACATAAGTTAAGGTGGTGATGGTCACGGGTGTATAGAGTAATATCAAATTATGATGAATCTATGGAATAATATGGAGAATTGCATGTGTAATTGGCTTGTGGGGTATACATGTGTAGTATACATTAATTAGTTTGTGAAATATATATATATATATATGTGTGTGGTATGTTATTGCCGTGTGTGTATTAGTTGTATAAGCTACCTATGTAATTCACAATGCTATTGTCCAGTACTTAGAGATTACATGTAAATAAAGTATATTACGTGCATGAGTTGTGTTTGTTGAATTGTGAAAGAAAAAGAGAAAGAGAAAGGAAAACCTTATGATGTAGGTGATAGTTTATCATGCACATGTAGGAAAGATAAAGGCAGTATAGTTGTTAATGGACCAACTTATATGTAGTAACTAAATAAACGTGAAATAATGTTTCAGTCACTCGTGTAGTGTTTGACTAATTAATGCTAGTATGGTAAGTGTACATTATATACTTCAGGATCTCAATTGAACTGGTTATTTTGCATAACCAAGTTAGCTTGAGGGTGTATTTTAGAGAAAAAAACTATAATATTGATTTCGACAAGCTAAGGTAAGTTGGACAACCTTTTTGCACTTAGATCCCCTTTGGTTCTCTCCCTACTGTTTCAATTTTATGTCTTATATTCTGAAATTTGTTGACTCCATTCTGAAACGCTTATCATTTGAAATCTTGTACTCAACTTCTAGTGAGGGATTGTGGCATTTAAGTACTGATTATGATAATCGCTATGTGTTATCTTTAGAGCTGTGACAGTCATTTGGTGGGTGAAATTGCTGCATACTCTTAGTTCTGTACCCGTAGGTGAGGGACTCTTCACTCTACGGAGGTGTGGGCTGCAAATGGCCATTCTATGACCTCGACGGTAGGAGATGGTTCACCGTTTGAGGATGAGGCTTAGAAGCCTTCTGTTATGGTGTGGGAAATTTAGCTCTCACTATCACGGCTCTAGGCGATATTTATGTGTTATATGATAATATGATATTATACTTTGAAATATTGTTAAGTTTGTACGATGCTTCAGTATAGATGGAATTGTGAGATAACTGCTCAGGTTGTGAAAACCTGTTGCGTAACTCTGATGTTAGTCTTATGTGTATGTTTTGTATTGATCAAGTTATGGTTTGGTTCTGGACTAGTATAAACTAACTATTCTTCATTGGTTCCTCTTTTGGATACTCATGTGCCTCGACTCCGCATTGCAAGTTTGATTTAATTTTAATTTCTATATTGCATCATTTAATTGGACAACCCTCAGAGCCTGACTCCGAGTGATCACCTTACTGAGCTTTCTTTGCTCATGATATCTATTTATTTGCTTCGTAAGGGAATGTGAGTCCAGTTATCAGGAGGATGACCAGTCTTAGAACCCCTACCTCAGTTGGTCTGTGGTATGCTTGATTTCTTTTGTAGGACAAATCCAGCTAATTTTTGGATATGTCTATGTTATTGTAGATTATTAGTAGAAACTATGTAAACCTTAGTAATGTATTTTTGTATGGTAGAAAAGGTGTAAATCCTAGTAAAGTATTACGTTTGGTTCAAACAATGTAAATATTTTGACAATGATGATTTATAGATGCTCTGATGTGAGTTTAACTGGTTTTGTCACTCATTATATTGGCATTGGATTAGACGACTTTGCAGGTTTGAAATGAATTGCGTAAGTCCTTAGCGAGTCGCGCCCCGGGTATAGGGTCCAACCAAATTTAAAGTCCTAATGATTTGTGATGCTATGACTAACCTACATTAATGGAGAGTGGCATGAAAAGTGAGCCTATGAAGTCCTAAATGAGTTAGACAAAATATCAACATTAACAATTTGCTTAGCTTGCATAAACTTATCCGGGTACAATTGGTTGGGATGGAGGCTATTCACATACTCACTTAGGGGATTTGGAGTAAGATGACATCTATTTTGAAGTTGATATCGTTTGTGGTTACGATTTTTGAAATACCTTCTGAGGTTGAGCTTTACAATATTGCTACTGAGGCTGTAAAAATTTTCTATCGTTCAGCGTCGTTTTTAAGAGGTTAATTATGTTGAGTCATTAATCTTTAGGGTGTTTGTGAGGCCCAACCCCGAATAACGTGTTTTACCTCGATTTGCATGCCTTAGACCCAGAATTATATGACCGACCTTAGATTACGTGCCCTGTCTTTGTTTTCGTGCATGCCTCGTCATACGTGCCATGACTTTGAATTGCGTGCCCTAATCTAGGTCTAAGAGTCCTACCTCAATTTATGTGTATTGCATTGAATTACGTGTCTTGCATTGGTTCACGTGCATTCACCTAGGGTTACGTGCATTTGTATTAGAATTTATGCATTTATCTTGAAGTACGTGTCTTACCTCGTAGTTCGTGTCTACCTCGTGATTCGTGCTCTATATTGATTTTTGTGCGTGTCTCGTAGTGCATGCCCTAGACCTAGGAAAGCGTGCACGTACACTAATCAACAAAGAATCCTACATAAAGCACTAGACTATAAAATAATCATACACAATCCACTAAGCAATATTATATTTCTAATTCAAATTCTCTACAAAATCCACTAACAATAAACAATTCTTTCTACACAAACACCTAAACATTCTTTATTCTTTATTCTTATTCCAAAATCAATGCACCTCAAATTCTACACATTTTATAATCCCTAATATACTCACACAAATCTGAAAATTCAGAATTTTCCATGCTATACATGGCCCTACAAAGCCATTTGAGCAACTTTGCACAATTAAATAAATTCTAGACATTCCTATGACACACACACAAGACACTAGGCATAAAATAATCCCATACACCCTACCCCAAGCACCCTATCTCGACCAAATCACCCTAAGCATGCCTCACAATTCAAAATTGCACAATTAACAAAGCAAAAATCAGATTTGAAAGGCTCAAGGCCACCACACACACACACAAGCATCATTTCTCTCTCAAACTCTTCCATTCTCTCTCCATTTTCGACCAAGGCAACCTTTGAGTTCCCAAGACTTCTCACAAGCTCTCAAGGACTCTCTAAGACTCTCCCAAGCTTGGCCATAGCAAGCCATAGCAAGAAAACAGGCAAGAAAGTCTCATACAAGCTCATAACTCAACATTTTCGGCCTAGGTAAAGTTTTGATGGTTTTCTTCCATTTATTTTTGTTCTAAACATATGCACACCTTCTACACAAGCTAACTAAGCTAGGATTTAAGGGAAATCAAGATACCTCTCGGCCAAAGCAAGGAAAAAGGTCTAGCTGTGCGATTCAAAGAGCGTTTGTGCATCTTCATCTATCGATTTGCTAAGGTGAGGGTTAAACTCTTTTAAAAGCTTTCAAAAATCATATGCATGCCTTCATATGACTATATTTACCTCTATAGTTGTTGTATATGTGTGTACATGAGCTTATTTGACCATGCATGGCTAGATTTTTGGCTAGAACTTGAAGATAGGTAAAAACGTGTTTCTAGCAATTTTCTGATCTTGTAGTACGAGGTGAATTTGGCTTAGTAAAACTTGATAAAAATGCATGAGAATTGGTAGGTTACTAGTTTTTCCAGTTCTGAGCATTTTTTGTAGAAATAGTCCAAGGCAAATGTTGGCTCTAAGGCCTCCAAAATGGTCAAACATCGTGAGGTGTCTAAATCTGGAAAAATTGGGAAAATGAAATAGGTTTATGGCAGTTTACTGACTTTATAGAACGAAGCGTTTTTGACCTAGTAGATGTTGGTGAAAATGAATAAAATTTGGTAGGTTGCTAGATTTTGTAGTTATGGACATTTTTTGTCAGAAATAGACCAAAGCCAATTCTGACTCTAAGACCCTAAAAAATAGTAAATATCATAATGTGTCTAAAACTGGACAGTTTTGAGTAGTCTCACGGTTTTGGCCATAACTCCTAAATTCGAATTCCAAACGATGCGAGGTTTGTTCCTAGATTTAAATCACTCATTAATATTTAATTTGACATTTTATTCACTGAAATTGGAGATTGTTTGTTTGTCTAATCGAATGTGGGAAAACAGACCATTACAATGAGGTTTTGTTTAGTGATATGCTTTGAAACATGTTGTAACTTCTCTTGTGGTAATGAATGCTTGGAATTGTGGCACTTAGATGTTATGTGGACTGTTGTGACTGGTTGAGGTTGCTTCATTTGATTGATGTATGGCTTAGGATCACTAATTGATGAATGGTTTGCTTAACCGCATGTGTAAGCACGAAATTAAGGCCCTATTGCTTATGAAAACTTGTTAAGTGATGATCCTATGGTTAAATGCGTTCAATTGTGTGGTTAGTAGGCTGCCTAATAAATGTTAAGTATGCTTGAAATGGTTTAAGTGTTACTTGTGGTGCTTAGCAAACAAAACCAACCCCGAGCACGGCCTTGTAAACCCTAATGGCCCCGTAGACTCCCAAGTCATAGACCACTCTTGTGTGAATTATAAATTGATGTTGAGGAATGTTAATGGGCTGCCCGGAATTATTTTTATAACTCTAAATATGATTCTCGATGATTACATGTTGATAAGTAAACTCTTCTTGTACCCGGTCTCATGTAAACGTTGTTGCATGCTTGTATAATCTTAATACTTGATGCGTGAACCCCGAAATGAGTTATATGACTTGATTTACATGTGTTACATGGCTGCCCGTTTAATGTTCATATAACTCTATGTTTTTTACAAAGTGAGAATTCGTGTTAAGCATGCCTCGTTCGTTTACTTGTCAATATGTGATCTTATACTTACTCAGAGGCAACCTACTTTATTGTCCTCCTAATGTGAATTGTTAAAAGTCATTCTATGACTTATTTGAACATGATTACTTGGCTGCCCGTGGAAGTTTAATTGCTTTCAAATTGATATATGAGATGATTACATGTTCTTACAATGCCTTATATGCTAATATGTCAAAATGTGATCATATACTTGCTCGGAGGCAACTTACTTTGTTGACCTCCTAATGTGAAATATTAAATGGCATACATGTGCATTGCATATAAGGTTGCAACCTTTCATTCTGGCATGGTAGCGTTTCACGCACACCGGGCTGCATCGGGCTTGCCGGTGCTACCGTGACTACCATGATCCAATTCCCTCTCTCGCTTGGGGGCTAGACTTCCTTGGAGAGTTGGGTCGTAGGATTTCGGGGTACATCCGGAGTACACCCATTTGGCGTGATAAGTGAATAATTGAAGCGGACGAAACAACTGTTGTCAGAAATGATCTTGAGAGCAAATGCTCACCGATCGATCTTGAGAGCGAAAGCTCACCGTATCCTTTTCACTATGTGTTTAAGTACTCTCGCTTGGTTCCTAGAGGACCTCGGGGAGGAAAGACAGGTAAATGTGTTCATTTATATTTATGTTATATTATGTTTTTACTCACTCTATATGACATGTTTCCAAATGAGTTTTCATAAGTTTAACTAGAAAAGGATTTCAAAACGTTATCTCTCGTTCCCCCTCGCTGAGTTCATAAGGACTTACCCTCTTTTTTGTCACAGGTGCAGCAGATTTGGAATAGGTACCCGAAGTAAATGTGCTTGTTGATGATTCTTTGAAGTGACTACGTGCTTTTGTTCTTTGCCTGAAAGTGGTTGCTATATGGATGTTGTATTTGATTGCAAACTGTTCATTTTATTGATGTAAATGACCCCGTTGTAATTTGAGTATAATTTTGGCTTGTACTGATTATAACCGGATAAACTCTTTATTGGTTGTTTGCTTTCATTATCTTGAATAGTTGTTATCATAGGTGTTTAAACCACTAGGTGAAGAAGCATATAATGAAACTCTATCTAATCTCACTTATGTGCTTATGCGTAAGCTAAGGGATAATAAGTACTTGCAAGACAGGAATTGGCAAATAAAAGGGACATAGTTATCATGCTAGGCTTGTCAATCAAACAAGACTATCGAGATAAATTAGTAGGCATATCTATTTATAACAAAATATGAAATTTTAGTTGGAATTGAATCAATGATTAAAGGTTTTGAGGTATTTTAGAAAATTAGGGCAAACCAAAGATCCTAAATATAGCCATCATGCTGCCGGTTTTTTGGAAAAACTTTTGGAGTTCTAGGCCAACATTAAGCATTAAATTATAACAAAAGGCTAAGTGTGTGAAATAACGATAATGATTTAGGTCACACCCTATTCTAGTCTCTATAGGTCGGGTTGGGGCGTAACACCCTATATTAGAATGGTATCAGAGTTTAGTTTACTAACTAGGCGTTAGTCGGGTTCAACTCTCGGACCATGGGTAGAAGGCCTAAGGTAATTATGATGTCTTGTTTATATGTGTTAATATGTGCTAATGTGCTTTAATTGCTTTAAGTATTGAATATTATGTGCCTTTGTGGACCATATGTATTCTGTATCATGCATACCGACACGTCCTCAATAATGCATGCATGCTTTTATACTTCTTCCTTGATACATGTGCATGTTATATAACCGTGAATCACTGTTTATACACATAGATAGTTAGGATTAGGACTTTCAAGGAATTGAATTTGTGCAAGATGAACGAAAAGGCTCAGTTAGAGATTTCTCGCATCTTCACAGGTACTCGATGGATCGTATGTATTATTGGATATGCATATATAAAATGCATAGCACAAGTATAAATGTTGAGGTAAAGTTGTCCCCTTATCTTTGGAATACCCATACCTATGATTAAGTTATCAGTTTTATAGCTATGAAGTTCTTGATTCCGTTAAATCGTTCTTCTAATTGTGGTTCAAGCATAAAGGTTAATGACATACAACTTTCCTTAAGATATAAGAGTATACTATTGGACAAGTGGAGCAGAATATGTATATTCATATGCTTATAATGGAAGTTTGACTTAAAGGTTGCTTTTGAATCAAATTCTTATATCTTAAATTGGTGTAATGACTATTTATATGATTGAATTTTTACTTGATTGGAATGAAGCATTGATGAATCCGAACGGTGTATACTGGCGAGTTTCAAGTTCACTAAATGGTAAGACTGCGACCTAGAAATTAAGAGGTGAATTCGTGGAAGTTGACAATAGTTTACTTTTAGGGGTTAGATTATTAAGACATGGATAGTGTATTTGAGTGACTTAACAATGGATAATCTCAAGACATATAGGCAACTCTGGAGACCGAATTTAACAAGGTTGATGATTATTTAGTATAACAAGATATAGGGATGCTGGAATCGAGGAATTCACGTAGCTAGAACTCGTGTTTGGAAGACTACACCTAAATGTTAGGTCAAATAGAAGTGTAAGGTATTGAATTATACATTAGATGACTAACGTTGCTAAAGATCCTAAGTTGGATATTTGTGATATTAAGAAACATGGTATTAGTTTGGTGCCCCTCGGATTTAGCTATAATTATGCAAAGTAAGTCATTCTACACACTCATTATTTGATATCCTAGAGGATATTAGGAAGCATATATCCCTAAGTAATACCGATGGACCTGGTATATAAACCATGGAAATGATATTAAGCATCTGGTTGCAAAGTGGAGTCGTTAGGGTATGATTAATAATCCTAAATAGCTAATAGTGAGTATGCATGATGATTCATGGTAAACCCTAGGACCTAAGGTCAATGAGTCTTGATGCTCTTAGCTAGTTGAACATGTAAATGAGAAGAGTAAGATTTCATATAGTTAGGATAGAGATAAAATAGAGTCATAATGACCCAAGAGACTATTGTTAGACCACCGTATCTATGTGCACCGTTTCACGTCTAGAAACTAGCGATTGGTAGACTTCAAATTGTGGTCGTTGAATAGAGGGGTGGATCTTGTAGTGATAGTTAAATGAGTGGTTGATTACTTTTGAAGTTCTATTAGGTTATGTTGAAGGATGTCTCGTGGTCATAATTCTTATGTTGAAACAACCTTGAAGTTATCTCGTGTAAGTATCTTATGAGCTCAATCATTTCGGTACCCATTTATAGTCCTAGGATTGTTGTTGTACGGCCGGTAACCTAGTAGAGCATTGATATCACTTACATGGCTATGAACCCAGCTTAGTAACATTAATGTTGAAGATATATTGGCGGGCATTAAGTGTTCGAAGGAATGACTAGGTCGCTAAGTGAGTACGACCATTATCTTCTTAAGTATGACGTAACCTTGGATTGAGATGAGTGGAATTTATTTGAGGTTGAAACTATTCATCTTAGGAGTTTTGGATAAGATTAAAAGAAATTCTGAAGCCTCGTGACTTGAAAATAGAGATTTGAATAAGGAAATAAATTATGGATCACAAGCCGATGAAGCTTACTTGAAGAGTTGAACTAGTGCCACATGATTAGTTTATCCATGCAATTTTGATGGCAATTTGTTGGTGGTACTTAATAAACCTTAGAATTCGAGTTTAATGAATCTCAACGGTCTTTCTCCTTGATTAGAAGCGTGAAGGTTAACGAAGCTGAGAAATGATGTTAGTGAATAGGAGCCTATAACCGGAAGACTAGTAATTAGAAGATTTACTAATCTAATGTACCTTCAAGATAAGAACTATGATACTACCGATAGACGACGACTTGAGATAGATTAGTTTGTTTGGTGAGTTCAACCTGAAAATAGGGTCGTATCGTAGAAATAATCCATAACATGTGTATATCCTACGTGCTAACAATTTTGAAGCTAGTAGATAGGATATGTAAATCGGATATAGACCTATCATCTTGAAATTAGCGTATGTCACCCTAGGATCATGGAATTATTGTGATATTCCTTTTGAGGTATGAATGCAAGATTGACACGACATAAGTCATGATTTTGGAGTTATAGTTATATAGTTAGAAAACCGATGCAGCTTTGATGACTATGTATGGAGATTCTAACCTTAGTTAATGAACTTAACCTTAAGATCAAATGGAAAATAGAGTCATTCAAAGGAACGAACTGTAAATGTGGGGGTCACACCGAATTAATGATTGGAGAAAGTTTGGAAGTGACTCGGTTTTAGAAAAGGGGATCACGGAGCGAGCAACGGCCCGGAGTAGAAATATCAAAAGCCAGAACCCATCTAAATGACCCCAACAAGTAAGAATGAATTTCGGGATGAAATTCTTTTAAGGAGGAGAGGATGTGAGGCCCAACCCCGAATAATATGTCTTACCTCGATTTACATGCCTTAGACCCAGAATTATATGACCAACCTTAGATTACATACCCTGTCTTGGTTTTCGTGCATGCCTCTTCATACGTGCCATGACCTTGAATTGCGTGCCCTAATCTAGGTCTAAGAGTCGTACCTCGATTTACATGCATTGCATTGAATTATGTGCCTTGCATTGGTTTATGTGCATTCACCTAGGGTTGCGTGTATTTGCATTGGAATCCGTGTATTTATCTTGAAGTACGTGCCTTACCTCGTAGTTCGTGAATACCTCGTGATTCGTGCCTTGTATTGATTTCTGTGCGTGTCTCGTAGTGCATGCCCTAGACCTAAGAAAGCGTGTCCGCACACTAATCAACAAAGAATCCTACACAAAGCACTAGACTATAAAATAATCCTACATAATCCACTAAGCAATATTATATTTCTAATTCAAATTCTCTACAAAATTCACTAACAATAAACAATTCTTTCTACACAAACACCTAAACATTCTTTATTCTTTATTCTTATTCCAAAATCAATGCACCTCAAATTCTACACATTTTATAATCCCTAATATACTCACATAAATCTGAAAATTCAGAATTTTCCATGCTATACACGGCCCTACCAAGCCATTTGAGCAACTTTGCACAATTAATTAAATTCTAGACATTCCTATGACACACACACAAGACATTAGGCATAAAATAATCCCATACACCCTACCTCAAGCACCCTATCTCGACCAAATCACCTTAAGCATGCCTCACAATTCAAAATTGCGCAATTGACAAAGCAAAATTCAGATTTGAAAGGCTCAAGGCCAACACACACACACACAAGTGTCATTTCTCTCTCAAACTCTCCCATTCTCTCTCCATTTTCGACCAAGGCAGCCTTTGAGCTCCCAATACTCCTCACAAGCTCTCAAGGACTCTCTAAGACTCTCCTAAGCTCGGCCATAGCAAGCCATAGCAAGCAAACACGCAAGACAGTCTCATTCAAGCTCATAACTTATCATTTTCGGCCTAGGTAAAGTTTTGATGGTTTTCTTCCATTTATTTTTGTTCTAAACACATGCACACCTTCTACATAAGCTAACTAAGCTAGGATTTAAGGGAAATAAAGATACCTCTCGGCCAAAGCAAGGAAAAAGGTCTAGTTGTGCGATTCAAAGAGCGTTTGTGCATCTTCATCTATCGATTTGCTAAGGTGAGGGTTAAACACTTTTAAAAGCTTTCAAAAATCATATGCATGCCTTCATATGACTATATTTACCTATGTAGTTGTTGTATATGTGTGTACATGAGCTTATATGACCATGCATGGCTAGATTTTTGGCTAGAACTTGAAGATAGGTAAAAACGTGTTGCTGGCAATTTTCTGATCTTGTAGTACGAGGTGAATTTGGCTTAGTAAACCTTGACAAAAATGCATGAAAATTGGTAGGTTACTAGTTTTCCAGTTCTGAGAATTTATCGTAGAAATATCCAAGGCAAATTTTGGCTCTAAGGCCTCCAAAATGGTCAAACATCGTGAGGCGTCTAAATCTGGAAAAATTGGGAAAATGAAATAGGTTTTTGGCAGATTACTAACTTTGTAGAACAAAGATTTTTTGACCTAGTAGATGTTGGTGAAAATGCATGAAATTTGGTAGGTTGCTGGATTTTGCAGTTATGGACATTTTTGTCAGAAATAGACCAAAGCCAATTCTGACTCTAAGACCCTAAAAATAGTAAAAATTGTAATGTGTCTAAAACTAGACAGTTTTGAGTAGTCTCACGGTTTTGGCCATAACTCCTAAATCCGAACTCTAAATGATGCGAGGTTTGTTCCTAGATTTAAATCACTCATTAAGCTTTAATTTGACTTTTTATTCACTAAATTGGATATTTGTTTGTTTGTCTAATCGAATGTGGAAAAACAGACCATTGCAGTGAGGTTTTGTTTAGTGATATGCTTTGAAACATTTTGTAACTTCTCTTGTGTTATTGAATGCTTGGAATTGTGGCACTTAGATGTTGTGTGGACTGTTGTGGCTGGATGAGGTTGCTTCATTTGATTGATATATGGCTTGGGATCACTAATTGATGAATGGTTTGCTTAACCGCATGTGCAAGCACGGAATTAAGGCCCAATTGCTTATGAAAACTTGTTAAGTGATGATCCTATGGCTAAATGCATTCAATTGTGTGGTTAGTAGGCTGCCTAATAAATGTTAAGTATGCTTGAAACAGTTTAAGTATTACTTGTGGTGCTTATCAAACAAAACCAACCCCGAGCACGGCCCGTAGACTCCCAAGTCATAGACCACTCTTGTGTGAATTATAAATTGATGTTGAGGAATGTTAATGGGCTGCCCGGAATTGTTTTTATAACTCTAAATATGATTCTCGATGATTACATGTTGATAAGTAAACTCTTCTTGCACCCGGTCTCATGTAAACGTTGTTGCATGCTTGTATAATCTTAATACTTGATATGTGAACCTCGAAATGAGTTATATGACTTGATTTACATGTGTTACATGGCTGCCCGTTTAATATTCATATAACTCTATGTGTTTTACAAAGTGAGAATTCGTGTTAAGCATGCCTCGTTCGTTTACTTGTCAATATGTGATCTTATACTTGCTCAGATACAACCTACTTTGTTGTCCTCCTAATGTGAATTGTTAAAAGATATTCTATGCCTTATTTGGACATGATTACTTGGCTGCCCGTGGAAGTTTAATTGATTTCAAATTGATATATGTGATGATTACATGTTCTTACAATGTCTTATATGCCAATATGTCAAAATGTGATCATATACTTGCTCGGAGGCAACTTACTTTGTTGACCTCCCAATGTGAAATGTTAAATGGCATACATGTGTATTGCATATAAGGTTGCAACCTTTCATTCTGGCATGGTAGTGTTTCACGCACACCGGGTGGCATCAGGCTTGCCGGTGCTACCGTGACTACCATGGTCTAATTTCCTCTCTTGCTTGGGGGCTAGACTTCCTCGGAGAGTTGGGTCGTAGAATTTCGGGGTACATCCGGAGTACACCCATTTGGAGTGATAAATGGATGATTGAAGCCGACCGCAACAACTGTTATCAGAAATGATCTTGAGAGCAAATGCTCACCGATCGATCTTGAGAGCGAAAGCTCACCGTATCCTTTTTACTATGTGTTTAAGTACTCTCGCTTAGTTCCTAGAGGACCTCAGGGAGGAAAGATGGGTAAATGTGTTCATTTATATTTATGTTATATTATGTATTTACTCACTCTATATGACATGTTTCCAAATAAGTTTTCATAATTTTAATTGGAAAAAAATTTCAAAACGTTATCTCTCGTTCCCCTTCGCTGAGTTCATAAGGACTCACCCTCTTTTTTGTCACAGGTGCAGCAGATTTGAAATAGGTACCCAAAGTAAATGTGCTTGTTGATGATTCCTTGGAGTAACTACGAGCTTTTGTTTTTTGCTTGAAAGTGGTTGCTATATGGATGTTGTGTTTGATTGCAAACTGTTCATTTTATTGACGTAAATGATCCCATTGTAATTTGGGTATAATTTTGGCTTGTATTGATTATAACCGGATGAACTCTTTATTGGTTGTTTGCTTTCATTATCTTGAATAGTTGTTATCATAGGTGTTTAAACCACTAGGTGAAGAAGCATATAATGAAAATCTATCTAATCTCACTTAGGTGCTTATGCGTAAGCTAAGGGATAATAAGTACTTGCAAGACAGGAACTGACAAATAAAGGGGACATAGTTATCATGCTAGGCTTGTCAATGAAACGAGACTATCGAGATAAATTAGTAGGCATATCTATTTATAATAAAATAGGAAATTTTAGTTGGAATTGAATCAATGATTAAAGGTTTTGAGGTGTTTTAGAAAATTAGGTCAAACCAAAGGTCCTAAATATAGCCATCATGCTGCCGGTTTTTCGGAAAAACTTTTAGAGTTCTAGGCCAACGTTAAGCATTAAATCATAACAAAGGCTAAGTTTGGGGGTGTTTGTTGGGTGTTTAATTTACATATTATTTCAGTATCCTTTTCGCTTAATATTTGTTAATCCTCGAGTAGTTTAGGAATAATTTGATGGGTTTTGTGTTTGTTTTGCGATGTAGGCGATTTCCATGAGAACGTCTGATTTTTGAAGTAAAATTAAAGAAAAATTGTAGAAGGACTAGCTTGCATTCAACCTGTGAAGCATTTGATGAAAAATCAGAATTAGCGCAGTAATAGTGCAGCTGCGCTGCGTTGCTGGAAATTAAAGGGTATTTTTGTAAATGGCGTGAAAAGAAGATAACCCCAAGATAAAAAGAAGAAAACAAACGTGAGAAGGGATTTCAGGAGGCTGGTTTTGGGAGTAGAGACAATGTTCCAGCAAGAGAGAAAGCGGAGGATTCTTGAGTTGAAGACGGAGAACAATTCAGAGACGAACTTCTACCACGATTCTTCTCCAAATCCTAGTTTTCTCTATCCCTTTTCCTATGATTGGCAATATGTTTTGGATTTTATTTAATTTCGTGATTATGTTTTAAGCCATTTTTCTAGGGCTACGATGTAGCCAGATTGTGAATACTTGATGCTTTTATTTTTGAGTGATTGATGAACTATTCCATATATGCGATGAGTATTTCATGCTAAGTTTAATGCTTGTGCTTGCCTAATCAACAATTGCATGATTCGTGATTTGATTTGAGACTGAGAATTGATAACTAAGTTAGACCACGTGTGAAATACCATTACATCGTCATAAGCTAGAGATAGTTATGAGATCTAGTGCAACACTTGAATTTCTAGGGCTTAATGTGTTCCATAAGTTCACAGTTAGTTATCTTGCTTATTGGGATAAGTTATTGATGTTTGAGAAAGATTAATATCTACCTTAGCGAAATTGCTGACAACGTAAGGAATATACGTCAATTGATTTCAATTAATAGTTTCAAGTAGGATTAATCTTGGTGAAATCGGAACCCCTAGAGCTTTTTAATTATTGAATTACCATCTTTCGTTAATTTCGTAATTGCTTAGTTGTTATTTTTATAAGTTTCGTAGTTTCTTTAGTCATTAGTCGCAAATTCTCAATTCGTGATTGTCCAAATAAAGTTAGAACGAAATTAATTTCGGTAGTTAATAATCACAGTCCTTGTGGGAACTATCTTTACTTACTACTTTATTATTTGTTGCGATACGTGCACTTGCGTTAGATTTCACACAACAATGATTCATTTTCATTCCATAAAATTGATTGTCGGCAGGAAGATGGATGAGACAGGAGCAATCCATTTATTCAAGAATGCAGTAGAACAAGTCGTAATAGATGCAAATTCAATATAAGCTATGTCGACAGAAGCTTTGCACAGGGTGTTATGGCCACAGAATATATAACAACCTATAATGATGACTTGATCATGAAAAATTTGACATTTGGTTGTGCTGAATATTCTTTTGATGTTGAGCCAAGAATCAGTGGTCTCGTGGGTTTTTCTCCACGTAAATACTCATTACCAACCCAACTTAAAGAAAATGATTTCAACATGTGTTGTATTAGTTACACGTCAAGTGCTCATTTATTGCAGATGTTGAATTCAAACGAACCAATTTAATTGACATCAATTGTTACACCATTACGTGAAGTAAAGTGGAACCCTCGCCATTATTATATTTCTTACTTTGCCGGTATGTCAATTGGTGATACATGTTTGCCAATACGAGAAGATAAATGGGCTTTGAATCATTGGAATTCTAAGTTTGGTGCCCTTTTTGACGCGGGGACGTTCATCCCAAGGTTCCCTGAACGGATATATGCTATATTTCAAGATACCTTTAAGTACCAGATGAAGCATTGTTCCCTTGCACGGAATTCTAGGATTTTCAACACATGCTACAACATTCCAGATAAGGGTTTGGTTGACATACCGATCATCAAATTCTTGTTCCGCAATTAGGAAAATTATTCTTTAGTTCAGCCGCTAACCTTATCAGCATCCCAAACCATGACATACATGGGTGAGAATAAGTATTGTCTTGCATTTGCTAATGGATCAATGATAATTATTGCAGATTTTCAGCTGCATAAAACTCGTGTCACATTTAATTTACAAAGTTATTATGTGCAGCTTTGTTAGAATTCGTGCAGTATAAGTATGGAATGTTTTGGAAGCAATGTGACTAATTTGCTCAATCGATGAAGTTCTGTGGTGATTATGAAAAAAAAAAAGAGTAAAACAATTACTTGGTGTAAAATGAATCTGTTACACGTCATGTTGCAACATTAACTGGAACATCACTTCTTTCACATTTCTTTAATAGTCTGTTTCTCTAGTCAATTAAAGAGTTGTTCCACTTAATGTTCCAACATAGCTAGTGACAGTAAACAGTAGAGGAAAAACCTAAAACTGTAACAGAAATAAAGAACACAAAGATTTAACGTGTTTCAACTGTGCGGTCTACGTCCACAGGACCTCCCCTGGTCTAAAAAACTTGTTCATTAAGAAATATAACAAGTTACAACATCAATGGACTTACACAAGTAAAGACTCCTTTTTGACCTTTGACGCCTAGATGAAGAACTCCTTAACGAACTTCGGTTTGGCGACCTCCCCTCGACTTGCAACGTTCTTTTCCGAGAACTACACCTTCTTCTCCGGAAGAATAAATAAAGAAGACAATAATCTAATCACTCAAAAACTCATATAATTCACTCGTGACTCATTGTCAAAACAAACAAAGTTGTAACACTTAATACAATCAAAGACTAGAACACAGATCGTGTTGCAACATAACATGGAACACTGGACAGACCTCTTTTATATTTTCTTTGTCACTTTTGTTTGCCTCACTTTTTGCTACGACCTCTGCTTCATATTTATACTCAATTGCCTTTATATCAACACGTCTTGGGCTCCAAGAAAAACCTTATCTCACAAACCCTATTCTTTATTTCCTTGTGAATATGCAATAAATGTCATTCCTTAATCAGCACAAATCTTTTTCTCATATGATAAGTTACCATAAGATTTTTCCTGCACAATATAAAAGGTAAAAGCACAAGTATGATAACATCATAAGTTTTGCAAAACATAGCCAATCAATAATTGCCTTAATAATCTCCAATCAATTTAGCAATCGTCAATCAATCTAATGCCTTAACAATCTCCCTCTTTGGCTTTATTTTGGCAAAACCCTGATATCACAGTCAATGTAACCTCCTACTGCCCAAGTGCAACAAGGCAGGTGCAACATATAATGATCCTATTACAACATTCAGTAAAACAACAATATTAGAGCAACACAAATAGGAGAGTATCAGAGCAATGATCAGCCTATTGCGACATGCAGTGGAACACATATAAAAATGTATCAGAGCAGAAAAATAGTGCTCATGTAAAAGATAACAATCCTGTTGCAACAGATACTAAAACAACCATGTAGTAAATTAGCATAACCATAAGCAAATCAGTAGCAGCACAACATACTCCCCCTTTTTTGCCAAACCAAAGGCAAAGAAGTAGAGGCAAACTAACAGAGCAATAAAGCTAGCAAAATAAAGTGATCAGTAACAATAGCAGAGTAATAGAGACACAAAAAGAATTCGTTTAGCAACACAGATAAGGATGTATCAAAACAGCAAAGATAATGACCCTGTAAAATATAGTAACCCAAATATGATAACCCTGTTGCAATAATCAGTAAACTATCACAAACAACAATCAAACTTAATACCACAAAAATCGATAGCAGCAATAGACATACCAAGTAGCAATAGTAGAAAACAGTAAACACTAAAACCAGCAAAGTTTTAAAAGCAACAGAGTAATTCTCTCCCTTTTCGACAAAGCAAAGGCAAAGGAAGCAAAGTAGCAGCACAATAAGTTCATCAAGTCAACAACAGAACACACAACATCACGTGGAAGACTTTATCAATTACTCCATTATATCTTCCAGTCCCTTGAGAAGCTGAGCAAAAGTCTGAAAGGTTTAATCCTGATTAGCTTGGATAGTACTATGCTCTTTCTTGAAGTGGCTGCTGCTGTTGCGACATGACAGATGGATCAGTGGAATTATCGGCACTCCTAGTGGGTGGTATTGTTACAACATCAGTAGTCTCCCCCTGAATGTCGACCTTGTGCGAACCCTGAAGAAATTTCTAAGAGAAAAAAAAACAAGGGAGAGACGCTGAATAAAAATAAAAAGAAACACAAAAAGTTGCTAAAAAATCGTGTCCTAATTTCCATCATGAGTCAACTTAGGCAACTATCAATCCCACGATCTTGGGAATTTCAAAACCTACACAAATAGAGTAACTGTCAATTGGAGAATATCCAAAATTCTCATGTAAACTGTGATGCCCAGACCTGGCATATAGATTTTTAATTAGAATTACATATTTATTTTATTGAATTACATTTTGGAAAAACGTGCCATGAAAACTTTTCATGTTCATTCAATTCTACTTATTTGATTTGTCTAGAATGGTTATTTTATTCCTTTATTATTAGACTTTACTTCAATTATATTTAATTTATTTTAGTGTGAAGCTTTGTTCCGGAACTTTATTTATCATTATTATCTATAATTATTAAATTAAGTAATGAAAGTTCATGAAACAATTACTTTATTATTTTATGAGAAACAATTAGTTAATATTTCATTATTGTAATTATTTTAACTGTATTTAATCAACTTGCCGAGAATAATTATTTTGTTATTTTAGTATTTTATTTACTAAAAGTCACTTTGTGAATATTTTAATTAATTTAAATTGCTAATTTAGTGTGAAGTCCCGAATTTGAGAATGATTATATTGTTATTATTTTACCCTTTAGATATATATGAGTTACAATTAATTGATTTACGTAGAATAGTTAATAAATTATTATTCCCATTAATTGCGTTTAATTAATTTAAGGAATAATTGACTCCGGGATAATTATTTTAATATATTATATTGTTATTTAAATTTATCTTAGGTACTTTTTAATCGGTTGTCTTTGGTTTGAGTGCGAAGGTGGGCCGGGACTGAGCGAGTTTTTGAGACCACTCGATCTTTTAACTCTAATTAGTTGACTTTGAGGTCTACCATCACACATTTCAAAATGTGTATGTATATTTATTCATTAGAAAATAATAATAATAATAATAATAATAATAATAATAGATAAATAAACAGCAAAATAAACTCAGCCACATAAAGGTTATATCTCAACCACTCTCATGTACTCACACGCGTATAGCCACACAAACCCACCAACACAAATATGATTTTTCATCTCTCACACGACACACACATGTACTTCACCCACACATATTAAATCAACACTCATCTCACCACTTGCATTGCACATTCACGTCGGGCAGAGGGGAAAACAGGGAAAGAAGAAGAAAAGTTTGGGTAGAATTAGTAGCAGCCGCGGTGAGAGAGATAGAGAAGCTGCAGCTTTGGCAAAGAAAAATATAACATTTTAATTAGGGCTTAAAGCCTCTCCATTCGACGGCAAGCCCGACGAAAGGGGTAGGAACCAGATCCGAATACGGAATTTGAACAAGTGAGGGATATATGGCTTACTTGTATTTGTTGTGTGTATTTAAGTTTCTTTATTGTTAATTTGAAAATAAATTTATAATCTAAAGTTTGTGAGTGTTTGATAGCATGATCTTTAGCTTGTTCTTTATTTAGATGTTCTCACCATATGATTCACAAAGTGTAATAAGAAGTTATTATTAATATGATATCTTGCTAGTTAATGATCTTGTGATGAAGATGTGATGTTTGATGAAAGGCTTCTAAGAATTGAATCAATGTTAATCATGGTAAAACTAAGTGTATTACCATTTGTCAAACAAACAAGTAATAAGAAAATATATCTAATGCTTTCATGTGTGAGTGTGTATGAATTTGGGAGTGTGTGTGTGTCTCGACCAGACTGTTCAGCCGACAATGGACAGTCCGGAGAAGCTTCAGCCACGGCAGTCCCTTGTCGTGGCTTGACCCTTCATTCTGACCCCAAATTTATGTTATCAAATGCGGTAAGATTGTGTGTAGGAAGCTGTGTCTTGAAGTGTTAAATGGAAGCTCTCATCTAACTTGTGATATGAGAAGATATTGTTGTGGTTCATAGTAGTTAGTTGGGGTTACTTGGCAGCTAGTTAAAGAAGTAAGCCATGTAAAGAATTGATGTTTGCTAAAGGTGCTTATAAACATTTAGTGGTGCTTAATGAAGTGTACCTAGTATATTGTAGGCTGGATTTCTTCTTGTTTAGATATCGTATATGGGTGTGTATGATAATTCATGTGTGGTAAAGTCTTAAAATTAGTTTTTTATAGTAAAATAATTGCAAAAGCATGAATTTCGAAAAATCTAGAAATTTAGACAGAGTTGCATGCCTAAGTTGTAGGACAGATTTGACCCAGCAAATGTTGATGAAATTAGCTGAATTTTGGATATATATAGTAGATTCATAGTGGAACAAAAGTGTATTTCTAAGGCTTGGCCAAATTCTAGCTCTAATTACTCGTTTTCAGATGATTTTCGAGAGACACGTAAATAGATGAAAGCAGGACAGTTTCTGCCAGCGTTTTTTTTCTTTTATTTCTTTGCATTGTGTTGGTTGTATGCTAAACTAGGTTTATACTAGTAATGTATAGTATATCAGAGTGTCGTGTTATGTGGTTTGCAAGTTCATTGGTTTACTTACAACCATAGATTTCGTGGTTACAACATAGATAGATTGGGTGGCAGGGTTGACCAAAAGGGATTCAAAATCCTTGATGTAGGTTGGTCTAAGGTATGTTTAGAATATGAAAGTTTAGTAAAATGGATTGAAGTAAGATTATTTAACTATAAAACATCGTGTAAGAGTTTTGCAATTAAGTTGAATAGGTAAAATTGATTGAATAAATTAATTGTTGTTGAGGACTAGAGATTAGCATGTGACTTATCTATTTTGACTTGTAATTCCTAACATGGTGGTGTATTTGCTCAATAAAGTAATTAGTTAGAAAGCCAAAATCTTGAACATAGCTAAAACTATTTGGTAAAGAATAAAAATAAGTAAAATAGCGTATTATTAGACTTTTATGAATTAAGTCTACTTGATATATGAATAACTATTTGAGCTTGATATACTTGAACTTGATAAGTGTTTGTGATTGTTATTGATTATTAATTGTCTAAGGGCAAGGACAACCTACTTTGTTATCCTCCCCCTCTTGTTATCAAATTGCCATTTCATGCTCGTATGTGATGTTTGTGATTGATTTTGGGGTTGCGCAACCTTTTCGGACATGGTAGCGTTGAGAAACACGGGCGGCATCAGGTTTTCCGTGCTCCCTCGACTACCATGGTGCCTATTCCCTTCTCGCTGAGGTATAATCCACTACCCCAGAGGCGTGGTTCACCTGTTGGGCATGGACCTACCTCAGGAGAAAGGGTCGTAGGATCGGGATACATCCGGAGTATCCCAACTTGTTGGAGTAAGGGTTTGCCGGCAATTTCTTGAAGAACATGGCTCGTGGTTCGAGATTAAAAGCAAGAAGATGAACTGTATCCTTTTTAATATGATTGTTACTTATAATTGTATTCCTAGTAAAAGTGTTGATTAATGTTGAGTTGTTGTAAATGTGTGAGATGTTCTACTGCTGTTCATGATTTGTTTCCGAGCTAAAATTTCTGAAGTAAGCTTGTAGCTTTATTTCCTTGACTTAGCATTTAGTCTTACAATTGATTTTATCACTTAGTCTTATTGTTACTTGAGCTACATGATATACTTGCTTATCTGTATTGCATGAAAACCTTGTGAAAACCTCTCCGGGTATTTGTACACCTTCCTCACTAAGTATACTCTTAATGTATACTCATTCCTATTTTCTTTAACTATTGCAGGCGAGGCAGGCTCAGTTCCTTTGGAGACGGAGGAGGAGGCTCGAGGGTCTCCTTGAGTTCTTGTACAGTGTTATGTGGTAGTTCCTGTAAATGTAGTAGTTATATGTAATCTTTTGAGGCCAGTGTGTCTTGTAAATATTTGATTAATATAAATATGTAACTAAGCTAAAGTTCACCAAGGCTAGTGGTCTGTAATATTTTTTTTTTTGGATGACATTAAGACTGTTAGCTAACTAATCTAGAACTCTATAGAATATTTTGCTAAGATTAGATAACTAGCGTTATCTTGGGAACTTCAATGTCTTATGTTATTTGTGGAGTTTCTATGTGATAATTCCTCTGGAAATAGGTGTTGGAATATCCTATAAACAGGGGAGACTTCGCCCATTTTGCCTCGTTTTTTTTCGTGCCTCGGGTATGGGATCGGGACCCCGGTCTCATGAAGGATCGGGGCGTTACACAAACACTTTCCTTTCCGACCATTGATGTATTGCACAATGAAGTAACAACATATTGACACAGGATATACATAGTTATCCAAAAACAATTTAGAACCGACGTTGCAACAATATTTTCCACAGTATCACCAATTTGCTCAAAATCCCATGAGATTTCATCCTTTTTTTTAACAAAACTAAATAAATTGAAATACAAGATGAATCCAGGCAGCATGACATTACTCAAGAAACTTTACTAATCAATACTCATTTCAATCAAGGATTTAATTAATGAACCATGTGAGTGTGTATGAGAAGTAGAATTCAGATAGCCATCACCTTCAAATCCGCAACGTGCAGGTACTCTCCTTATCATCTCAAACATACCTGATCATTTATTCATCTCACAGGAAAGCACAATATTTTTCCTTTGTTCCAGCCTATATTGTAACTGGCTGCTGCATACAGTTTTTTTTTAAATGCAATTTGTTTTGTTTACTGTTTTAACTCATGTTGCAACTGGTAGCTTTCATTCCAATCTTTTTTTATTTTGGATCAAGTAGCTCTTTCCAGTTCATGAAACTCGTATTCTTTCATTCTTTCTATTTTTTTTTTTAAATTTTGATGATGAATAGAATACAAGAATGAATTTAGAGAGACTTCTCTCTATGTCCCTAGTTATCAGACAAATCAAGCTCCTGCACTTCCAGACTATCCAGATTAGCTTTCCCAACCTAGGCTTCAAGGTGTACAAGATATATGGTTCACAAATTAAATCACCAGTTGAATTGAATATCAGACTCTCAGATTTCACAAGCTTCTTTCAAGCTCATGTTCCCTTCCGTGATGCAACATTATAGACTATAAATTCTTAAAGCTTTTCTCAAGGTTTCAAATCTCAAAGGATCTAAAGCTTTAGTGAAGATATCTGTCAATTGTCTTTCTGTTGCAACATGTTCTAAGACAATGGTTCCGGTTTCAACAAGTTCACGAATAAACTGATTTTTGGGTTCTAAGAGAGAAGTGTAGCACATATACCTTACAATGTCCCTAAAGTTCAGCTTGGGTTTACCTCTAGTTCAGATTTCATCATATATTGATCCAATCATATCCTCTGCAACATGAATTTTGTAAACTTGAGGCATTTCAGTTTGAATTTCCTTAGTGCTAACTCCAGTTGTTTTACTGCTTGTTGTAACATTGCATGAACCAATGTCTTTTTGCTCAGTTTCTGTTTCTGGCGTTGCAACAGTATCTATCACAACAGATCTCTTTGTCTGTTCTTCCTTCAGTGTTGCAATACTATCTGCACCATTTGCACCATCTGCATTTGGCTTATTAGTGCTTCCTTTTTTCCAGCGGTTCTCCTGTCTGCTTGCTCCTTAGCTTTGGCACACCTCGTACTGCACCTACATTCATAATTTTGGTCAGCAAATCATAATTCAAGTGTCCCAATCTCTGGTGCCAAATTCAGCGTTGTCACAAGTACTATTGTAACATGGCAATGGTTGTTCTTGAGATGGTGTGAGCATATAGTAGTTGTCAGAAGACCTTTTTCCTGTAAGCACACAATTATTAGTAATGTCTAACACATGACAACCATCTCTAGTAAATTCCACATGTAAGCCTTGATCACACAATTGACTAATACTGATAAGATTAGCTTTTAAGCCATCCACATGCAAAGCTTTCTTGAGTCTCGAAAATCCTTCAATATCCAAAGTTCCTCTTCCAAGTATTTTTCCTTTAACACTATTACCAAAAGTAACTTGTCCCTCATCGTGCTCCTTGTAGTTGCTCAATGCTTCACACATACCTGTCACATGTCTAGAACATCCACTATCAAAATAACAAGAGTTAGCGGTACACGATTGCATAGAGGTATAAGCAACAAAACAAGCTAAGTCTGATTTCTTCACCCATAATTGTCTTACCTTGTGTTGCAAAAACATATGTGATGATCTCTTTTGCTGATTGAGAGACTTACCTTTTTCCTGCATTCTTTGGAGCCTGAAGCAGTGAGGTTTAATGTGTCCAGGTGCAAGGCAGTAGTGACAGATGGGAATGAACTTGTACTTCTTTTTCCTATGTTGCCTCTGTGATGTTGCAGTTGCTGTCATAATATCCGTAACCAGGGCATTTTTACCGTTATTCTGTGCAGTTGCAACCTTATGCTCAAATTCTAGATTCTTTGAACTTTTGACAAAAATAGTTTTTCCAAAAGATTCTCCTTCATAAAAACCAAGTCCAGTATGGCCACTACTTTGATTTTTGAATAAATAACATGTGATCCAATTTTTCAGTTCCAAAATTTAGCATCTTTATATTTCACTGCGTCTGTTTTAAGTCATGTTGCAGCATCTGCACTTCCATCAATCTTTCTTCAGCCATGTTTTTTAGTTCAGACTTTTGTTTCTCCAATTCAAGGATTTTCAGCTCCAGTCCCTGGTTTTTCTTGCACACAAACACCCATTTTTTGTACATGTCTTTGTACGTTTTCGTGACTTCTTCGCTATCTAAGTTGCCATCACTTTTTGACTCAGCACAATCATCTTCACTCAGCTCTTCCTCTGTTTCACTCAGTGTCACAATACCTGTAGTATTTTCTTATTCGTTCAGTCTGGTCTCTCGCTGGACTGGTGCAACATTGAATGCAACAAAGTTATCGATGTGCTCCTCGTCATTTTCTGTGCATTCTTCCATCTCCTTATCACTCTAGGTAGCATTCATTGCCCTTTTTTTTTTTCTTCAAGGTGTTTGCACATTTAGATTGGATGTGACCAAAACCCTCACATTCACAGCATTGAATTCATTTCCCTTTTTTCTTTTCATTCATCGGTTTAAAATTTTGTTTCTTAAATGTGTCAGACATTGTTGCAACATGGGGCTTCTTTTCAACATTCGATTGTCTAAAGTCCTTTCTCTGCTTGTCCCATTTTTCCGAAACTTTATTAAAATTTTTAGTAAGCATGGCTAAGGATTCAGACATCTCTGTGTCCTCATCATCGGAAGAAGTTATTGCTCATTTTCTCTCCACATCAATACGAAGAGCAATGCCTTTTTCTTTCTTCTTCTGCTTAAACTTCATCTCAAAAGTTTGAAATGACTCAATCAATACATCAATCTTAATTTTATCAACATTCTTTGATTCTTCTATGGCAGCCACCTTAATTCCAAATATGTCTGGGTGAGAGCACAAGGTTTTCCTTACAAACTTAGAATCAGAAAACTTTTCTCCCAAAGCAAAAGATTCATTAGCAATGTCGCACAATTTGGCATTGAAATCGACAATAGTTTCATTCTCTTGCATCCTCAGTTGTTCGAATCTAGTGGCAAACATCTACAATTTTGATCTTCTGACTGATGTTGTACCCTCATATGCTGTTTGCAATATCTCCCAAGCTTCCTTAACAGATTCACACGCCGAGATTAATTTGAATTGATTCAAGTCAACAGCATTGAATATTGCATTCAGTGCCTTGAAATTCCAGCTTGCCAACAGATCTTCATCCTTGGTCTATTATGTTTCATGTTTAGTTGCAACATTGCTCTGAGCATCTATTTTGGTAGGAGTTGTCCAGCCAGTCAAAATCATTTTCCAAACCCTCTCGTCAATTGACTTGATGAATGCCCTCATTCGAGCCTTCTAATATGAGTAATTCACACCATCCAACAGCGATGGTTTAGAGATTGAACCTCCTTCACATAAGGTGTCCATACCTATTCCTGCAAAACAACCAACTAACTCCCAAGAATCTAACCGAATTAGTTCGTAACCTGCTCTTGATGCCACTTGTTAGAATTTGTGCAGTATAAGTATGAAATATTTTGGAAGCAATGTGACTAATTTGCTCAATCGATGAAGTTCTATGGTGATTATGAAAAAAAAAGTGAAGCAATTACTTGGTGTAAAATAAATCTGTTACACGTGATGTTGCAACATTAACTGGAACATCACTTCTTTCACAGTTCTTTAATAGTTTGTTTCTCTAGTCAATTAAAGAGTTGTTCCACTTAATATTCCAATATAGCGAGTGACAGTAAACAACAGCGGAGAAATCTAAAGCTGTAACAGAAATAAAGAACACCAAGATTTAACGTGGTTCAACCGTGCGATCTACGTCCACGGGACCTCTCCTAGTCCAACAAACCTGTTCATTATGAAATATAACAAGTTACAACATCAATGGATTTACACAAATAAAGACTCCATCTTGACATTTGATGTCTAGATGAAGAACTCCTTAACGAACTTCAGTTTGGCGAGCTCCCATCAACTTGCAACATTCTCTCCCGAGAACTACACTTTCTTCTCCTGAAGAATGAATAAAGAAGACAATAATCTAATCACTCAAAGACTCATATAATTCGCTCATGACTCATTATCAAAACAAACAAAGTTGCAACACTTAATATAATAAAAAATTAGAACACAGATCATGTTCCAACATAATATGGAACACTGGACAGAACTCTTTTATATTTTCTTTGTCGCTCTTTGTCTGCCTTACTTTTTGCTATGACCTCTACTTCATATTTATACCCAACTGTCTTCATATCAACACGTTTTGGGATGCAAGAAAAACCTCATCTCACAAACCTTATTCTTCATTTCCTTGTGAATACGCAATAAATGCCATTCCTTAATCAGTACAAATCTTCTTTTTATATGGTAAGTTACCATAAGATTTTTCATGCACAATATAAAAAGTAAAAGCACAAGTATGGTAACATCATAAGTTTTGCAAAACATAGCCAATCAATAATTGTCTTAATAATTTCTAATCAATTAATCAATCGTCAATCAATCTAATTGCCTTAAGAAGCTTGATCAAAATAAATGTGATTGATGGAGTAGACTTTTTTTTCTAGGTTCAGAAATGGCAAACTGAGTCAGTTACTGCAAACTTATTACAAGAGTTCACTAAGTGACTCAGTACTTCTTCATTTTTGAACCTAGAAAAAGAAAAGTTACTCCATCAATCACATTTATCTTGATCAAGCTGCACATAACCACTTTGTAAATTAAATGTGAGACGAGTTCTTTGCAGCTGAAAATATGCAATAATCATCGATGGTGATTTAGCAAATGCAAGACAATACGTCCCATCATCAATGGTAATCATGGTTTGGGATACTAATAAGGTAAGCGACTGAAGTAAAGAATAATTTTTCCAATTGTGAAAGAAGAATTTGATGACCGGTATGTCAACCAAATGTTTATTTGGAATGTAGTAGCATGTGTCAATTATCCCAACCTTCCCTAAAAGGGGACGATGCTTCAATTGGCAATTAAAGTTATCTCGAAATATAGCATATATCCATTCAAGGAACCTTGAGATGACGTCACCGCGTCAATAAGGACACCAGATAGTGTATTCCAATGATTCAGAACCCATGCGTCATCTAGTATTGACAAAAATTTACCACCAATTGACATACTGACGACAGTAAGGAATATAATAATGGTGAGGGTTCCAATACACTTCATCTAATGGAGTAACAATTGATGTTGAGCAAATTGGTTCGTTCAAATTCATTATCGACGATGAAGGAGCAGTTGACCTGTAACTATTACAACCCATGCTGAAATAATTTGATTTAAGTTGGGTTGGTAACGAGTATTTACCTGGAGCAAAATCCAAAAGATCGTTGATATTTTGCTCAACGCCAACAACATATTCAGCCAACCAAATGTAAAATTTTTCATGATCTAATCATCATTGCTGGTTGCTTTATATTTTGAGGCTATAGCACCCTGTGAAAATCTTCGATCGGCATAGCTTACATTGTATCTTGCAGCTATTACGATGACTTCTACTGCATCTTTGAATAGCCGGATTGCTCCTGTCACAGCCATCTTCCTTCATGCTGGCAACTAATTCTACTGAACAAAGGTGATTTTGATGAAACATAGGTTCTCCATCTCCCAGCACCAGTACTCTTGCAGTGCACTACCCCAGCTCGATTCCCGTGTCTAGAATCAGCATACCTTCATTTCCACTTAATCCAAGTCAAAGACCGATGAATGTACCGAATGGAAAATAGTACACATTAGTATAGATAGCTTTAGCTGAACTATCTAGTTCTGGATTAGGAGCGACTAAGGTCGACAAGATAAGAGATCTAAAATCTGCAAAAGCATATATTGTAAATACATTTAAATGATAGGTTGGATGAAATTTGGAGGTGTAGGCATACTGGAGGTGTTCAAATTAAGTGTTTTTGAGTTCATGAACTTTTCTATATTTAATCTAGTGTTGGTGGTATTGAGTACTGAATACAAGCAAGAACAAAAGGATACAAGCATTGAAACATAAAAAAACATAATAAGAGATACTATTTTCTGAGTTTTGTGTCATCTAAGCTGCATGTTTATATATAGCCAAAGATTATGTTCTTCTTAAAAATCTACCCTTAAACTACTTTTACCACCACTAATATGATCAAACTACCTTTAAACTACTTTGACCACCACTTCAACATGATTAAACTACTCTTAAACTACTTTCCCCACCACTTCCATATGATCAAACTACTGTTTTGACTTCTACTTTACTTTTATGAGATTTGGCATGTTATTGCAGGTAATTGACCAAAGCTTATACTCGCGTTTAATATCTACTTTTAAACTACTATTTCTTCAACATTAAGTCAAATTTAACTCTAACACTTATACTCCTACTTTACCTCTATGCTGAAAAGTCAGTTGACATGATATGCTATTGCTTTCATAAGATTTGGCATGTTATTGCAAGTAATTAACCAAGCTTATACTCATGTTCAATATCTACTTGTAACCTACTACTACTTCAACATTAAGTCAAATTCTAACTCTACTACTTGTACTCCTCCTTTGTTTCTACTCTAAAATGTGAGCTTTGACATGACATACGATTGTAGGTAACCATAATTTGGCAAGCTAGAATAAAACAATCTTTTTATAAGTCTATTACAATTAGTATCCTTCTCCATTCTGGTACCATGTTTTAAAAGCTAAGCTCTTGGCTAGTAGACATTAGTGTCTACAGTTCTTCAGTGCAAAAACCATACTATCTCATTTCTTTTTGGAAAATTCTAGTAAAAATACTGCGCATTTGTTTAGTATTAAACGTTTATATTCTTCATAAGGGTCCTGCATCACTTGGTTGCATCACTTGATTGCTGGTGCCATGCGACCAAGTGATGTAGGGCCCTTATGAAGGAAATTTTTGGACCCAGCAGAGAGAATAAAAATCATACCGTGTATGAAAGCAGCTAAAGTGAGCAGATGATGATAAATTTTTTTCACTCAACAACTTTAGAGGATTTTTTTTTTTTTTTTGTTAACTCAATAACTTTACCATCATCCATCGAGTGACGGTCCTTTCACTCGGAAGTGTCAGATACTAAAAGAAAATGTTTATGTCAACCATACATTCGTGCAGAAAATCAAATATATTAAGCTAGAGAAACATATAAATCAAAGTTGTACAATAAATTTGATTTAGGGTGAAGTGCTCCAAACTTCTCTGTGGTTTGCCGTAAGTGCACAACAACTCTTGTGATTTTAAAACTACCAAACACTTCCTCTATGGTTTGTTAAACTAAGCACACATGCCCCCTCCCTACCTTTCCGTCAATATAGCTAACAGAACTGCACAAAAAGACTTAAGCGCCCTTAAAATTTTTTATTTGTTATATATATATACACACGGATCTAGACATATAAAAATTATATACATATATATTATACATACACAGATCTACACATATATATATGTTAAAACTCACACACAAACATATATTTTCCGCAACATTCCTCGTGTCAAAGACGAGTCCAAGCAAGATTAATTTTTTTTTTCTTTTTTTGGTCATAAAGCAAGACTAATTGAATTATGAACGTTTTGACAAAAAAAATTATGAACCCGATTGTGCACTGCGTGCAGTACTGGTTAGAAAATGCATTATATTGGCACCATATCATTAGCAAGACTAATTAAAAAATGCATTATGCAAGCCAAATTAAAAATGAATTACCTATATGATCTGTTGTTGCTTCTACATGCATGTGTACCTGACGCCTGATGGGGTGGGGTGGGGGGTGGCTAACGGGGTTGGTGGGGGTGGGGGTGGGGACGATGCATCTTCTGATTTTTTTATTATTATTATTTTTTTGTGAAGTTAGTGTGGTGAGAGAAAAGAAAAAAAATCTTAATAAGGGTATTCTTGTCTAAACAGTGATCTATTTGTACAAAAAAGGATGAACAATTGCATGAATAGAGAGTGTAATACACTCTCTGTCAAAATAGATAGATTTTTTGACAGAATGGGGCATTGTGCTTAGTTTAACAAACCACAGGGGAGGTGTTTCGTGGTTCTGAAACTATAGGGGGTGTTGTTCACTTATGACAAACCATAGGGGGGTCTGGTGCACTTCACCCTTTGATTTATTAAGCAGCTGTGATACTTAATACGTTGATCTATAAACATAATCAGGTGCGATATATTTTGTGATAAAACCAATCTAATAACTTCTTATTTGTAACCTTTTAATTCATATTCTTGCTTTTCTCTATTAGCTCATCGAAACATATGGTGCTTAAGAGTTTTACTCAAGACATTATATATGAGGAATGGTTAATAATACTTTACAAAAAAACATTTCTTCAATACGCGGTACAACTACAAGAAAAATAACATATTCTCTATACTTGTTCTTATGTCCCCTAAGGCAATCAATACAAGTATTAGAGTTCTAATTTGAGTTAATGTTGAAAAAGTAGTAGTTTAAAAGTAGATGTTAAACATGAGTATGAGCTTGGTCAATTACGAGCAACAACTAGCGAAATCTCATAGAAATCAAAATAGTAGTTTGATCATGCATGTTGAAGTGGTGGTGAAAGTAGTTTGATCATGCATCTTAAAGTGGTGGTGAAACTAGCATTTAAGGGTAGATGTTAAAGAAGAGTATAATTTTTGGCTATATATAAGCCTGTCGATTCGTATATGGTATATCAGTATATCACACTTCCCATACATCTACTGCATCTTGCTTTTTTTTATTTATTCTCAAGCTCCTAGCCCTCATCTTGTGCCTTTCGTTACTAGAGCCTTCATAAAAGTACCAGAGCAGATAGTTCAAGTTGGTGGTCTCTGCTTTACCCTCATCTCCAAATTATCAAACTAATTATAAGTACCAAAGCCCCTTCTTCTCCAGAAATTTCGAGGTTTGGGATGTAAGTATATATGAGCAGTATAGTCATGACTTTTGCTGACAATAGTATGTCTTTTGTGATATTTTAGGCAAATCCTCAAAAGCTATGTTTGAAGAGCTTTGTAATGTAGTATTGCCACATCACTGGAAAATTTCACATTTTATGAAAGCACACGGTGTCTCACCCTAATCTTTTTCAGGAAGCTTAAAGTTCCCAGCAGAGAATGAGAACAAGTGAAGAGTTTTGTGTCTTGTGTTATCTGCTGGCGTACACATTTCGACTCAGACTTATTTCATAAATACGCTTGGGTAAATAGCATATTACTCCCTGTGTTTTGCAAAAATTGCACAATACCCCCCCCCCCCCTTCTGTTTTAAAAATTAGCTAATTACCCCCTGTGTTTTGCTAAAAGTGCACAATACCCTCTTGTGTTTTAAAATGTAGTTAATTACTCTCCTGCGTTTTATAAAAGTAACTAATTATCCCCTTGTGTTTTATAAAAGTAGCTGATTGCCCCCTTATATTTTCTAACAAAAGCGGGGGTTGTTAAAAAATACAGGGGGGTAATCAGCTACATTTTAAAACACAGAGGGGGTATTGTGTACTTTTAGCAAAATACAGAGGGTAATCAACTAATTTTTAAAAGACAGAGGGGTATTGTGTAATTTTAGCAAAATACAGGGGGGTAATATGCTATTTACCCAATACGCTTCTAGTAATTTATGTATGCACAACTTGTTGAAAGATGATATTATTTACTGAAAGCATACAACAGTTATATACAGATGATAAGATAAATGGTAATCGAAACTCTGAGAGGTGATCTAAATCTGATTTCTTCAATTTGGTGTAACTCTTAATTCTTCTGTGCGTTGATGCTTGTGAAAGTATTTTATGGCTCCTGAAATGGTTGGTTATGATCCACCATCATAACTATGTAGACTTAAGTTTCATGAGGAGTCTTATGGTATGCTTAAAATCCAGTGGGGGGAGAAATCTGGTGGATACTATCGGTTTCAGAACCCCTTGTAACGTAATAAAGGGATCTAATGGGCATCATCAATTCACTACTATTTAATCTCTGTTATAACACAAAAGGATCCAAGTCTGACAGTGGCAGCACCACTCAACCCATGAATTGTTGTCTTTGGTTGCCACATATATATATCGAGAACTATCTAAGAACTCCAGTTTTATGTTCAAACTCAATCAACAAATTTTTGAGAGCCAGTGATCAGCCTTTGTCTTATTAAAATGTAAGCCTATTTTGGACTGCTAAGATGATTAGGTGCAGTTAATTATTGAGTAACTGGATTAGTAATGTTTCTATTCAACTTAATTCACCTCTTTTTAATGATGTAGCCTGAAATATGATCAATTGACCTTTTTTACAATGAATGCAACTTTTGTTTTTTAGACTCATAAAAGAAAAATTTATAGTGACTTGTATTCTCTAACTACTATCACCTCAGACTTAAGTATTTTGTGTCAATTAATTAGGCTTAACGTGTTGGTAAAATTGTAGTTGGATCTCAATTGTTATGATGTTGTCTGGTGCATCTTTTCTCCATTAAATTTCAGTTGTGGGATAAGTTTTGCATGTGTGGATTATTTATCAAATGAACAGATAGGATCTTACTGTAGGAAGAACATTTCTTGATTAAGAATTATGCATTTTCTTTCATTTTCTCTTATTTCTTCTTGTTATTCCAATTGTTTGTTCAGTTTACCTTTATGCTAAGTGAGAATGAGAATGAGGAGAGAAATTGGTAAGATTATTTTGGCCGAATCGTAAATCTTTCTCAAACAGTCCTAACAAGAAGCATTAATTTCTTTATAATGGGGCTACTATTTTTGTACTATTCTTTCAATTCCCATTTTTTTTCAACTCTTCTTTTTTTTTTTTAAATGGTATTTTATAGGAGTTCGTGAAAAGAAAAAATAAGAAAAAGTAAGTTTCAACTATTTCATAACATAAACTAAATGTTCACTCCAATTTTGGGTGCCATATGCAAACTTCTTCAGGGACCAGTTTCAAATTCTATAAAGATGTTGAAAATTGTAAAGCATTCAAATCGTAGAGATCTTAAGATCATATCTATAAGAAAAGCCCTTTAGTGAAGTAGGTACAACTATGCCTGTTATAAATATAAGGAATTAAAATGTTGATCTAAGTAGAAATGAAGGTATAAATTCAATACCATTGTTGGTATGTTTTTGGACCATTATATGACAAAACACATATCAACAGAAAGAAAGTGACCCCCCTAGTATCCTACTGGCCTAATATGAAGACATTGATAAAAACTCTCTTTAGTTTGAGGCTGCCTAATACTATTTTTCTGTTATCAGTGGTCCAAACGTACTAAGGTGGTTCTTCATAATTTATGAGATTAATTTGTAATAATTCTTCAGAAATATTTGCTAAATTAAATTATTTCAACGACCTCTGTGACTGAGTATGCTGTGACCGGAAATGAGGCTTGCAGAGGCAATCTTTTAGTTGCCCTTGCTGAAGCTCGATTCCTCATTGGGTTAGAAACAAATAGGTATATAACACATTCCTTATGTTCGAAACAAATAGGTATATCACACCTCCCTCATGTTCGAAACAAATAGGTATATCACACTTACCATATGTCTACTGCATCTTGCTCTTTATTTATTCTCAAGCATCTAGTCTTCATCTTGTGTCTTTTAGTTTGTTTTCGTTGGGATCGATTGTGCACACTAATGCGAGAATAAAACACATTTTTAACGCGATTCGGCCCTGAACGAGTAATTGGCCTACGTCCACGAAGTAATTACTCTATTACTTAAGGAATTACATATTGTATATATTTTCTCTCGCTCTATATAGAGTGGCTCACACTTGGGGTTTCTCCTGGATACAAAAAGTCAGATCCCGCTCTTTGATTCGATCATCTCGGTTACTTCATTTTTGGAGGTCATGATCTCTTCATTACACTACCCTCTATTAAAGTAAAGGGATAAACAATTTGTCAAAAATGTACAACAGTCTTTTTGCCAATTTTCAACAATGGTAGATGGTCAAATTCCAAATTTGTGTGCAGCCATATCTTAGTTTCTACATATGCAGCTCTCACCCATCTTGACTTCAGAAAATCTCCTGATGTGGGAGATGAGTCGAATATTCCCAACAGTTTTGTTATTGCATACTAGAGCAAATATTTTATATCTTAAACAGGTGGAACCCAGATGCAATTGTATTCAACTCTTGGCAAATGTATGGAACTACTAGCTACTGGATGCGGTATAATTCAAAAACTGAAATGGTATTCTAGTCAATTCCAAGTCTCAAGCAAATCCTGGGAACTCATTTGTTGCATCTATGCTATTTCTTAGGAGACGGATGATAAGAAGACGTACCTGAGATAAAGGTTTGAGTAATTTTTTGTTCAAACCATTAGATCTTTTGACATTCAGCTTGTCTCTCAATTATACTTTTGAAGCATCAACCATGTCATTTTTAATTTGTAATATGCACATGCTTTGTTTACAGATGCCACAAATTTCTACCTAAAACCACTATGACATATTTTTGTTTGTGTGTTTTTTCCTTGTGAAGGTCTTATAATATGTCTAGCCTCTACATAAAAATTGAAATATCTAATTATGCAAACCATCTGATCTCTAGTAAATATTCTTTCCGTTGTAGCTAGCAATTGTTTGTCTGTTAAATATTTGCTCATATTGCGGGGTTTGTCATTTGATGCAAAGAGATAGATCTGTGATCATTTCCTTAAATCTGGTGGTAGTAGTTAGATGTACGACTGAGGGAAATATTGGATTCTACATGGTTGTACAATAGAATATATGATGATGCAAAATGGAACTTTTTTTAAATGGAATATTATAGCCAGGTAATTGGTGAGAAATATGTCACTATAAGATCCAACGGTGTTCCTAATTGACTTCTACTTTCCAATAATTAAAAAAAAAAAACCATTCAATATTTGCTTGTATTTTTCCTTTAGCTTCCGTTAGTTCTTTTTGTTCTTACCATGTTGATATTTGTGGGGTAATATTATATTGCTTTGCAATTTCTACTACCTTAGACTCTAAAGAGATCACTATTCAAGAGACAAACACAAAATCTTGAGATTATTGAATGTGTGACAAGTTAACATCAATATCTACATAGTTATCAATCTGAAAGCAACCTTTCTAAAAGTTGATTCACTGATAGAATACTAGGCCCTAATTTTGGCAGCACGTCTTTTGGTTCTCTATCCAATTCTTTCATTCTTACTGAATTTCACTTCACACATATCTTTTTTCAGATTGTGAACTTTGGAAACAACATAGTAAATCTCGAGATATCTATCTAAAGGATTGGAGCAAAATGAGTTTCACTCGGGTATACCTGTGAGTCATCCGAGGGCACTATTGGAGAACCAGGGAAGAATTCTGCCCGACCCTGGTGCTTCAACTACTAAACAATAGATTCTACTTTTTACCGGGTGATTTTGCTTCAACAGATAAGCTATTCCGGTAGGAATAATTCTATTTTAGAACTGTCTTTATGTAGAGAAAGTTCATTACTACTTTAACCTTTCATTTGATCTATTGATTTGAAGCATAATCTGCTAAAGAATTCTAGCTTTCATATATGTAAAAAATTTCTCATATGTTGTTAAAATGTTCATCTATCTATTTATGTGCAGGTGGTTGCAGTCAGAAGTTCACTACAAAATGCTAACAATAAGATAAGTATCACCTATTTTGCAGTGGACTTCTGACTGCAACCACCTGCACATAAATAGATAGATGAACTTTTTAACAATATATGAGAAATTTTTTACATATATGAAAGCTAGAATTCTTTGGTAGATTATGCTTCAAATCAATAGATCAAATGAAAGGTTAAAGTAGTAATGAACTTTATCTACATAAGGACAGTTCTGAAATGAAATTATTCCCATCGGAATAGCTTTTCTGCTGAAGCAAAATTGCTCGGTGAAAAGTGGAATCTGTTGTTTAGTAGTTGAAGCACCAGGGTCGGACAGAATTCTTCCCTAGTTCTCCAGTAGTTGCCCTCAAATGACTCACAGTTATGCTCGAGTGAAACTCATTTTGTTTCAATCCGTCATATAGATATCTTGAGATTTACTCTGTTGTTTCGAAAGTTCACAATCTGAAAAAAGACATGTGTGAAGTGAAATTAAGTAAGAATGAAAGAATTTGATAGAGAATCAAAAGGCGTGCTTCCAAAATCAAGGGCTAGTATTCAATCAGTGAATCAACTTTTAGAAAGGTTGCTTTCAGATTGAAAACTATGTAGATATTGATGTTAACTCATCACACATTCAATAATCTCAAGATTTTGTGTTTGTCTCTTGAATAGTGATCTCTTTAGAGTCTATGGTAGTAGAAATTGAAGCAATGCAATATTACCCCCACAATTATCAACCTGGTAAAAACAAAAAGAACTAACAAAAGCTAAACGAAAAATACAAGCAAATATTGAATGGTTCACTTTTTTTTATTACTGGAAAACAAAAGTCAGTTAAGAACACCTTTAGAACTTATAGTGACATATTTATTACCAATTACCTGGTTATAATATTGCATTTAAAAAAAGTTCCATTTTGCATCATCATATATTATATTGTAAAACCATGTAAAATCCAATATTTCCCTGAGTCATACATCTAACAACTACCACCAGATGAAAGGAAATGATCACAAATCTATCTCTTTGCATCAAATGACAAACCCTGCAATATGAGGAAATATTTAACAGATAGACAATTGTTAGCTACACCGAAAGAAATATTTACTAGAGATCAGATGGTTTGCATAATTAGATATTTCAATTTTTATGTAGAGGCTAGACATATTATAAGACCTTCGCAAGGAAAAAGCACACAAACAAAAATATGTCATAATGGTTTTAGGCAGAAATTTGTGGCATCTGTAAACAAAGTATGTGCATATTACAAATTAAAAATGACACGGTTGATGCTTCAAAAGTGTAATTAAGAGACAAGCTGAATATCAAAAGATCTAATGGAGTGAACAAACAATTACTCAAACCTTTATCTCAGGTACATCTTCTTATCGTCCATCTCCCAAGAAATAGCACAGATGCTACAAATGAGTTCCCAAGATTTGCTTGAGGCTTGGAATTGACTAGAATTGTACGATTTCAGTTTTTGAATATATACCGCATCCAGTAGCTAGTAGTTCCATATATCTGCCAAGAGTTTAATACAATTGCATTTGGGTTGCACTTGTTTAAGATAAAAAAAATTTGTTGCAGTATGCAATAACAAAACTTTTGGGAATATTTGACTCAGCTCCCACATCGGGAGATTTTCTGAAGTCAAGATGAGTGAGCTGCATATGTAGAAGCTAAGATATGACTGCACACAAATTGGAATTTGACCATCTATCATTGTTGAAAATTGGCAAAAAGATTGTTGTACATTTTTGACAAATTGTTTATCCCTCTACTATTAATAGAGGGTAGTGTAGTGAGAGATCATGACCTCCAAAAATGGAGTAACCGAGATGATCGGATCAGAGTGAGGGATCTGACTTTTTGTATCTAGGAGAAACCCCAAATGTGAGCCACTCTATAGAGAGTGAGAGAAAATATCTACAATATGTAATTTCTTAAGTAATAAAGTAATTACTCCGTAGACATAGGCCAATTACTCGTTCAGGGCCGAATCACGTTAAAAATATGTTTTATTCTTGCATTAGTGTGCACGATCCATCCCATAAAAAACAAACTAAAAGACACAAGATGAAGACTAGAAGCTTGAGAATAGATAAAGAGCAAGATGCAGTAGACATATGGTAAGTGTGATACACCTATTTGTTTCGAACATGAGAGATGTGTGATATACCTATTTGTTTCGAACATAAGGAAGGTGTGATATACCTATTTGTTTCTAACCCAATGAGGAATCCAGCTTCAGCAAGGACAGCTAAAAGATTGCATCTGCAAGCCTCATTTCCGGTCACAGCATACTCAATCACAAAGGCCCTTGAAATAATTTAATTCAGCAAACATTTCAGAAGAATTATAACAAATTAATCTCATAAATTATGAAGAAAAACCTTAGTACCTTTGGACTACTGATAATAGAAATATAGTATTAGGCATCCTCAAACTAAAGAGGGTTTTATCAATGTCTTCTGATTAGGCTAGTAGGATACTAAGGGGATCACTTTCTTTCTGTTGATATGTGTTTTGTCATATAATGGTCCAAAAATAGACCAACAATGGTATACAGACGTTAGAGATACGAATCAACATGGTATAAAGAGAATTTATACTTTTATTTCTACTTAGATCAACATTTTAATTCCTTATATCTATAACAGGCATAGCAGTACCTACTTCACAAAAGGGCTTTTCTTATAGATATGATCTTTGTATCTCTACAATTTGAAAGCTTTACAGTTTTTAATATATTTATAAAGTTTGAAACTGGTCCCTGAAGAAGTTTGAAGACAGCACCCAAAATTGGAGTGAGCATTCAGTTTATGTTATGAAATAGCTGAAACTTACTTTTTCTTATTTTTCCTTTTCACTAACTCCTATAAAATACCGATTAAAAAAAGATAGAGGAGTTGAAAACAAACGGGAATTGAAAGAATAGTACAAAAATAGTAGCCCCATTATAAAGAAATTAATGCTTTTTTGTTAGGACTGGTTGAGAAAGATTTACAATTTGGCCAAATAATCTTACCAATTTCTCTCCTCATTCTCATTCTCACTTAGCATAAAGGTAAACTGAACAAAGAATTGGAATAACAAGAAGAAATAAGAGAAAACGAAAGAAAATGCATAACTTTTAATCAAGAAATGTTCTTCCTGCAGTAAGATCCTATCTGTTCCTTTGATAAACAATCCACACATGCAACACTTATCCCACAGTTGAAATTTATAGAAAAGATGCACCAGACAGCATCGTAACAATTGAGATCCAACTACAATTTTACCAACATGTTAAGCCTAATTAATTGACACAAAATACTTAAGTTTGAGGTGATAGTAGTTAGAGAATACAAGTCATTATAATTTTTTTCTTTTCTGAGTCTGAAAAACGAAAGTTGCATTCACTGTAAAAAAGGTCAATTGAACCCATTTCAGGTTACATCATTAACAAGAAGTGAATAAAGTTGAATAGAAACATTATTAATCCAGTTACTCAATAATTGACTACACTTAATCATCTTAGCAGTCCAAAATAGGCTTACCCTTTATTAAGACAAAAGCTGATTGCTAGCTCTCTAAAATTTGCTGGATGAGTTTGAACATAAAACTGGAGTTCTTAGACAGTTCCCAACATATATCTGTGGCAACCAGAGACAACAATTCAAGGGTTGAGTGGTGCTGCCACTGTCGACCTTGGATGTTCTTGAGTTATAACGGAGATCTAATAGTAGTGAATTGATGATACCCATTAGATCCCCTTCTAACATTACAAGAGGTTCCATAACCAACAGTATCCACCAGATTTCTCCCCCCACAGGATTTTAAGCATACCATAAGACTCCTCATGAAACTTAAGTCTACATAGTTATGATGGTGGATCATAACCAACCATTTCAGGAGCTGTAAAATACTTTCACAAGCATCAACGCGCAGAAGACTTAATAGTTACACCAAATTGAAGAAATCTAATCTAGATCACCTCGCAGAGTTTCGATTACCATGTATCTTATCATATGTATATAGTTGTTGTATGCTTTCCGTAAATAATATCATCTTTCAACAAGTTGTGCATACGTAAATTACTAGAAGCGTATTTATGAAATAAGTTTGAGCTGAAATGTGTACGCCAGCAGATAATACAAGGCACAAAACTCTTTACCTGTTCTCCCTCTCTACTGGAAACTTCAAGCTTCCTAAAAACGATTGGGGTGAGACACCGTGTGCTTTCATGAAATGTGAAATTATCCAGTGATGTGGCAAAACTACATTACAGAGCTCTTCAAACGTAGCTTTTGAGAATTTGCCTCAAATATCACAAAAGACATACTATTGTCAGTAGAAGCCAAAGCTATACTACTCATATATACTCACATCCCAAACCTCGAAATTTCTGGAGAAGAAGGGGCTCTGGTACTTATAATTAGTTTGATAATTTGGAGAGGAGGGTAAAGCAGAGACCACCAACTTGAACTATCTGCTCTGGTACTTTTATCAATGCTCTGGTAACGAAAAGCATAAGATGAAGGCTTAGGAGCTTGAGAATAGATAAAAAAGCAAGATGCAGTAGATGTATAGGAAGTGTGATATACTGATATACCATATACCAATTGACAGGCCTATATATAGCCAAAAATTATACTCTTCTTTAACATCTGCCCTTAAACGCTAGTTTCACCACCACTTCAAGATGCATGATCAAACTACTTTCACCACCACTTTAACATGCATGATCAAACTACTATTTTGATTTCCATGAGATTTCATTGCTTGTTGCTCGTAATTGACCAAGCTCATACTCATGTTTAATATCTACTTTTAAACTACTACTTTTTCAACATTAACTCAAATTAGAACTCTAATACTTGTATTGATTGCCTTAGGGGACATACGAACAAGTATAGAGAATATGTTATTTTGCTTGTAGTTGTACGGTGCATTGAAGAAATGTTTTTTTGTAAAATAGTACTAACCATTCCTCATATATAATGTATTGAGTAAAACTCTTAAGCACCATAATGTTTCGATGAACTAATAGAGAAAAACAAGAATATGAATTAAAAGGTTACATGTAAGAAGTTATTAGATTGGTTTTATCACAAACTATATGGTCATGCTTTTTATGCTTTGACAGGCCTTTTCTTTTCTTTTCTTTTTTCCCTTTTTTATTCATTGCTTCGATCGATCATCCTCGTGAATTTGAAAATCTCTCTCCACAAGTTCCTACACTTTAATTTATTTTGTAATTTTTATAAGAAAAGAATAATGCAAACTAAAATACCATTTTTATCAAAAACTAGTGTTTAGTGTCTTGTGGAGAGATTTTCAAATTCAAAGAGAGACTTGTTTGAGATTTATCTCACTTCTCACATATTAAAATGGATTTTCCCTTATTTTGACATCTCAAAAGGTACTTTAGGCATGCTCTAATGGTATGGCTCTCCCTCAATGTACGAAAGACCCCAAGGAAATTAACAAACATGATCGGTCGAAGCAATGAACAAAAAAGGGAAAAAAAGAAAGAAAAGAAAAGGCATGTCAAAGCATAAAAAGCATGACCATATAGTTTGTGATAAAACCAATCTAATAACTTTTTACATGTAACCTTTTAATTCATATTCTTGTTTTTCTCTATTAGTTCATTGAAACATTATGGTGCTTAAGAGTTTTACTCAATACATTATATATGAGGAATGGTTAATACTATTTTACAAAAAAACATTTCTTCAATGTGCGGTACAATTACAGGCAAAATAACATTTTCTCTATACTTGTTCGTATGTCCCCTAAGGCAATCAATAAAAGTATTAGAGTTCTAGTTTGAGTTAATGTTGAAAAAATAGTGGTTTAAAAGTAGATATTAAACATGAGTATGAGCTTGGTCAATTACGAGCAATAAGCAGCGAAATCTCATAGAAATCAAAATAGTAGTTTGATCATGCATGTTGAAGTAGTGGTGAAAGTAGTTTGATCATGCATCTTGAAGTGGTGGTGAAACTAGCGTTTAAGGGTAGATGTTAAAGAAGAGTATAATTTTTGGCTATATATAAGCCTGCCGATTCGTATATAGTATATCAGTATATGACACTTCCCATACATCTACTGCATCTTGCTTTTTTTTATTTGTTCTCAAGCTCCTAAACCTTCATCTTGTGCCTTTCATTACTAGAGCCTTGATAAAAGTAATAGAGCAGATAGTTCAAGTTGGTGGTCTCGGTTTTACCCTCATCTCCAAATAATGAAACTAATTATAAGTACCAGAGCCCCTTCTTTTACAGAAATTTTGAGGTTTGGGATGTGAGTATATATGAGCAGTATAGCCTTGGCTTTAGCTGACAATAGTATGTCTTTTGTGATATTTTAGGCAAATCCTCAAAAGCTACGTTTAAAGAGCTCTGTAATGTAGTATTTCCACATCACTGGATAATTTCACATTTCATGAAAGCACATGGTGTCTTACCCTAATCGTTTTCAGGAAGCTTGAAGTTCCTAGCAGAGACGGAGAACAAGTGAAGAGTTTTGTGTCTTGTGTTATATGTTGGCGTACACATTTCGACTCAGACTTATTTCATAAATACGCTTCTAGTAATTTACGTATGCACAACTTGTTGAAAGATGATATTATTTACTGAAAGCATACAACAGTTATATACAGATGATAAGATAAATGGTAATCGAAACTCTGCGAGGTAATCCAAATCAAATTTATTCAATTTGGTGTAACTCTTAATTCTTTTGCACGTTGATACTTGTGAAAGTATTTTACAGCTCCGGAAATGGTTGGTTATGATCCACCATCATAACTATGTAGACTTAAGTTTCATGAGGAGTCTTATGGTATGCTTAAAATCCTGTGGAAGGAGAAATCTTGTGGATACTGTCAGTTTTGGAACCCCTTGTAAGGTTAGAAAGGGATCTAATAGGTATCATCAATTCACCACTATTAGATCTCTGTTATATCTCAAGATGATCCAAGTCTGATAGTGGCAGCATTACTCAACCCTTGAATTGTTGCCTTTGATTGCCACATATATATGTCAGGAACTATCTAAGAACTCTAGTTTTATGTTCAAACTTGTCCAACAAATTTTTGAGAGCCAGCAATCAGCCTTTGTCTTATTAAAAGGTAAGCCTATTTTGGACTGCTAAGATGATTAGGTGCAGTCAATTATTGAGTAACAGGATTATTAATATTTCTATTCTACTTTATTCACTTCTTGTTAATGATGTAACCCGAAATGGGATCAATTGACCATTTTTACAATGAATGCAACATTCATTTTTAGACTCAAAAAAGAAAAATTTATAATGACTTGTATTCTCTAACTACTATTACCTCAGACTTAAGTATTTTGTGTCAATTAATTAGGCTTAACATGTTGGTAAAATTGTAGTTGGATATCAATTGTTACAATGTTGTTTGGTGCATCTTTTCTCCAATAAATTTTAGTTGTGGGATAAGTGTTGCATGTGTGGATTGTTTATCAAATGAACAGATAGGACCTTACTATAGGAAGAACATTTCTTGATTAAGAGTTATGCATTTGCTTTCATTTTCTCTTATTTCTTCTTGTTATTTCAATTCTTTGTTCAGTTTACCTTTATGCTAAGTGAGAATGAGAATGAGGAGAGAAATTGGTAAGATTATTTTGGCCAAATCGTAAATCTTTCTCAAACAGTCCTAACAAGAAGCATTAATTTCTTTATAATGGGGCTACTATTTTTGTACTATTCTTTCAATTCCCATTTCTTTTCAACTCCTTTCTCTCATTTTTTTTAATTGGTATTTTATAGGAGTCAGTGAAAATAAAAAATAAAAAAAGTAAGTTTCAACTATTTCATAACATAAATTGAATGCTCACTCCAATTTTGGGTGCCATCTACAAACTTCTTCAGGGACCAGTTTCAAATTTTATAAATATCTTGAAAATTGTAAAGCTTTCAAATTGTAGAGATACTAAGATCATATCTATAAGAAAATCCCCTTTGTGAAGTAGGCATTGCTATGCCTATTATAGATATAAGGAATTAAAATATTGATCTAAGTAGAAATGAAAGTATAGATTCTCTTTATACCATGTTGATTCGTATCTCTACCTTTTGTATACCATTGTTGGTATGTTTTTGGACCATTATATGACAAAACACATATCAACAGAAAGAAAGTGATCCCCTTAGTATCCTACTAGCCTAATATGAAGACATTGATAAAACTCTCTTTAGTTTGAGGATGCCTAATACTATATTTCTATTATTAGTGGTCCAAAGGTACTAAGGTGCTTCTTCATAATTTTTGAGATTAATTTGTAATAATTCTTCTGAAATGTTTGCTAAATTAAATTATTTCAACGACCTTTGTGACTGAGTATGCTCTGACCGAAAATAAGGCTTGCAGAGGCAATCTTTTAGCTGCCCTTACTGAAGCTGGATTCCTCACTGGGTTAGAAACAAATAGGTATATCACACCTTCCTTATGTTTGAAACAAATAGGTATATCACACCTCGCTCATGTTCGAAACAAATAGGTATATCACACTTACCATATGTCTATTGCATCTAGCTCTTTATCTATTCTCAAGCTTCTAGTCTTCAACTTGTGTCTTTTAGTTTGTTTTTGTTTGGATGGATCGTGCACACTAATGCAAGGATAAAACACATTTTTAATGTGATTCGGCCCTGAACGAGTAATTGGCCTACGTTCACGGAGTAATTACTCTATTACTCAGGGAATTACATATTGTAGATATCTTCTCTCGCTCTCTATGGAGTGGCTCACACTTGAGGTTTCTCTCGGATACAAAAAGTCAGATCCTTCACTTTAATCCGATCCTCTCAATTACTCCATTTTTGGAGGTCATGATCTCTTCACTACACTACCCTCTACTAATAGTAGAGGGATAAACAATTTGTCAAAAATGTACAACAATCTTTTTGCCAATTTTCAACAACGGTAGATAGTCAAATTCCAGATTTGTGTGCAGTCATATCTTAGCTTCTACATATGTAGCTCACCTTTCTTGACTTCAGAAAATCTCCCGATGTGGGAGATGAGTCAAATATTCCCAACAGTTTTGTTATTGCATACTGGAGCAAATTTTTTATATCTTAAACAGGTGGAACCCAGATGCAATTGTATTCAACTCTTGGCAGATGTATGAAACTACTAGCTATTGGATCCGGTATCTATTCAAAAACTGAAATGGTGCAAATCTAGACAATTCCAAGTTTCAAGCGAATCCTGGGAACTCATTTGTTGCATTTGTGCTATTTCTTGGGAGACGGACGATAAGAAGACGTACCTGAGATAAAGGTTTGAGTAATTTTTTGTTCAAACCATTAAATCTTTTGACATTCAGCTTGTCTCTTAATTACACTTTTGAAGCATCAACCATGTCATTTTTAATTTGTAATATGCACATGCTTTGTTTACAGATGCCACAAATTTCTGCCTAAAACCACTATGAAATTTTTGTTTGTGTGCTTTTTCCTTGCGAAGGTCTTATAATATGTCTAGCCTCTACATAAAAATTGAAATATCTAATTATGCAAACCATCTGATCTCTAGTAAATATTTCTTCCGGTGTAGCTAGCAATTGTCTATCTGTTAAATATTTCCTCATATTGCGGTGTTTGTCATTTGATACAAAGAGATAGATCTATGATCATTTCCTTAAATCTGGTGGTAGCCGTTAGACGTACGACTTAGGAAAATATTGGATTCTACATGGTTGTACAATAGAATATATGATGATGCAAAATGGAACTTTTTTTAAATGCAATATTATAGCTAGGTAATTGGTGAGAAATATGTCACTATAAGATCCAAAAGGTGTTCCTAACTGACTTCTACTTTCCAGTAATAAAAAAAAAAAACCATTCAATATTTGCTTGTATTTTTCTTTTAGCTTCCGTTAGTTCTTTTTGAATTTACCATGTTGATATTTGTGGGGTAATATTGTATTGCTTCACAATTTCTATTACCTTAAATTGTAAGAAAGAATTTTGATAAAAAACATTCTTCTGATTCATTCTCTGAAGATGATACAAATTAGAGTTTAAATACAACAAACATCACGCGAATCTAGGCAACACACTGCTCTAGATTCATATGGCTCAAGGTTGTTTCTGACAAACACATTGCTCAATAAATATTACAACAATTGCAGATATTTCAACACTTCCCCTCAAGCTGGGGCGAAGATATTGACGAGCCCGAGTTTGTTAAGACCTGATTGGAGAGGTGACAGTCCAAGTGACTTGGTAAACATATCTGCTGCCTACTCAGATGATGTAACAAAGCAAGGTGTGATAACCCCTGAGCGAACTTTCTCCCGAATAAAATAGATATCAACCTCAATGTGTTTTGTCCTCTCATGAAAGACTGAGTCAGAGGACAACATAATAGCAGATTTATTATCACAGAACAGGATAGATGAGTCGGTTACTGGAAACCCTAACTCAGACAGAAGAGAGCGTAACCAAAGTAGTTCACATGTTCCTTGGGCCATAGCACGGTACTCAGATTCCGCAGAAGATCGTGAGACAACTGCTTGCTTCTTACTTTTCCATGAGATAAGGTGATTGCCACGGAAGGTGCACATCCCTGAGGTAGAACGCCTATCAATCTTTGACCCTGCATAATCCGCATCAGTGTAACATGACAATCCTTTTTGTACACCCGTTGCATAAAAGATTCCAAGTCCAGGAGAAGATTTAAGATACCGAAGGATATGATAGACAGCATCCAAATGAGGGGTACGAGGTGCATGCATGAATTGGCTTACAATACTTACTGCATATGTAAGGTCTGGCCTTTTGTTAGTCAAATAGATAAGTCGTCCCACAAGTCTCTGATATACTGATGGCTCAGTTAACAATTTTCCTGATTCCCCTGTTAACTTAAGATTGGGGTCCATAGGTGTCGTGGCAGGTCGACAACCTAGCATGCCTGTATCTTGGAGAAGATCCAATGCATATTTTCTCTGGGATAAAGATATACCATGGCGATTTCGAGCCACTTTAATACCCAAAAAATATCGAAGCTTGCCCAAATCTTTAATGTCAAACATAATCCCAAGGTCACGTTTTACCTGAACAATTCCATGAGTGTCATCTCCAGTAATGATAATATCATCCACGTAAACAGATATAACAATACACCGACCTTGAGGATGGCGTCGAACAAAGCAGGTATGATCAGAGTTGCACCTAATAAACCCCATAGTAAGAACCACCTCACTGAAGCGGTTGAACCAAGCACGAGGGGATTGTTTAAGCCCATAAAGGGATTTACGAAGGCGACACACTTTCCCTGAATACTCCCCCTGAGCCCGAAAACCTGGTGGAGGATCCATGTAGATAGTCTCAGAGAGATCACCATTAAGAAATGCATTTTTGACATCCAACTGGTGGAGAGACCAAGAATATGAGGCAGCCAAAGAGACAATAAGCCTGATTGTAGTTAATTTGGCGACAGGAGAAAATGTGGCACCAAAGTCCTTGCCTGGTACCTAAGTAAACCCTTTAGCGACAAGACGAGCCTTATACCGATCAATGGTGCCATCTGTAAGATACTTTACATTAAACACCCACTTACAACCAACAGTCTTTTCACCAACCGGAAGATCAACAAGCTCCCACGTCTGATTTTGCTGGAGGGCATCCATTTCCACTTTCATAGCAGCCACCCATAAAGGATTCTGTAGGGCCTCCGGAACTGAGCGAGGGATAGAGACCGAGTCAACCTGACTAACAAAAGATTTATACTGATCGGAGAGACCCTGAAATGACACAAACTGGGCAATAGGATGATGAGTACTACTTGAAAGTAAGTAACGGGAAGGGGGTCGTCGGTCATGAGTAGGGTAACGGGAAGGTTCAGGGACCAAGGTAGAATGAAGGTTACCTGAATTCGGAGAAGAATCGGGCAGTGGGGCGGGAGCACGAGGACGCCGGGAGTAAACCTGCAAGGGAGCTGGAGAATAGACAAGGGGAAAAACATCATTGGGGCTCGACAAGGGTACATGAGACGGTAGAGATGTATCAGGAATAGGAACAGGGCGAGGAAGACAGGGGGGTTCCTCCGCAGAGGACACTGCTGGATGATGCTCTAAGGACAGGGAAGGAATAGAGAAGAAAGGTACAGTCTCAAGGAATGTAACATCCATCGAGTGGTGGAAGTGACGAGTCACTGGATCATAGCACCGATAGCCTTTCGATAGGGAAGAGTACCCAAGAAAGATTCAACGGATAGCTTTATCATCTAACTTAGTACGAGTAGGGCTGCGATTTTGAACAAAGCACGTACAACCAAAGACTCGTGGGAGAATAGGAAAGAGGACAGTAGTTGGCTTGAGAATGTGCAGGGGTGGTTGACCTTTGAGGACACGACTAGGGGTGCGATTGATAATGTATGTAGCGGTGAGAACAGCGAGATGCCAGAAATATCGAGGTACCTTCATACCTGATAAAAGACATCGAACTATAGACATAATGTGGCAATTTTTCTGTTCTGCCACACCATTCTGTTCAGGTGTGTAGGGACAGGTAAGCTGCTGAAGAATTCTTCTTTTATTAAGTTCAGCCCGAAAATCATTGGGTAGATATTTTCTACCATTATCAGACCGAATATTGTGGACAACAGTGTGGAATTGGGTTTTGACCATTTGAAGGAAGTGAGTGAAATGAGTGAAGACTTCAGATTTTTTCTTCATTAGGTAGACCCAAGTACAACGACTATAATCATCTATAAATGTAACATAGTAACGATGGTGAGAAAGGGCCGTAGTAGGAGATGGACCCCAAATATCAGAGTGAACAAGGTCAAAGGCACATGGAGCCCGATGCATACGAGGAATATATGTAGTGCGAGTATGCTTTGACAATTCACAGGTCACACAATTGAACTTAAAATCCTTGCATGCTTTATTAAAAGATGGAAATAACCAACACAAATATTGAAAGTTTGCATGTCCTAAACGGGCATGCCACAAATCTAAGTTTTGAATAGAGCGAACAGGAGTATCAAAAATTGGAGACACAGAAGCTTGTAGACTGGACAAGGGTACAATAGAGGTTAGTGGTTCGCCAAAGTAGTAAAGTCCATCGTGCTCATATCCCCTACCAAAAATCTTCTTCGAAGTCAGGTCCTGCAAGAAACATTTGTTAGGTAAAAAGACAACGGCACAGTGAAGACTCTTGGCAAGACGACTAACTGACAATAGATTATAAGCAAAGTTGGGGACATAGTAAACAGAGCGAAGAGTGATATCTGAGGATAAACAAGCATCTCCTTGACAACGGATAGGAATAGACGTTCCATCGGCAATTCGGACTGATTGATTTACGAAACTGACAGGGGAAGAAAAAATGGAGAACTCACCAATCATATGATTATTGGCCCCGGAATCTAGAATCCAAGACGGTTGACCTGACTTACCATGAAGGGCGGTAGGAGTACCCGTAACAAGGGCAGCCGTGGGACCAGATGATGAAGTGAGGCCCAAGTGTAGTTGAAGTTGGGCAATTTGAGACTGAAGTTGACTATAATCTGGTTGCGCTGAAATTAATTATGTTGAGGCTGAATAAGGTGCCGATTCAGCCATAGTTCCAATACGAGGACCTTTTTTTTTCTGTCCACCAACATGATTTCTAGAATATTGTTACTTTAATTCAGGATGGAGAGTGAAACATCGGTCAATGAGGTGACCAGGTTTCCGACAATGTTGGCAATACGGACGAGTGCCTGTTTGCCGAAAACCTGAAGGAACAACAAATGCCATCTGGTCCGGAACAGACTGAATGGGTTCGGGTGCAAGAAGAAGACGCCTTCGATCATCACCATCCACAATTGCAAATGCCTCGTATAGAGAAGGTAGAGGAGATGTATTTAAAATCTGGGTCCGAAGATTCTCAAACTCAGGCTTTAGACCCATCAAGAACTGATAAGTCCGACGATGATCCAGACGTTTAGTCTCAATTTCAGCATCATTAGGGAAGTCACTCAAAGGCTCATATTGAACTAGTTCTTCCCATCTAGTTTGGAGATATCCAAAGTAATTTGCAACAGAGAATCCCAAAGTCGTCTGAGAAGCATGAGAAATTTCACGGTAAAGCTCGAAAATTCGAGAATCATGACGTGTATGGGCATACATCTTTGTCAGGGAACTCCATAGACCATGAACTGTCTCGTGATACATAAACATATTATAAATTCGGTCATCCATAGAATTGAACATCCAGCCCAAGATAACACAGTTATCCGCATGCCATTGAGCAAAAATAGGATCTGTTTCTTTCGGCTTAGGCTCCGAACCTAAAATCCATCCAAGTTTACGTTTTCCACCAAGATAAAGACGGAACGAGCGAGACCAAGCATGAAAATTTTTTCCATTTAATAACACAGTTGTGACTCGCTGTACAGATGCATTAGGCTCACGAGAAAGGTCCATGCGTGATGGAACAGTTGACTGACTAATTTCTTCTTTTTCTGACGCTATAGATGTCATAACTTAAAAATAGTAGTAATAACAACACTACTGTTAAAAAAAATAAAGCAACGATATTTAGAGAGATTAAAGAGAAAGCTGATACTTATCGACAGAAAAAGATTGCTGATGACACCTCACAAGTGAATGCCAGACACAGGCCTTGACGATATTGATGGTGAGATGGCTTAACACATCATAAGTAAGGAAGCCTTGAACACAACATTACAGATCAGCAACAACACAACTGCTCAATCTACAAAAACGTGGTTTAGCCAGCGATGATGGGAGCAGATCCAGCGACGACGGCTAGCAATAACCATGTGACTGCTCAATCTACGAAACACATGGTTTCGCCGGCAACTACGAGAGTCGTGGTGGCAGAGGCGACGACGAGAGCCATGGTGGCAGAGGCGCACGCCGGAGATGACGAGACAGGCTGCTGCTCACGACTTGGCTACACAGCGGCGGCGACGAAGGCTAGCAGTAATGGTGGCGTCGGAGATGACGACTCTGCTGCTCACGATGTGGCAACACAACGGCGGGGACAACGTCGGAGATGACGAGCGACGACGTCGGAGATCTGACAGTGACTGAGAATGATGGCGTCGGCGATGACGAGTGACGACGTCGGAGAGGATGAGCGACGTCGTCGGAGATGACGACGGCGAAGATCTTTTCAGCGATTGAGATAAGTTTTTGTGTGTGTGTGTGTGTGTGTGTGTGTGTGTGTGGTTTCTGTTTGTCTACGGTCTAACGTTTAAGCATATGTTTTGGCTCTTGATACCAAATTGTAAGAAAGAATTTTGATAAAAAACATTCTTCTGATTCATACTCTGAAGATGATACAAATTAAAGTTTAAATACAACAAACATCACGCGAATCTAGGCAACACACTGCTCTAGATTCACATGGCTCAAGGTTGTTTCTGACAAACACATTGCTCAATAAATATTACAACAATTGCAGATATTCCAACACCTTAGACTCTAAAGAGATCACTATTCAAGAGACAAACACAAAATCTTGAGATTATTGAATGTGTGATGAGTTACCATCAATATCTACATAGTTTTCAATCTAAAAGCAACCTTTCTAAAAGTTGATTCACTAATTGAATACTAGCCCCTGATTTTGGGAGCACGTCTTTTGGTTCTATATCCAATTCTTTCATTCTTACTGAATTTCACTTCACACATGTCTTTTTTTAGATTGTGAACTTTGGAAACAACATAGTCAATCTCAAGATATCTATCTGATAGATTGGAGCAAAATGAGTTTCACTCGGGCATACTTGTTAGTCATTCGAGGGCAACTACTAGAGAACCAGCGAAGAATTCTGCTCGACCTGGTGCTTCAACTACTAAACAATAGATTTCACTTTTCGCCAGGCCATTTTGCTTCAGCAGATAAGCTATTCCGGTAGGAATAATTTCATTTCAGAACTGTCCTTATGCAGAGGAAGTTCATTACTACTTTAACCTTTCATTTGATCTATTGATTTTGAAGCATAATCTGCCAAAGAATTATAGCTTTCATATGTGTAAACAATTTCTCATATATTGTTAAAAAGTTCATCTATCTATTTATGTGCAGGTGGTTGCAGTCAGAAGTCCACTGAAAAAATGCTAACAACATGATGAGTATCACCCATTTTGCAGTGGACTTCATTGTAAAAAATGTCAATTGAACCCATTTCAGGTTACGTCATTAACAAGAAGTGAATAAAGTTGAATAGAAACATTACTAATCCAGTTACTCAATAATTGACTGCACCTAATCATCTTAGCAGTCCAAAATAGGCTTACCTTTTAATAAGACAAAGGCTGAACACTGGCTCTCAAAAATTTGTTGGAAGAGTTTGAACATAAAACTGGAGTTCTTAGATAGTTCCCAACATATACTGTATCTGTGGCAACCAGATACAAAAAATCAAGGGTTGAGTGGTGCTGCCACTGTCGGACTTGGATCCTCTTGAGTTATAACGGAGATCTAATAGTAGTAAATTGATGATGCCCATTAGATCCCCTTCTAACGTTACAAGAGGTTCCAAAACTGACAGTATTCACCAGATTTCTCCCCCCACAGGATTTTAAGCATACCATAAGACTCCTCATGAAACTTAAGTCTACATAGTTATGATGGTGGATCATAACCAACCATTTCAGGAGCTGTAAAATACTTTGACAAGCATCAACGCGCAGAAGAATTAAGAGTTACACCAAATTGAAGAAATTTGATTTAGATCACCTCGCAGAGTTTCGATTACCATTTATCTTATCATCTTTATATAACTGTTGTATGCTTTCAGTTATATAATATCATCTTTCAACAAGTTGTGCATACGTAAATTACTAGAAGCGTATTTTAGCCATTAATCCATTATTCCTCTCAGGACGTTAACAGTTAGTTAATAAGTCCATTGCTTATGGATACAGCTGTTATAATGATCACTCTTCCTGGATTGGAGATTTAATTTCCTATTACTGTGAAATGGATATCTACTGTTGGTGCTAATGTTACTCACGGACTTGCAGTCAACGTCATGGTTGAATCTCTATCTTTGTTAATATCTGTTGAATTCTTCTTGCAGGATGTTTTTAACCTCCTTCCAAATCTCAATGTGACTGAATTAATCAAAGCTTTTGCAGGTAAGGTAGTTCACAATTTGGCTATTGAAATTTATATATGGGATGTACATGTTTTTTCACTGAAACTATTGGTATGATATTGCAGTAAAAACGAACGATATGATGTTGGTTATATATCTTTCTTCACTCATCAGGAGAGTAATTGCTCTCCATAACTTGATTAACAACAAGGTGAAATGACTTAATCCCTGAGTGTTGCTTGTTATCAGTAATTGTAGAATGTACACTTAGCTGACATTGGTGCCAAATCCCTTTGTCCAAGTGATTAAATTGAAGCTTTAGCGTATTTCTCTTATCTGGCAACCATGATGTCCTTAATCACTTCCTAACATTACTTCTAGTGTAAACAATAGTTTAGGCAGGGCCATCCGCCATGTCCTGCAATTGGATCACCTTAAGTATTATTTCCATTCTTATATTTTAGAACTGTAGATACATAACAATTTATAGACGACAATATTTAGCTTTTCAAATTAGCTCCCACTCGGTGCCAAAGCCTCTACTCTTGACTTGAATTAACAACAAAAACTTCCTAATTCATTTCTTGTCGCAATCGAATCAAGCGAAGACATTTTAAATAATAAAGTTTAATTACAGATTTAGTGCAACTAAAACTATAGAAGATCAAAATCCGAATCAGCGCAAACAAAACATTATACACCTTCGAGATAACAATGCAGTTGTGCATCATCTCTGCACATATACATATATTGCATAAATTACCATAAACAACATCTATAAATCTTCTATGTGTACAGATATGTATATATATATATATATATATATAATGCAAAATCCGGAATATACTACAAAAGTTTAAGGCATCATTTTAAGCACACAGCACACACAATCGATGCTTTTATCAACTGATCTACTTAACATCGATGTGTGTGTGCGAGATCAATGCTGTTCTCGACTGATCTACCCAGCATCGATCGACTGACATATATACATTTGTACATATATATGTGTGTGTGTGTGTGTGTGATTATTTGAACTCAAAGCAACAGTTACATGCAAATATATAAACATATACGTATATAGATAAAGAGAGAAAGAGAGAATGGTGACCTGGATTGCCGGCGGCAGAGCTAGGAGGGCCGTCAACGACTTGGAAAGGTTTTTGGAGGACGGAAGGGAGAGGGAGGGCATGATCGAGACGGCTGTTCTGAACTTCACTATAAACTGAAGCCAAACGGCCTGTAAACGGAGGCTTTACGGCGGTTACATCACCATTATAGATCAACGAAGCAGCAGCAGCCATTGATAGAATGGTGTGGTGTTCTCCCTCTCTGCTGGGAACTTCAAGCTTCCTGAAAACGATTGCGGTGAGACATCGATAAGAATATAGTCACAAGAATATAAGAGGAATATAAACAATAGCTACACATCAAGACACACCATTTATTGGCCCTGCGCTCGCAGATCTCCAGGTAGCCGTTGAAACTAAGATTATCATGATATTTGCAAAAGTACCCGCTCCAATGAGTTCCAACATCCATCTGAAACAAGCTATTAAATGTTGTAGGATAATGATCACCACCAGTCTGCATGATCAAACTACTTTCACCACCACTCCAAATGCATGATCAAACTACTTGATAACGGACTCTCCTATTCTCTCTCTATTCAAATTGTGTTTGTTGTATTTTCAAATTTAATTTCATGTAATTCTTATCTTCTTATCCGTCTTTGTACAATGTGTATAAAACTGGTGTAATGCTTTATTCAATGGTCAATACAAAAAACACATTTTCCTTTCATGGTATCAGATTAACCAGGTCAAATTCGAATAATGCCCTAAAAGCTAATAAATTGTAATTTTAAAATTATGGATAATATATTATTTAATTTATTAATTCATTTAATATGGGCAATTCATTTATTTATTATGAATGTTTTAATTAAATAAATAAAATCCTTAAAATACTATTTATAGATTATATCCTTAAGAGTAAGGATATGAGTGACGAAATATATATTCACAAATATGTTTTAAAAGTTGTCCTCGATCATAGGAAAAACTAATTGGGCGTTAGTTTATTCAGATAGATTGGATTACAGTCTAGTAATCAAATTATATGAGATATTAATTTGGGCGATTAGTCTCATATCGTTTTAGTGGATGTATAGGTACTTGTTACGAACAAGTGACTGGACTTGACCACCGATACAATGAATTACATGGAATGTCAATAATTCATTGTATTACGTAATTATGCGATTAATCCTCAAACCAGAGACACCACGGTTATCTCATAATTTGAAATATCGTAATTTGCCGGTGCAATAAAGCTAGTCCTAATCATGGATTGGATAATGTATTAAGTGGTTATGACTTATTCTGTCATGGAAGTATGTGTGTGTAGATACGGGAACTGTCAATTGTGAATCATATGCAATCTAATTAATTAAGTAACTATAAATCCTTGGCCAAGATATAATAGTGGAAGTCATTCCACGGATTATTCATTAGTTACTAATTAAGTAGATTATGACATATGATTGAGTAATAGAGTTTGACGATTCAATCCATGACTCTGGTTCGATCGAAATAATTAAGACAGTGGGATTCGATTGCATAGAAATTACTGAATGGGTTCATATATTTGCAATTCATCTGTAATTGGGTAATCGCGATATACTGCTAGATGTCACTTACGATTTGTGAATTAATTAAAAGGAGTTCTAATTTAATTAATTAGTTAAATTAATTATTCGCTGTCGATTAATTATGAACCCGAGAGGTCACACACAAATAAAATTTGCAGTTTAATTGGATTAGAGAAAAGATTAAATTAAATTTTGGATTGTCCTAAATATTAATTTAATTGAGCTCGTAGTAATTAGATGGTGATCTGGTTATTGTGTAGCCCAAGACTGGATAGTTTAAGACCAATGCTCATATGATCCTAGGTCATATGTATTCCCTATATATAGTAGTGTTCTGACAGAGAAAAATCTAGCACAATTTCATAAGTCAGAAAAATATATAGGATTTCTCTAGAAAATCTAGTGGGGGTGAAATCCAATTAGCAAGCGCGGATTCTGTATGGATCAATCTTGGAGGCTTCACATGTGGGGAGCTTGATTCAGATTCTACATCGGTTTATGCTTCAAGAGGTAATCCTAGAACTATTGCAGGTTTAATTTAATTAGATTAAATTATTATCTGATTTAAGATCTGCATAATTAAACATGAACGGATACATGATTATTTTTCGCTGCGTAATTAAATTTTAATTATCATGTACATTTCCCAACAGTGGTATCAGAGCCACCGTTCATGCTTATTACATGATTTAACGTTTATGGCACAATATATCATATCTCTTATATCTGAAATTAAATGTTGTTTAATTTTATGATTGAAAATAGCCAAGAATCATTCTTCCCAAATTATATGAAAAATATGTTTTTCATAATTAAATTTTTTATGGAAAAGTGTTTTTCCTAAATTTTTACTATTCTATTTATATATATATATATATATATATATATATATATATATATATGTATGTATGTATATATTTCAGAATATTTTGAAAACAGTTTTAAAATAAATAAATAAATAAGTTTTCTTTCCCTTTCCCTCCCCTAGTAGCGGCGGCACCGCTGCCAGCAGTGTCTAGGCCACTACGAACAGTGGCGCACGAAGCTGTTGTGGCAGCAACGCCGCGTGGCTGCTGCTAATACAATAGCCTTGTTACTTGGCAGCGCCGCTGCCAGTGTGGCAACGCTGCTGCCAAGGCAAAAGAAAAAAAAAATTAATTTTGATTATTTTAGGGTTAGGGTTTTCTGACCCAAACCCAGATCCATTTTGAATTTGGGTCCAGGTCCAAAACCCATGACCCAAAAGGGTTTGGGTTGATGGGTTTTGGGCTTGGGCATTTTTCTTTTTTGATTGTGCTATTTGGGCATATTGGGTTGTTTGGGTTGCTTTTAAAATGAGAGTTTTAAAGGTTATTGGGCTAAATGTTTTTAAATAGAATTTGTTTTATTTAATTTCAGCCCAATTTTATTTTAACCCGAATATATTTATTTTAGCCCAAATAATATTTGAGACTTTATTTAATAAATGGTTTATTAAATAAAATAAATAAAATGTGTTTTATTTATTGGATATTTTGCGTAATTAATAAATGGTTTATTAAATAGGCAAAATTTATAAAATGAGATTATATAATTAATTGTGTCATACTCATGGATTACCTTTGATTGAATGGTTGTGTGAATGGATGATCATGGACTAGAATGAATAAATGTATAAATGAATGGATGTATGTTTATTTATTTATTTATTCATTTAGGTTTTATGTAATTATTTAAATGGGACTTGCATGTCTCTTACCCATTTATGTAATGTAAAACCCTATTCTCATTTATGTATCCCAATATATTAGGAATCTATGTACATAATGTAACAAGAAGATCAAGCAGGACACATCAATGAGTTGGTGGACCAGGTTCGCAGAAGGAGTTTTGTGAAGCCCAACAAGGAGTAGCCCAATTATTGGGCCTTAATATTATTTTAGGAATTCAACCCTGTGGCTTAGGTTGATAGTGCTCTTAGTCCATGATAATCCTATTTATTTACATGCATTTATTTATTATACGATATATATTAAATGCGTGGATGTTTTTAGTTTTAGTTTATAAGATAAATTGAAATCAGAAGCATGTGAAAAGTGAGACCTTAATTAAAGACTGACTAATCTTTCCACTCTAAATATTAAGTTAATAATAATATAGTCTAAGAGTAAATTATATCATTGTCTTCCATTATCATAGATTAGTTTGTGTATTAGGCAAGTAAGTAGCTGGCTATGGACACATAGGGGTTATTTATCTGTATTAATATATAAACTAAGTCTATTAAACATGCGATGTAGGAGAATTTGGATTCTTACTGGCTACCAAAAATCTATAATGTGAGGTATTGGTATTGCATTGATCCAAATTTTCTAGGATAATGGGTTGACACAAACAATTCTTAGAGACCAAAAATCTATAATGTGAGGTCAAAAGAATTGTAGGCAAGTAAATTGGAATTTGTATGTGATACATTGAATAAAACGTTATTCATCTATTAATATTTGATTCACCAAAAATCTATAATGTGAGGTGAAACAAAAAATTAATAGGCCCTACAATCCACTAAGAAACTCATTCGTTTGATTTTCCGTTTTCTACTAGGGAAGTGTAGGATTAGAAAAATTTAGTGGGGGTACTATTTGATTTAAAGACCCGAGTCGAATAGTTAGTAATACGTTATCTAATTTCAATTAATTATTTTCTGTAGTTACATGTCAAAAATAAGTCCCTTTGCAATTATCTTAGATAAGAACTGTTTGACTAGACCAAACTTTGTTGACTGGTATCGCAACTTGAAAATTATACTGAGTTCTGAAAAGATTGAGTTTGTGCTTGATGGTCCACTTCTTGAAAAGCTGTCTGAGGAGGCAACTAAAGAGGAACTGGAAACCATTAGAAAATGACGTGATGATGTGTTGAAGGACAGGAGCTACGTTTTGGCTTCAATGTCAAATGAGCCTTAACGACAACACGAGGACATGGAAGATGTCACTGAAATCATCACACACTTACAAGAGTTGTATGGTGTAAAGAACATGGCTGCTAGATATGAGATATCTAGGGAATTGTTCCGATTGAGGATGAGTGAGGGATCAGATGTCAACACGCATGTTCTTAAGACGATCGATTTGATCGAACGTCTTGAATCCTTGAATTTCTCTATGGATTTGAACTTGCAAACTAACTTGATACTTCAATATCTACCTGAATCCTTCTATTCCTTTATTGTCTATTTCCAGATGAATGACATTGAGTGCACCTTACCTCAACTCTTGAATATGCTGGTTATATATCAAGGGTAGATAAAATGAAAAGGTAAGGAATCTGTGTTGGCATTTGCCTCTTCTTCATCTGTTAAGAAGCAGAAAATGAATAAGAAGAAAGGTAAAAAGGCCCTTCAGGGCAAGCCTACAGGAGGTGTGTCCAAGAAGAAGGGGAAGATAACAAAGCCTGGAACTTGTTTCCATTGTGAGAAAGAAGGACATTGGAAGAAGAATTGTCCAGAGTACCTCAAGAGTTTGAAGGGAAAGGGCAAGGCTTCTGCAGGTATGTCTCGATTGCTCATTTTTTAGATTAGTCTTTCGATTAATCATGATTCTACTTCATGGGTGCTAGACTCTGGCGCCACTTCTCATATATGTACTTCTGTACAGGAACTGAGGAGAAGTAGAGCTTTGGGAGAAGGCGACGTGGTCCTGAAGGTGGGAAATGGAGCAATGGTTGCTGCGTTAGCTATTGGGACATGTTGTCTTACTTTGTCGTCTGGATTTACTTTAGTTTTAGACAATTGTTTATTTTTGCCTAATGCTTTGAGAAACATGATTTCCATTTCAATTTTAGTTCAAAATGGTTTTGAATTTAAGTTTATGGATAATGGATGTTTTATTTATTTGCGAAATAAATGTGTTGGCATTGGCAAATTAGTAAATGAGCTTTATATACTTGATATAAAGAAAGATGAAAATTAAAAATGAGCAATGCATGAATGTACAGACCTTTAAAAGGTCTAGAGAAACTCTTAACTCTAAATATCTGTGGCACTTAAGATTAGGTCATATAGGGGAAGCTAGAATCACAAAGTTGGAGAAAGAAGGACTTATAAGCCCATGTGGCTTGAGTCCATTCCTAGCATGTGAATCATGCATCCTTGGTAAGATGACCAAATAACCCTTTGTCGGACAAAGGCAAAGCGCTAGAAACATTCTAGAGTTAATACACACTGATGCGTGTGGGCCTTTTGATGAATTGGCCCGAGGTGGATTTTCCTACTTCATTACCTTTACTGACGATATGTCTCGGTATGGGTATGTGTATCTTATGAAATACAAATTGAATCCTTTGGAAAATTCAAAGAATACAGAGCTGAAGTAGAAAACCAAACTGGGAAAAGGATTAAGGCATCTCGGTTTGATCGAGGAGGGGAATACCTTAGTACTGAATTCCAGAAGTATCTCAAAGAAAATTGTATAATCGTATCATTGACTCCACCTGGAACACCTGAGCTTAATGGTATGTCAGAAAGGAGAAATAGGACTCTGTTGGATATGGTCAGATCAATGATGAGTTATACCGATTTACCTATTGGTCTTTGGGGCCATGCTTTCTCACTGCGGCATACATCTTGAATAGGGCCACTTCCAAATCAATTGTAAGCACTCCTTATGAGATCTAAAGAAATAAGAAACCCAACTTTAATCATATAAGAGTATGGGGTTGTCCTGCTTATATTAAAAGGCTTAAAACTGAGAAATTGGAAGCGAGGTCTGACAAAGTCAAATTCATTGGTTATCCCAAGGATTCGTTGGGATACAAATTTTATTCCCCTACTGACCAGAGAGTCTTTGTCAGTAGACACGCCATATTCTTGTAAGAAGAGTTCATCCAAGAATGTGGTTTGGGAAGAAAAATGGAGCTCAAAGAGGGAAACATTGAACAATCAATTGACCAAAGTGAAACCCAGGATTTGATCCAGGATGAAACTATTCAAGAAGAACCGATTGCTTCAACACAGATACGTAAGTCTTTAAGGACTCCCCTTCCCTCCCCTCCCCCCCCACTTCCCCCCACGAGATATAGCTACTTACATAGCCAAGGACAAGAGTTGTTCACTTTGGATGATGGTGATCATATCGATGATCCCCTCAACTATGAGGAAGCTATTTCTGATAGGGACTCAAATAGATGGCTTGAAGCCATGAAATCTGAAATGGATTCAATACACACCAATCAAGTCTAGAATCTTGTAGACCCTCCTGAAGATATTGTACCTATAGGATGCAAATGGGTATATAAGAGAAACAGAGGTGCAGATGGGAAGGTAGAGACCTTCAAGGCAAGGTGCAAAAGGTTACCGTCAGAGACAAGGAATTGACTGTAAGGAAACCTTCTCGCTAGTAGCAATTCTCAAATCCATTAGGTTTTTATTGGTCATAGCTGTACTCTACGATTATGAGATATGGAAAATGGATATCAAAACGGCTTTTCTTAATGGCTTCAATGAAGAAGACATTTATATGAAACAACCAAAGGGTTTTAAATCCAAGGGTGAAAGTCACAAAGTGTGAAAGTTAAAGAGATCCATCTATGGACTCAAACAAGGCTCAAGGATTTGGAACAAATGTTTTGATGAGCTTGTTAAAACATTTGGCTTCATTAAGAATAAAGACGAACCTTGTGTTTACAATAAAGTCAGTAATAAAGCAGTTACATTCCTCATCTTGTATGTAGATGACATACTACTGATTGGGAATGACATTGGCATGATGTCATCTGTTAAGATCTGGTTATCAAGAATATTCTCCATGAAGGATTTGGGAGAAGCAACCTAGATCCTAAGAATTCGAATCTATAGAGATAGATCGAAGGGATTGATAGGTCTCTCCCAGAGTACGTACATAGATAAAATGTTAAAGAGGTTTAACATGCAATATTCTAAAAGAGGGTTGTTACCTTTTAGACATGGCATTCATCTCTTTAGGGCTATGAGTTTTAAGAAAGCTGAAGAAAAAGAGAGGATGAATAGGATTCCATATGCTTCGGCAATTGGAAGCTTTATGTATACTATGCTATATACTAGGCCTCATATCGTTCATGCTGTAAGTGTTACTAGCAGATATCAGTCAGATCCAGGTGAAGAACACTGGATAGCCGTCAAGAATATCCTGAAGTACCTGAACAGGACTAAGGATATGGTCTTGGTATATGGAGGAGGAGAATTAAAAATCGAGGGTTTCACTGACTCTGATTTTCAGTATGATGTGGATGATCGTAAATCCATATCTGGATTCATTTTCGTTTGTAATGGAGGAGCGGTCAGTTGGAAGAGTTCCAAACAGAGTACGACCGCAGACTCCACTATAGAAGCCGAATACATCGCAACATTAGATGCAACAAAATAGGCAGTTTGGATCAATAAATTCATCTCGGAACTTGGAGTGGTTCCCTCCATTGAAGTTGCAGTGCCTTTATAATGTGATAATAATGAAGCGATAGCACAAGCTAAAGAACCAAGGTCTCACAAAAAATCCAAACATGTAGAAAGACGTTACCATATTGTCCGAGAAATTGTGGGAAAAGGTAATATAGTAATGCAAAAAGTAGCCTCAGCAGATAACACTGATGATCCGTTCACCAAGGCTCTGACTAAGCAGTCTTTGGATCGACACTTAGAGGGGATGAGTATGAGATACCCTTCTGAATGGCTTTAGTGCAAGTGAGGGGTTCTTAGGAATAATGCCCTAAAAGTCAATAAATTGTATTTTTGGAATTATGGATAATGTATTATTTAATTTATTAATTCATTTAATATGGGCAATTTATTTATTTATTATCAATGTTTTAATTAAATCAATCAAGTCTTAAAGTACGATTTATAGATTTTATCCTTATGAATAAGCATATGAGTGACAGAATCTATATTCATAAATATATTCTAAAAGTTGTCCTTGATCATAGAAAAAATTAATTGGGCGTTAGTTTATCCGGATAGATTAGATTACAGTCTACTAATCAAATTATATGAGATATTAATTTGGGCGATTAGTCTCATATCGATTTAGCATATGTATAGGTACTTGTTACGAACAAGTTATTGGACTTGACCACCGATACAATGAATTACATGGAATGTCAATAATTCATTGAATTACATAATTATGCGATTAATCCTCAAACCTAAGATACCACGGTTATCTCATGATTTGGAATATTGTAATTTGCTGGTGCAATAAAGTTAGTCCTAATCATGATTGAACAATGTACTAAGTGGTCATGACCTATTCTGTCATAGAGGTATGTGTCTATAGATACGAGAACTGTCAATTGTGAATCCTATGCGATCTAATTAATTAAATAACTAGAAATCCTTGGCCAAGGTAGAATAGTGGAAGTCGTTCCACAGATTATTCATTAGTTACTAATTAAATAGATTATGGCATATGATCGAGTAATAGAGTTTGATGACCCAAACCATGACTTTGTTTCGATCGGAATAATTAAGACAATAGGATTCGATTGCATAGAAATTACTAAATGGGTTCGTATATTTGCACTTCATCTTTAATTGGATAATCGTGATATACTGCTAGGTGTCACTCGCGATTTGCGAATTAATTAGAAGGAGTTCTAATTTAATTAATTAGTTGAATTAATTATTCGTTGTCGATTAATTATGAACTCGAGAGGTCATACACAAATGAAATTTGTAGTTTAATTGGATTAGCAAAAAGATTAAATTAAATTTAGGATTGTCCTAAATATTAATTTAATTGGGCTCATAGTAATTAGACGGTGATCTGGTTATTGTGTAGCCTAAGACTGGTTAGTTTAAGACCAGTCCACATATGATCCTAGGTCATATGTGTTCCCTGTATATAGTAGTGTTCTGACAAAGAAAATCTAGCACAATTTCATAAGTCAGAAAATACATAGGATTTCTCTAGAAAACTTAGTGGGGGTGAAATCCAATTAGCAAGTGCGGATTCTGTGTGGATAAATCTTGGAGGCTTCATACGTGGGGAGCTTGATGCAGATTCTAGATCGATCTACGCTTCAAGAGGTAATCCTAGAACTATTGCAGGTTTAATTTAATTAGATTAAATTATTATCTGATTTAAGATTTGCATAATTAAATATGAATAGATACATGATTATTTTTCGCTGCGTAATTAAATTTTAATTATCATGTACATTTCCTAACAAAATTATCCTTCCCTTTTCTTTTCCACTGTCATCCTTTTCTTCATCTTTTCCTTCCTACCACTCTATCCATGGCTGTTGCGTCATCTTCATCCTTTGCACTTCCCACTTATAATGTAAAAGTCTATGTCATCGTTTCCCTCGACAACACTAATTTCTTCACTTGGAAAAAACAAATGATCAATTTCCTTCGTTTAAATGGGCTTCTCGGCTATGTCGACGGCTCAATTCCTGCGCCCAAACCAGCGTCTTCCTCTACTGGCTCCTCACCCACCTCTGCTTCCTTCTCATACAATTTCTCTCTCGATGATTGGCACAAATATGATAGTTTTGTGACCGCGTGCATCACTACCCCTCTATCAGATTCGCTTGTGCATTAGTCCCTTGACTATGACTCTGCTCGTGATCTTTGGGATGCTCTGAAGGAGTCTTTTGTGCAGCAGTCCTTTGCACGCAAATCACTTCTTCATGCTCAACTTCGTGGTCTTAAAAAGGGTTCCTTGCCTGTTGTTGAATACTTGAATCAATTCCATCATCTCTCCACTTCGCTCATAGCCATCGGTGATTCCATTTTCGATTTTGAGCTGGTCATAGTAATGCTTGAAGGTCTCTCTCGTCACTACCATCCATTTATTACCAATGTTGAGATTATGTCATCTCATCCCACCTTCAACTAGTTACGTGCCAAGCTCCTCACATATGAGCAGCGTCTTCTCTTGGATGGTGATGATTCATCCACTTTTGAATCTTCCTCTTCCATTACTCGCACCTCCCAACTCAACTCTGCATCACCTTTTGAACAAGCTTTACACACCAAAGTCCAGTCTAAATCTTCTGTCGCTACTGCTTCTCCTAATTCCTCAAAACAGGTTTCATCTTCTTCCGGGTACAAAGGTAAGTGTTAGATTTGCCGCCGTCAGGGCCATTCCGCCATGTGTTGCTGTTATCGCTCTATTTTCGATTTTGAACTGGTCATGGTAATGCTTGAAGGTCTCTCTCGTCACTACCATCCATTCATTACCAATGTTGAGAATCTGTCATCTCCTCCCACCTTCAACTAGTTGCGTGCCAAGCTCCTCATATATGAGCAGCTTTTTCTCTTGGATGGTGATAATTCATCCACTTTTGAATCTTCCTCTTCCCTTACTCTCACATCCTAACTCAACTCTGCATCACCTTCTGAACAAGCTTTACACACCAAAGTCCAGTCTAAATCTTCCATCAATACTGCTTCTCCTAATTCCTCCAAATAGGTTTCATCTTCTTCCGGGTACAAAGGTAAGTGTCAGATTTGCCGCCGTCAGGGCCATTCCACCATGCGTTGCCGTTATCGCTACTCTGCGATGCCATCCAATGTTTAGCCACAACAGTTCGCTGGCATCCATTATCAGTCATCCTACTTGCCTTCTCTCCTTCCTACGTCATCGCTGACTACCTGGATTCTGGATTCTGATGCCACTTCTCACATGATGCCAAACTCTGCCACTCTTCAAAACCTTCAGCCTTACAATTTCTTGGACAACGTTCTCGTCTGTGATGGTACTTCTTTCTCTATTCAAAATACTGGCTCTACTTTAATTTCTAACTCTACTCGTAATCTTCATATGAATAATGTCTTGTATGTGCTTTATCTTACTCCTAACTTGTTATCTATATCCCAATTTACTCGTGACAATGGCATTTCTTTTGAGTTTTTTTCCTTCTGTGTGTCTTGTCAAGGATCTGCAAACAAGGAACCCTTTTCTCAATGGCCCAGTTAAATCAAATCTCTATAGCTTGACCGTGTCATCCTCTGTGTCACGCTCGTCTTCTATCGCTCTCTCCACAAGTCGTGTCCCTGCCTCTTTGTGGCACAGTCGATTGGGTCACCCATCTAAGCCAGTGTTGTCTACCCCTCGCTCCCAGGCTGCTTTGTTGTTTAAAGATTTTCTATCTTTGAATAAAGTGTGTCATGTATGTATGAAGGGTAAAAGCCATAGGCTGTCTTTTTCATCTTCTTCTAGAATTTCTAGTGCACCTTTAGATTTGATTCATTGCGATGTATGGGGTCCTACCCCAGTGCCATCTTATTCCAATTTCAGATATTTTATAATTTTTGTTGATGATCACAGTAGGTTTACATGGTTGTATCCCATGAAGAATAAAAGTGATTCTTATTCATGTTTCATTACATTTCAATCATTGGTTGAGAATTATTTTTGGACTAAAATTTGCGCATTTCAATGCGATGGTGCACCGAAATTAACTCAAGGACTTTTAAGAACTCATTTTCAAAAACATGGTGTACAATACCGCATTTCTTGCCCACATACACCATAACAAAACGACTTGTCTGAGCATAAAATTCATCACATAACGGAGATGGGAACCACTCTTTTGTTTCATACTTATCTTCCTAAGCGTTTTTGGTTATAAGCTTTTAATACTGCTGTGTTCTTGATAATTCGACTCCCTACTCCTGTTTTACAAAATGACTCTCCATTTTTACAATTGTTTAAATGGCCTCTTAATTATTCGTTTCTACGTGTGTTTGGGTATTTGTGTTTTCCCTTTCTTGGTACTTATAAACCTGACAAACTGAGTTCGAAATCTCTCTCGTGTGTTTTCTTGGGTTATAGCACTGATCACTGTAGATATCGCTGTTACTATCTTCCCACTGATCGTGTTTATTTATCTCGTCACGTCTTCTTTGACGAGATTGCTTTTCCCTTTTCTACTCAAAATCAATCTCCTTTTGTCCCTAGTATGTACAGGCTACACTTTTTGTCTCCTTCTGTCTTGCAACCATGTCATGTTCCACCTCAGCCTCTACCGTCTAATTTTTTAGCTATCTCTCATGTGTCGTGTATCTCTCCTCTTTCCAGGTCCGTGACTAGTCAATCATCTATGCCTCGTGAATCCCCGAGGTCAGCCGCTCCTTTACTTGATCATATGGCCCATGCAGATGATAGTCCTCCTATTAATCCTCATATACTAGCTGAATCCCACAGCCTAGTGGACTGTGTCAGTCCCCTTCTTTAGTCACATCCTTTTAACCCAATACCTAATCCTTCCCCCACATGTTCTCTGCCACCACCTCATGAGTCTTTGCCTCTTTCTTCCTCACAGTCTTCGATCCAATTGGAGTCTAGTCCTACTCCTATTGAAGTGCATATGCAACATCCCATGGTCACTCAAAATCGTGACCACACACGGCAACCGAAGATTTATCATGATTTTGTCACTTACAATGTATACAATTCCTCTCGTGCTTCATTTGTTTTTCTTGAGATAGAGCCTTCAATGTTTAATCAGGCAAATAAAACCCAATACTGGCACTCTGCTATGGATTCCGAATATAACTCTCTACTTCAAAATGTTACCTGGACCTTAGTGCCTAAACCTGCTACAACGAACATAGTTGGATACAAATAGGTTTTCCGCATTAAACGGAAGCCAGATGGTTCTATTGATCGGTACAAGGCTCGATTAGTTGCTGAGGGGTATAGTCAAGAGAAATGCATTGATTTTTTTGAAACCTTTAGTCCCGTGGTTAAACCAACTACAATACAGGTGGTGTTATCTGTTACTATATCTCATAATTGGCCAATTAAACAATTGGATGTCAACAATGCTTTCTTACCTGGTTTTTTGCATGAAGAGGTTTATATGGCCCAGCCACCTGGGTTTGTTGATACTTCTCATCCCAACTATGTCCATCATTTACGCAAAGCAATTTATGGCCTTAAACAGGCCCTTTGTGCATGGTTCTCTCGGCTCAGCACATATCTATTATCTTTGGGGTTTTCTTCATGTACTTCTGATATTTCATTGTTTATTCGGGCAACTTTTAATGCTTTTATCATATTACCGGTTTATGTTGATGACATCATATTTATAGGCAATGATGTCACCACAATCAAGTCTCTTTACTAGGAGTTCTCTATCAAAGATTTAGGGGATCTTTCATATTTTCTTGGCATACAAGTTGTTCGCACTTCTACTGGTCTTTTTTTACATCAAGGCAAATATATACAAGACTTGCTCATTCGTACTTCGATGATTAAGGCCAAGGGTGTCACTTCTCATGTTGTTCCTCATCAACAGCTTTCTAAACATGTTGGGGATCCCTTTCCTGATGTTACCTTGTATCATAGTACGGTTGGCGCTCTTTAGTACCTCACTATCACTCGACCAGAACTTACATTTTCAGTCAATAAAGTGTGTCAGTTTATGCAAAATCCTACAGATGTTCATTAGATTGCAGTCAAGCGTATTCTCCATTATCTAAATGATACTCCACATTATGGTTTACATATCCAGCCTTTATCTGATCTGTCATTGCATGCCTACTCAGATTTTGACTAGGCTGGGTACCCCGATGACCGTCGTAGCACACAAGGGTACTGTATTTTTCTTGGGCCTAACTTATATCCTGGTCCGCAAAGAAACAGACTACTACATCTCGCTCCAACACCAAGGCCAAACTGTGGTTATTGCTTTTGCTACAACCGAGTTATGCTAGCTCAAGTCGTTATTGTCTGAGCTCAAAGTACACCCTCCGTCTCCACCTACACTTTGGTGCGATAACATTGGTGCCACATACCTCACGAAAAATCTGGTTCATCATACTCGTACTAAACATATTAAGATAGATATTTATTTTGTTCGCGAGAAGGTCTCAACAAATGAATTGCATGTTCATTTTATTTCTACTACTGATTAGATTGCTGATATTATGACTAAGGGCCTTTCTATCTCTCGTTTTTGTTTTCTGCGTTTCAAGCTTACTGTTCAAGACCCCGTTTCACTTGAGGGGGCGTGATAACAGACTCTTCTATTCTTTCTCTATTCAAATTGTGTTTGTTGTATGTTAGCCCAAAGGGCCTCTAATCTTGGTTTTGATAATAACAAACCATGATTATATTTAATGATTTAAGTGTGCATGAATGAGATGAATCAAGATTGACTCAAAGTTCAAAGTCCATCAAGCTAAAGAAGAAAGAAGATCATTAATCAACTCAAGAAAAGATAAAGACTCGAAGAATGAATATGGAGTGATAAAGATGGAGACGGAAGTCATAAAGGGTACCGACTGGGACTTGACCGGGGTTTGGGTTTTGCAAATGGTATATGCTCGATGATGATTCTTAAAAGTTATTATTGAAACAATTGAAAAAAGCTTTGTAAATACGCTAAAAAAAGTTTCAAAAACCCAAACCTTTGCAGTTTTGAGCCAACCGGACGACCCCAGGGAAATCAGTATACAGATGGACAAAGGGTCGTCCACCTGAGACCTCTCCACTGGACAAGAGTCTCTCGACCGGTCGACCGATGGAGTAGGGGTCAACCGGTCAGGCCAAAATACTGTTTTAAAAAATAGTCATTTTATGAACGTTAAAGAGCATTAAATACACACATTTTAGCCTTTATTAAACTCTCTCAACTGAAATCTTTTAAAGCATTTACTCATGATCTCTAACACTTCAAAATCTTTGAATCATCATTGTGCTATACTAGAGCAAAAATTTGTGAGCAATATTGAGAAAAACATTCATTGTACTCGTCTACCCTAAAAGATGGCTTTTATTGTTATCTTAAACACTTATCAAAGGAGAGAGTTAAATACTTTGAAAGGAATGATTTCCTTGTCAAAGGTGTTAGGGTTTAAGCTTTGTTTTGAGAAGGAATTTCTATTGTAAAAGCTTAAACTATTGTTGTAGTTGGTTTGTTGACTCACCAACATTTGAAAAGTCACAATAGTGAAGATTATTAAAATCCTAAGTGGGGAACTTAGGTCATAGACTAGGCAGGGGCTGAACCACGCTAAAATCGTGATTTGCAATCTTTCTCTCTCAACTCTCTCTTAGCTTTAAATTCTGCACATTAAGTGTTTGATATTTTGTCTTACTCACACTTTATATTGCTAGAGCACATATTTGCTTAAGATTGTTTTTGATTGATCATTGCTAGTATATTGCCTAATCGAAAAAGTTGTATTATTGCTTATATAACATAATTCACCCCCTCTTAGGTTTAATTAAGGGACAACAAGTGGTATTAGAGCTAGGATTTTGCATATAGCTTAACATCTAGCAAAGAAAATATATATGGCAAACAATACTACATCTCCTCACATTTAAAGATATTCAATTGATAGACCTCCTTTGTTTATAGGAACCAATTTCATGAGGTGGATGAATCATATGGCAACATATATTCAATCCGTGGACTACTCATTGTGGCATATTGTTGAGCATGGGCCATACGAAGTTGAGGATGAGTCGACCGAGCAAAACATTGCCAAATTGACCAAAAATGCTCAAGGTATGCATATTCTCTATTGTGCTTTCAATAATCAAGAGCTTGAAAAAATTCAAGAATGCACATCCGCTGATGAAATATGGAATCTCCTTGAAAAGCTTTATCAAAAGGAAGAAGAAGATGTTAAAGAAGAAAAACAAGAAGAAAATGAAGCATACATTGGTGCATTTGATGAAGAGGTATGTTTGTCTCATAAATCCAATTTCTCATCACCTATTGATAATGATCTTACATTTTATGAACTTGAAGAAGCCATCTTGGATATTCAAAATGAATTGATATTTGTAATTTTTAAAAATAAAAATTTGCTTGAGGAAGTTGAATGTGATTTATTTGAGATAAATAAGATTAACAAGAAAAATACTATACTTAAAATTGATAATATTAGCTTGACTAACAAAGGAAAAGTGTTTGAAAATGAGATTTCTTGGTTAATAAGGATTTGCAATGAATTGAATGAAGAAATAGAAAATTTTAGTAAAGAAAAAAAAGAAAAATGGGATATTATGCGTAACCCACAATACATGGTATGCAAATTAAATGTGTTAGGATATAAACCATGTCTCATTCAAAAGATATTAAATAATTGTTTCCTCAAAAGCTCAAATCACGATGTATCACCTTGTGCTTATACATATTGTGATAAAATAGAACAACTTGTTTCACTATTTCATGATATGAAACTAATTGATAATGGAACAAAAGTTTCATGGTGGCTAAAATACAAATGGATTGTTAAAGTCACAACAAATGAAACTCACCCTTGAGGACCCAATTAAAAAATGGGTACCTAGATCTTGCTTTGTTGTAGGAATGTCAAGCAAACACCAAAGAAGATGGTGATGCAACTTATGAAAAAGGCAAGATCATTAAGATAAAGAAGCACGAGTAACATTGAAATTATTTAGTTTTATATGTGCTTTTTGAGAATGATTTAAAATTAAACTTGATTAGTCAGTTATGTGTTATTTTACATATGCGATTTTTAAAAAAAATTTGATGATGCACTATTTGATAATTGTGTGAAAAGGGTTATGATAAAGGTAATAATCTTGGCTAAAATATTCATTTTCTTAAAGTTTCCTCAATTGGATAAATTAAGCCATATTTGGTATGTGAATACGAGGTACATCCAATAAGATAGGAATACATTGACACAATGAAAGATATTTTTAGTGAAAATGAATTTGAGATACTTCCAAAGAATGTTAAAAGATAACATTGTGAAAACTAAGAAACTTTTCTCTTTTGAGGAAGATGAAATAAACATTGATGGAGAAGATTATGAACATAAAAGTGAGGTTTGGGAGACTTTGATGATTTACATGCCTTTTTAATGTTAGAATTCAAAAGATAGATAAAGAAGAAAATGTACTAGCTTCTAGTGGTGGAAGATAGAAGTTAGAAAAACCTATAACTCATGTGACCCATGAATCAATTTCTTTTGTGGCATAAAATTAAATTGAATGAATGAATACTCACTCATGTATGAAGTGTCTAGAAAGATGAATATCTTACAAATGAATCATACTTGAGTTTGATATTATCAAATGTTGAATGTGAAAATTGTTGCAAGTGCAAAATAAATGGTTGAATTGTTGAATGACATGCATGATGAAATGGGATGCAACTTATGAGTTTGATTCTATACTTGCTTAAAATGATAGTTTTAATTAATGGAAGAAAGAAATGGGTTAAAAGAATAAGTGAATATGATCTTTTGATACTCAAAAGAAGAATGACATTATATGTTCTTTTCTTGACTTAAATGTTATATAGAGAAGAAGTGGAGTAATGAAGAAAAATCTTGAAGAACTTCAGGAAATGTTATGTGCTTACATGGCTCATTGAAATACTGAAAATGTGTTATGATTGCAATAATTGAAATGTTTGGCTTATCTTTATCGTACACACGCATAGTTTTTCATGAATCTTGAAAATACTTGTCTTTCAGTTTGACAATGACTATACTTGATAATTGCATTAAAAGAAGGCATGTTTGCTTGAGATTGACCTTTAAAAATATTGTTGAAAGCATAGAAACTTGATAAAAATACCATGTATGATTGGTAAATATGAAGTTGATTCAACTAAGGTCAACCTACTTAAAGTTTTTCTAAAAGTTGATTCAAGGACTTTGTTGGATTATTTGATTTTGTTGGAGCAACTAATCCTTTTGCCCTGAGAAAGAATGATGATGATGTAGGAGTTCCGGAAGTAGACACTCAAATCCTACCTACAACCATTGGCAACAAGGGAACCCCAAGTGATCCAAAGGAGGAATATCTTGAAAAGGGTCAAACCTCAAAGGATGGTGAAACTCTAGAAAATCCACAAGACAATGAACAACCAATGCAAAATGTCCAAGAAGTTACAACAAATGATGATCTACCAAGATGTTGGAAGTTTGTGAGAGACCACCCAAATGATCAAATGCTTGGTGATCCTTCCAAGGGAGTAAGAACTCGTTCCAACCTAAATGCTTATTGTGAACATGTTGCTTTTCTTTCCAAAGTAGAGCCTAAAAATGTTAAAGAAGCATTAGATCATGAGGATTGGATAATTGCCATGCAAGATGAATTAAACCAATTTGAAAGAAGTGAAGTATGGCATCTAGTTGAAAAATCTAAAGATTATCCTATAATTGGTACAAAATGGGTATTTAGGAATAAACTAGATGAATCTGGAGTAGTAACTAGAAACAAAGCTAGGCTAGTGGCTCAAAGATATAATCAAGAAGAAGGCATAGCTTATGATAAGACATTTGCTCCCGTAGCTAGACTTGAATCTATTCGTATGCTTCTTGCCTTTGCATGTTATATTGACTTTAAATTATATCAAATGGATATAAAAAGTGTCTTTCTAAATGGGTATCTCAAGGAAGAAGTTTATGTGAAACAACCACCTGGATTTGAAGATTTTAACTTGCCAAATCATGTATATAAACTAGATAAGGCATTGTATGGCCTTAAACAAGCACATAAAGCATGGTATGATATGCTTAATAACTATTTACTTGAAAAAGGGTTCACTATAGGCAAATTAGATTCCACTCTTTTTGTTAAAACAAAAGGCAAAGATATATTGCTTGTACAAATCTATGTTTATGATATAATCTTTGGTGCTACTAATGAATCTCTTTGTAAGTATTTCTCTGAGTACATGCACAAGGAATTCGAAATGAGTATGATGGGAGAGTTAAATTTCTTTCTCGGACTACAAATCAAGCAAACACAAGATGGAACTTTCATAAATCAAGCCAAGTACAATAGAGAACTTATCAATAAGTTTGGGTTTGAGTCAGCAAAAAAAATGAGTACACCAATGTCAACTTCAATCAAACTTGACAAAGACGAGGAAGGTAACAAGGTAGATGAAAAATAATATCGAGGTATGATCAGAAACCTTCTTTATTTAACTGCTTCTAGCCCTGATATTGTATTTGTTGTGTGCTCACTTTCAAACTTGTCCAAAAGAATCTCACTTAAATGCTGTAAAAAGATCATTAGATGTCTTAAGGGGACTATTGAATTAGGATTGTGGTATCCAAAAGGCACATCATTTGAACTTATAGGCTATTCGGATATAGATTATGCTGGAGATAGAATAGATAGAAAGAGTACTAGTGGATGTTGCCAATTTCTAGGTCAATCATTAATCTCGTGGTCTTGTAAAAAAACAAAATAGTGTAGTTCTCTCTACAACCGAAACTGAATACGTGTCTGCCAAAAATTCTGTTGCCCAAATTCTTTGGATAAAACAAAATTTGCTTGATTATGGGGTTGTGTATGATAATGTGCCTATTAGATGTGACAATACAAGTGTCATTAATCTCACGAAGAATCCTATACAACATTCTAGGACTAAACATATTGAAATTAGGCATCATTTCATTAGAGATCATGTTCAAAAAGGGGATGTAGTCCTTGAATTTGTTGATTCATTGCATCAATTAGCTGATATTTTTACCAAACTATTGCATGAAAATCAATTTTGTGTGATTAGAAGAGAGTTGGGCATCCTTAAAATATGTTAAAATTGCAAAAACTTGAAGTCTTCTAAGTGAGATGCACTTCCTGGCAGAAAGTGCACCACCGGAAGAGGGGGTTAGCACCGATCGACCAGTGCGTATACCCTCGTCTGGTGGCAGTGCCTCAGGTGGAAGAGGGTACTGGCACCAATCGACCGGTGCGCTACCTTCGTCTGGCTGCTGCACTACCGGGCACAATGTTTAAAACCCTCATAATTCAATTTATCTCTTCGATACAACCTTTCATCTTCTCCATTAAACCTCATAAATCACCATTAAAACTACAAACCTTTCAACTTCCTTACTCTATTATAAAAAGAGGGCTAAGCTTCACAAATTCCTCACAACCCACTCAAGAACTCTTTTTTCTCTTCAAATCTTCATAAGCTTTTCTACAAAGTTTTCTTGCCCACCAATTGTTCAACAAAATTACCCAACCAAAATTTCTTGCTTTTTCTTGCAATTTCTCTTGTCTACTCATGGCATCATCATCAAGGCAAGCATCCAAGAAACGAAAGACTGGGTTTCGGCCTCATACTATTGACCCATGGGATTCTATGCATGTCATTGCACCAGGTGATTTCTCTAAGATGGAAATTATTTGGGGTAAGCTTCTTGATCCTCTAAACTTTATGGGACAAACCCATATCTTCAAGCTGCTTCATTATCAAAAATGGCTTCCTCTCTTTGGACTTGAGGATATAAATTGTCATGAATGGATTAAAGAATTCTATGCCTACTTGGTTGAAGGATAAGTAAAGGGTATAAGTGGGATAAAAAGTAGAGTAAATGGCATAAATATCTTTTTCAGTAAACGGGATGTGGCTGGAATGCTTGACATTCCCAATAGTTGCCTCAAGATCTACTCTTTTGCCAACTTACCAAAAGGACTACACGACAACGCTCAAAAGGAAATGATTGCTACTTTGTGGGAAGGATCGGGAAGGTCGGAGACATTCATGCCTAACAGAGATCAAATATGTGCTGAAAAACGTACGTTTCTCTATATCTTGAATAATGTCATCCTACCTCGAAGTGTGAAAGACAGGTCTATTCTATTCTTTACGGGCTATGTAATGCATCTCATCTAAAAAAAGGTAAAAGTTAACCTTCCCCACATCATGCTTAGTCACATGTTGGCTTTCAAGAAGAAGTCCATGCCCTATGGAATGATTTTGTGTCATCTTTTCTGTCTGAATGATGTCACTCGTGTTGGATCGTTCGAGCCTTTAAATGTTGCCACCTATCCTCTTGATATATATTGTCTCAATTAACAATATATGGCTCTTGTGAATAATAAGATCATTTATATTGAGCAACATCAATTCTGTAAGACTCAATCTGCAGCAGTTGATGATATGGAAAACTATGACCTTGGGGAGGAGGATGATGAGGGTGAAGAAGCGAGCGAAAGTGAAGAATGAGGTGAAGAAGCACGAGATGTCGACATTGGGGCTTCATAGACTGATATTGGATGTGCAAGTACTTCTACAAGAAGAAAATCTCGCCAAGCCACTTTTGAAGAAGTTAATACCAAACTTGACAATTTGACTTCACCAGTTGATCAATTGTCCTTGGATGTTAAAGATGGTTTTGGTCAAGTAAACACCGAGATGAAGGATATGAAGACCATGCTTGAAAAGCTTTATGAGAAGTTTATGAAGGACTAAACCCGATGCCTTGAGATGCCTAGGATGATCCCCTTTCCCCTATTTCCTAGTTTTTAACATTTTTTCTCTCAAAAACATCTTCTCATGCATTTTTAGTGTCTTTTCAACTCTCTATGTTCTTCCAATATATTCTTCAATTATCTTTCTATTTGAGCTTTTATTTGCTATACTTTGTTTTACATTGATATTCTTCTTATTCAATTGCCTTGTTTTGCTAATGACAAAAAGGGGAAGAAAATGTGTAGTAAATATGTAGAAATAGTAATACAAAACAGCTAGCATGTTAAAACTTAGAACTTGAGCTTAAAAGAAGACTCATACATTGAGGGGGAGCAAGAAATCAACTTTAGTTAAAATATGCACAAGTTGAGGGGGAGCTTGTACAAACTAATATCTTAAAGTTGAAAGTTCAAGCAAACTTAAAGTGAACTATATGCTCTCTCAAACTCATTATGCTTATATTGTTATTACCATTTGAGAAAGGTTTTGTCATCACCAAAAAGGGGGAGATTGTTAGCCCAAAGGGCCTCTAATCTTGGTTTTGATGATAACAAACCATGATTATGTTTAAGTGTACATGAATGAGATGAATCAAGATTGACTCCAAGTTCAAAGTCCATCAAGCTAAAGAAGAAAGAAGATCATCTATCAACTCAAGAAAAGATAAAGACTCGAAGAAGGAAGATTGAGTGATAAGGATAGAGACAGAAGTCATAAAGGATATCGGTTGGGACTTGACAGGGGTTTGGGTCTTGCAAATGGTATATGATGATTCTTAAAAGTTGTTTTTGAAACAATTGAAAAAGGATTTGTTAAGATGCTCAAAAGAAATGTTTCAAAAACCCAAACCTCTGTAGTTTTGAGCCAATCGGACGACCCCAGGGAAACTGGTCGAACGGTGGCCAAAAGGTCGTCCGTCCGAGACCTCTCCATCGGACGAGGGTCTCTCGATGGTCGACCGGTGGAGCAGGGGTCGACCGGTCAGGCCAAAACGCTGTTTTTAAAAAATAGTCATTTTATGAATATTAAAGAGCATTAAATACACACATTTCAGCCTCTATTAAACTCTCTCAACTGAAATCTTTCAAAGCATTTACTCTTGATCTCTAACACTTCAAAATCTTTGAATCATCATTGTGCTATACTAGAGCAAGAATTTGTGAGCAATATTGAGAGAAACATTCATTGTACTCATCTACCCTAAAAGATGGCTTTTATTGTTATCTCAAACACTTATCAAAAGAGATAGTTAAACACTTTGAAATGAATGATTTCTTCGTCAAAGGTGTTGGGTTTTAAGCTTTGTTTTGAGAATGAATTTCTATATATTGTGAAAGCTTGAACTATTATTATTGTTGGTTTGTGGACTCACCAACATTTGAAGTGTCACAATAGTGAAGATTGTTGAAATCTTAAGTGGAGAACTTAGGTCGTGGACTAGGCGGGAGCTGAACCACGCTAAAATTGCGATTTGCAATCTCTCTCTCTCAACTCTCTCTTAGCTTTAGATTCTGCACACTAAGTGTTTGATATTTTGTCTTACTCACACTTTATATTGTTAGAGCACATATTTGCTTAAGATTGTTTTTGATTGATCATTACTAGTATATTACCTAATCAAAAAAGTTGTATTATTGCCTATATAATCTAATTTACCCTCTCTTAAGTTTAATTAAGGGACAACATTGTATTTTCAAATTCAATTTCATGTAATTCTTATCTTCATATCCGTCTTTGTACAATGTGTATAAAACCGGTGTAATGCTTTATTCAATGGTCAATACATAAAACACATTTTCCTTTCACTACTGTTTTGTCTTCTATGAGATTTCGCTTGTTGTTGCTGGTAATTGACCAAGCTTATACTCGTGTTTAATATCTCCTTTTAAACTACTACTTTTTCATATATGATCATGGCTTTTATGCTTCGACAGGCCTTTTCTTTTCTTTTCTTTTTTTCCTTTTTTGTTCATTGCTTCGACCGATCATCTTGGTTAATTATTCTCATATGTAAACTAATATATATATATATATATATATATATATATATATTTTTTTTTTTAGTCCCTGAAAATATGATAAGTCTCAAACAGATCCTTGTGAATTTGAAAATCTCTCTCCACAAGTTCCTACACTTTAATTTGTTTTGTAATTTTTATAAGACAAGAATAAGGCACACTAAAATACCATTTTTATCAAAGACTAATATTTAGTGGCTTGTGGAGAGATTTTCAAATTCAAAGAGAGACTTGTTTGAGATTTATCTTATTTCTCACATATTAAAATGGACTTTTCCCTTATTTTGACATTTCAAAAGGTACACTAGGCATGCTCTAATGGTATGGCTCTCTCTCAGTGTGCCAAAGATCCCAAGATCCATTCTAAGTAAATATTACATTCTTTATATTTGATGTAATATTAGCTTAATTACATTCACAAAACATCTTTTAGAATTCGTCATTTGTATATGATGTAATATTAACTTAGACCACCCTTTAAATCAAAAAAACATCTCTAAAGGTAGAATTCGTATCCAACACTACCTTCCAGCCTCCTGATATAATGGAACGTGAAGTGCTTGCTTTTCAAAATTTTGATTGCAATCACAATCTTTACAGTTTTCAGATTAAAGTGGACTCGAAAACCAAAATTTTCATTAAGCTATCCTAACCCAGTGTTCCAGATGAGTACTTCAATCACAGATGACAACAATAGACCACACAATATGTTGCTCAATCGACTTATAAATCCTTTGTCAACGGCAACCCTCATCCACCACCACCTAACTATAGCACCTCTGTTGTTGCCCGTGCTTGCACTTATGTTGTCAATGGCACGGCTCATGTCGACAGAGCAGTAAATAATGGTCCTATTCTCATATTTCCATTTAGTGACACTGCAAGCTTCAATGATTTGGATATAGCTCATGGAATAGTTGTTTTTGATGTGAGGTTAAGGGCTACCATTCGTTATGGTGACACTGATTTTTATTTATAATTAATTTTATCCCGCAAGGGCACTTAGATCATGTTCTTAAATTGATTCATCTTACACTGTTTTTTTCTTCTTTGGTTTTTTTTTTTCTTTTTTTGTGCTTTGGTTGGTTTTATTAGTTTGAGTTACAAATTAATTATTGATAGTTTATACATGCAAATGTGCTGCATAAATTGAGAGTAAAGACGGTGAATGTTCGGGTTGAGGTAGTATCAGTCAAGTAAAAAATGTAAAAAATTGGGAAGACAATATTTATGTGAAAAATTCTCAAATAAATTTAAGGTAAAAAAAACATGTCAGTATAGAAAGACTTCACTATTCTTAAAATATTTTACAATACCTTTTCTTGAAAATACAAGTAGGAAATGAATACGCAAGATAAATTAACTATGATTTTCTCTCGGAATTGAGATGCTTCCTGCAGCATCCAATTCCTCCCAAAACTCCTACCCCCTTTATATATGAGAATTGATCTTCTTATAACGTTATCATATTATGAGCAAAAATCAGCGATTTAAAATTGTTCATACAATTATTATGATGAAATGATATAGAACGATATAGACAATTTATAATAATTAAATTTTATTAATAATGTTATAATATTATGAGAATATCGTTACTTTTTTTCATAGTTTTGCAAAAGGGAGGTTGGTGAAATTTTGACAAAACAACACAGTTATCTTACAGTCCTAAGTATGACCAAAAAAAAAAAAATTACAGTCCTATGAGCATAGCTGCATTTCTTTTTTCTTCTTTTCCGTCTGCTGTAGGCCACGTGCAACATTAAAATCAGTCATGTTCAGCATACCAACCATGCCATGATTTCTGAGTAAACTCTGTCAATCGATGCAGCAATTGTACATTTCACCAGAAAAGGATATCTTTATTTTCACAAGTAATTCATAAATAAATATTAATATGAATTTAAGTTACAACTGGTGCTTATCATTTTATAATTTCTGAATTTAAAATCTAAGATAATTATTTTATTATCATGAGAGTTGAACACTAGTCACATATACATACTTAAAAATCTGGACTTTGGGGTTATATAGATTTAGGTTGGAATTATAATGACATCCCGTATATTAGTGTTAGAATGATCGCATCGGGTGAAAATTTTAGTTCATATGCATATCATTCATATTTTCTGGGTTGGGAGAGAGATTGTCTCAGGTAGGTGAAAACACAAGGAGATGCAATAAAAAGTTCACAAACTACTTATTACATAGATATTAAACCATCAAACACCATGGGCAAAGAAGCCCAATGTTTGGAGGATCATATTTATTCAAAGATGATGCAAACTAGGAGAAAGGATCACATAGCAACCATGGATGTTTTCCAAATCCTTGAAAACACTAACTAACAAGGCTTGGTACAAAAACAACGGCGACGTAATCCCCTGCAATCACCTCCAGGAAAGCCTTCTGTCTTGCAGACATTGGCACAGTTGGTCTGACTCAAACACGTCCCTTTGAAGCGATGACTCGGTGATTCACATGTCCTTGCCTCTACCATCACCGGACTTGTCTCTGCAAAAGCATCAAGAATGAATAGAACGTTAAAGTTCATAAAGATATATATATATATATATATATATATATATATATATTTGTAATTGTACTAGAACAAAAGTATTGCGTGTTAAACAACGACAGTACACTTTTGTATGATTATGCAGCACTTTCCTAATCATTTTTAAAGCATATTGTTCACTTTCAGAATCTACAATTAAAATCAGAGACGAGTTTTGAGCCGAGATCCCTTTCGTGTGGGCCCTGACGAGTTGCCTAATCTGAGCCAGGGGTAGAGGGAGGGATGATGTGGCTGGGAGAAGGTGTGAGAGGGCAGGCGTCATGGCCCGGACTAGGCCCACTACACATGCTATATGGGAAATTTCAGATTTGCAAAAAGTTAATTATATGGATAATGATCAATCAAGCCTATATGCACGATATTATTGTGCCTGGAAAAAGGGCATGTCACGTAGGAACAAAATCCTCCTAATTATACTGTGTGTTGCTGCTTATATCAAAAGCTTAACATGAGAACGAGGGCAAACCAGTGGCAATGACAAGCATCAGCATGAGGAAAACAGTTGCAAACAGATGCATGGAGCGCCCCATCTTCACACACTCAAGAGCGATAGAGAAAGGGAGAGAAAACAGCAGGAAATACGATGTGAGGAATGGAGAGGTAGCTTGGGTGTGTTTTTATAACGTTTATTCACAATGGAAAATTAAATGATGTTTTTTTTTTTGTTTTTTTTTTTTTTTGGTGTCTTGTAATTTTTAACAGCCTCCTTATTTAGGTCTTTCATTAAAAAGGAATGAACATTTGTTTTATATCACTCTTTTTAGAATAACTCTAACAAATTTTTTATTTTTTTTTCATAATAAAGAGTCAAATTAGTAATTTTTTATTTTAATCACAAAATGAACGCATGCGTGTACAACTGATGTGGTGGTGTACAAAAGATCCAAATGTGTCATCATCCAATGTATGGTGCGTTCAGCAAGCATAAAATGACCATTGCCGTGTTGTTTGATAGAGCTCGCTTGTTGCAGCGAGCAGAAGACAAAAGATACCGAGATCTCTACTTTGGCGACTAAACTGTTGGAGCACTGATTTTGAGTTTGCCTTTTTACTTTAACTAAAAAGTCAAAATAGAGAGTATTGTTGAAAGGAAAATTTTTCTATAAAATATGTGGTAAATTTATCACAACCACATATTAAATTGTTATTTTATAAAATTAATCCATATTAGTCAGTATCGTACAAATATGTTATATCAAAATGTATGAAATTTTTCTTTTTACTAATTTAACCTTACAGAGTTTTAAATAAATTATTATGATATCCACATTTATGATAATTGGTTAATATTTGTCAACTAATTAAATCACTTTTTATCTATGTGCATGTGACAAATTTGTCACGTACCTTATAAAAGAAGAACCTTACAACATCATAAGTAAATACAATCTCTTTCTTATCCTCAACCTTTTGAGGAGATACAGAGCCAAAAATAACGCGTTCACGTTTTAGACGAAGATCTCACGTTGTTAGTTCGGTTTCATGATCATCCCATGTGCCATATTCATGTTTCACACTGGATGTAAGAGAAAATTCAACATGATCAACCCGTACCAGGTGTAGTTCATACAAAATACTATACTAACCAAAATTGTATCTCCTGAATGGTTCGACTTCAAAACCAACAACTCTTGCAATGCCATTTAGTCTATCCAAGTCGATCTTGAATGTAAATGTCAAATGATTGTGGATAAAATATTTCTCCTCTTTACTCTGCCAATTAAATCAAATAGAATAATTACTTACCAACTCAAAATATCTTAGACACATACTCCTAGGCTTTTGGAAAGCTCAACCTACATGAAAAATTGAAAGAGAAAATGAAGTGTATTAATTGACTAATATGATTTATTAGAATGTGTTAAATATGTGATTAATACTCTTAATACGTGCTAAGTGTGTATTCATGAAATTTTCATAAAAAACGGAATCAGAAATTTTATCGTCGGTTTTGGTAAATAGTATTTTTGAACACCTGTCCGCTAAAATTTTTACAAGGGTATTTTAAACGTTTTAAAACCTAGTCCTCGGGTATTAATAGACCCGTGTTTGATTAAAATAGATTTGGAATCGGTTTTGAAATTTTAAAGATTTTTATACTTTCTTTCGCAAGAAAATGAGTTTTAAGCCGACTCGGGTGAAACTATGTTAATGTAAAACTCATTGTCACCTAAAATATATTGTCTAGAATTAGTTTAAGTGTTAAATTAATAGTTGAGTAAGAAATGGTCAATAAAATGAATTAAAAGACTAAGAAATGAATTAAAAGACTAAAAATTAACTTTGACTTTTTTTTAATTGTTGACCATTTCATGATATATCATCAACACACACTTGTAAAGCACAAACACACCCTAAAAAACACACACATAGCCGAGTGCCTCAAGGGAGAAAAGATAAAGAAATTTCAAAGGTTTTCAAAGCAAATTTTCATAGAAAAACCTATTTTTTAACCGTAGATTTTCTTGCTGAGTTGGATTCCGCTTGTTGGGCACACATTGCATGCATATCTAGGCTCGTTTCGCATCAAAAGTGAGAGAAAAATTGTAGATCTCAAAAGTCATATTTTATGTTTTTGCTTATAATTGCATTTTGAACTGTTAGAATGTTAATTTGAAGTTATATTATTGCTCAGCGCATGCTAGGGATCGTTTATGTGTATTACTACAAGATTTGAACCATTGTAGTGAAATTATTTATTTTCGGGTATTTAAAGTTGATAGATTGGCTATTTGATGAATATATTGAGTTGTTGTGGTTGGAATCGATTGCTTTCAATTTCTAAAAGTTTGTTAATTACGTAGTAACGCCGTTATAATGCCGAATTTTTGATTGCGGTGTTTGTGTGAAAATCTAAAAATTTCAGCCTAGGTGCATTGAGGTTTCAGGGTTGTTGGGCTTGATTTTGATGTGTCTTAGTTGGTTTTCGAGAGGGCTAATGTAGCTGATTGAATAGGTGAGTGTTAGAAACTGATTTGGAGTTGTTTGGATTAGTAGAATGTAATAAATGATTATTTGGAGTTTAGGTTGTCTTTCTTTAAATTGTTCAATTGAGCCTTAGTTGATTGGGTGGTATTTGAGTGATTGAATTGTGAGTTGTTGATGGTTAGACTAGGGTTAGATTACGTGTTTAATGCATGTTAAGTTGGATGGCCTACTTTGTCATCTAACTTAGTTGTTTGTTGTTTAAATGATTACTTGATGTTATATTGATAATAATTGATGATTATTGATTGATGATTGATGAACCGGGAGCTAGGCAATTCTTTTAAATTGTCCTCTTGTGAATGATGTTTATTATTATTGTTGAGTCGTGGTATGTGTGTGCCACATCTCGGGCAGTATCGGGCTGTCGGGTTGATAACGGCATGACTACCAGAGACTACCTCCAGCTCGCATGACGGAGGTGTCATGGAGGGCGAGGCTAGTGAGGTACCTCGGGTGCGTGAGTAATGAGGAGTTACAAGAAGAATGGTTGAGATCGTGATGGCGTTTGGAGCTACACCAACTAGAGTATCCTTTATTGATTGGTCATTATAGTTATGTGTTTATATTGTTATTGATGTTTTATTGTGTGTTTACTGCTCAAATGATCATTTCTAAGGAGTATAGTAAATACTGTTAGAGATCTATCGAATCCTCACTGAGCTTGTTTTATATAAGCTCACTCTCTATTATTGCATGCATACAGGTGTTATTGAGCAAGATTATGGGTACGTGCCTCAAGAAGCTGAGAATATGCCATATGTGGACGAGTCCTATGTGCCAGAGTCTTGACCTTGATGTTAGAAATGTTGTATACCTTATAGTGTTGTATATTATTCTAGTTGTCTTTTATTTACTTCATAGTTTATGATGTACAAGTTGTAGTAAAGATAATGAACTAGTTGTTGCTAACTTAGTAGTCTCTCTTTTGACTATGATCGGGTTGCTAAGTTAGATTATAATTTATTTTGAAATGTATGTTCAGTTAATGTATTATGCTGGAACAGAGGCATATAACTATGACTGGATTGTTGAAGAATGATTAATGTATAATATGGGTATGTTGTATGATGTTAATTTTAATTGAGGTGTTGATTGTTGAATGGTTTGTGGAGTTTGGTTGTATGTATCATGAATGGGTTGGTTTAGAGCCCTGGGGTCCAAATTACTGTCGTTATACTACCAAAATTCCATTACGTCCTGACTGATCGTAGGTGGAGTCGAGTTGGGGTGTGACACTAGAGATTTGTATAGCTGTATAATCTCTACAATTCAACACTCCTCCTCAAGTTGGTGCATGGATGTCCCATATGCCCAACTTGTCTATAAACTTTAAGAATACTCGATTTGAGACAACTTTGGTAAGGATGTCAGCCAACTGATCTTCTGAACGAATCTTAGGTAATTCTACAATTTTGTCGTCCAACTTTTCCTTAATGAAAAATCTATCTACCTCAACATGTTTTGTTCGGTCATGCTGAACTGGATTATGTGCAATATCATGCGCTGCTTTATTGTCACAAAACAATCGGATAGGTTGTTCAAATAAAATGCCTAAATCCTACAAGAGAAGTCTTAGCCATAATGCCTCACAAAGAACATTTGCCAAACCTCTGAATTCAGCTTCTGCACTTGAGCGAGCTACAATACTTTGTTTCTCGGTTCTCCATGTCATAAGATTACCTCCTACAAAGGTAAAGTAACCAGAAGTTGATCGTCTGTTACCCACATCACCAGCCCAGTCAGCATCAGTAAATGCTTCTATGTTTTGATAGTTTGCATTTTTAGTGAATAATATTCCTTTTCCTGGAGCAAACTTCAAATACCTCAAAATTCGAATAACAACATCCATATGTCGTTCACCAGGATTATGCATAAACTAACTAACAATACTCAAAACATAAGCAAGATTTGGTCTGGTGTGAGATAAGGACATCAATCTCCCTACAAGTATCTGGTATCTTCTTTTGTCAACTGGTACTTGGTTTGACTTAACACACAATTTCAAATTTTCTTCTACTGGAGTATCTATTGGTTGACATGCTGACATACTAGTTTCTTGTAATAGATCTAAGGCATATTTTCTTTCAGACAGAAATATTCCCTTATTAGAACGGGAGACTTCAATCCCAAGAAAATATTTCAAGGGGCCTAGATCTTTCATCTCAAACTCTTTGGATAGATAATTCTGTAACTCATTCCTTTTATTAGGATCATTACCTGTAACTATCATATCATCCACATATACAATGAGCGCAGTGATTTTTTCTTTATCTTTTTTTTTATGAAAAGAGTATAGTCTGAGTTGCTTTGATAGTAACCAAATGCAATCATAGATTTTGTGAACCTTCCAAACCATGCTCTAAGAGATTGCTTCAGCCCATACACTAATTTTTTTAGCCTGCATACCTTTTCACTGTGCCTTTTTGGTATCATACACCCAGGTGGGAGATCCATGTAGACTTCTTCAGATAATTCGCCACGGAGAAAATCATTCTTCACATCGAACTGTTGTAAGGGCTAATCTAGGTTAGTTGCTAGAGATAGCAAGACACGAACTGTGTTGATTTTGGCTATAGGTGCAAATGTTTCTGTGTAATCAATCCCATAGGTTTGAGTGTATCCTTTTGTTACCAGTTTTTCCTTAAAGCATTCAATTGTGCCATCAGCTTTGTACTTTATAGTGTAAACCCACCGGCATCCAACTGGCTTCTTTCCTGGTGGAGGATCAATCAACTCCCATGTTTGATTTTTTTCCAAGGATTTCATCTCCTCACTCATAGCTGATTTTTATCTAGGATCAACTAAGGCTTCCTGCACATTGTTAGGAATAGATACAACAGATAATTGATTCACAAAAGACATATTTGATTCCGACAAACGATGGTTAGACACATAACCACTCATAGGATATTTTACTTTACTAGAAAGATCTAGCTCATATGTGGGTTTAGAAATACCTCTAGTGTGACGATGTGGTAATTGTCTTCTGTGTGGCTCAGGAACATCTTTAGTAAACGATTGACATGATATATCGACCGGAGAAGAAGCCATATTTTCTAGAGACTCAGTTTCAGGTTGGGCTGAAGGTAGACTTACTTCTTCAATTATTGGGTGTTCATCACCACTTTGATCTAATATCATACCACTTAAATCCAATTCACCCATTTTCTGATTTTTTTTAATTTGTGAGTTATCACCATTGGAATCTAACGTTATACCACTTATATCCAAGTTGCCTTCACCTTGATTATCATAATCTAGAGTTTGAATTTCCTTCTGGTACTCCCTCTGAAATTCAGATGTAGAGAAGTACATTGTGTCTTCATGAAAAATAACATCCATTGTGATAAGAATCGACATGTTGGAGGATGGTAACACCGATAACCTTTCTGATGAGTGGCATTACTAACAAAAACACATTTCAAGGCTTAAGGCGTTAATTTGGTTCATTGATACTTGTGAAGGTGTACAAACACCATATACCCAAAGACATGAGGAGTTAAATGTGCAATAGCTGGGGCAACAACCGCATCAGTAAGTGTTTGAAATGGCGTTTGGAAATTGATAGTGCTGGAGGGTACCCGATTGATTAAATAAGCTGCAAAGATGACTGCTTTTCCCCAATAAGACAGTGGCATATGGGCTTCGATTAACAAAGATCGGAAAATCACCAACAAATGCTAATTTTTTCGTTCAGCCACCCCCATTCTGTTACGGTGTGTTAGAACAAGTGGTGTGATGAATCATTCCTTGTGTTTCCAGATATCATTGAAACTCGGTACTCTGATATTCTCTACCATTGTCACTGTGAAGAATTTGAATCTTTCTTTTATACTGAGTTTTAATTTTTTTATGAAACTTTTGGAATATTGAGTTCACTTCACTTTTGGATTTCATCAAGCAAAGCCATGTCATCCTGGTACAATCATCAATAAATGTTACAAACCAATGTGTCCCACCCAAAGTTGTGACTTTAGAAGGACCCTAGACATCAGAATGAATCAACATAAAAGGAAGTATTCAATCGTAATGGAAACGAAGCACGATGACTTTTGGCAAGTTTACAAACATCACATTTAAAACTAGAAACATCAACTTCTGTAAATAAACTAGGAAATAATTTTTTTAGATATCCAAAAGAAGCTTGTCCAAAATAACGATGCCATAACCATATTTCTTTGCTTTTCTTATCTTCAGGACCACCTACTGTCAAAGCTTGTCGTAAGCTTTCAGTACTATTTGATTCCAAGTCCAAGTAATATAGCTTCCCCCGTCTAATACCACAACCAATCGTCTTCCTAGTTTTGATGTCCTTAAACACACAAAAATCAGGCCAAAAAATTACAACACAAGATAAAGTAGTGGTTATTTGAGAAACTGACAAAAGGTTGTAATCTAAAGATAGAAAAACCAAAACAGAATCTAAATTTAATGTACTGGTTAGAGTCAAAGATCATTCCCTAAGCATTGGGGTGGAAGTTCCATTTGCAGTAGAGACAAATTTTTGGGATGAGTGTTTGAGTGATGAGACTTGTCTAGAATCATACGTCATGTGATATGTTGCACCAAAATCAATTATCCATGCACTATTCAAAATAGGTGTAGAAATATTTAAAACCTTACCACTATTGTTTGCAGCGATTACCAATGCCGAGGTGTTGTTAGGAATTTCATCTTCCATCTTCCATCTTTGTATCGACAACAACTGCAGTGGATGGCTTTGGTTGATTTTTCTTTGTGCGACTAAGATCCCACCATTCTGGATAGCCCACAATCTCAAAACAACGATTTTTGGTATGACCAGTCTTATTGTAATGAGTGCATTTGTAAGAAGACTTGTCAACACCACTGGGTGGTTTACCATTGTTGGGTCGAGCACGATCTTGTTGACCCCGATTAGATCAGTTCCGAGTAAGCATATCACTAGCTTTAGATATATCAGAATTGCCTTTGAGGGTAGTACGACGAACAGCCTCTCGTCGAACTAAAGAGTAACCTTCATCTAGATTTGGTACTGAGTCTCTACGCAAAATCTCTCGCCTGATTGAATCAAAATCCTCATCCAATCTAGCGAGGAATATGTGTACTCTTAGTCGCTCAATAGTCTTGCGGTAGGATTTGACATCATCTAGATCTTTCATAACCACCGTATCACAATGATCTAATTCTTGAAAAATTTATGCCAGTTCTCCATAATACACAAAGAGAATTTGCCCACCTTGTTTTACAGAAAATGTTTTTTGATTCAGAGTAAATACTTGTAATTCATCACTGCCATCTAAAAAGCTTTTGACAAGGCAGTCCAAATATCATGGGTTGTGGGTAATCGTAAATAACGTGTTGGCCCTTGTTAACCTAAGAGGGGAAGTGAATTAGGTTGTTTGGCAAGATTAATAAATTTAAAATTCTTAATGCAGAATTGATATCTAAATAATAATAATGTCTTAGAAGTTCTTAAATGCAATTTATCAAACACTTGGTGAGCATACAAGTATATGTGACTAGATAGGCAATTAGAACTTCAAGAATTAAACTTCAAGTAGATAGAACAACAATTATCAATTCAATCAGAATAAGCAATATCTAAAGGAAGGTAAATGACTTGAAAATAAGGAGTGTAAAGTAAGGGAAATCAAACACAATGATTTTCAAGTGGTTCGCACTCCCGGAGGCCTAGTCCACCACCTAAGGTCTTCTCTTCCCTTAAGATTTAACCAATCTTCACTAAGATGCTTCTTCAAATGTTGGTGAAGCAAAAAACCAACTACAATTACTCTTGAGTCCACAAGAGTTATACAAGCTTCTTCAAGTGTAGGTGAAGCTCAACCTATTAATCTCTCTTCCTTTGAGTCCACAAAGGATTACAACACTTCTTCTCACAATGATTCTTTCAATCTATGTGCAAGAGTGTAATACAAAGATTGTGTGATAATGACAATTGCAACTCCTATTTGAGTTTGATATTACAATTGAAGAATACTTTGAATGCTCAAAGATATGAAAGTGATAGCTCAAGATTTCTCAATGAAAATAGATATGAAAAACACTTTGAATTTGCTTAGAAATCTGAAGATTGAAGCTTAAAGAGATAATATGAGATGGTGAGATAGCATGACTTATATAGAGGGAAAATTCAGACACAAAATCAGATTTTAAGCATAAAATTCAGATCTTCCCATTGAGTCGTCTGGTCGCTGAGGCCTTCATCCGGTCGATCTGATGAGGCTAGTAATGCCCGAATACTTAAAATGTTGAAAGGTGATTTTTTGAGCCCCAAAACAATTTGTTTAATGGTAAAACATTTGGACACTTTTAAGGGCACTTATACAAAAGTGTTTCTAGCATTTTTAACATCTCAAAACATTTTCAAAAAATCTTGAAAAGATTCATAATAATTTTTATAACACAAGAGTTTGAAATTCAAAAAGTCTGTTTTTCAAGAATGAATTTGAAATGATCTTTTTGAAAATATTTGATCGAAAGATATTTTGTGAATATGAAAAAATATTTGGAGAATTTATGAGCTTCACAAATCATACTTAGGTAAACAACATTTTTTAAATGTCGGTACCCCTTATGTCGCCACGTCTCCTTCCTTGTAACTCCCTTTTTATCGTCGAGTCTTCAACTCTATTTTAACGAGTTAACAAGTCTTTTTCTTCGAGTCTTCATAAGTTGATTTTCCATGAGAGACTTCATTTGAATGAGACATAACATAGGATTACCTTTTGGGCTTGGATACATTTTCTGATTTGGACTTTGACTTTGATCCAATAGCTTTACAGGCCTTTAACTCTTTTTGAATAGATCCATGTTGATGTGAACTTGCTTTGTTGGATAGAAAGACTTACCCAAAATATAAAGAAAGTAATAAAGCATAATTAAGATGTTTTGTTATTATCAAAATAAAGATTATAAGCTTTTTAGGCTAACAATCTCCCCATTTTTTATGATGACAAAACATAGAAATTAGTAAGCATAAAATAGTTGAATTTGAAAAACAAAAATTTGATTTGAGGTCTCCCCCTCAATTAGAGCTTGATTGAATCAAAAACTTGTACTTGAAAAGCAAGCTCCCCCTGAATAATTGCATATTTTATAAACTATATTCAACACTTATTTTTCTCTTTTCATGCTTTAATTCAATATACCTTTTTCCCCCTACTTGACATCAACAAAATATAGTTCACATAGCATAGAAGAGTAAATAGTTGTAGGAGGAGTTGTAACCAAAAGCAATTGAAGCATATAAAGAAATGAATCAAAATATCCAATTAATGTTAAAATGAGATGAAAATGCAAAAGAGTACTTGATGCAAGTAAAACATGGAAGCTAAAAAGTTGTTTGAAGAAAAACAAATCTCAAGACATCGACAAACTAAGAACCAAAATGATAGTCATGTAAGGCTTTCAACATTTGTTCCATACGATCCAAACGAACATCTTGTGCATCAAGGCGAGCAATGATTTCATCATGTATGGAAGGTTGAGAGGAAGACAATCCAGCTCTTCGAGAGCTATCAACACCACTTCTACCAGCGCATTGTCTTTCCATAAGATCTTTGAAGGAATCAGGATCAATATTAAGAGATTCAAACACAATGGGATCATCGCTTGTATCATCATCGATGTCAAGAACTTGGCTGTTATGAATCTTCAACTTTTGACGAGTGATACTAGTGAGATTAAGAAGATATGATCTAGCACTTATGGATTCAAACTCTTGATCTCGTGGAACATCTAAAGACTCAAGGAGATGTGTTAAGGGCACCCCATAAGCAAGTTAGTTTTCGGCTTCTTTGGTGTGGACGATATGGTTGACGATGATGTGTAGAAGATTGATCCTTTTGGCCTCATACATCAAATACATCAACAAAGCAGTGAATTTTGGAATAGAACCATTATTAACTTTCCTTGGATTAATGACTTCATGAAGAATATAGAATAAAAGCTTCTTTTCCAGGGTGATTTCCTTCTTCTTAGGATAATGAGTGTTAATATTTCATGTTCCTTCCCAAAGAAATTCTATAACCCTTGCTTCTAAATCGTCATGAATGCCCTCCGGCATGCCCTTGTAAGAATAAAGCTTAGTCCCTTGATTTGGAATTCTGAAAGCTCTAGCAAAATCACTAGCAGTAAGTTCTAACACCCTATCCTTAATTTGGCTTTGCAATTTCATGGTGTTAAAGTCTAAATTAGCATAGTAGTAGAATTCACGAATCCAAGAGGTACAACCCTTGTTTACAAAACTTAGCATAGGAATCCAACATTGAGCATCTAAAATCCTCAAAATTTTAGTGCCATTAAGCAATGTAGGAGGGTCCAAAATCTTACCTCATAGGATGTTTTGTTGTGGAAAAGTATCGGGATTGACAATGATTTGAGAACCTGATGATGAAGATTCTTCTTGCTTGCGCTTCCTAGAGTCAGTCTTTGGTGGTGCCATTGAGATTTTGCAAGAAATTGAAGCTTTGGAAAGAAAATTGTCTTTGAGGAGTTTTGTCAAACACCTTGTAGACAAGATTTTTTAAGGCTTTTCTTTGAAAGGTTTTGAAACTTTTAATGAAGATAAGGAGAGATTTTGATATTATAGAAATGTTGTGATGCTAGTAATGATAAAAACACAACGATTGTGAGAAGCTAAAATAGAGGATATTGAGAGAATTTGAAGTTTAGTAGGAAATATTTTGAAAAAATGAAGCCAAAAACGTGTTTTTATCAGCGCGATCCAGTCACTAGGCCCTTGATCCGGGCGCCCGGATGAGGGCAGTAATGCTCGACAGTGGCGCTCGATCCGATCGTTGCATGCTTCATCCGGTCGACCAGATGAATGCAGTAACTCCCGGATCCCCTATTTTCTAAAAAAAATGCAATTTTTCAAAAATTAAGTGACCCAAAGCATTCCTAATTCTCTTCTAATGGCACAAAATTGATTCTCATGCAATGGTTTTGTAAAAATGTCAGCCAATTGATGCATAGAATCAACAAATTGAAGTTCAATATCACCTTTTTGCACATGATCTCTTAGAAAATGATGACGAATTTCAATATGCTTAGTTCTAGAATGTTGAATTGGATTCTTTGATAGACTTATAGCACTTGTATTATCACATTTGATAGGTACATGATCATATTCTAGACCGAAGTCAACCAAGGTTTGTTTTATCCATAAAATTTACGCCACACAACTACCCATAGCTATATACTCGGTTTTCGCCGTTGACAGAGCTACACTATGTTGTTTCTTGCTAAACCATGAAACTAAAACATGTCCTAGAAATTGAAAACTATCACTAGTGCTTTTTCTATCAATCTTACAACCCGCATAATCGGCATCGGAATATCCTAAAAGTTCAAAAGATGTGCCTTTAGGGTAAATGAGTCCTAAATCAATAGTACATTTGAGGTATCTAATAATTCTTTTTACGACATTCAAGTGGGATTTCTTATGAGAAGATTGAAAACGAGCACATAACCATACAAAAAACATAATATCGGGTCTAGAGTCAGTTAAATAGAGAAGACTTTCAATCATACCTCGATATTGTTTTTCATCAACCGATTTACCTTTTTCATCTTTGTCAAGCTTGGTTGAAGTTCCCATAGGAGTGCTCATTTCTTTTGCAGTTTCAAGCCCGAACTTCTTAATGAGTTCCTTAATGTACTTGGTTTGATTTATGAAGATTCATTCCTTTGTATTGTTTGATTTGAAGTCCAAGGAAGAAATTTAATTCTCCCATCATTCTCATTTCAAATACTTTATACATACATTCAGAAAAATACTTGAAAAGGGATTCATTAGTAGCACCAAAGATAATATCATCAACATATATTTGTACAAGTAAGATATCTTTAGCTTTTCTTTTTACAAATAATGTAGAGTCTAATTTACCTCTAGAAAAACCTTTATCAAGCAAATAACCACTTAATTGATCATACTATGCCCTAGGTGCTTGTTTAAGTCCATAAAGAGCTTTTTGAAGTTTGAACACATGACTTTGTAGATTTGTATTTTCAAAACTGGGTGGTTGTTCAACATAAACTTCTTCTTGAAGATAACCATTTAAGAAAGCACTTTTGACATCCATTTGATAAAGTTTGAAGTTCATAAAACATGCATATGCTAGCAACATTCGAATGGATTCTAGTCGAGCTACCGGTGCAAAGGTTTCTTCATAGTCTATTCATTCTTCTTGATTATACCTTTGTGCAACTAATCTAAACTTATTTCTAGTTATATTACTAGATTCATCTAATTTATTTCAAAAAACCCATTTTGTACCAATAATAGGATAATTACTAGGTCTTTCAACTAAGGTCCATACTTGATTTCTTTCAAATTGATTAAGCTCTTCTTGCATAGCAATAATCCAATCATCATCCAATAATGCTTCTTTTATATTCTTAGGTTCTACTTGAGATATAAAAGCAACATGTTCACAAAAAGTATTTAGAATGGAATTAGTTCTTATACCTTGTGATGGATCTCTGAGGATTTGATCATTTGGATGATTTTTGACAAATTTCTAACATCTTGGAAGATCTTGGTTTGTTGACACGATTTGATCATTTGATGTTGGTTGTTTTTCCTCATTTGGAGTATCAACTTGATTGCTTGCGGATGTATTACCTTTTTCACTCGTAGGGGTAGATTGACTTTGTTCTTTAACTTGTTGAACACCTACATCATCATCTTCGTCTTTTCTTGACATAAATGGGTTAATTTCATCAAAATTAATATGCATAAATTCCTCAATTACTGAGGTTCTTTTATTGTAAACCCGATATGCTTTGCTTCTCGAAGAATAACCAATAAAAATACCTTCGTCGGATTTTGAGTCAAACTTACCAAGGTGATCTTTATTGTTTAAGATGAAGCATTTACATTCAAAAACTTTAAAATGTGAAATATTTGGAATATGTCATTTCCATAGTTCATATGGATTTTTTTAGAGAGAATGTCTAATTAAAACTCTATTTAGAACATAGCAAGCCGAATTGACAGCTTCTCCCCAAAAGTATATAGGCATGTTGTTTTCTTTCAACATTGTTCGTCATTTCTTGTAGAGTTCAGTTTTTCCTTTCAACTACCTCATTTTGTTGAGGAGTTCCAGGAGCCTAAAAATTATGCTCAATGCCATTTTGTTCACATAATTTCACAAAAGATGCATTTATGAATTTCATGCCTTGATCACTATGAATGCATGAAATGTAGTAACCTTTCTCATTTTGCACTCTTTTACAAAATTTTGCAAATTCATTGAAGGCATCCCTTTTGAGAGCAAGAAACATGACCCATCTGTATCTAGTATAATAATCAACAATAACAAAAATATATCTAGATCCTCCTAGACTTACCACATCCATTGGTCCAAAAAGGTCCATATGAAGTTTTTGTAAAGCTTTTGATGTGGTCACATAACTAATAGTTTTGAAAGATGCTTTATGTTGTTTTCCAAATTGACATGCATAACATAAATGATCTTTTTCAAACTTGGTCTTAGGAAGACCTTTTACAAGATCTTTTCGAGAAAGTTTACCAAGTATATTCATGCTAATATGTCCTAACCTTCTATGCCATAACCAAAAAACTTCATTTGTTGTGATTAAGCAATCAATATTATGGTATGATATACTATCGAAGTCAATGATATAAATATTTTCATGTCTATTTGCAACAAACAACACATTTTTCATTTTATCAAATACAGTGCAACATGATGATTTAAATTCAACTAGATAATCATTATCACATAATTGACTTACACTTAGCAAGTTATGTTGCAATCCTTCACTAGTAGCACATCATGGATAGATATATCATTTTTATTTCCAATGCTACCTTTACCAATGATTTTACCTTTCTTATTGTTTCCAAAGCTTACATATCCTTTGAATTTTTTGATAGGCTTATAGAAAAGGGATGGATCACCGATCATATGTCTTGAACATCCACTATCAATGACCCAGTTTCCTTCATACTTCATTCTTAGGGTAACCTATATATAAATACAAAATTTAGGTCCCCAAGTTCTATTGGGTCCTAGACTGTTAATATTGATTTTTAGAACATTTAATAATCCATTTTCGTTTGAGCCAAGAAGGAATTTTAGAGTCTCTACCTACCATATTTCGAAATTTACAATGTGATATTATATGACCTTATTTTTCACAATAGGTACATGATTTTTGAAGTCTTTTTGATGTTGATGCTTTATTTGTGAAAGATGATGCTTTTACAAAATAACTTTTGAAAGAATTTTGTTTTGAAGAAGGTTCATATCCTAATCCACTTTTATCAAAAGCCATTTTTTATGAACCAAGCATTTTGTCAAGATTTTATTTGCCTTTTGTAAATCTTGCTAGGCTTTCATTTAACCCTTGATTTTCTTTTTCAAGTTTTTCAATTTTTGTTTGAAGATTATCATTTTCAAAATGAAATTTAAGTGCTTTTTCATGAGCACAATTAAGATCTTTTTCAAACAGCTTATTTTCTTCTTTCAAAGCATTATTATCCTTTTGACGTTCATTTATCTTGATAATTGTAATTTCAAAACTATCATGCATTTTTTAAAATTCATATTGTAATTCTTCAAAGGAACATTCATTATCAATTAATGAACTAGAAAAGTAATATCCAGAGTTAAAAGAAGACATACCTCATCATCTTTTTTTGCTGTAAGACAAACGATGTTTGCTACTTCTTCATTTTCGCTTTCTTCACTGGTTGATGCATCATCATCAACGTATGTTGCTTTCAACATTTTTCCTCCTTTGGTTTTGATTGGTTTCGGATAATTTGTTTTTATGTGACTCGTCTTGTCACAATTGAAACATCTTCCTTCTTCTTTTGGTTTGTTTCTGCCTTTATTCAAAAACTTATTGTAAGATGGAGCTTTACTTACCTTTTTGTATTTGAGGAATTTCTTAAAGTTCCTTGTAAGAAGAGTTATCTCACCTTCATCTTCTTTGTTTTCTTCTTCTTTATCACTTGAATAAGCCTTTGATGCAAGAAGTGCAAGTGATTTCTTATTATTTCTTTTTTCTTCTTCTCGATCCTTCTTCTTCAACTCATGGCTCATAAAAGATCTCATAAGTTCACTAAGAGTGAGAGTTTTGAGGTCTCTAGCTTCCTCAATAGCCGTCACTTTAGCTTCCTATGACTCGATTAAGTTTCGGAGAACTTTTCCTACCAATTCTTCATTAGAATACTCTTTTCCAAGAGATTTAAGAGCATTAACAATATCGGTAAATCTAGAAAATATTTGTTCAATATTTTCATCAAATGACATTTTGAACATTTCATATTTATGAACAAGCATGTTTATTCTAGTTTCTTTAACTTGGTTAGTTCCCTCATATGTAACTTCTAATTGATCCCAAATTTCTTTAGCACTTTTGCATCCAGAAATTTTGTTAAACTTATTTGAATCTAAAGCAAGATATAACATGTCCATAGCCTTAAAGTTTCTTTCATACATTTTGAAATCATCATCATTAAAGTCTTTTTCCGGTTTAGGGACAGTGATGCTTTGTTCTTCTTTCTTCTTACTTAGAGTATGATTGATTGGTCCATTTTTTATCACATTCCAAACTCTTATGTCATTTGCTAGAATATAGATTCTCATCCTAGTTTTCCAAAAAAAATAGTTTGTTCCATTAAACAATGGTGGTCTAGAGGAAGATTGACCTTCAATTACATTAGACATTGATGAGCTTGTCATAGGGATCCTCTACTAGATGTTAAGCTATATGTAGAGTACTAGCTCTTGATACCCTTGTTGGCCCTTGATAACCTAAGAGGAGGGGTGAATTAGGTTGTTTGGCAAGATTAATAAATTTAAAATTCTTAATGCGGAATTGATATCTAAATAATAATAATGTCTTAGAAGTTCTTAAATGCAATTTATCAAACACTTGATGAGCATACAAATATATGTGACTAGATAGGCAATTAGAACTTCAAGAATTAAACTTCAAGTAGATAGAACAACAATTATCAATTCAATCAAAATAAGCAATATCTAAAGGAAGGTAAATGACTTGAAAATAAGGAGTGTAGAGTAAGGGAAATCAAACACGATAATTTTCAAGTGGTTTGCACTCCCGGAGGCCTAGTCCACCACCTAAGGTCTTCCCTTCCCTTAAGATTTAACCAATCTTCACTAAGATGCTTCTTCAAATGTTGGTGAAGCAAAAAACCAACTACAATTACTCTTGAGTCCACAATAGTTATATAAGCTTCTTCAAGTGTAGGTGAATCTCAACCTACTAATCTTTCTTCCTTTGAGTCCACAAAGGATTACAATACTTCTCTCACAATGATTCTTTCAATCTATGTGCAAGAGTGTAATACAAAGATTGTGTGATAATGACAATTGCAACTCCTATTTGAGTTTGATATTACAATTGAAGAATACTTTGAATGCTCAAAGATATGAAAGTGATAACTCAAGATTTCTCAATGAAAATAGACATGAAAAACACTTTGAATTTGCTTATAAATCTGAAGATTGAAGCTTGAAGATATAATATGAGATGGTGAGAGAACGTAGCTTATATAGAGGGAAAATTTAGACACAAAATCAGATTTTAAGCATAAAATCCAGATTTTCCCGTTGAGTCGTCCGGTCACTGAAGCTTTAATCCGGTCGCCCGGATGGGGCAAGTAACACCAGGACTAGAGCTCTCTGTCGGTCGTTGTGGCCTTCATCTGGTCGACTGGATGAGGTTAGTAATGCCTGGATGCTTAAAATGTTGAAAAGTGATTTTTTGAGCCCCAAAACAATTTGTTTAATGGTAAAGCATTTGGACACTTTTAAAGGCACTTATACAAAAGTGTTTCTAGCATTTATAACATCTCAAAACATTTTCAAAACTCTTGAAAAGATTTAGAACGATTTTTATAACACAAGAGTTTGAAATTCAAAAAGTCTTTTTCAAAAATGAATTCAAAATGACCTTTCTGAAAATATTTGATCAAAAGATATTTTGCAAATATGAAAAAATATTTTTTGAAGAAATTATGAGCTTCACAAATCATACTTAGGAAAATAACATTTTTAATGCCGGTACCCCTTATGTCACCACGTCTCCTTCCTTTTAACTCCAATTTTATCATCAAGTCTTCAACTCTATTTTAACGAGTTAACAAGTCTTTTTCTTTGGGTCTTCATAAGTTTATTTTCCATGAGAGACTTCATTTGAATGAGACATAACATTGGATTACCTTTTGGGCTTGGATACATTTTCTGATTTAGGCTTTGACTTTGATCCAATAGCTTTTCAGACCTTTAACTCCTTTTGAATAGATTCATGTTGATGTGGACTTCCTTTGTTGGATTGAAAGACTTACCCAAAATACAAAGAAAGTACTCAAACATAATTAAGATATTTTGTTATTATCAAAATAAAGATTATAAGCTTTTTAGGCCAACATAACGTCTCATGATATCTAGAGACATCGACATTAACAGCCACCGTTTGACCTTTTGATTTTCAGTATACCATTTTTCAAAGCCTTCATCAGATTCTACAGGTTGTTTATTCTTACCAAGAATGTATGAGCTCTTGTCCCTTTCAACAATTTGTATTTTCATGAGCTGAGACCATATGTCGTAATCGGATTCGGTAAGAGTGATTCCTAATTAAAAACTTCTTCGGACTAAACTATAACTGGAACAGATTTAATCCCAAATGTTTCACTCTTTTTTTTTTGTAAACTTTGTTAGAGAAAATAATAATAATAATAATAATTTAGTCTACACAATAAAGTACCTTACTATACTTTTACCACAAAGCATTTTTTTTTACCTTTCTTGAACGTTCAGAGAAAGAACAAAAAAGCAAAATAAAATAGAAATGTGAGCTGGCCTGCTAGCTTTTTTTTTACCAAGTTAGAAAGCGAACAAAAAAAAAAAACAGAAGCAACCAAGTTGAATGTTATGATAAAAAAAAAAATGAGTATGGCCTACTTCTTTTTTATTTGTCTGCTGCTTTTGCCTTTGCTTTATTTTTTTACCTCAAGTAAAATGTTTTCTTTTTTTGTCTTGATGAAGACTTTATTCAAGACTTCATGAACTTTCTTCAGATAGTAGACAATTCTACAACGTCTCATTCGCTCTTCATTTCTAAAGTTTCTTTAATAGAGAATTTTTGAAATACTTTTTTTGCTGATGCCTCACACAAACGTGAGTCATGATGGAAGGCAGCGAGAAACGCATCAACTCCAACGACTAAATGAGTTTATTTCCCGACTTTGGCTTTGAGGGTATTATTTTTTTCGTTGGTTTTGATTCTGTGTATTTGGATTTGAATCTGAGTTTTTTTTTATATATTTCTAGATGAATCTGAATTTGGGTTTGAGTTTGAGTCAGTCAAAGACTGATATATTTCTTTTTTTTGGATATGTTTGGGATTTCTGGGATTATTTTTTCTGGGTTTGATATTCAAATAATCGTATACCGCTCTGATACCATCTTCAAAACCAATGAAATTGTTTTTTTCTATTATGTAACTGATTAAAAATATACAAGGTATTTATAGAGAATTTAAATCCCTCAATATAAGCCTATCAATCCTTCAAATGTACAGCTATCCTCTATAATCTTTAATAGTCAACAATCTTGACTATTAGAGATTTGTACAACTATGTAATCTGTATAATTCAACAAACTTGACTTTTGCATAGCTATGTAATCTCTATAATTCAACAATGTTGAATTATAAAGATTTGTATAGCTGTGTAATCTTTACAATTCAACAAATTCTAGTAAAAATACTCTGTGTTTGTTTAGTATTAAATGTTTCCTAGAGATTACTAGTATCATGCGGCCAAGTGATGCAAGGCCCTTATGAAGGAAATTATTGGACCCAGCAAAGAGAATAAAAATTATACCGTGTATGTTGGTTAAAATTTGATGTATACATAATCATGCGTGTTGAATAAATCGCATAATCAGAAAGAAAATATTGCAATTAATAAAATTAGAAGACTTACTTGTATTTGCACAAAATTATGAAGATGCAATACATTAATGTAGTAGATTGAGGCCTGAATTTCATTCAGTCTCCTTAAGACTTAATCGCCCTGCTATGGTGTTTACGGTCACTAGCGGTAGTCTCCCAAGATACAATGATCGTCGTCTGACGGTAGGAACACTCCAAACTGTTCAGACTCGGTGAACCAAATAATGTAGAATTCTCTCTATTTTATTATGCAAAATGTATATAAGATAATTATGAAAAACTATGGGCCTGTTTGGAACAGTTTTTAAAAAGTGTTTTTTGAATTTCTTGTTTTTAAAAACTAAAAAATTTGTTTGGATGATTGGTTTTGCAAAATAGTTTTCAAAAAGTGTTTTTAAATTTCAGTTTTCACGAACCAAAAAAGCAAAACTAATAAAAGTAGTTTTTTGTAGTTTTTGGAATGAAAACAAGCAAAAACACAGAGCTTCTCCTTTCATTAATGGAATTTTCATAATTATAACCAACTCTAATACCCAATTGCAAAACATACTCCAACAAATGATCTCTACCACATTCTCTTTCTTCTTCCTTTTGATTTTACAAATTTGTTTTGGAAACAAGTCTACTCAAACAAAATTTCTATTTTTTTGTTTCTAAAAATGGTTTTTCAAAACCATTCTTAAAAACTGTTTTACAAAATCAAAAACTATTCCAAACAGGGCCTATATCTTCTTTTAATGCCAAAACCCTAGGGTATTTATAAAGATTTGATGCTTATTTGTAAAAGGTATGAAACATTTTCTGACTAGTTACACCCATTCGGAAAGGAGACATGTATTTTGGGAAATAAAAACTAATTTTGGAAAAATAATTTTAACCAAAATTTAATCAATTTATTTTCCCAATTGCTCATTCACATACAATTGGTTCACAAACAAATAACAACAATCCCCCACATGAATGGAAATTGACTAATCATAATGCATTAAAAGAATGTAGACACAAGAGAGAGTTCAATTAGAAGATATTGCATCGAGATAGGTAGCCAAAGACCTTGAACCTTCTCTAGTGAAGAACTATCGGATTTACTCGCTAAATAGTGAACACGATGTCTTGAACTGTTCAGCTTTTTGTGTAAACCAAGACAATAGAATTCACACAGTACCTTCAGGACATTATTTGAGGTTCTCATTGTTATGTTCATTTTGAGTTTGAACAACTCTTGGTTTTCATGAGTACTCTAGAGAATTCAGCCTTAAAAATTCTCATAGGAGCGGTCCATTCCTACTCACATAGGTGATTTCTTATTAAGAGTATCGTGTGGTACCCCACTTGATTTTCTAAGATATAAGAATCATTAAAAACATATCTTAACCTAAACTTTTACAGGTGGCACTGTCTACTCGTCATAGGAATATGTAAGAAATTTACCCCCACAGTGCTTTAACTGAGTCGCAGTTACATAATTCGATTTTCCCTTTGAACCTAGATCTTGGGATCTCTAGTCAGCTAGGTAAGGTTCCCATTATGGCAACTCTTTTCAATATAGGCTTAAGACTTATTCCCTTCAATGAATTATATATTTACTCTCTAGATAAACCTTTTGTAAGCGGATCCGCAACTATCCTTTGACTTCGCATTGTCAATATAGATAACTCCATTAGAGTGTGTGATTATTTCACGGTATTATGTCTATAACAAGTATGTTTAGACTTACCATTGTACATGATACTTTGTGCCCTTCCAACCGCTAATTGACTATTGCAATATATGCAAATAGAAACTTATGATGAAGCTTTTCAAATGTCTTTCTAGCTTTCTCAAAGCAATAGCTTTAGATTTCATAATGAATCTAATACTACCAATATGATTAGAGGATTTTAAAGATATAATTACACCTCCCAATGTAAAGACACATATACTTATAGAGTTCATGTCTGTAGAATTAAATATCCAGTTTGCATCGTTGCACTTCTCTAGTACACCTGGATATTTAATATAATGCAACCCATAGTTCAAAGTTATTTTTAAATACCTCAGAACTTTTAATATAGTTATCCATTGGTTTTGTCTGGATTGCAATTATAACTGCTATCGGGTGTCGTGCAATTCATGGAATATATTACACTTGCAATTGTATAAAAATACTCCAATTGAGATATTCTTTCACCAATATTTTTCGCTAGAAGTTAATCTATAGATGTATTCAATGGACTATTATAATGTATTTTCTCAATATTATAATTGAGATAGAACAAGTCCAGTAGATGTTAACTCAAATAACATCTGCTATATATACAAAATACTTCTATTGAATTACTGATCAACCTTCTTTTGATAATCTTAATGACATCATTATTGCTTCTAATAAGAATGTCATCCACAAAAAGTCAAACAATGACGTTTCCTTGACTTGCGTCTTTCACAAAGACTATTGTCACACTTTTGATCTTAAAGTTATTTAGTATATGACTTTATCAAATACTATTTGATTATAAATTTATGGTATATATATTTATGTATATTGAGATATACATCATTAGAGGGTGCTTAGATGATGGTCTATGTAAATTTAAATATAATGACCATAGTACCAATTATCAATATGGTGAAGAAATTTTCTTTAATTTATTGATGGAGCCTAATTTATGGTGTCATAAATTAGGGTATGTGGATTTTTATTCTTTGCATACATTTATGAATTTAAGTATACTACGTAAAATTGATTCACAAAATAAATGTGAAATATGCTAAGAATCAAATTAATTGAAATTTCTTATATATCTATAAAAGGAAGTTCATAATCGTTGACTGTGATTTTGTGAATTAAATGATTGTGCAAACTAGAGGTAGTAAAAGTATTTTATTACTTTTCATCTACAATTGCACAAGACTTAAACAAAATTGAAGTTGATAATCAATTTTTTGAAAAGGCAATAGAGAAGGAAAAAATTATATCCTTTTGAGAAATATTCCATTAAACTTGACTTTGTTTATCATCAAATGCTAATCTTTTATTGATTAGTTTTGAATTACCCCAGAACTTGTGGGGGAGGCTATTTGATTATAAAGTGTATTATCAATAAGCTATCCACAAGAAATTAATTGAGAAGTGAAAGATTTTGACCACTATTCTTCCAATACTTCAAAAATGTGAAGGTATCTAAACAAGGTAAGATTCCTACGCCTAAAATGGTCAAGATTATACTAATACAATTGATTGTATCTTCGTTGGGTATGCAAAAAAAATTACTTTTGCGTACAATTTTCTTATGCATACATTAGGAATTGATGACATTCATGTCAATACAATTATCGAGTCAAGAATTAGATATTTCTTCAGAGAAATAATTTTCTTGTAAGAATGCATAAGAACTAAAATCTTTAAGTTTTTTGGAAAGTGGAATGAACTCCTGAAATTCCATTTTGAAAAAAAGGTAGTTATTAGAGAAATTGACTCCACTATTTTACATGGAAACTGGTCGATCTTCCTCTTGAAAATGAGCTTTTATAGGGTAAATAAATTTTCAAGTGGAAGATAAAAATTGTTGGATCAATTTAAAATGCAAGGCAAGGCTTGTAGATAAGGGTTACAAGTAGATGGAAGGCCTTGAATATTAGATACATTACATCAGTTACAAGTATAATATCAATTTGGATGTTAATAGCTTTTATAGCTATATACAATATTGGTTTACATCATATTGATGAGAATACAACCTTCTTAAATGTTATTTATTATCCTTGTGGAAAGACCAAGTGATTTGTGTTTCTTGAAAAAATAAAGAAGGTTTGTAAGTGTATTAAATCAGTTGATGATTTAAAACAACCTCTAAAACAATGGCATGAGAACCTAATCGTCTCAGATTACCACTGTAATCAACATAACAAATTTGAAAAGGCTTGTACTCTATATCCAGAATAGTTTAAAAAGAAAAAATTGTCTTAAAAAGACAACAACGAATTTCTTATAAAGAAATTCAAAAAACATAAAAACAACACGCAAATTATAAAAATTTGCAGAAACATTTAAGTCTTAAGATTGTTGGTTAAAATTTGATGTATATATAATCATGCGTGTTGAATAAATCGCATAATCAGAAAGAAAATATTGTAATTAATAAAATTAGAAGACTTACTTGTATTTGCACAAAATTATGAAGATGCAATAAATTAATGCAGTAGATCGAGGCCTGAATTTGATTCAGTCTCTTTAAGACTTAATTGCCCCGCTATGGTGCTTAAGGTCACTGGCGGTAGTATCTTAAGATACAACGATCATCGTCTGACGGTAGGAGCACTCAAAACTGTTCAGACTCGGCGAACCAAATAATGTAGAATTCTCTCTCTTTTATTATGCAGAATGTATGTAAGATAATTATGAAAAACTATATATTCTTTTAATGCCAAAACCCCGAGGTATTTATAAAGATTTGATGTCTGTTCGTAAAAGGTATGAAACCTTTTCTGACTAGTTACACTCATTCGGAGATGAGACATGTATTTTGGGAAATAAAAACTAATTTTGGAAAAATAATTTTAACCAAAATTTAATCAATTTATTTTCCCAATTTCTCATTCACATAAAATTTGGTTCACAACCAAATAACAACAGAATGCAGCTGATGATAAATTGTTTTCACTCAACAACTTTAGAGGAATTTTTTTTTTTTTGTTAACTTAACAACTTTACCATCATCCATTGAGTGATGGTCCTTTCACTTGGCAGTGTCAGATACTAAAAGAAAATATTTATGACAACCATACATTCGTGATTCGTACAGAAATCAAATATATCGAGCTAGAGAAGCGAAATAAATCAAAGTAGTACAAATACTAAATTTGATTTATTAAGCAGCTGCGATACTTAATACGGCAATCTATAAACATAATCAGGTCTCCGTCAATCTAGCTATTGCTTGATTTTATTAACAAGTAAGTGAATATGAAGAGGGTGATACTCATCTTATTGTTAGCATTTTGTAGTGGACTTCTGACTGCAACCACCTGCACATAAATAGATAGATGAACTTTTTAACAATATATGAGAAATTTTTTGGATATATGAAATTTAGAATTCTTTGGCAGATTATGCTTCAAATCAATATATCAAATGAAAGGTTAAAGTAGTAATGAACTTCCTCTGCATAAGGACAATTCTGAAATGAAATTATTCCTACCTGAATAACTTATCTAGTGAAGCAAAATCGCCCGGTGAAAAGTGGAATCTATTGTTTAGTAGCTGAAGCACCAGGTCTGGGTAGAATTCTTCCCTGGTTCTCCAGTAGTTGCCCTCGGATAACTTATAGGTATGCCCGAGTGAAACTCATTCTGCTCCAATCCGTTAGATAGATATCTCAAGATTTACTCTGTTGTTTCCAAAGTTCACAATCTGAAAAAAGACATGTGTGAAGTGAAATTCAGTAAGAATGAAAGAATTGGATAGAGAACCAAAAGGCGTACTGCCAAAATCAGGGTCTAGTATTCCATCATTGAATCAACTTTTAGAAAGGTTGCTTTCAGATTGAAAACTATGTAGATATTGATGTTAACTCATCACACATTCAATAATCAACTTTTATAGTGACATATTTCTCACCAATTACCTAGCTATAATATTGCATTTAAAAAAAGTTCCATTTTGTATCATCATATATTCTATTGTACAACCATGTAGAATCCAATATTTCACTGAGTCGATCATACATCTAACAGCTACCACCAGATTTAAGGAAATGATCACAGATATATCCCTTTTCATCAAATGACAAACCCCGCAATATGAGGAATATTTAACAGATAGACAATTGCTAGCTACACCGGAAGAAATATTTACTAAAGATCAGATGGTTTGCATAATTAGATATTTCAATTTTTATGTAGAGGCTAGACATATTATAAGACCTTCGCAAGGAAAAAGCACACAAACAAATATGTCATGATAGTGGTTTTAGGCAGAAATTTGTGGCATCTGTAAACAAAGCATGTGCATATTACAAATTAAAAATGACATGGTTGATGCTTCAAAAGTGTAATTAAGAGACAAGCTAAACTGAATGTCAAAAGATCTAATGGTTTGAACAAAAAATTACTCAAACTTTTATCTCAGGTACGTCTTCTTATCGTCAGTCTCCCAAGAAATAGCACGGATGCAACAAATGAGTTCCCAGGACTTGCTTGAAGCTTGGAATTGACTAGAGTTGCACCATACTCTAGTAATAGAGTAATTACTCCGTGGACGTAGGCCAATTACTCGTTCAGAGCTGAACAACGTTAAAAATGTGTTTTATTCTCGCATTAGTATGCACGATCCACCCCAACAAAAACAAACTAAAAGACACAAGATGCAGACTAGGAGCTTGAGAATAAATAAAGAGCAAGATGCAGTAGACATATGGTAAGTGTGATATACCTATTTGTTTCGAACATGAGGGGGGTATGATATACCTATTTGTTTCCAACATAAGGAAGGTGTGATATACCTATTTATGGGATCACTTTCTCGCTGTTGATATGTGTTTTGTCATATAATGGTCCAAGAACAGACCAACTGTCACGCCCCCAAACATTCACCAAGTTAAACTTAGAGACATGATGCCGCGAGCCTAAAAAGATTTCTCTTCTTAAGGCCGCAAGACGCTAATACCACAATACAAAAATATAAATTCCACAAAATTATATATCAGAGCGACTAAAACTCTTAATTAAATCAAATAGTATTTCCGAATATATATATTACAAGAAGGCGATACTTTACAAATAATACTTTCCTAAAATATTACTGATCTCATAGGGTGGCCTCTAAACCCACGCATCCCAAACAGCTCATTAACTCCTGTCTCTGCATAACTGTAATAAAATAACATAATGAGCGAAACAATGCTCAGTAAGAAGGACACCTGGAATCAGGCTCTGAGGGTTGTCCGAACAAAATGATACAATATAAAAATCAGAATTAAATCAAAGGTGCGATACAGAGTCAAAACACATAATGTATCCATAAGAGAGACAAATAAATAGTTAATTCACACCAGATTAGAACTGAACCATTATCCAATCAATACAAAACATACGCACAAAGCTAGTAACTAAAGTATCGTATAGGCTGACTGTATTTTCAAAATATAAATATCTCACTTTTCAGAATATAATATCACATTATCATATACCACATAAATATCACCAAGAGCCGTGATAGTTATAACTAAATCACAGAATGGCCACTTGCGGCCTCCGTAAGGTAGGGCGTCCCCCACCTACGGTACAAAGCTAAGTATACGCGGCAGTTTCACCCGCCGATGGATGTCACAGCTTTAGAGATAACATATAACAATTAATACATTCAGTCATCAGATAATAATATAATAAGTACTTAGACATCATAGTCTCTCACTTCAAGTCGAGTACAAAATTCTGAATGACAAGCGGATGGAAACGGAGTCAACGAATTACAGAATACGAGACATAGAATTGAAGCAATAGGGAGAGAACCAAAGGGGATCTAGGCGTAAGAGAGTTGTCAAAATTTCCTCAATCGAACTTTAAGTTAATTCAACTTTCCTTTCTAAAGTGATAAGCATATTGCTAACTTGAGCTTGCTGCAAAATAATAGATATACTCTATAATTTAACATGTATTTAAAAAAATAACTTAAAAGATAACAAGTATACTTTAGCTCATAACTTATGGCTACATTTTATTGATTAATCAAAACTTGTCCAAGTCCTTCGATACTATCTTATTTTCTGGTTGCTAATTGTATACTTAAAGTGAAGTATTTACTAATTAGTCCCCAACTTCTTCTCTCTCACGTTAAAATCATCCCTGCCACCTTTCCTTTGCTTGTTCTTATATTGGCTTTTCCTTTCATTTTCTTTACTTTCTTGCTTTATGTTATTCTCTTCCTTTCTTTCTTACTAAACGCATGGCTGATATCATATCTGATCAACCCCCACCACTACGTTATATCCCTATACATTTATTCATAACACACGCACACAAATTCTTCCATTATATTAATACATACTCATTATCGTATACTCACCACCCATATGACACACGCATATACACAGCTATATCACGCATACACACCCTACTGCACTCACCAAGATCATATACGTAATATAATTTAATCCATTTTTCGTTCTAAACTTCACAAATTAAATTTTCGTTTCACTCATATCACCAATTCATCCTTATTTTTAGTTAGGTTCAATTTTAGTTCATCACTTTTACATACATATACATATTCATATATATATATATATATATATATATATATATAAGTTGTAAGTGTTAACCAAATATACAAATTTAACAGACTGAAGCCTTACTTGTATGAAGTTCAATATTTGAGCAGTGAAGATGTTCTCCTGTTTTCTTCTTATTCCTATGCTTCTCGATTTCTCTTCCGCTCACTGGTCTTTCATTTTTGTTTGTATAATTCTCTTTTGTTCTTAACATTTCTTGTCTGATCTTTCCTTTTGTTTTATTCCTCTTTAATATACTACTCTCTTGCTCTTATGTTTTTAACCATTCTCATCACCAAAATGTTTAACGATAACCCACACAGTAGCTTTGAGATATTAAGTGTGGTTATGACTAATGTTATATGTGGCTAACTCATAAACTGACGTGTGTGTACTATAGTTGGATGTGGCTGACCGGAACCATGCAAGCATGTGGTGGTACATTAAAAGTTATTAAGATTCATATAACATGGCGTGAAGTAGCAAAATATTCTGCAATTGCAATGGTGTAAACGTGTCATGCGAGTATGGGTGACTGACAAAATTTAATTATAAGTCTAACTAAAAGTATACTAATGCTAGTCTCCCTAAAGAGTTATTAGAAAGAATTTAGGAAATTTGAACCACCATTCTAATGTCAAGAATAGGAACTTATTGACTTCCTAGAGTATCCCAATTAGAGCTGGGAACAAAGCAAAAATTGTAATATAACAAAATTAACGAAAACTCATATTTATCACACTACTGACCGCTCCGACATATTTTACCTGAATAGTCGTTATTTTTTTTTTTTTTGAAAAATTTCAATTGATGCACCGTCTAAAACATAAAAAACTAGACTCGTAAGTCTTTTCAACCTTATATAATTCACTAATTAGTTATTTATCAACTAGTACAGTTTTAATTTTGAAGTTGCCCAAAATTAATTCATACCTTTATAATCTTTCAAAATTCTCTAACTAAAATTTGGAGTTTAACTAAATTGCTTAAGCGTACAAATCTAAATGGTTCAGTATTACTTTTTATCATACTAAATTATATATTAACTCATATATGTTGACGCGCTATAAAACAATTATCGTTAACTGATATTTCTTCGACAATTTAATAATTTATTATTAACTCACATTTATCAGGGATATTACACCAACAATGGTATACAGAAGGTAGAGATACGAATCTGCATGGTATAAAGAGAATCTATACTTTCATTTCTACTTAGATCAACATTTTAATTCCTTATATCTATAACAGGCATAGCAGTACCTACTTCACAAATGGGCTTTTCTTATAAATATGATCTTAGTATCTCTACAATTTGAAAGCTTTACAATTTTCAATATATTTATAAAATTTGAAACTGGTCCCTGAAGAAGTTTGCAGATGGCAACCAAAATTGGAGTGACCATTCAGTTTATGTTATGAAATAGTTGAAATTTACTTTTTCTTATTTTTCCTTTTCACTGACTCCTATAAAATACCAATTTAAAAAAAAAAGAAAAAAAAAGACAGGAGTTGAAAACAAACGGGAATTGAAAGAATAGTACAAAAATAGTAGCCCCATTATAAAGGAATTAATGCTTTCTGTTTGGACTGTTTGAGAAAGATTTACACTTCGACCAAAATAATCTTACCAATTTCTCTCCTCATTCTCATTCTCACTTAGCATAAAGGTAAACTGAACAAAGAATTGGAATAACAAGAAGAAATAAGAGAAAACGAAAGAAAATGCATAACTACTTTCACCGCCACTTCAAGATGCATGATCAAACTACCATCACCACCACTTTAAGATGATCAAACTACTATTTTGACTTCTACTTTACTTCTATGAGATTTTGCTTGTTGTTGCAGGTAATTGACCAAGCTTATACTCATGTTTAATATCTACTTTTAAACTACTACTTTTTCAACATTAACTCAAATTAGAACTCTAATACTTGTATTGATTGCCTTAAGGGACAAACGAACAAGTATTGAAAATATGTTATTTTGCCCGTAGTTATACTGCGCATTGAAGAAATGTTTTTTTGTAAAATATTATTAATCATTCCTCATATATAATGTCTTGGCGCATTCTTTAAATCCCCATCTTAAATTGAATGAATAAAACTCTTAAGCACCATAATGTTTCGATGAGCTAATAGAGAAAAGCAAGAATATGAATTAAAAGGTTACACGTAAGAAGTTATTAGATTGGTTTTATCACAAAATATATGGTCATGCTTTTTATGCTTCGACCGGCCTTTTCTTTTCTTTTCTTTTTTTTCCTTTTTTGTTCATTGCTTCGATGGATCATCTTCGTTAATTATCCGCATATGTAAACTAAAAATATATATATATAATACAGCTGAAATTGAATTCTTGAAAAAAAGTTTCTTTTAGGCATTTTAACGAACGAGAAACGAGCTTGAGAATCTGTTTGGGTCTCTTCTACTTTAGCTGCAGTATAAGCTTAATTTATGCATAGGTCTATTTTTCAGCTCATATCCTAAAATCACGAATAAACAGAATTGACAATATGGATTCATGCATATAAGTAATACGTATATATAATACAGCTCATATATACTCACATCCTAAACTTCGAAATTTTTGTTCAAGCTATCATGTTAGTGCAAACTTATTACAAGAGTTCACTAAGTGACTAAGCACTCCTTCATTTTTTATCTCAGAAAAAGAAAAGTTACTCCATCAATCACATTTATCTTGATCAAGCTGCACATAATAATTTTGTAAATTGAATGTGACACGAGTTCTTTGCAGCTGAAAATATGCAATAACCGGCGTTGGTGCTTTAGCAAATGCAAGACAATACGTCCCATCATCAACGTCAATCATCGTTTCGAACGCTGATAAGGTTAGCGGTGAACGAAATTAGAATTTTCCCAAATAGGGAACAAGAATTCAATGACTGGTATATCAACCAAATGCTTATCTGGAATGTAGTAGCATGTGTCAAATATCCCAACATTCCGGGGATGATGCTTCATCTGGCCCTTAAAGTTATATCGAAATATATCATATATCCAATCAGGAAACCTTGAGATAGACCGTCCCCGCGTCAATGAGGACACCACCTTGTGTATTCCCACGATTTAGAGCCCATGCCCAATCTGGTATTGGTAAACGTGTTCCACTTTACTCCACGTAATGGTGTAACAATTGATGTCGAGTAAATTGGTTCGTTCGAATTCAACATCAGCAATTAAGAAGCAGTTGAAATTTTTCATGATCATATCATCATTACTGGTTGCTATATATTCTGACGCCATAATACCCTGTGAAAAGCTTTGGTCGGCATAGCTTACATTGTATCTGCAACTATTACCACGACCTCTACTGCATCCTTGAATAGCCGAATTGTTCTTGTCGCAGCCATCTTCCTGTCGACAACCAATTCTACGGAACAAAGGTGATTTTGATGAATCATAGGTTCTCCATATCTCAGCATCACTCCTGCAATGCCACCACCCCAGCTCGGATCCTGTGTCTAGAATCATAATACCTTGATTTCCAAATAGTCCAAGTTGAAGAAGACCGACGAGTGGACCATGTGGAAAAGAGTAAACATCAGTAGAGATACCTTTAGATGAAACACCTAATTCTGGATCAGGTGCGGCTAAGGTCGACAAGATAAGAGTTCTAAAATCCCCAAAAGCAGATTTTATAAACACATTTGAATGATAGGTTACGATGGAATTTGGAGATGTAGGTATAATGGAGGTGTTCAAATTAGGTGTTTTTGTGCTCATGAACTTTTCTGTGTTTAATCTAGTGTTGGTGGTATTCAGTACGGAATACAAGCAAAGCACGAGGATACCAAGATTAGAAACATAAAATACATAATAAGATATTCCATTTTCTTCGTTTTTTTTATTCAGGGAATTTTTTGAGTTTTGTGTCATCTATGGTGGCTTATATATAGCTAAAGTTTATGCTTCTTTAACATCTACCCAACGCTACTTTCACCACCACTACTTTCACCACCACTTCAAGATGCATGATCAAACTACTCTCATCACTCAAGATGCATGATCAAACTACTATGACCACTACTTCAAGATGAGCAAACTACTATTTTGACTTCTACTTTACTTTTATGAGATTTCGCGTCAATTACTAATTGACGAAGCTTATACTTGTGTTTAATTTTACTCTTAAACTACTACTTTTTCAACCTCAAATTCTAACTCTAATACTTGTACTGATTGCCTCAGGGGACATACGAACAAGTATAGATGAGATATATGTTATTTTGCATGTAGTTATACCCGGCATTGAAGAAATGCTTTTTTTTTTTTTTTTGTTAAAATATTATTAACCATTCCTCATATATATATATAATGTCTTGGCGCATTCTTTTAATCCCCATTTAAATTGAATGGAGTAAAACTCTTAAGCAAATTAATGTTTCGATGAGCTAATAGAGAAAGGCAAGAATATGAATTAAAAGGTTACATGCAAGAAGTTATTAGATTAGTTTTATCACAAAATGGTCATGCTTTTATGCTTCGACAGGCCTTTTCTTTTATTCTTTTTCGGTTCATTGCTTCGACCGATCATCTTGGTGAATTATCCGCACATATAAACTTAGATAAAAAAAAATACTATTTTAACAGAAAAAAAACTATTTTAGTCCCTGAAAGATGAGACTCAAACACGTAATTGTGAATTTGGACATCTCTCTGCACAAGATCCTACACTTTAATTTGTTTTGTAACTTTCATGGGAAAAGAATAATTTACTAAATTTCAATTTTATCAGTTGCTTGTGGTCAAAGATTGTTTGAGAGTTATCTTATTTTTAGAGACTAAAATGGAATTTTCCCCTATTTTACCATCTCAAGAGGTACCACAGTGCATGCTCTAATTGTATGGTTCTCTGGTATGTGCGCGAAATGTTACAAAATCTATTCATATGTAACATCCTTTTATGTGACGTAATATTAGATTAAACCACCCTTTAAATCAAAAAACATCTCAAGAGGTAGAATTCGTCATTTGTATGTGATGTAGTATTAGCAAAAAAAGAATATTATATACCATCCTTTATATCAAAAAACATCTCTAGAGGTAGAATTCGTATCCAACACTACCTTCCAGCCTCCTGATGTAACGGAACGTGAAGTGCTTGCTTTGCAAATTTTTGATTCCAATCACAATCTTTACAGTTTTCAGATTAAACTGGACTCGAAAACGAAAATTTTCATTAGGCTATTCTAACCCTGTGTTCCAGATGAGTACTTCAATCACAGATGACAACAATAGACCACAACACGTTGCTCAATCGACAGATCAAGAATCCTTTGTCGTCTATGGCTACCCTCATCCACCACCACGTAACCATCGCACCTCTCGTCCCAACCCTGCTGTTGCCCGTGCTTGCACTGCATACGCTTCTGCTGTCAATGGCACGGCTCATGAATCCTTTTCAAGTATCGTTGTTTTACAAGACGGAATATCTCTCAGGGACAACTATTAATTCACCTGTTCATCAGCGCGAAAAACCAAACGTTGCTCACTGTAAGTACAGATATTTTATCTCAGCACGTTAACAGTACCACAGCAAGCTTCATTGATTTGGATATAGCTCATGGAATAGTTATTTTTGATGTGAAGTGAAGTGCTACCATTCGTTATGGTGCCACTGTATTCGATTTGAGCAAAATATACTTGGTTGGTGGTCTTTGCGGGGGGAGGGGGAGGGAGGGGTGGAGATTGGATTTTCAGGTAATGCAACAAATGGGAAAATGTTGGGAGAGCCAATGCCATGTATTATTCCCAAGGCTAAGGCCTCCTCATGTGGGGAGTAGATATATTATGCTTCCCCAAATCCGATTGATAAGTACTTGTGGCTATGAAGCATATTTACACTGATTTTTATTTAGAATTTTATCCAGCAAGGACACTTAGATAAAGTTTCTTAAAATTTAGAGTGATATACGGTCTTAAATTTATTCATCTTACACTGTTTTTTCTTCTTTGGTTCTCTTTTTTTTGTTTTTGTTTTGTCCTTTGGTTGGTTGAATTAGTTTGAGTTACAAATTGTCTATAGTTTATACATGCATATGTGCTACTACAAAAAGGGTACACACTATTCATATTTTACTTTTAAAAATCAGGTGTTACTCGTGTTATCTCTCATTAAATTGAGAGTAATGTTGGTGAATGGTTAGGCTGAAGTAGTATGTAAAATTAGATGGGAGAGCTTACAAAACGTCCATGGGACTATACTCTCTCTTTGGCTCGTGAAACACATGTCAATGTGGGTCCTACGGGTTGGACGTTTAGGATATTTGCAAGATTTTTTAAAATAAGATTAAAAAAAGAAAATGTAGAAAATTGAGATAATATTTAAGTAGAAAACCCTCAAATAAATTTAAGGTAAAAACAACATGTTAGTATAGAAAGACTCCATTATTCCTAAAATATTTTACAAAACCTTTCTCTTGAAAATATAAGTAGGAAATAACTGTTGGGAATCATGCATGGTATTTAAATAGTTTTATAATTAAATAAATGCAGCAGAAATTAAATTAATACTCATGCATCCGTTCATAGCTAATTACGTAGATTACAACATGCATAAATAATCAACTATTAATTACGCATTATAGATTTCAGGATTACCTTTTCTATGATGACAAATCTGTTGTAGAAATTAATCGAATAGAGAGCTCCCCAATTGTGTCTGTCATAGTTTCCTATTCATAGGAAATTCTAGACATATTAGAGTTAGCTTTTGGGCCAATCTTAATTACTGGACTTGGACTGATTAAATGATTGGACTAATATTTCAATCTAATCAGTCTTAAGTCCAATTAAATATTAGACTCTTCTAACATTTAATTTATTTTTTTGGCTGATTAATTCCAAATCTCTTTTGTGTGTGACCTCTCGAGTTCATAATTAATTGGCAGCGAAATCATATTAATCCAATTAATATTTAATTAGAACTCTTCTAATTTATTTCTCGCAAGTCATGAATGGTACCTAGCAGTATATTACGACTACCCAACTAACAATGAAGTGAAATTCTACGAACCCTTTAGTAACAATTATGCAATCAATTCCTTCTGTCTAAATTATCCCGATTGAACCAGAGTCATGAATAGGGTCGTCAAACTCTATTACTCAATTATATGTCCAAATCTATTTAATCAGTAACTTATGAATAATACGTGGAACAACTTTTACTATTCTACCTCAGCCAAGGCTTTCTAGTTACTCGATTAATAGATCGCATAGGATCCCTAATTGACAGATTTTGTGTCTACACACACCTATCTCCATGCCGGAATAAATTGTAATCACTGAGTATATTATCCAATCCTTGATGAGGACTAGCTTTATTGCACTAGCAAATCACGTTACCCCTAACACAAGATAACCGTGGTGTCTCAGGTCTAAGGACTAATTGAACAATTACACTATACAACGAATTATTGACCATTCCATGTAATTCGTTGTATTAGCGATTATGTCCAGTCACTTGTTCTCAACAAGCACTTATACATCTACCTTTATGACATGAGATTAATTGCCTAAATCAATATCTCATATTATTTGGATGGTAGACTACAATATGATCTTTCCGGATAAATTAACGCCCAATTAATTTATCCTACGATCAGGGACTATTTTAGAATATATTTATGAGTATAGATTCTGTCACTCATATCCTTACTCTTAAAGATAGAATCTATAAATATTATTCTAAAAACTTTTATTTAAATAATTAATCGCATTAATTATATTTAAATAAACTGCTCACATTAAATACATAATATAATTATTATGTCTTAAAATTGACATTTAAGGCATATAATCTAATAATAACTAAACAAGATAAATAAACTATGATTTTCTCTCTGAAATATTGGGATGCTTCAGTTATTATGATGAAATTATATAAACAATTCATAATAATTAGATCTGCTAATTACTCATTTTTCATAGTTGTGCAAAAGGGAGGTTGGTGAAATTTTCACAAAACAACACAGTTATTTTACGTTTCTACGAGCATAGCTGCTTTTTTTTTTCTTCTTTTCCGTCAGCGGTAGGCCACTTGCAACATTAACATCAGTCACGTACAGCATGCCAACCATGCAATAATTTCTGACAAAACTTCCTAAAATTAATCAATGCAGCAATTGTACATCTCACCGGAAAAGGTGATCTTTATTTTCACAAGTAATTTATAAATAAATTGTTGTAATTTGGTTTTTAAACTAAATAAGAGTGAATGAGAAATTAGGAAAAATAAATGGAATTAATTTTTTGGTTAAAATTATATTCCAAAATTCTTTGTATTTTCTCAAGAGACATCTCCTTTTTGAATGGATATATCTAGTTAGAAAATGTTTCATACCTTTTTATGAACATGCATTAAAACTCTATAAATATCGCGGTTATTTTGACATAAGTTAGCAATTAAATTTTTCCATAACTTCATACTCTGCATTAAAGAGGGAGAGTTCTGCATTGTTTGGTTCGCTGTGTCTGAACAGTTTGGAGTGCTCTTATCGTCAGACGATGGTCGTTGTATCTTGGGAGACTACCGCCAGTGACCGTAAGTATCATAGGGGGGCGATTAAGTCTTAACGAGACTGAATCAAATTCAGGCCTCAATCTAATGCATTCATTCATGGCATTTTACATAATTTTGTAAGAACAAGTAAGTCTCCTTTTCAGTTTTATTTATTGCAAATATTTATATTTAATTATTTTGCAATTACTATCCAACACGCAGGATTATATATAGTATATTTTCGCTAACAATCTTAAGACTTATTCCTTTATGCAATTTTATATAATATGCGTGTTGTTTGTATGTTTCTGGAATTTCTTTTAAGAAATTCGTTTTTGTCTTTTTAAGACAATAACTTTATGCAAAATTATTTTTATCATATTTGGAAGTAGAGTATATGCCTGTTTGGATTTCCAATTATGATTGCAGTGGTAAAGCCTTATAGGCTTGCTTTATTTTTCCATTTTTGTGTCTATATGAATTTCTCAGAGATTTGTGTATCTTGCATGTATATACACAAGTGTATTCATATTGTATCATTCTGATGGGACATTTTCGTGTTCTTTGCGAAATTTGGAGTTTGTTGGGTCAAGATTTATGAAATTTGGACTTAAAATGAATTAGATTTAAATTTAAAGATCTGTTTTGGTCTCAAAGTTTTTGTTTTGGATAATTAGAGAAGACGACTACTACGTCGCCGTTTCAGTTTTTCATTTCCGCGGTCTTAATTGATAAATGAAGGTTTCTTGTCTTGTTGATGTTGTGGTGCATATGTGTCATTCATATGGTATATGAGGTGGCACTAATGTCAGTGCACGTGATGCTTATGTGGAGGGAAAATGGGCATGTAATACCAACTTAACATTTAATTATTTAAGCGTGTTATGCAACACAACTTTATCTTTTATGATGTGATAAATTACATGAAAATATATGTATTTAATTTTTAAATACATATGAAAACATTGTGCACTATTTGTAGTAATTATCTGATTGGAAAACTTTTTATTGAAAAGCAAAATGAGATTTTTCTAGTCTTGAATTGCATTTGATTGTTTTTTTAAGTGTTGGTCGAGAATGCTTTGTAATAAGAGCAATAACGAGTCATAGTGTCATATCATATTTATATTCATTATGTTTATATATTATCTTCTGGATTGTGTTTCCAGATTTAAGTATATTATTTATACTTAGAATATATATACCCAAATTATGTGATTAATTTAATTAAATTTCATAGAAATTAGTTGCATATAAAAGTAATTCTACTTTAAGTATTACTTTATTTGCATTATTTATTTGGTGGGATATGAATGAGTTTAAACATATTTTTTCTCATTCTTATTTTGCTCATGGTTGACCACTAAGTTATTACAAGTGGGAGCAAAGGATTTGGGTATAAAATGTGTAAATATTGTATTTTGGTGTGCCTACTTATTGGATCTTTTTCTATGCAATGTGCAAATAATTCATAGATCTTAAACTATGTCTTACATTGTATGTGCATTTTCCATGTGAGCACATATTATATATTGGATATATATACCATTTATTTACTTGTATACAAATTACTTGTCTAAGTAACTATGGTGCAAAAATGTTATTTGCTTATAAATTCATGGTATATATATTTATGTACTTTGAGATGTACATGGATAGAGGTACTTGTACATAGAGATGTACATGGTTAGAGGTACTTATGTGATGGTCTATTTAAATTAAATTTAATGACCATTGTACCGGCAACTAATGCTACAAATAAATGGAATTAATTTTTTGGTTAAAATTATATTCCAAAATTCTTTGTATCTTTCCAAGAGACATCTCCTTTCTGAATGGATATATCTAGTTAGAAAAGGTTTCATACATTTTTACGAACATACATTAAAACTCTATAAATACCGTGGTTATTTTGATATAAGTTAACAATTAAATTTTTCCATAACTTGGTCGTTGTATCCTGTGAGACTACCGCTAGTGACCGTAAACACCATATAGCGGGACGATTAAGTCGTAAGGAGACTGAATCAAATTCTGACCTCGATCTAATTGCATTTATTCATTGCATTTTACATAGTTTTTGTGAACAAGTAGGTCTCCTTTTCAATTTTATTTATTACAAATATTTGTATTTTAATTATTTTGCAATTACTATCCAACACGCAAGATTATATATATTAAATTTTCGCTAACATAAATATTAATCTCTTGTTTATCATTTTATATTCTTGAATTTAAGATTTAAAATAATTATTTTATACTGACAATACCAGAACACTAATCACACTTACATACTTGAAAATTTGGACTTCAAGGTTACAGATTTAGATCGAAATTATAATGACATCCCTGTATATTAGTGCTACAATGATCCACGCGGTGAAAAATATAGTTTGTATGCATGTCATTCGCATTTGCGAAGTTGGGAGAGATTGTCTGAGGTAGGTGAAAACACAACAGGAGATGCAATAAAAGTTCACAAACTACATATTACATACGAGTTAAACCATCAAACACCCTAGGCAAGAAGCCCCATGTTCGTAGGATCATATTTATTCCAAGATTAAGATGCAAACTAAGAAAAAGGATCACATAGCAACCATGGATGTTTTCCAAATCAATTGAAAACACTAACAAGGCTTGGTACAGAAACAACGGCGTCGTAATCCCCTGCAATCACCTCCAGAAAAGCCTTCTGTCTTGCAGATATTGGCACAGTTGGTCTCACTCAAACAAGTCCCTGTGAAGCGATTACTCAGTGTTTCACATGTCCTTGCCTCTACCATCACCGGACTTATCTCTGCAAATGCATCAAGAATGAATAGAACGGTAAAGTTAATAAAGATATATATATATATATATATATATATATATTTCAAGGACTGTACACTTTTTTATGATTATGCAGCACTTTCCTAATCATTTCTAAAGCATGTTATAGATCTTAAGAATTTACAATTAAAATTAAAGACAAGTTTTGAGCTGAGATCCCTTTCGTGTGGGCACTAACGAGTTGCCTAATATGAGCCAGGGGGAGAGGGAGGGATGATATGGCTGGGAGAAGTTGTGAGAGGGTAGGCGCCGTGGCCCGGACTAGGCCCACTGACGTGATATATGGGAAATTTCAGATTTGCAAAAATTTAATTATATGGATAATGATCAATAAAACCTATATGCACGATATTATTATGCTTGGAAAAAGGGCATGTCAAGTAGGAACAAAATCCTCATAATTATACTGTGTGTTGCTGCTTATATCAAGAGCTTAACATGAGAACGAGGGCAAACCAGTGGCAATGACAAGCATCAGCATGAGGAAAACAGTTGCAAACAGATGCATGGATCGCCCCATCTTCACACACACTCACACACACAAGAGCGATAGAGAAAGGGAGAGAAAACAACAGGAAATACAATGTGAGGAATGGAGAGGTAGCTTGGGTATGTTTTTATAACGTTTATTCACAATGGAAAATTAAATAATGTTTTCTTTTTGGTTTTTTTTTGTGCCTTGTAATTTTTAACAGCTTCTTTATTTTGGTCTCTTATTTAAAAGGAGTTCTCTTTAAATAACTCCAACAAATTCTTTATTTATTTTTTCATAATAAAGAATTAAATTGGTGCATTCAGCAAACATAAAATGACCGTTGGCGTGTTGTTTGATAGAGTTTTAACAAAAAAAAAAAAGAGAAAAAGAAGCGAGCTGAAGACAAAAGATAGCGAGATCTCTACTTTGGCGACTAAACTGTTGGAGCACTAATTTTAAGTTTTATTTTTTATTTTGACTTTTTTATGTTAACTAAAAAGTCAAAATAAAAAGTATTGTTGAGAGTTTTGAAAGTCCCTAATTTGGGAACTAGAGCTAACTCCCTATTTAAAGTTAAAAGTTTTAAATTAATAAAATGGAAAAATGGAAAAATGGAAAATAAATTAATAATAAAAAAATAAATTAAAAGATAATAAAATAAAAGTAATATTAACATCATTAACGATCGTTGGGACATTGTTAATAATAATTAAAAATCAAAGAAACAAAAAAGATATATTAAAATCATGTATTGCTATAGAGTGCTTAAAATAAAAAAGTATTATCGAAATAAGATTGAAGTAAGGAATTCCAAAATAATGAGAGCCACATGTTTTATTCTTCATTAAAAAAAAAAGAGAGAGAAAGAGGAAAGACTGTTGGAGATTTTTTTTTTTTTTTGTCGGAAGACTGGAGAAAATTTGCTTCTGAAGAAATAATTTAATGGTTTTGTTTTTAGGTGGAAGAAATAAAATTTAGAAAAGATCAAGGCAATAATTTAATGGTTTTGTTTTTAGGTGGAAGAAATAAAATTTATTAAAGATCAAGGCCCCGGATTTCTTACCCCAAAAAATAATAATATTTTAATGTTATCCCTGTGAGTAAGACAACAAGCAGTTATAGTCTAAGTATCATAATGAGTGTATATATTATTGTAATGCCACTGCAATTAGATTATGTTTGTTTTAATTTTTAAACACTGAATTTATAAGTTAAAATTAATTAATTAATTTTATTTTTTAAAGAGTTTTTAAGTAATTATTTTTACATGATGTAAGAATTTTTTTTATAAATATATTTATTTTATATTTTTTAAAATTCAATACAATCGGCAAAATTTTTGAAAACCCACCCGTTAGGCTTAAGTGTACTAATAATATGCTTGTGGGGCCTACTTTTGTATTAAAGGCCAAAAATCGTACACAAGCAGGAACCCGATTGGAGATGGACTGGAATGAAAAAAAGCTGAAGTGATATTTTATTGTGGGAAAATTCTACCATTCACTTCGTTTAATTTATTTGTCCAACCATACCCTGTGATTATTTATGGTTTGTTTGGCTTAAGTTTTAAAAAATTAAAAGTATTTTTTGTGTGTTTAGAAACTCAATTTAACTTGTTTGATTTGTTTCTGAAAATATTTTAAGGTGAAAATCGAAGTTAAAAAAAAAATATTAAGAAGCTTTAAATTGATGTTTTCCAAAAAAGACTTTTACGAAATTCTTTTTACATAATATGAAAAAAAAAAAAAATTCTCAAATATACTCATCCATATTTTAAAAAGTCCAGTATTATTCTTCAAAATTTCTAAAAGCCCAACGTTTCTCAATATATGTTAAACAATTAACGATTTTTATTCAATAACATTTTTAACAAAAACTCTATAACTCAAAAACTAATTTTACAGTTAAGCCAAACAAAACCTAGCTAAATGCACTTCCTTTAAAGCTGTTTTTTGTTTACATATTATAAATAGCATGCATTATGTGTATTACCTAGCTCTTAGACTTCAACATCGATTCAGCTTGTCAAGCATTTGATTTGAATATTGCTACATTGACTTTTTCGACCGAGTATGGCTGGTTGGTGATATTGTTCTTCACCTTTCAAAACCGAGCATTACATGAACGATATGTATACCTATCAGACATATATACACAATTCAAATACATCCAACTGTTGTCCCACAAACAGGCTGACTTTGCACACAAATTTGATAAATTGAACAAAGCAGGTAGGATAGGAAGCTCTTGATTGTTACTACAACCTAAGTCAACTACCAGGTCGTGAAGAAAATTCCAGCAAGGGCTAGTTTGAAAGATTTGCATCTTTACTCAATCTATATGTTAATCAAATTTGAGCTAGATAGTTGAGATTTCCTTATCATGAGCTTATTATAAATAACAAAATCTAACTAAACCAATCAAATGATCTCTGGTTCTACCAAGTGGAATCTTCTTCACATTACAGGTTACTTTTTATTTCTAAGGGTTAAGCAATTTTGACAAGTTCATTTATATAAAGTTTTTAGTTTTTACGTGTCCTAGAAGATTTTTTGCCCTTGACGGTGGCACATGGATTAACTTGTAGTAGTGGTGAAAATTGTGCCAAGAAAATAAGTTAATGGAACAACTGTATTAACTTTTGTTTTTTATAGCCAAAAAAAAAATTAATATATATTTTTTTAAAAATATATAGGTTTGGCTCCTCATAAATACTGAAAAAGTTGTTTTAAGTACAAAACTTTTGAGTTAGATTGGTGGTTGGCTATACTTAAGTTTAGCTTAGCGTCCCGTGTTCGAGTTTTAACGATAATTTTTTCTTCTTTTTATTTTGCTGCTAGTTTGAACTGGCTTTTAAAGGGAAAAAAAATTAAAGGACCAAACCATTAGCGGGAAACGAAAAATAGATATCAATTGATCAAATAAACCTTTTCTTTTGAAAATAAAAACCAAAGATTTTTAAACAACCCTTTTTTTTAGAAAAAAAAAAATTAAAGTACCATATCTTCTTGACCTTTTCAAGTTTTCAAGACTTCAACTCTCAAATCTCTTTAGAAATTTCAATTTCTCCAAATGTATGTATATCTTTTCAAAACAAAATGGGTAAACATTACTTTGCAAGTTTACATAATCTTATATCATTTTGTTAAATAGTATTATTTACATGTATTTTTTTTTTTTTTGGCTAAGTTTCTTTACATGTGTTTGTATTTAAAATATACTATATCATTAATTTTTTTTACTAAATCTTGGTCCCCTTTATATTAAAATTATGGATTCGCCCCAACAGTAATCCTATGATGAGCACATCATGAAAGAATAAGACATATGTGTCGTCGAGGAGATTGAGCGACGTCAATTGAAATTTAACATAATTAGAAAGGTTAGAGATAAAACACCATTGTCCAGTTGAAGACGAAATGATTGGTAGTTCTTTTTATTCGAATATTATATATGAACTTAATGTTTTTATGTAGAGGCTAGACATTCTATATGTCACGCTCCGAATTTTCACTCTAAAACTCGGATCGTGATCTATTACAGACCTAAGTCAACAACTTAAACTTGCAAGGCAATCTAATACAGTAATCATTAACAATAGTTAATCTGTCAAAAACTAAACCAGAGCATCTATATAACACAACAAGCAAATACACAAGACCTGGTCCTGTTTATATTTACATAACTACTTCTGTAAAATTACATCAACCCTAACTAGAAAGTTTATCTACAGTGCTGAACTAAAGACAAAAGAAACAGCTTTCAAAAGGTAAAACTAGTAAAAGACTATGTCTGGTCCCCACCCTGGTCCTCGTCTACCTGATACTCTTCTCCCTAATTTTCTTCTCCTTGGTACTCTTCTCCCTGATACTCTATGCCCTGATATTCTTCCCCACTTTCCTCTGCATAGCCAATAAATGAAATGAGCGAACAAAGCTCATTAAGTAGAATACCCTAAAAACTTATGAAATATCAATAAAGCATTTGGTAGAAAGATGAGGTGATAAGCATACGGAATAGAATCTGAGTACAACTGCACTGCTGTAATAAACAATTGATACATATAATTAACTGAGTTTTGCCGGCCACTGATACAATTGCCTAACAGATATGTCTAACAATTGATGCATTCCTGGCATCGATGCGTATGCCTAACAATTGATGCACAACTGATTCATCTGATAACAATCGATACATATATATAACATAGCAGGCCTAAAAGCCAGGACGGCTATAGATTTCACCCTGTCGTTTGAGTATCACAGAGTACAATGAATAAGGGCAAGTGCTTTATTCAGATGATAAAGAACAAAGAGTCAAAAGCGGATCAACTTGAATAAGAAAGAGAGTGCATAACTCGAACTGAAACAACGTAGAAGTGTGTGTGTGACGGGTATTCTACTTACCTTGACCCAACTTTAAACTTATTCAACCCTCTGAATAAGACAATTGATTCAAGAGTGACTCACAACTACACCATAGCAATTATACTACCATATTAAACTCTAGAAGACAAGTAAAAAAAAGTATAAAATAGTAGCACATTATATTTCATTTACTACCTTATTTACTTTATCCTACTTTACTTCCTTTTCTAAATGACAGTAACATATACATATACGTCACTACAACTTATTATCACTCCTTGTTACCACCCAACGTAAAGCCTTTATCAACTTTAATTCATGATCACCAACGAACATATAAATTCTAACGAGTATGCAGTTAAATCATTGCTTAAAACTCAAATCATGTTCTTTTAATTACATACACATACATAAAAGAATATAGCTTAACTCTTAATTATACACACATATAGAGATTCTTCTTCTTCATACTATACCCACAACAACACAATTATATAACCAAACATGTACACCCAACCTCTTTAATGTGCAAATGCCATACAACAAATATATAGGTCAATAACTCCTTAACCAACTTATATTACACATGTACAAGCATATATACATATCCATTACTAAAAATTCAGAATTTAAACCAACTCCTTCACCTACTGTTTCATACATGCACGCCAATGGCCATCTCTAAATCATGTAAGACTTTAACTAAGTCAATATCTAACAAGTATATTAAGAGTTATGCCATAACTCATATCATTATAAAAGTTTATGCATATATATACATGTATAAATACATAAACAAGCAGAAATCGCATAATAGAACTAAACCCACTTACCTATTAGGATTCAAAGACTACAAAGACTTCTAATATTCCAAGATTAAAGATCGATTCTTGCTATATGTGCAGCTGGGTTCGTTTTTTTTTTTTCTTTGTTTTTGCTTTGGGGTGAACGGGTTGGGGGGTGTAAAGAAGATAGAAGCAGAGTTACCTTGGTTTGCTCAATATAAACTTATCTGATAGCCTTTCATACATAAGTACTATTAGTATTTAGTTTTGGTAACAAACTAACATTAGCTCAGATGGTCAAGGTGTATGGGCAACTAGGAAGGACGTCTCAGGTTTGAATCTCTCAGCTGCCCTTCTTAGTTTTATTAAGGTCTTTTTCTTCTTCTTTTTTTATAGCTTATTTAACAATTATAAATAACAAAACATGAATGCATATAGTATGCAATTTAATGCAGGGTGTTACACTATTCCGTCCTTCAAAAAGTTTCGAGGACTATTCCGTCCTTCAAAAAGTTTCGTCCTCGAAACTTATTTACCTGGCACTTCAAACAAAAATGGGTACTTTTCACGCATCTCTGACTCTAGTTCCCAAGTGGCTTCTCTATTTGTACGATTATTACTCCACCGAACCTTCACATATGGAATTGTACGACACCGTAGTACTTGATCTTTTCGGTCAATAATAGCCACTGGATGTTCAACATATTTCAAATCATCTTTCACTTGAATCTGGATATACTGTAGAATGTGATTGTGATCCGGTACATATTTTCGCAGTTGTGAGACGTGAAATACATTGTGGACACCTGCCAATGCTGAAGGTAGAGCTATTTTGTAAGCAACTGCTCCAACTCGTTCTAATATTTCAAACGGGCCCACATATCGTGCATTCAACTTCCCTTGTCTACCAAATCTGATTACACTTTTGGTAGGCGACACCTTTAAAAACACATTATCACCTACCTCGAATGCTAGATCTTTCCGCCTTATATCTGCCCAGCTCTTTTGTCTGTCTAGTGCTGTTTTAAGCCATGCACAAATCAATCGAACTTTTTTCTTCTGCATCTTCAAGGAGTTTAGAGTTTACCATTTTTCTCTCATCCAAATCCCAATATAGTAGAGTCCTGTATTTCCGACCATATAATGCTTCGTAGGGTGCCATCTGAATGCTGGACTGGTAACTGTTGTTATATGCGAATTCAACTAAAGCCAAGTAGGAATCCCAATTACCGCTTCAATTCATAATACAAGCTCGTAGCATATCCTCAAGAATTTGAATAGTTCTCTCTGTCTAGCCATCTGTTTGAGGATGAAATGCAGTACTCAATCTTAACTGCGTACCTAATGCTTGTTGCATACCCTGCCAGAATCTTGATGTGAATCTCATATCACGATCAGACACAATTTCCTTTGGTACACCGTGAAGACATATTACCTCATCTATGTACTGTTTAACCAACTTATCTTTACTTTCATCAACCCGAATCGGTAAAAAATGAGCCGTCTTGGTCAACCTATACATGATTACCCAAATTGCATCTTTTTAACTTTTAGTCTTCGGAAAACCCACAACAAAATCCATGGATACACTATCCCATTTCCACTCGGGAATCTTCAATGGTTGTAATAGTCCTGAGGGCTTTTGATGTTCAGCTTTAATCTTTTGACATGTTAAACATTTAGCTACATAGTCCCTAACTTCACGTTTCATGTTATTCTACCAGAAATGTTCTCAAAGATCCCGATACATTTTAGTTCCACCTGGATGTACTGTAAACGGAGAGTCATATGCTTTAGACAGAATTTCTGTTTTCAATGTTGGGTCATCTGACACACATAATCTACTGTTGTAGTGAACAATGTCGTTTTCATCTTTTTGAAATTCAATTTCCTTTTCTTCTTCTAATTTATTTCTGATCTTTTCCAAGAAAGGATCATTCTTCTGAGCTTCCTTGATACCATCTAATAATGTAGACTGAATGGTTAAGTGAGCATATAAGCTTTTCTTACCAGGGGCAACTATTTTCAGTTGTAACATTTCAAACTCTTTGATCAATTCTTTCTTTGATGTCAATAAGAACGCTGCAGTCACAATTGGTCTTCTACTTAAAGCATCTGCCACTTTATTAGCTTTTCCAGGATGGTAGTGAATATGCAAATCATAGTCCTTTAGAAGCTCTAGTCATCTCCTCTGTCTGAGGTTTAATTCTTTTTGCGAAAAGATGTACTTTAAACTTTGATGATCAGTGTATACATCACAAGTAGCACCGTACAGGTAATGCCGCCAAATTTTAAGAGCAAATATGACTGTTGCTAACTCCAGATCATGAGTGGGATAACTTTGTTCATAACTCTTCAATTTCCTAGAGGCATATGCAATCACTTTTCCATGTTGCATTAATACACATCCTAAACTACTTCTGGAAGCATCACTGTATATAGTAAAGTCCTCTGTCCCAGATGAAAGAGTTAATATTGGTGTCGAGATTAAACGGTTCTTTCATTCTTGAAAACTTCAGTCACATTTCTCAGTCCACTCAAATTTACAGCTCTTCTGAGTTAACTGTGTCAAAGGTGTAGCTAACCGCACAAATCCCTCCACAAATTTCCTGTAATATCCAGCTAACCCGAGAAAACTGCGAACTTCAGTAACAGAAGTTGGTATTGACCAATCACTCACTGCCTCAATTTTCTGGGGATCTACAGATATGTCATCCTTGGATATAACATGGCCCAAAAAAGTCATACTACTCAACCAGAAGTCATATTTTTTAGTTTAGCATATAGTTGTTTTTCTCCAAGGGTCTGCAATACTGTTCTAAGGTGTTGCTCGTGGGCCTCATGGCTCCTGGAGTATATCAGAATGTCATCTATAAATACCACCACAAATTGATCTAGGTGTGGCTTGAATACCATGTTCATCAAATCCATAAAAGTTGCTGGTGCATTTGTTAAACCAAACGACATCACCACAAACTCATAATGCCCATATCTGGTCCGAAAAGTTGTCTTTGAAACATCATCTTCTTTAACTCTCAATTGATGATAACCCGACCTCAAATCTATCTTTGAGAATACCTGAGCACCCTGAAGTTGGTCAAATAGATCATCGATACGAGGCAAATGATATATGTTCTTCACTGTAACTTTATTCAGCTCACGGTAGTCAATGCATAACCTTAAACCGCCATCCTTCTTTTTTACAAATAATACTGGTGCTCCCCAAGGAGAAACGCTAGGATGGATCTGACCCTTATCTAGTAGCTCTTGCAACTGTATCTTTAATTCTTTCAGTTATGTCGGGGCCATTCTATATGGTGTCTTTGATATTGGTTGAGTATCTAGCAGAAGTTCTATTTTAAACTCAACTTCACATTCTGGAGGCAACCCTGGAATATTATCTAGAAATACATCCGGAAACTCTATGACAATAGGAATGTTTTCAACTTTTTGCTCTTTCTGCTCAGTATCCACCACATAGGCTAGAAACCCATTATAGTCCTTCCTCAATAATTTCTGAGCTTTCAACGCAGATATAACATGAGGCATTTCCTCTTTTCTTCTTTGAAATTCAAACTCAGATTCACCAGATAAGCAAAATATAACATTTTTAGCAAAACAGTCCACATAACCATGGCATGTTGATAGCCAATCTATTCCCAAAATGACATCAAAATCTTTCATATCCAAGCAAATTAAATTGGCTAACAGTTTTCTGCCTTCTACATGTACTATGCAGTTTTTACATATAGTGTCTATATTAACAAAAACCCCAACAAGAGATTTCACACATAATGGTGTCTCTAATGGCTCAGGTAGAATATTTAACATGGATGCAAATGACGAGGAAATAAAAGAATAATTCGAGCCAGTATCAAATAACACATGTGCATATGCATCAGAAATTCGTAAGATACCTGTAACCACTGAATCTGAGGCATGCGTGTCGCCATAAATCAAAGCATATAATCTAGGCTGAGGCTGAGACCCTTGACTACCACTTCTAGGAACTGTCTGCTGAACTGGTTGAACTGCCGATGGAAGAACCGGTCTAACAGTAGGTGCACGAACATCTCCCTGACCAGTTGCCAAAGCAATTAATCTCTGAAAACATTCCCGGATACGGTGGTCTGTAGATCCACACCAAAAATACCCACCAGTCAACCAACGACATGCCTCAGTACGATGAGCTTTACCACACTACATACATTTAGGTACCTCTGTTGAAGGTGGTCTTTGACCTTTTGGTCGGGGTGCATACGACCTGTACTGAGAAGTCTGACCACTAGGCTGCTGTTTGAAAGGTTTCTTTGAAGAACTACCTCTGAACTTTTGACCCTGCAGTTCATCCCATGGCCTATCTCGCCTTTTATCCCCTATAACTTGTTGTTGTGGCTGAAATTGTGATTGAAATAACATGTTTTCTCCCGTCTCAGCAATCACCGCTACCTCATAAGCATGTCGAAAAACTGATGTTGCTGAGTTGCCACAAATTGGAATATGTATGGTCGCAAACCAGATTCAAATCTCTTAACTTTTGCTCGCTCTGGTCTTACTAGATATGGTGCAAATTTAGAAAGTGCAATAAACTTGTCTGTGTACTCACTCACTGTCATGTTGTTTTGTTTCAAATGGATGAACTCATCTAACTTGATATCTTTGTAAGACTCTGGATAAAACTCAGCTTGGAACAGCTCACGGAAATCTGCCCAAGTAATTGGACAATCTAATTCAGTCTTTTTGATGTACCACCACGACTCTACGTTATCACGAAACATATGAGTCCCGAAACGAATTTTTCTTTCATCATCATACTGTAATACCTCATATATTCTCTCTACTACATCGAGCCATTCAAAAGCTATTTTAGGGTCACTTTCTCCTCGAAATAACGGTGGCTTCATATCCTTAAAATCCTTCAGTACTTGATTTTCATTTGATTCTTCTCCCCTACGAGCTGATGCCTCTCTTGCTATAGTTGCGGCCACCTACTGTAACATAGCTTTTGCAACTGATGTTGAGTCGACCAAGGGTACTTGACTAGTTTGAGGAACTGGCTCTCTGGTGGCTGTTCCTAACACATCATGGCCTGTTGTCTCAGAGGAAGGAATCCCTGAACTAGAGGTGGGATGATATGCCATTTCCTGTAATAATGACATGAAAACACTTACAATATTTTACAACATAATATAATAATCATATATGTGAAGTTAACACAGTAAAAGCCTAGCTACCCATAACCTAAACCCCATAGATTGCTAAACCTATTGCTCTGATACCAACTCTGTCACGCCCCGAATTTTTACTCTAAAACTCGGGTCGTAACCTGCCACAGACCTAAGTCAACAACCTAAGCCTGCAAGGCGATCTAATACAGTAATAATTAACAATAGTCAATCTACCAAAAACTAAACCAGAGCATCTATATACCACAACAAGCAAATACACAAGACCTGGTCCTGTTTATATTTATATAACTACTTCTGCAAAATTACATCAACCCTAACTAGAAAGTTTATCTACAGTGCTGAACTAAAGACAAAAGAAACAGTTTTCAAAAGGTAAAACTAGTAAAAGACTATGTCTGGTCCCCACCCTGGTCCTCGTCTACCTGATATTTCTCTCCCTGATTCTCTTCTCCTTGGTAGTCTTCTCCCTGATACTCTACGCCTTGAGATTCCTCCCAACTTTCCTCTGCACAGCCAATAAATGAAATGAGCGAACAAAGCTCATTAAGTAGAATACCCTGAAAACTTATGAAATATCAATGAAGCATTTGGTAGAAAGATGAGGTGATAAACATACGGAATAAAATCTGAGTACAACTGCACTGCTTTGATAAACAATTGATACATATAATTAACAATTGCGGAGTTTTGCCAGCCACTAATACAATTTCCTAACAGATATGTCTAACAATTGATGCATTCCTGGCATCGATGCGTATGCCTAACAATTGATGCACAACTGATTCATCTGATAATAATTGATACATATATATAACAGAGTAGGCCTAAAAGCCAGGACGATTATATATTTCACTCTGCCGTCTGGGTGTCACAGCGTACAATGAATAAGGGCAAGTGCTTTATTCAGATGATAAAGAACAAAGAGTCAAAAGCAGATCAACTTGAATAAAAAAGAGAGTGCATAGCTCGAACTGAAACAACGTAGAAGTGTGTGTGTGACGGGTATTCTACTTACCTTGACCCGACTTTAAACTTATTCAACCCTCTGACTAAGACAATTGATTCAAGAGTGACTCACAACGGCACCATAGCAATTATACTACCATGTTAAACTCTAGAAGTCAAGTAAAAAAAAGTATAAAATAGTAGCACATTATATTTCATTTACTACCTTATTTACTTTATCCTACTTGACTTCCTTTTCTAAATGGCAGTAACATATTCATATACGTCACCACAACTTATTATCACTCCCTGTTACCACCCAACGTAAAGCCTTTATCAACTTTAATTCATGATCACCAACGAACGTATAACTTCTAACGACTATGCAGTTAAATCATTGCTTAAAACTCAAATCATGTTCTTTTAATTACATACACATACATAAAAGAATATAGCTTAACTCTTAATTATACACACATATAGAGATTCTTCTTCTTCATACTACACCCACATCAACACAATTATATAACCAAACATGTACACCCAACCTCTTTAATGTGCAAATGCTATACAACAAATATATAGGTCAATAACTCCTTAACCAACTTATATTACACATGTACAAGCATATATACATATCCATTACTAAAAATTCAGAATTTAAACTAACTCCTTCACCTACTGTTTCATACATGCAAGCCAATGTACATCTCTAAATCATGTAAGACTTTAACTAACTCAATATCTAACAAGAATATTAAGAGTTATGCCATAACTCAAATCATTATAAAAGTTTATGCATATATATACATGTATAAATACATAAACAAGTAGAAATCGCATAATAGAACTAAACCCACTTACATATTAGGATTCAAAGACTACAAAGGCTTCTAATATTCCAAGATTAATGATCAGTTCTTGCCATATGTGCAGCTGGGTTCTTTTTTTTTCTCTGTTTTTGCTTTGGGGTTAACGAGTTAGGGGGTATAAAGAAGATAGAAGCAGAGTTACCTTGGTTTGCTCAATTTAAACTTATCTGATAGCCTTTCGTGCATATGTACTATTAGCATTTAGTTCTGGTAACAAACTAACTTTAGCTCAGATGGTCAAGGTGTGTGTGCAACTAGGAAGGATGTCTCAGGTTCGAATATCTCAACTGCCCTTCTTAGTTTTAGTAAGTTCTTTTTCTTCTCTTTTTTTTTTATAGCTTATTTAACAATTATAAATATCAAAACATGAATGCATATAGTATGCAATTTAATGCAGGGTGTTACACTATAAGACCTTCGCAAGGAAAAAGTACACAAACAAAAATATGTCATGATAGTGGTTTTAGGCAGAAATTTATGGCATCTGTGAACAAAGCATGTGCATATTACAAATTAAAAATGACATGGTTGATGCTTCAAAAGTGTAATTAAGAGACAAGCTGAATGTCAAAAGATCTAATGGTTTGAACAAAAAATTACTCAAACCTTTATCTCAGGTACGTCTTCTTATCGTCAGCCTCCCAAGAAATAGCACAGGGCAACAAATGAGTTCCCATGACTTGCTTGAAGCTTGGAATTGACTAGAGTTGCACTATACTCTAGTAATAGAGTAACTACTCTGTGGACGTAGCCCAATTACTCGTTCAGGGCTGAACCACGTTAAAAATGTGTTTTATTCTCGCGTTAGTGTGCACGATCCATCCCAACAAAAACAAACTAAAAGACACAAGATGAAGACTAAGAGCTTGAGAATATATAGATAAAGAGCAAGATGCAGTAGACATATGGTAAGTGTGATATACCTATTTATTTCGAACATGAGGGAGGTGTGATATACCTATTTGTTTCCAACATAAGAAAGGTGTGATATACTTTCATTTCTACTTAGATCAACATTTTAATTCCTTATATCTATAATAGGCATAGCAGTACCTACTTCACAAAAGGGCTTTTCTTATAGATATTGATGCGATCGGGTTGTGCGTTAAAATGTGCGCAAAATAACCAAGTTAAAATACCTGCAAGTGCACGGATCTTTGTAGTGTAGTGTGCTCTGAGTGCGGAATCGTACCACAGGGAAGCTCGTTAGTTTAAGTTAGTGAAGTAGTGTGAAAGTGTTAAAGCGCTTAAGTGACAAATCGCAAGGTAGGTTTGAGTAACGTGCGAGAAATGTAAACTAAATTAAACTAACTAAATTATCTAAGTTATACTAAGTATTAGTGGAATACGAGAGGTGGTGATCTAGGGGTTTGAACATGTAAATGAGACAATTAATATAGGCTCGATATCTAGTTTATCTAATTCTGCAAGGGTTTAAGCTACAAGCATACACCCGGTTAAGCTAAAAGCTATAGACCTAGTTAATCTACTTAGCTTATTTTAACCAAGTACAACAAGGCAAACTAAACTAAGGAATTAACCTTACAGATAGAAACTATGGTACAACCTATAGTTTCATGGAGTCTATGGTACAACCTATAGACTCACGATTAAAACAATTATATGACACTAAAGTAATGCATTCATAATATTAACTACAAGTATAATATTTATGAAGCAAAAGTAAAGCAATCATAACGTCTACTTAAAAGCATTACGTATGAAATACTTAATTAAAACAAGTCATACATTGCAAAATGAATTGAATAAACTATATCCGAGACCATATATTAAAATACGATCATTTACAATATTCACCCCTAGATATCAATCTACTCAGACATAAATGAATACAAGTTATGTAAATAAAAGAGAGTCAAGAAAGGCTCTCCCATATTGACGAACGCGTATTTCTGATTCCTGAAATTTGAGCAGAGGTCCGACGCAAAATAGCTATTCGGGCGGAGCTAATTTCCCCCGAATAAGAACTATTAGAGATGAGTTTCCTTCGAATAAGAGCTTTCCTATTAAAAGCTATTCGGGCAGAACCTCCCCCGAATAATAACAACTTGGGTCGGACTTCCCCCTAAAAGTAGCTATTCGGGCAAAATTTCCCCGAATAAGAGCTACCTAGGCAGGACTTCCCCCGTATTCTACTACTACTTAATTAACTAAAACTAAAATTAAAACTAACTAGAATTAACTCGGAATTATATCAAAAATATTGATAATACTCCAAAATTAACTCAAGAATTCTCAAAGGGTTGAAGCTCTATTTATAGGCAAAATTCTGAAATAGTTGACTTTTTTTTCGTTTGTTGACTTTGACCAGATTGTTGACCGCAGCATTTTTGGGCGTTTTTCACTGTTTTGACCCTCCAAACGATGGAATTTGGCTAAAATCACGCCGCGCGCAGGACTAAAGTCCTGCGTTGTGCTCAGAATGCTGTTTCTACCCGAAAAACTGATATGATTTGCCAAAAACGGACATGGGTCACTATTTGAGATCATCTGGGTCAATGTTCCGAGTCCGATTTCGTGCTAGTTTCAGCCAAGTTTCTTTTCTATGAGCTTCATTCTTCAACCGCTTCTCATGCTTTCCCATTCTTACTTCTTGACTTGCAATTTGGATCATTTCGGGCCTGATTCTTCACTTTTCAGTATTTTCCTACATTGCATTGAAAGTATCAAAGTGTTGCATTTATTCCAGAGTTAAGATGCAAATGCAGTACAAATACCATGGTTTGAGTGTTGCAAATACAGTCACATCAACATCCCCAAACCTAAACATTTCTTGTCCTCAAGCAAGACTGTTTTTAAAACAGTTTCAAAGTGAAAGTGAATTTTTGCAGAATTTTTACAAGTCAAAAACAGATGCAAAAATCTATCCTAATTTTTTTGTCAAACACATTCCAAAAATAAATCATGAGAAATGCAATCTACTATCTTAAACCTATTCAGCAATTAATGATAAACATGATAAGAGAACCTTTTGCAAATTTTTCTCAAATAGGTACTCTTATTGGAAATCGACTATTGATTGATTCGGGGTACATATTTAGAAGTAAACTAAGCAGATTAAGTTCATACAATTCTCAACTTTCAAGTTATGCAAATAGATTGGACCTTGATATTCTTACCTACATTTGTAATCAAACTCTTGATCATGCCTTAACCCTTTAACATTTGCCAGAAATATAAGTACAACTAATAATACCTCTATATAGTGTTCAGTTTCCTTTGCTTTCTGAATATCCCATATAGTGGGCTTTAAGGCCAACAATCCCCCGCCATTATGACTGAGGTTGCCAGGTTTCAAAGGGACCCCTACGTGCCTTAATCACCCGAGATATCCAGGCTCGAAACCTTACACTATAGCACATATCCCAAATTACAATGTCTAGGATAGTGGTGCTTAGAGATTTACAACATATTTACACCAAAAAGTTTATTCAACAGTAAAGGTATGTACAACTGTTTTTTTTTTCTTTTTCTATTTTTTTTTCATTGTTTTTCTTTGTTTTTTTTTTTTTTTTTTTTTTCAGAGTGTACATACACACATAATAACATAACATACTGTACAGACATGGCATAAGGGTTCAGGTTTCAATCACAAGAAGTTCTTTTAACAAACGGTAATCCTATTTCAGTCATTTCATAATCACATAACTATCAATTGAAGAAAATAAGAACAACTAGGTTTACTCATGAATACAATACCCTAAAGTTTTTCTTACAGAGTTTCCTCAGAGTTTTTCACAATACATAGCTAACAATAAAAGTTCTCAAATCATCTAAATCATCTTTCTTTAAATAAGTAAGATAGCAAATACCCTTTCTCATGAACACAAATAGTGTATTTCTTGCATATTTTGAAAAAGATTTTCATGAAATATACGCACCCCCACACCGAAACTTTGCTTGTCCTCAAGCAAATAACAATGTAAGACAGTGAGAGTGTAATATGCAAGAAAGAATATAATGACAAATGCTACATCCCCAAACCTATGGTTTTCTTACTCTACAGCGCATGTTGATCAGGTATAAAGGGAAATGTAGTAAGGAAAGATATCACCTGATGTGAAGCATTTTTATGTTGATGTCAAAGCCTTTCTACTAACTTTTGCCAAAAGATGTATCATTCTGCAATTAAAGATTAGTAGACAAAGCATTTTATAGATTATCATTAACACAGCAAAAATAAAAGTTAGCTATACTAAAAATAAAAATAGTCAAACAAAGATCTATCATGAATCCTCTTCATTCTTCCAGTTCACTCAACGCCAACTTCCTACCTTCACCTGCCTGTTGTAAGTCAAAGTTCAGGGCCTTAATAGCCCAATAGGCTTTATGCTCTAATTCAACAGGAAGGTGGCAAGCTTTACCGTATACTAATCTATACGGGGACATACCGATGGGAGTTTTGAAAGCAGTACGGTAGGCCCATAATGCGTCATGCAGACGACTTGACCAATCTTTGCGATCGGGCCTAACCGTTTTTTGAAGAATTGACTTAATCTCCCTATTTGATACCTCCACTTGCCCACTTGTTTGTGGGTGGTAAGGCGTTGCTATCTTGTGGTGGACAGAGTATTTTCTCAATAAGGCTTCTAGTGTCCTGTGACGGAAATGCTGTCCTCCGTCACTTATAAGCACACGTGGCACCCCAAATCGAGAAAAGATATTCTCTTTAATGAACTTGACCACAACTTTGTGGTCATTGGTTCGGGTTGCCACTGCTTCTACCTACTTAGAAACATAGTCCACACCAACAAGAATATAAGAATAGCCTGAGGAAGGAGGGAAAGGACCCATGAAGTCTATACCCCATACATCGAATATTTCACAAATAAGGATAGGTGTAAGGGGCATCATGTCCCTTCTTGAAATAGAGCCAGCTTGTTGACATTGTGGGCAATTTTTACACTTTTGCTGGGCATCTTTGAAAAGAGTGGGCCAGAAGAACCCACTTTGAAGGACTTTGGCAGGCGTGCTTTTTCCTCCAAAATGTCCACCGCATGCTTCAGAGTGACAGAATTGGAGTATACTGTCAAACTCTTTCTCAGGTACACATCTCCTAATGACCTGATCGGCACAAATCTTGAAAAGATAGGGATCTTCCCAGATAAAGTACTTGACTTGTGCCCTGAACCGTTCCTTTTCTCTTTTACCCCAGTGAGTTGGAAATTCTTGGGCAGCCAAATAATTGACAAAGTGGGCATACCACGGGGTCTTATGTGAGATGGCAAAAAGTTGTTCATCAGGGAACGTGTCTTTGAAAGGCAAAGAGTCAATAGGAGAATCACGTATAAGACGTGATAGATGATCGGCGACAGAATTCTCACTTCCTTTCTTGTCCTTGATCTCAAGGTCAAACTCTTGAAGGAGTAATAGCCAACGGATTAGACGGGGCTTTGTATCCTTTTTGGTCAGTAAATACCGCAAAGCTGCGTGGTCCGTGTATACTATTACTTTGGATCCTAGGATGTAAGATCTGAATTTGTCCAATGAGAAGACTACAGCCAGCAATTCCTTTTCAGTGGTTGTATAGTTCTTTTGTGCATCGTCCAAGGTTTTGCTGGCATAATATATCACGGTAGGCAGTTTATCCCTACGCTGTCCTAATACAGCTCCCACTGCATAGTCTGATGCATCGCACATTATCTCAAAGGGGAGACTGTAGTCAGGAGGTTGGATGATAGGAGCAGAGGATAGTAAGGATTTAAGTTTCTCAAAAGCTTCTGAGCACTTGTCATCAAATTTGAACTCAGTATCATTTGCTAGAAGACTAGAGAGTGGTCGGGCTATATGGCTGAAATCCTTGATGAAACGTCGATAAAAACCTGCGTGACCAAGGAATGATCGGATATCACGCACCGTCTTGGGTGCGGGCAGCTTTTCTATTAGCTCGACTTTGGCTGGGTCCACATGGATTCCATCATGTGTAACAACATGACCCAGAACTATACCTTGCCTAACCATAAAGTGGCTCTTTTCCCAACTTAGAACCAAATTTGTTTCGACGCATCAGTCTAACACTAGAGAAAGGTGTGTGAGGCACTCGTCGAAGGTAGTTCCAAATACTGAGAAGTCATCCATAAAGACTTCCATGAACTTTTCGATCATGTCTGAGAAAAGAGCCATCACACATCTTTGAAACGTCGCAGGAGCATTGCAAAGACCGAAAGGCATGCGTCGGAACGCAAAGGTCCCATAAGGGCATGTGAATGTAGTCTTTTCCTGATCTTCAGGAAAGACTGGGATTTGGTTATATCCCGAATACCCATCCAGAAAGCAGTAGTAGCCTTGTCTGGCTATTCTATCTAGGACTTGGTCAAGAAAGGGTAAAGGGAAGTGGTATTTCCTTGTTTTGGAATTGAGCTTTCTATAGTCAATGCATACACGCCACCCTGTTGTGATACGTGTAGAAATTAGCTCAGCTTTATCATTCGGAACCACAGTAATCCCAGATTTCTTCGGTACCACTTGTACTGGACTTACCCATGGACTATCAGAAATTGGGTATATAATACCCGCATCAAGCAACTTAATGATCTCTTTGTGGACGACATCACCCATCTTTGGGTTTAGTCTTCTCTGAAATTCTCGAGAAGGAGTAACTCCTTGCTCGACATGAATTTTGTGCATACACACAGAGGGATCAATGCCTTTCAAGTCAGAAATCGTCCAACCTATCGCCTGTTTATGGGTACTTAGGACTTTTAACAGTCTGTCTTCATGCTCGGGAGTCAAATCCGAGGCAATGATGACTGGAAGAGTCTCATCAGGTCCTAAGTAGGCATACTTAAGATGTTGGGGCAAGGTTTTGAGTTCCAAAACTGGTAGGGACTCAATTGTGGGACATTCTGAAACTTCAGGGAAATGAGTTGTTACTTGATCGTCCTTATTTGGATCAACAACAATGGAAGCAGAGGCGACCATTTTAGGAGAAATGTCGCACTCATACAAAAGTCGTTCTAACTCAGCTATTTCTTGATTAGGAGTTAGAATCAATTGGGCAAACTCATCTATACATGAGTCAATGGTATCAACATGGAAGCATTCTTCTTCCTCATCTTGATTCAATTTGTTGGCTGCATCAGCAACCCTTAGCTTAGTTCTCATGTTCCCAAATGTTAGTTCTATCATACCCGTCCTACAATAGATAACAGCATCAGCTGTTGCTAGGAATGGTCTGCCTAGTAAAACGGGAGTGGTATTTTTGTTATCAGGGCCTAAATCCATATCTAACACAATGAAGTCCACTGGGAACAAGAATTCTCCTACTCTAACAATCACATCTTCTACAACACCTCGAGGTCGTCGCTCAGATCTATCTGCCAATTGGAGGGTCACATTAGTCGGTGTTAACACTCCAAGACCTAACCTTTGGTAGACTGTGTGAGGGATGAGGTTAACACTAGATCCTAAGTCTAGCAAAGCGCTTTCTATGCGTTGGTCATTAATTAAGCATGGAATGGTGAAAGCTCCTGGGTCACTGCACTTCTTAGGCAGTCCTCTAGTGCAGATATTGCTAACCTTTTCAGTAAGACAGACCTTCTTAGGAATAGAGTTGGTCCGTCTCTTTTTCACACATAAATCCTTTAGAAATTTGGCATAGGCTGGAATCTGTTGTATTACCTCAACTAATGGCAAATTGATCTTAATATCTTTCAGATGCTCTAAGACCTTGAGTTGTTTAGGATCATCAGTTGATTTTGGACGAGACAGAGCTATGGGAAAAGGTGCTCGTGAGAATGGCTCAACTGTAGGCTCCACCGTTAGGTTTTTATTCCTATGGCAATCTTGAACATCTTTGCTTAAAACCTCAATCTCAGATTCCTCTAATTCCTCAATTTCTTCGGGAACATCCCTAACCTTTACTCTAACCTGGTTATCAATGGTTTTCCCACTCCTAAGGGTAACTACAGCCTTGGCATGTTCTTGTACTGTCTCAGTTTGGACAATACTACACTGTCCTCGTGGATTTACCACGGTCTGAGATGGAAGCTTACCCTCGTCTCTTTTACTTAAAGTTTGGGCCATTTGCCCGATTTGTCCTTCAAGTTTAGCAATAGACTGTTGCTGAACTTGGAACATTTGCATAAGTTTGTCAAATTTGTCATCAGATGATGATTGTGGAGGAGGAAGAGTTGGGACATTGTTCCGTTGTGTTCTGAACGGATTGTCCTGTTGGACTGGATAGTAACCAGGAGGGTTATGTGGCCTCTGATATTGCTGTTGAGGGAATCGATTGTTAACATTTCCTTGCTGACTTTGTTGATGAGGCTCATAGTTTCCTTGTCTTTTTTGATATTGATGTTGAGGAAACTGAGTCTCTTGATTCCCCTGTCGCCACGAAAATGCGGGATTGTCTCGCCAGCCTGAATTATACGTGTTAGAATACGGATTGTAATTCTTTGTATATCCTTGGGCGGCACAGATTTGTTCTTGCATGAATTCAGGAAATTGTGAACTGATTGGACAGTTCAGAGTAGAGTGATCTACTGCAGAACATACGGTACAAACTTCCGTGATCTGAGGAGTTGAAGAAGAAGAAGACCCTAGAGAGATGAATTTTTCTAGTTGATGAGCTAGGGCATCTATTTTGTCAGTCAATTGTGAATTAGAACTAGAGTTAACTTCAAACAATGCCCTCTTTTGGGGATTTTGGGTGCTCTTACTCTCTCTGTCATCAGCAGTGTTTTGCAGAGAGTCTTCAGCAATATTTTCTATTCTTCTCCAAGCTTCGTCCGCTGTGAGGTTATAGAAACCTCCATTGCTCATTGCATTAACTATCATCTTATTATGAGGGGTAAGACCTTTGAAGAAATAATGCAAGAGTTCGGGACGATCAAACCCATGATGAGGACACTGATTCTTAAGATCGTTAAACTTTTCCCACGATTCATGAAATGGCTCTAAGTCTGACTGTGCGAATGTTATGATGCATGTTCGCAGAGTAGTAGTCTTAGCCATTGGGAAGAACCTATGTAAAAATTTCCGAATAAGTTCTCCCCAAGAAGTGATCACTCCTGCGTCTAGATGATTTAGCCATTGTTTGGCTTTATCTTTCAATGAAAAGGGAAACAGACGCAGGTGAATATTTTCACGGCTCACATTAGGAATGTGAAGCGTTGTGCATGCTTCAATGAATTGCACGATGTGAGCGTGAGGATTTTCATTGCTTTTTCCATAGAAGGAAGGAAGCATTGAAATAGTCCCTGTTTTGAGCTCAAAATTTATATTGCCAAGAGCCGGTGGGGCTATGGCAAATTCAGGGTCAAAATCACCAGGTGAAAAATGTTGACGTAAAGTCATTGGTTGGTTCACAGGTTGATTAACAGGCTGAGCTATAGGAAGAGGCGGGATATTTACTTCTTGATCCGCCATTGGGAATTTTAACTTCCTACGCAAATTTTTCTCGAGCTCAGGATCAAACGGGGCGAGTTCTGGATCCAAAGAACGACGCCCGTGCATACAACGACTTATAAACTTTAACTACGAAATAAAATTACAAGATTAAAAAAATACTAATATACTTTACAAACAGTAATAGATAAAAGCTCATTGATCAGATGAATCATTAAAAAGACTCATTTCCCAATCTTTAAAAAATTTAAAATTTTTTTTTTTTTTTTTTTTGCAAAATTTAATTTAAAAAATATAAAAAATAAAAATAATAAAAAATTAATTTTTTTTTTAATTTTTTTTTAAAATTTTAATTTTTTTATTATTTTTTTAATTTTTTTATTTTTTTAATTTTTTAATTTTTAATTTTTTTATTATTTTTTTATTTTTTAAATAAAACGGATAAAATAAACACTTTAAAAAAAATTCACAAATACTTTTATCAAAAACTAAACTATACCGTGCTTCCCCGGCAACAGCGCCAAAAACTTGATGCGATCGGGTTGTGCGTTAAAATGTGCGCAAAATAACCAAGTTAAAATACCCGCAGGTGCACGGATCTTTGTAGTGTAGTGTGCTCTGAGTGCGGAATCGTACCACAGGGAAGCTCGCTAGTTTAAGTTAGTGAAGTAGTGTGAAAGTGTTAAAGCGCTTAAGTGACAAATCGCAAGGTAAGTTTGAGTAACGTGCAAGAAATGTAAACTAAATTAAACTAACTAAATTATCTAAGTTATACTAAGTATTAGTGGAATACGAGAGGTGGTGATCTAGGGGTTTGAACATGTAAATGAGACAATTAATATAGGCTCGATATCTAGTTTATCTAATTCTGCAAGGGTTTAAGCTACAAGCATACACCCGGTTAAGCTAAAAGCTATAGACCTAGTTAATCTACTTAGCTTATTTTAACCAAGTACAACAAGGCAAACTAAACTAAGGAATTAACCTTACAGATAGAAACTATGGTACAACCTATAGTTTCATGGAGTCTATGGTACAACCTATAGACTCACGATTAAAACAATTATATGACACTAAAGTAATGCATTCATAATATTAACTACAAGTATAATATTTATGAAGCAAAAGTAAAGCAATCATAACGTCTACTTAAAAGCATTACGTATGAAATACTTAATTAAAACAAGTCATACATTGCAAAATGAATTGAATAAACTATATCCGATACCATATATTAAAATACAATCATTTACAATATTCACCCCTAGATATCAATCTACTCAGACATAAATGAATACGAGTTATGTAAATAAAAGAGAGTCAAGAAAGGCTCTCCCATATTGACGAACGCGTATTTCTGATTCCCGAAATTTGAGCAGAGGTCCGACGCAAAATAGCTATTCGGGCGGAGCTAATTTCCCCCGAATAAGAACTATTAGAGATGAGTTTCCCCCGAATAAGAGCTTTCCTATTAAAAGCTATTCGGGCAGAACCTCCCCCGAATAATAACAACTTGGGTCGGACTTCCCCCTAAAAGTAGCTATTCGGGCAAAATTTCCCCGAATAAGAGCTACCTAGGCGGGACTTCCCCCGTATTCTACTACTACTTAATTAACTAAAACTAAAATTAAAACTAACTAGAATTAACTCGGAATTATATCAAAAATATTGATAATACTCCAAAATTAACTCCAGAATTCTCAAAGGGTTGAAGCTCTATTTATAGGAAAAATTCTGAAATAGTTGACTTTTTTTTCGTTTGTTGACTTTGACCAGATTGTTGACCGCAGCATTTTTGGGCATTTTTCACTGTTTTGACCCTCCAAACGATGGAATTTGGCTAAAATCACGCCGCGCGCAGGACTAAAGTCCTGCGTTGTGCTCAGAATGCTGTTTCTACCCGAAAAACTGATATGATTTGCCAAAAACGGACATGGGTCACTATTTGAGATCATCTGGGTCAATGTTCCGAGTCCGATTTCGTGCTAGTTTCAGCCAAGTTTCTTTTCTATGAGCTTCATTCTTCAACCGCTTCTCATGCTTTCCCATTCTTACTTCTTGACTTGCAATTTGGATCATTTCGGGCCTGATTCTTCACTTTTCAGTATTTTCCTACATTGCATTGAAAGTATCAAAGTGTTGCATTTATTCCAGAGTTAAGATGCAAATGCAGTACAAATACCATGGTTTGAGTGCTGCAAATGTAGTCACATCAGATATGATCATAGTATCTTTACAATTTGAAAGCTTACAAATTTCAATATATTTATAAAGCTTGAAACTGGTCCCTGAAGAAGTTTGCAGATGGCACCCAAAATTGGAGTGAGCATTCAGTTTATGTTATGAAATAGTTGAAACTTACTTTTTCTTATTTTTCCTTTTCACTATCCTATAAAATACCAATTAAAAAAAAAGAAAAAAAAGAAGAAGAGAGGAGTTGAAAACAAACGGGAATTGAAAGAATAGTACAAAAATAGTAGCCCTATTATAAAGAAATGGATTAATAGCATCAGATCCCCCTGTGGTCAGACGTAAGTGCACATGGCCCCCTATGTAGTCTTAAAACCTCATCCAAATCCCCCTATGGTCCGACCCTTGATGCACACCGCCTCTCTCCGTCAAATTTTTAGTCACTTTTGATGACATGTGCAGTACACTCGCTTAAAATATGATTTTTATTGATTTTTAACATATTTGACAATAAAATAACAGTAGTAATTAAAAAAAACAAAAACATAAAAGAAATAGAAACAGTCAACTCACCACCACCATCATCTCCGCCACCATGTCCACCTCCGGTCACCATACACAGTCAACATCATCTTCTCTTTCTTCTCTGATGATGACGACTCATCATCAACATCACCGACGACGATGACTCGTCATCAATAATCAACGTCATCTTTTCCAACACACCTACTGCCCACCCCCACCCCTACTGTCACCCCCAATCTATCATTCCAGTGCAATGTGAAGCACATGATTCGACCCAAATAAGGAAATGGGGAAAGCCTTTTTTGTGAAGATTTCATGAATCAAACTTGCAATTTAACTTACCAAAAAAAATTGCAATTCGAAAGATACCGAGTTGTTTTTGCAATTTGAATGGTATCTAATTGTTTAGTTCATTTTGCTTTCATTAATCCATTGTGTTGAAGCTCATTTCTGATCTTGAATCTATAAGTTAATGGTTGCTTATCACTATACAATGCTTCCAAAGAAATAGAACAAGATTCTTGCAACTAAATTTTCTGACACTATCTCTGGTATCTTTTCAGCGTCATTACCATTGTTGTTCATTTTATCACGTTTTTTCTAGCAGCAATTTCTCTGTTCTTTAGTTGCTGCACATTTGTTTGGTGCCCTGTGAAGCCTTTTTGTAAGACCTGACCCGAGAGTTTGTGCATAATTATATTATTCATAGTGCATTCATATCATTTCGTATGTGTTAACATTAATTAGTAAGCATTAATGTCATTTAACGTGTATTTTTATCGTTTTATGTGCACTTGCCTTGTTTTACATGTAGTTAAATGTTAAAGTGTCGTAGGTATTTAACTAAAACCTCAACATGGTAGAAATAACAACTAGATAGTTGAAATGGAACCAAAAGGGCAAACTAGTAGAACATTACTTAGTTGGAGCGCAAGGTGGTCATTTGGCCATTTGATATTTTGTCTACCTAACATACACTATTCTTGCCTACTCAAAACACACACAACACACTCAAAATCCCTGCACACACACACACTCACTCACACAAGAGGGAGAGAATAAGAAAGAAGAAGAAGAAAAAGGAGAACAAGCCCTTGTTGGCCATTTTTGAAGCTTGTCTTGCATCCTACAACCTTGCGCTAGCACTTCTCTTGCATTGTTGAGGTGAGGGATAATTTTCTAAAGGTTTTTCCAAGTCATGTAGCTTGTTAAATGTTTATATACATGTGTTGAGCTTGTTCATGGTATTTATAACCTTGCGTGATGAATTGGACTTAATATTATATATCTAGGGCTCATAGTTGTTTTATGGTACCATAGGAACATTGCTACAACTCTTGAATATTTGAAGGAAGTTTAATTGAGGGTAACACATGTATTTGGTTTGCTAGAAGTTGGATGTTAAGTTAACTCAATTGACAAACTTGAATGTGTGAATGAATAGTTGATTTTGATGGGTTTATATGGTGTAGATGAGGCTAGGATGATTTGGGATCATGTGTTGTGACTAGAGTGTTAGAGAGGGGTTATGTGGCTTATCAAACACCTATGAATGGGCTAGGATATTGGGTGAAGGTTGGAAGAAGGTTGGCAAGGTTTTGAACAAAAAATGTGAAATTTGCGGGTGTGAGTCGTCCAGGTCGGGCGAGTAAGTCGGGCGAGTCACTCGCCCGACTACTCGACCGACATTGGGTCTCATTCTCTGGAAAGGCCAGTCAAGTGAGACCGGGCGAGTGACTCGCCCGACTACTCGACCGACTTTCCCTGTTTTTCCACTTGAGTTTTAGCCTTGTGAATTGGTTTAATTTGTGTTCTTGTATGATTGATTAATAACTTGTGTCATGAGTATTCTGATATAAGTAGGGGTTTGCATATTTTTATATTTAAATTAGAGTTTGTTGTATCCAATTTGAGTATAATTAATAAGTATTAAGTCATTAATTTGTTTATCATTTATTTGAGGCTTTTTCACATATTTCAAGGCTAAAAAGTTATTCGTGCGAGAATAAACGTAATTAACTATGAAGATCACAGAGAGTTGTAGATCAAGAGTTGTGATGATAAAAGAACAATTGGAGCAACATCTAGAAGGATTGGATGAAAAAGAATGAAGAACAACTTTTTTGTGAGAATTTGTTCAAGACATAGAAAAGAAAAACAAAAAGAAGAAAAGGAAGTAAAAAATAATATAAGATTTGACCGTTGACCAAGGCATTAGCCTTGGCCAACAATCAATTTTACGGGACAACAAGTCCACTTTTGGACTTTGATTTTTTTTTTTAAAGGAAAAGCAAACAAGTCCAAGTTGGACTTGGAATAAAAAAAAAGTCAGCAAAGCCTTGGCCCATTGGCCAAGGTCGGTTAAGGAAAAAGGGAATTGGTGCCTATATAAGGCACATGAAAAGAACGCAAAGGAAGGCGAGCAGCGGCAGAAATTTACAGAAAAAATTAGTTTAGTTTTCTTAGTTTTCTTTTCTTTCTGCAATACTCTACAATGCTCTTGGAGTTTCTTCGCATTTAAACTCTATAACATTTTCTTTCATTTACTTTAATTTATTTAAATAATGTTATTTTTCAGAATTGTTATTTTAGTTTCGTTGGAATGTCAGGCTAATTTTCTTCGCTAAGGTGACGATGAAACCTTAGTTAATTCTAATAGATGCTATATTTGTGAATTAATTTTTTCCCATAACTTGATCATTCATGTTTAATGTTTATTCTTTCATCAATTGTTGAGATAATTTCTTAGATGGGTTTAATCATGTTTTTCTCATCCTTTGAATGAACTTTTATAATTGAAAGTTTTGATTTTTAATGTCAAATATTAACTGTTATTTCTAGTTGCGATACAATTAATGATTTGAATATTCTTTTGCAAAATAAGAATAAACATACTTTTGGGATTCATTAACTTAGGGCTTAAAAGATGATATCTTCATTGGTAACGAGACTAGACTGCGAGATTATTATGTAGTAAAATTTGGAAAAAATTAATGATCAAATATAGTTGACGTTAGGATTAACAAGGTAGATTCCGAGCCCTAGCCTTTTACGATTACTTGTTTAGTCTCGCTTTTTAATCTTCGTCTTCTATTTAATTAGTTATTTTTCTAATATTTTATTGTTTTAGTTTATTCTAATTGATTTCACTCAAGTTATCAATTGTTCTCGTTTTAAAATTTATTTATTAAGTCTCTAGATTCATTATATATTCTTCTAGTATTACTTTATTTTTGTTCTTAAAATTATTAATTACTTTTATCTTAGTATTTTTAATTGTCTTACTTATTTAGATTTATTGTTTAGTCTTTTATTATTTTATCTCAACCTGGAATATCAATCTTTCCAACTAGATTAGGAAGTCTAAATCTTAGTTTAAAATTTGATCTTAACTGAACAAGTCTCTGAGGGATCAACCTCATATTTGCCTAAGCTATACGTTCATACGGTTTGTGCACTTGCGAGTAATTTAAAACATACAACAAGTTTTTGGCGCCGTTGCCGAGGACTTGAATAGGATAAGTTTTTAGACTTTTGATTATGTTTTTCTTCTACTAGTTGTTTTATTGCTTTTTGAAAGAAAAAAAAAACGAAAGTAAAATTAAAAAAAAAAATAAGTGCATTTTTTATTTTCTTTCTTTGTTTCTTTTTGTGAGATATTTGTGTTGCATGAAAGTTTGGGCACGTGATCATACAAACAGGCTAGTTAGCATTGAGTTAGAACAAGAATCTAAAATGAGTCAACAGGGAGATGAGATTAAGCCTCTTAGGGATTTGTTTCACCCCATCTCTACCAATCCTCCTTCATGCATAGTTTTGCTTGCCACTACAGCCGCACATTTTGAGCTAAAACCACATGTAATAAATCTTCTTCCCACTTTTCATGGTCTAGATAGAGAGGATCTTTATTTGCATGTTAAAGAATTTTTGGAAATATGTACTACATTTAAATTTTAAACATTTTCTGAAGAATCTGTTCGCTTGCGCCTATTTCATTTTTCACTAAAGGATAAGGCCAAAGCATGGCTTAATTCTCTTCCTTCTGGATCTATTACATCTTGGGCAGCAATGGTAAAAAAGTTTTTGTCAAAATTCTTTCCCATGAATAAAACTAATGCTTTAAGGAGAGAAATTACTGATTTTTGTCAGGATGAGAATGAAAATTTTTATGAAAGTTGGGAGAGGTTTAAGGATTTGCAAATTAAATGTCCTCATCATGGTTTTGAAACTTGGAGATTAGTGCAATACTTTTATAATGGGTTGACATAGTCAAGTAGGAATATGGTAGAGTCAATGAATGGTAGGCGTTTCTTGAGTCTAACAGAGGATGATGCATATAATTTTCTTGAAGGTTTGTCAAAGAGCTCCCAGCAATGGGATTCCTCTAACCGTAAAGAGAAGCCAGTTCAAACAACAAAGAAAGGGGGTTTGTACGAGATTAGTGAGGAGGAAGATATAAAGGCTAGATTAGATGCTCTTACAAGAAAAGTAGATGCCTTAGCTGTGAATAATGGAGGAGGTTCTGTTAACAATGTTCATAATGAAATATGTTCTATTTGTGCAAGTCCTATGCATGTAACTGCAATGTGTCCTTCTATGCTTGCATATAATGAGTGTCATGCTGAACAAGCGAATTTACTTAATAATTTAGGAAGGCCATTTGTTAATCCATATGTAGAGACATATAATCCTAATTTGCGAAACCATCCAAATCTTTCATGGAAATTAAATCAACCTTCTAGTAACCCAGTTGTCCCACCAGTGCAATATCAGAATCAGTTTAGGCCACCTAATCAGAACTACTCTCATGCTCAGGTTCCACCTCAGTTTGTAGGTCAGTCTAGGCAACAATCATCACTAGAGGAGTCTCTCAAAGCATTCATGCAGACCACGACCCAGGCAATTTAGGAAATGAAAAATTCAACTCAATTGAACACTAATGTTATAGCTAAGTTAGAGACTCAGATGGGTCAATTGGCCACACAAGTAGGAGAAAGAGAGAAAGGAAAATTTCCAAGTCAACCCACACCCAATCCAAAGGGGCAATATGCTATTAATGGGGCATCTAGTTCTAATTCAGGGCAGGAGCATGTACAATCCATCACTACACTTAGGTCTAGTAAGCAAATTGATAACTATGTGACTATTCCTGAGCGTAGCAATAGGAAAGTAGAGAAAGTTAAAAACTCTAAGGATGATCATAATGAAAGTAGAGTGCATTCATCACATGATACACCTATAGAGCCTAAAGAGTCACATCATAGAGTTATAGAGCCTGAAATTAAAGAGTTCGTGCCTAAAGCTCCATTTCCCCATAGGCTTCTTAGTAAGAAAGGCAGTGCACAGGTTGGTGACATTTTTGAGGTCTTCAAGCAGGTACAAATTAATATACCTTTTCTGGATGCCATTAAACAAGTGCCTGCATATGCTAAATTTTTGAAAGATCTTGTTACAGCAAAAAGAAAGACAAATGTTCCTAGGAAAGCATTTTTAACAGAACAGATGAGCTCAGTGATTCAAAATAAATATCCTGTTAAGTATAAAGATCCTGGATCTCTTACTATTTCTTGCAAAATTGGAGAACATCAGATTGAGAGAGCTTTGCTAGATTTAGGTGCAAATGTGAATTTATTTTCTTACTCTGTTTACTTGCAATTAGGTCTAGGTAAGCTAAAGCCTACTAGGATGACACTGCAGTTAGCTGATAGATCTATGAAAATTCCGAGAGGTATAGTTGAGGATGTTTTGATTAAGGTAGATACTTTTTACTTCCCGGTGGATTTTGTTGTTTTGGATACTGAGCCTGTTGATAACCTTGCTGTGCAAACTCATGTTATTTTGGGTCGTCCATTTTTAGCCACATCAAATGCATTGATTAATTGTAGGAATGGTGTGATGAAAATTTCTTTTGGTAACATGACTGTTGAGCTTAATATTTTCCATATAAGTAAACATATGCCTGATGATAATGATGATGTTTGTGAAATTAATATGATTGAAGATTTAGTTCATGATGCATTTGTGCAGTCAAGTTATGTAGACCCATTAGAAGCATGTTTAGCTCATTTTGGTTTTGATTTGGATATTGATAATGTTGTTGTTGAGGTTAATTCTTTGCTAGATTTTGTGCCTCTCATGAATGTTGATAAGTGGCAGCCTAAACCATTACCGTTTACCCTTTCCTCATCACCACCATTACCATCTGTAGTAGAGCCACCTAAGTTAGAGTTAAAGCCTTTGCCAGATACCCTTAAATATGTCTTTTTAGGAGCTAATGAGACACTGCCCGCCATTGTAGCTTTTGATTTAGATGAGTCTCAAGAACATCAGTTAGTGAGTGTTTTCCAAGAGCATAAAGAGGCCATAGGTTGGACAATAGCAGACATTAAGGGTATTAGTCTATCAGTTGTTATGCATAGAATCCATTTGGAGGAAGATGCTAAGCCTACACGTGAATCACAAAGGCGTCTAAATCCTATCATGCAGGATGTGGTAAAGGCTGAAATTCTGAAACTTTTAGATGTGGGTGTTATCTATCCTATTTCTAACAGTAATTGGGTGAGTCCTGTGCAGGTAATACCTAAGAAGTCTGGTGTAACTGTTGTTCAAAATGAAGATGATGAGCTAGTTCCAACAAGAGTGAAAACTGGGTGGAAGGTGTGTATTGATTATCGTAAGTTGAATTCTATGACTAGGAAAGATCACTTCCATCTCCCTTTCATAGATCAGATGTTGGAAAAATTAGCTGGCCGTACATATTATTGTTTTCTTGATGGATATTCTGGTTATAATCAAATTGCAATTGCACCTGAGGATCAAGAAAAGACCACATTTACATGTCCATTTGGCACTTTTGCATATCGTCGCATGCCTTTTGGGCTGTGCAATGCTCCGGCCACTTTTCAAAGAAGCATGATTAGTATTTTTTCTGATATGGTTGGGCAATTTTTAGAAGTGTTTATTGATGATTTTTCTATCTTTGGAACTTCATTTGATACTTGTTTACATAATTTATCTTTGGTGCTAGCTAGGTGTAAAGAAAAGAATCTTGTGCTTAATTGGAAAAAATGTCACTTCATGGTTAAAAAGGATATTGTACTTGGCCATATCATTTCTGAAAAAGGCATTGAAATAGATAAGGCAAAAATTGGTTTGATTTTTAATCTTCCTTTTTCCTAGGAATATAAAAGAAATTAGATCATTTCTTGGCCATGCAGGATTTTACAGGAGGTTCATAAAAGATTTTAGTAAGATAGCTAGACCTTTATGTAATCTCCTTGGTAAGGATACAACTTTTGTTTTTGATGATGCATGTATTGAAGCTTTCAATAGACTGGAAAATGAATTGACTTCTGCACCTATTATTAGACCACCTGATTGGAATGTGTGATGCTTCTGATTATGCTATTGGTGCTGTTTTGGGTTAGCGAATTGATAAACTTCCTCATGTGATTTATTATGCTAGTAGAACACTGAATGACGCTCAATTGAACTATTCCACCACTGAGAAAGAGCTATTGGCTGTTGTTTTTGCTTTGGAAAAATTCAGATCTTATATTCTAGGGTCTAAAGTTGTCATATTTTCTGATGATGCTGCTTTGAAATATTTGTTCTCTAAAAAGGATGCTAAGGCTAGACTCATTAGATGGATTTTACTTCTTCAAGAATTTGATCTTGAGATTAGAGATAAAAAGTGTCAGAAAATGTAGTAGTTGATCATTTATCTAGATTAGTGATTGAGCATGATGATAATGTTTCTCCTATTGTTGAGTCTTTTCCCGATGAGCAGCTGCTACAGATTTCTCAAACACCATGGTATGCTGATATTATAAACTACTTGGTTACAAATCAGCTACCAACACATTGGAGCAAGCAAGATAAGTTCAAGTTTTTGTCTGAGGTAAAACATTTCTTTTAGGATGACCCCTACTTGTTTAAATATTGTCCTGACCAAATTATTAGAAGATGCATTCCTGAAAGTGACCAACAAAATATTATTTCTTTTTGTCATGATCATGCATGTGGTGGTCACTTTAGCTCTAGGAAAACAGCTACTAAAATTTTGCAATGTGGATTTTATTGGCGTTCTATATTTCGTGATTCGCATGATTATTGTAGAGCTTGTGAATTATGCCAGAGATTAGGGAGTATTGGTAAGAAAAACATGATGCCTTTGAACCCAATTTTAATTGTTGATATTTTCGATATTTGGGGTATTGATTTTATAGGGCCATTCCTTAATTCTTTTGGCAATCTTTACATTCTAGTTGGAGTAGATTATGTGTCAAAATGGATAGAGGCTAAAGCATGTAGGAGTAATGATCATAGAACAGTTGTTAAATTTTTGAAAGAACACATTTTTGCACGATTTGGTACTCCAAGGGCAATCATTAGTGATAGGGGTAGACATTTTTGCAATAAGGTGTTTGAGCAGTTAATGAAAAAATATGGCATTACTCATAAGGTAGCTACTCTTTATCACCCATAGACTAATGGCCAGGTTGAAATATCCAATAGGAAAATAAAAAGAATTCTAGAAAAGACTGTAAATCCCACACGAAAAGATTGGTCTTTGAAATTAGATGATGCATTGTGGGCATATAGGACAACATATAAGACTCCCATTGGAATGTCGCCATATCGTCTAGTGTTTGGTAAGGCATGTCATCTTCTTGTTGAGATAGAGCATAGGGCATACTCGCCTATCAGAACTTTAAATTTTGATCTTGATAAGGCAGGTCTTCAAAGAAAACTTCAGCTCAATGAGTTGGAGGAAATCCGTAATGATGCTTATGATTGTGTCAAGTCATATAAAGATAGAATGATGAAAATGCATGATTCTAACATCTTTAGGAAATCCTTTGAGCCTGGTCAAAAAGTCTTGCTGTATAATTCCTGTTTACATTTATTTCCAGGAAAACTGAGATCTAGGTAGTCTGGTCCATATGTTGCGCGTACTGTCTATCCTCATGTTGCTATTGAAATTGAAAATCCTCAGAATGGTAATATTTTTAAAGTAAATAGGCAACGATTAAAACCATTTCTAGAATTTAAACACCCAGAGATCGAAGAGGTCCTGGTAGATGATCCTATTTATCAGGATTAAAATACTTTATATGCAATCTATATTTTTCCCAACTTTTGGTTGGACCTCCACTGGGTTATAGTGGGCTTTACCATTTTCTCGAAAATGGATTATCTTGTGTAATGGAAGTCTTGGGTTCACTAGATGGATACTATGAAAGTAAAACCATTGACCGAAAGTGTAATGCCTAGCTTTCCCTCCTAGGTATGGGGGACTGACCGGGGTTTGAGTACATTGGTGGTTTGAAATTAATGGCCTTTCCTCCGCATTTTTAATGAACTTAGTTAACTCTATTTCTGAAGTTTCACAGGATTTGTAGTACTGGCTGACATTAAATGAATCCAGGTATTTAAATTCTATATCTTTTTTCTATTTTTGTTTTAGTTAATTTATTATTTTTATTATTTTATAGAGTCGGCTTTAGTGCCTCCCAGAGTTCGGAGCCTTTGTATGAGGATGTAAATAGGGTCGGCCAACAAAAAAAATATAAAAATTGGAAAAAGTAAAAAAAAAAAAAGTCTTTTATTCTTTTTGTTGTTTCTTGTTACTTTGCTTTTTCTTGTTTTTTTTGGGTTTCACTAAATAGTTTCAGATTTAAGGCATTGTTTTCCTTTTCCTTATCAAGTGCTTCAAGTATGTTCTCATACAGACTTTATTTTCTTAGCTTACTTGTTCTCATGCACTTTCATTATTCATTTTTACTCTCTGTTCCTTGTTGTATATATTTGAGAGTTTATTTTTAAACATTGAGGACAATGTTTGGTTTTGATTGGGGGTGGGGAGTCATTTTTCAATCATCATTATTTTTGTTTCTCCCTTCCTTTTCCCTTGCCTTAGCTTAAGTTGTATGCCAAGTTAATTAGCCGCTTTTGTGAAAAGGAATTCACTGCCATCATACTCAGCTCCTTGTACATTCATGTAGCAACACAATACTACTTTTTTTGAAGGATTGAATGATGAGATAACCTGAAGAGGATATGTGAAAACTATTTCAACCCTTGTAAGTCTTGAGCCTATCATTTATTGCAGAGTGTTACTTTCTTGGCCATCTAATTATTTTCTTTTGTGGAAACTCATGTTATATCGTTGAATAGTCTCATTTTTTTTTCATTTATTTGCCTAAAAGTTCTTTATGTCACACTTGAAGTGAAGTCATGAAATTTTGGGTAAGCCATGTAAATCTTTAAGAGATGACAGTTAGGCCTTGTTTCTTGTTTTGAGCCTTATAATAATATTTTTTTTTCCTTTACATAACCGCTAGTCGCCCCGTTGAGCCTTGAAATTAGCCTTTCCTTCATAAACCCGTTTCCCTAAAATGTTTCAAGTAGGAAGTGGGAGCATTCTTTCAGCATTGATGGAGATTATGAGCTTAAATTAGTTAGTTGCATTGGCTACTCTTGTTACTAGTGATTTTATCTTCTTGGAGTAGGATGACATATGTAAGATGCTTCATATCTTTAATGAAGTCTTCTCTTGATTGAAAAAAATAGTGATGGAAGTGTTAGTTTCAGAAAAAAACAAAGGGAAAAAAATATACAAAAAAGTACTAAAAAAAAATAGAAAAAAAATAATAAAGTCAATGAAAGACTGATGGAGTTGTGAAATATGTGAATGAGAAAAGAGTAGAAGAGGAGTATTGAACAGAAAAGCTTAAAGTATTTCCCAAAGTAATCTTGAGACACTTTCAACATTCATCACGTTACCTTAACCCTTACATATATCCCTTTTTTTTTACCTTCATTGCATCCTAAAAAAGTCCTTACTTGATCTTAGGGGTTATATGACAATATTGATTGTATATGACTAATCTAAAAGGGTGATATGAAGTATTTTTGGTATTCCTTCCATGAGACTATATATATATTATATCTTCTTGATTAATTGTTCCTTCATACATGCTTATATGCGAGATTCTTATCTGTTTATATTCCTCTACTCACATATACTAGTTGAGAGTATTACACTTAATCTTCTGAGTGTTGTTGTTTGTTGAGTGATAATATCTGTGAGGATTGAGTTGACATGTATTCTCTGAAAGGGGACTTGAGTCATGATATCTGGAGATGAGGAGTTGGTTTTGTGCTTGCTAACTCATTCACACATGCTGAGTTGATGATTTGTGAAGTATCTCTAACGAATGTAGCTTTTTGCTTGGTGTATTGACTTGAGTTAAGGTTAAGGGAAGAAAAGAAAATTCATTTGATGTTTATGTTTCAATAATCTTTTGAATCGCTTCAATTGCTAGGGACTAGCAATACGCTGATTGGGGGTTGTGATATAAGTAGGGGTTTGCATATTTTTATATTTAAATTAGAGTTTGTTACATCAAATTTGAGTATAATTAATAAGTATTAAGTCATTAATTTGTTTATCATTTATTTGAGGCTTTTTCACATATTTCAGGGCTAAAAATTTATTCGTGCGAGAAGAAACGTAATTAACTATGAAGATCACAGGGAGTTGTAGATCAAGAGTTGTGATGATGAAAGAACAATTGGAGCAACATCTAGAAGGATTGGATGAAAAAGAATGAAGAACAACTTTTTTGTGAGAATTTGTTCAAGACATGAAAAAGAAAAACAAAAAGAAGAAAATGAAGTTAAAAATAATATAAGATTTGACCGTTGACCAAGGCATTAGCCTTGACCAACAATCAATTTTACGGGACAACAAGTCCACTTTTGGACTTTGATTTTTTTTTTTTTTAAAGGAAAAGCAAACAAGTCCAAGTTGGACTTGGAATAAAAAAAAAGTCAGCAAAGCCTTGGCCCATTGGCCAAGGTCGGTTAAGGGAAAGGGAATTGGTGCCTATATAAGGCACATGAAAAGAACGCAAAGGAAGGCAAGCAGCGACGGAAATTCACAAAAAAAAATTAGTTTAGTTTTCTTAATTTTTTTTTCTTTCTGCGATACTCTACAATGCTTTTGGAGTTCCTTCGCATTTAAACTCTATAACGTTTTCTTTCCTTTACTTTAATTTATTTAAATAATGTTTATTTTTTAAAATTGTTATTTTAGTTTCGTTAGAATATCAGGCTAATTTTCTTCGCTAAGGTGACGATGAAACCTTAGTTAATTCTAATAGATACTATATTTGTGAATTAATTTTTCCTCATAACTTGATCATTCATGTTTAACGTTTATTCTTTCATCAATTGTTGAGATAATATCTTAGATGAGTTTAATCATGTTTTTCTCATGCTTTGAATGAATCTTAATAATTGAAAGTTTTGATTTTTAATGTCAAATATTAACTGTGATTTCTAGTTGCGATACAATTAATGATTTGAAGATTCTTTTGCAAAATAAGAATAAACATACTTTTGGGATTCATTAACTTAAGGCTTAAAAGATGATATCTTCAATGGTAACGAGGCTAGACTGCGAGATTATCATGTTGTAAAATTTGGGAAAAATTAATGATCAAATATAGTTGACGTTAGGATTAACAAGGTAGATTCCGAGCCTTAGCCTTTTACGATTACTTGTTTAGTCTCGCTTTTTAATCTTCGTCTTCTATTTAATTAGTTATTTTTCTAATATTTTCTTGTTTTAGTTTATTTTAATTGATTGCACTCAAGTTATCAATTGTTCTCGTTTTAAAATTTATTTATTAAGTCTCTAGATTCATTATATATTCTTCTAGTATTACTTTCTTTTTTTTCTTAAAATTATTAATTACTTTTGTCCTAGGATTTTAAATTGTCTTATTTAGATTTATTGTTAGTCTTTTATTATTTTATCTCAACCTGGAATATCAATCTTTCCAACTAGATTAGGAAGTCTAAATCTTAGTTTAAAATTTGATCTTAACTGAACAAGTCTCTGAGAGATCGATCTCGTATTTGCCTAAGCTATACCTTCATACGGTTCGTGCACTTGCGAGTAATTTAAAACGTACAACATATTCTTAGGGATTAATTGAGACATAGTTGTGGGGTTTATGAAGGATGATTTGCATGACCTATGAGTTAAATAGGAACTATGAATTGTGGTTAGCATTGTGCATTCATAAGTTAATTGTTAATTATACTTGATTACGTTTATTATGGGAGATAACCTACTTTGTTGCCTTTCCTTGTTATGATTGATGCATATATCTTCCTTGCAATGCTAATAATTGTTGGTGCGCCGGTTGCAACCATAATTATAGGCATGGTGGCATTCATTTCTTCTAGGTAGCATCGGGTTACAAATCGGTATCGACTACCATGGTCCCCAGTAACTATTCGGATATCACCTAATGTTTGGAGTTGGAGAAAATGGATGAAGACTGAATCAAGGCCAGCAGTCTACAACAACTACAAGGAAAAATGTATCCTTTGATAAATGCTTAAGGACCTCGGAGGGTGGTATTATGTGTTATTACTCGTTCATTAGTTCTTGTATCTATTAGTAACTCGTGTATATCATGTTTTCGAAAAGGTTTTCCAAATATGAAAATGTTTGCGAAAACTACCCGTGACCGTTAACCTTCGCTGAGCTAAGTGTAGCTCATACCTTTCATGACAATCTTTCAAGTGAGGCTGCGCCTGAGCCGGCAGCTCCAGCCAAAGGCGAGGCTTACTTGTGTGACGAGTCGGACTTTTGCTTGTTGTGACCATGCCTGTTGTTAATGCTACTTTTGTTGTTAAACTATGTTAATATTGTACGACTTCATGAATTGTAATATTCTTTTGGATTTGGTTATGTAACTAACCTCCGAAACGTTAGATTGGAACCTCGCCCCTTGTGTCATTTTTTTGAGGTCTAGAAGGCATTGATGTTTGTGGCATGCCTTGTGGGTAATGCTAGGCCTTTTATATATGAAGCAAGTTAATGAAGGTTGAATTGCATGTAGTTTTGGGCACCCCTCTTGAAGTTACTTGTAAAATTTATAATTGTTAGGTTATGATTTGTTGATTGTACTGGTTATCTATCCCGTTCACGTCACGTTCCGGCCTTGTCCTAGCAATGGGTCGGGGTCGGGGCATAACATCTTTAGGTGGTATCAGAGCTAGCCTTGGTTAGTGTAGAGGTAGCCTAGGTTAGCAAATGTCTGTGTTTAGAATTATGGTCCTTGGGTAGATGCCCTAGTATGGAGATACTCTAATTGCTTGAACATGTATATGAAACTAGTGTGTCTACGTGTGAGTTATAGGTGCTGCGTTCTACGATTACTATTGGTTATGTGAGCCATATGTGTTAGATATAACCATGTTACGTGAATAATGGGAGTACTAGTAGTACATGAACTCATGTCACCTTTAATGCATGCATGCCATATAACAGTGGGTGGTGTATATATAACTATAGATGGCAAGACCAAGCACTCGCAGTACTACGAGAGCACAAGCAACCAGGAATGCAGAACAGATCAATCCGGGGGTAGCGATGTTCAACATGAAGGCAACTGCCATAGACCAGATGCGTAGAGTGATGGAATAGCAAACCATAGGTGGTGTACAAAACAATAATAATAATAGTGCAGGTAGTAACACGGCGGGTGGTAACGAAGGAGTCGGGGATAGAACTTTGAAAGATTTCTTAGGATATGGCCCTCCTAAGTTCTACGGTGAACCAAATGAAGAGAAAGCGGAGTTCTGGCTATCGAAGGTAGAAAATATTTTTGCCGCCCTTGGTTATACGGATGAAAAGAAGGTGGCATATGCGGCGTTCCTGTTTGAAAATGATGCTGAGAATTGGTGGCACACGGAACAGACTCCGTGGGAGCAAAGGCACACACAAGCTACGTGGGCTAACTTTGTGAGATCTTTTAAGGGAAACTATATTTCAGCAGTGGCCCAAGAAAGGAAGGAGGAGGAGTTCTTAACCATAAGACAGAGGAGCTTGACTATTGTTCAATATGAAGCTCGATTCAACAAGTTATCCCATTATATGCCCGTATTGGTCCAGACAGAGGGCGATAGGGTTAAGCATTTCGTGAGAGGTTTAAGGCTTGAGATTCACGACTTCCTTGCGGCACATCGTTTCCCTACTTATGCTGACATGATAGAAGCTACAACACGAGTTGAAAAGAGAAAGTTGAATACCCGTGGGGGATAGAGTCAGATGAATAAGAGGCCAATGTTTTCACAAGCATTTTAGAGATCATACTCCGCCTAGAGTCAAGCTTCAAGCCAAGCTAGATCAGCCCCTACTCGACCACAGCCGGGTGCCTCAATCACTCAATCGGTCAGTGGTTCCTCAGGTAGTGCTACTACTGCCAGAAATATTGTGTGCAACTATTATGGCAAAAAGGGGCATGTTGAGGCCCAGTGTTGGAAGAAAATGGGTAAGTGTTTGGGGTGCGGAAGTAAGCAACACCTTGCTAAAGACTGTCTGAAATAACGAAATAGAGGTACACCAAATCAGGCCGTCGGGAATGCACCAGCGCAGAGGGTCCAAGCCCGAGTATATGATGTTGATCAAGAGGATATTCTAGTAGAACCAAACGGAACTCAATTCCAATCTAAATTCCACAAGTTATGACCTTTTCCGTGCAACTGCGCGAAGTGCCCCCTGCACCAGCAATTTTTAGATACATTTCTGAAATGCTTAAATCGGAGGGTCAAAACGTTAGAATTAGCTTTAGCTCTAGAAATCAACATTTGTTCAGAACTTCTTAATCTAGCTACTGTGTAAATTTCGTTAATTTTAGAGTACGTTTGCTATGTCAAAAATCAGAGAATTTGGAGATGAATAGAATAGGTAAACAATTTGATGAATTTAGGGTTCTGTTAGAAGATTTGGAAAAATGCATGCTTTCATAGAGCTCTAACTTGACTTGTTTTGAGTTTTGAGGTAGTGTGATAGAAGCTTGATTTTATGTTATCTAAGGGTGCTATAGGTGACATTAAACCTAGATTAGTGTTTAAATTGGTTAGAACTTGATTAATTGAATTGCACACAAAAAAAAGGGCTATGCGTATATTTGTTGTCCGGATGGGTTTGAATGCCTTGAATGGTGTTATATATGTTAGATAATGTCTCTAATGCATTTTTGGGATTGATTAAAGGTGTCGTTAGGGGACTTTGGAACAAAGGTTTTAATTCGACTTGTTTGATTATGTAATTAGTCTTAGATGTGTTAGGAAGCCACTAAAATGTAATTATGACGCTTAATTGCTAATCAGATTAAGTAGGTATAGTTCAAATCACCTAAGAGGCTTTTCGAAGTTTTTGAGTTAACATGCTTAAAAATGGGATTTCTTGGCATTTACGTGGGTCATAAGGTGGCAATAATTGATTAGTAAAGTTAGATTTAGAATTCTTTATCTTGTGTGAAGTTTAGAACATATTTTGTAAGCAATTGGAAAAGGATTTTGTTAGAATTTATATGAATTGGTTAAACTTGTTGCTTAGTTAATTATTTGGGCTACTTAATTGCTATATTTTATTTTTAATTAGGTTATATATGTTGTATTGAGTAGATAAGCATGATAATGACTCTTAGAACATGTTATAGTTGAATCATGTTTAAGTGTTAAAGTAGTTGTCTTGATTGGAAGTTGAACTTGATATTCCTTTTGGTATCAACAAAATTAAGTTAGTTAGGGAGTTTAACTTGTTAGATGGTAACGTAGCTAATGCCCTTGCAAGACTAAGGAAATGTTTTAGAGTCATTTGTGTGATTTCTTGGGATATGTGGTAATATGATATAAAGGTGATTATATATAACTTCTATTGTTGTGGATTGAGTTAAACAAAAGTTAAGTTAAGTTAGAAATTAATATAGATAATTGCTAAAGTGCTAAACTCATATGAATACGCTAGGGTACATGTCCAAGCTAGTTCGAGGAGGTTGGGGTAATCAGAGCTATTTTCTTGCATATTTAGTCGGATCCAAGGTGAGGGAGTCTTCATCTTTTTTTTTGTACATCTTAACTTATTTTATTGGTTATAGATTGTACAATTAGTAATTGAAATAGTTTATATGTACTCGCTATCATGTGTTTTCTCGTGTTATTTGTGTTTAATTACGAGGGCGGCCTACTTTGTCGACCCTCTTATGTGTTATGTGATATCTTGATTGCTTGTGACTTGTCTCGAGGTTGCGCAACCTTTTCGGACATGGTAGCGTCGAGAAACACGGGCGGCGTCGGGCTTGCCGTGCTCTCTCGACTACCATGGTGCCTATTCCCTTTCTCGCTGAGGCATACTCTACTACCCCAGAGGCGTGGTTCACCTGCTAGGCATGGACCTACCTCGGAAGAAAGGGTCGTAGGATCGGGATACATCCGGAATATCCCAATTGTTGGTGTTTGGGGTTTGCCGGCATGATTGTGAAGTTCGTGGTTCGTGGCTCGTGATTGATGACTTGAAGTGGAATTGTATCCTTTTTAAAGTGGTTAATTACTTGGCAATTTAACTTTGTTGGTTTATGTTGTATATATATGATTTCTTGTATCTGCATATCATAATACACGCTCGGTATGTTGCATCACCTCCCTCACTGAGTAACGTGGTTACTCATTCCTCTTTTCAACATATTATAGGAAAAGCTGAAGATTGGATTGCCTCTTGTGTGACCCGCTTGCTCTATCAGTGTGTAAAACATAGAAGAATGTGATCATGATATGCTTGTATTGTATTTGAAACTTTGTGCCCATGTATGTATTTATGTTATATCAAGGAATGTAATATTAAAGTTTTAGTTTTGTTTGATGATTAGATACTAGTGGTTCGTAATAACTTCAATTGTTTACTTTTCTGTTTAGTTGACTTGCACGCTGATAGGGATGAAATAAATTGAAGTTGTGGATTATAGTCTTGTGGTTGTATATTGTAGTTTACAGGTTTCTAGATAGTCCTATAAATAGGAAAATTTCGTCCGTTTTTCCCTAAATTTCGAGCCCAGGGTTTGGATTTGGGTTGAGAATAGCGTGATAAATAGGAGTCCTGATCTCGTGAGGGATTGGGGCGTTACAGTGCAGCCGTAGTTGAAGGTACTTTCTTAATTTTACAACAATTGATAAAAGCACTTATTGATCCCAGAGCCACGCATTCCTTTATTACCCCTCAATGTGTGCATCGCATCAAGTTACAAGTAGAGCCATTATCATGTCATGTAGAAGTTGGCAGTCCCATGGGCACCAAACATATTTCTAAATATGGATGTAAAGGGTATAAGATTCAAATAAAAGGCCGGGAATTTATGGCTGATCTCATAGTACTTCATTTTTAGAAATATGATGTTATATTGGGAATGGATTGGTTAGCTTGCAATTATGCCCAATTGGATTGCCAGACGAAAATTGTGAAATTTCAGGTACCAGGCCAACCTACGATTAAGGTAAAGGGTAGAGGTAATTTTTTAGGTAAAGCTATTGTGTTCTCGATCAAGGCTGTGAAATTAATGAGGAAGGGATGCAGTGGATACTTGGCTTATTTGATTAACAAGCCAATTGATTAGGCTAAGCTTGTAGAGGTGCTAGTGGTAAAAGAATATGTTGATGTGTTTGCGAAAAAACTACCGGGGTTGCCACCAAAGAGGGAGATTGATTTTGTAATTGAGGTATTGCCAGGTACTCAACCTATCTCAAAGGCACCATATCGGATGGCACCGACTGAATTGCAAGAATTGAAGATTCAATTGCAAGGATTATTAGAAAAAGGGTTTCAATTGAATACCAATTGCTTGGATCCGTTTGAAGTTCAGCCTAGTTCATCTCCTTGGAGAGCCCCAGTATTGTTCGTGAAGAAGAAGGATGACACGTTGAGGCTATGTATCGATTATCAGGGATTAAATCATATGACTATTAAGAACAAGAATCTCTTGCAATTGATAGATGAGCGATTTGATCAATTACAAGGAGCCAGAGTTTTTTCGAAGTTCGATTTAAGGCAGGGTTATTACCAGTTTCGTATCAAGGAAGAAGACGTGCCTAAATCAGCTTTTAGAACAAGGTACGAACATTATGAATTTGTTGTGATACCGTTTGGCTTAACAAATGCTCCTGTTGCCTTTATGGACTTGATGCACATGGTATTCCAACCTTATTTGGATCAATTTTTGGTGATATTTATTGATGATATATTGGTGTATTCCAAGACGGAGGAGGAGCATGAGAGACATCTGCATTTGGTGTTGCAGAGGTTGAGAGAACATCAGTTGTAACCAAGTTTAGTAAATGTGAGTTTTGGCTTCAACAGGTTGCTTTCTTAGGGCATATAATCTCCTAACCAGGGATAGCAGTAGATCCATCAAAGATTGAGGAGGTACAGTTGTGGAAGAAACTTGAGAATGTTACCGAAGTGCGAAGCTTCCTTGGGTTAGTTGGGTATTACCGGAGGTTTGTGAAAGATTTCTCGAAAATTGCAGGATCCCTTACAAGATTGACACAGAAGAATGTGAGCTTCACGTGGGATGATAAATGTGAGAATAGCTTCCAAAAGTTGAAGAAGAGGTTGACAACCGCTCCTATCTTAGCATTACCCGAGGGAAGCCAAGTGTTTGTCATTTACAGTGGTGCCTCGAAAGAGGGACTAAGATGTGTTTTGATGCAAAATGGTCGAGTCATCGCTTATGCTTCTTGCAAATTGAAGCCCTACGAGGTGAATTATCCCACTCATGACCTAGAGTTGGCGGCGATAGTGTTTGCATTGAAAAAATGGAGACATTATTTATAGGGAAGTAAATTCGAGATCTTCACTGACCACAAAAGCCTAAAATACTTGTTCTCCCAGAAAAAGTTAAATATGAGACAGAGAAAGTGGATAGAACTCTTGAAGGATTACAATTGCACCATCAATTTTGTGCTCGGGAAGGCTAATGTAGTAGCGGATGCACTAAGCCGAAAGGCAAGCTTGGTGAAGTTAGGGGTGAATGCCCATCTAATGATTCAATCAGCATTGCTATCTCAAGTTAAGGAAGCTCAACAATAGGATCCACAATTTCAGAAGATAAAAAAAGGCAATCCGGATTTCAAACAGCAAGATGGATTGTGGAGATTTTAGAACCGAGTTTGTATACGAATAATTTGGAGTTGAAGAGAAAGATACTCGAAGAAGCTCATAACACAAGGTGCACAATACACCCTGGAGGAATGAAGATGTATCGTGACATGAGGCAATTCTATTGGTGGAATAATATGAAGCGGGAGATCGCGGAGTTTGTGTCTCGTTGTTTGATATGCCAAAGAGTTAAGGTTGAACATCAAAGACCCGCAAGACTTTTTGCAACCTTTGGAGATCCCACAATGGAAGTGGGAGCATGTAACGATGGATTTCGTGACGGAATTGCCAAAGTCACCTCGATGATGCGATACTGTTTGGGTAGTCGTGGATTGATTGATAGATAGCTTGGAGAAGTGAGTCAATTTGTATATAGCTAATATTGTGAAGTTGTATGGTGTATCTGTGAGTATAGTGTTTGACAAGGATCTGAGGTTCACATCTCGGTTTTGGCAAAAATTTCAAGAAGCTTTAGGGAAGAATTTGAGCTTCAGTACAACCTACCATCCTCAAACAGACGGACAGTCTGAAAGCACTATTCAAATTTTGGAGGACATGTTAAGAGCTTATGCATTGGACTTTGGGGGAACATGGGAAAAACATTTGCCATTGGTGGAATTTGCTTACAATAACAGCTACCAAGCAATAATTGGCATGGCACCTTATGAAGCTTTGTACGGAAAGAAGTGTAAATCTCCTCTATATTAGAGCGAGGTTGGTGTGACAAAAGCCATTGATCCTACATTATTACCGGAGATGATAGAGAAGATAGATAATGTGCAGTTGTTCTGGAAAAGAATGCTCACGGCTCAGAGTAGGCAGAAAATTTATGCCGATAGAAGAAGAAGAGACTTGGAGTTTGAAGTGGGTGATAAAGTGTTTTTGAAGTTGTCTCCTCAGAAGGGATTGATTAGGCATGGCAAACGTGGCAAATTAAGTCCGAGGTACGTGGGACCATTCGAGATTATGGATAGAATTGGCAAGTTAGCATACCGGTTGAGTCGCCAACAAATCTCTCTGAATACATGACGTGTTCCATGTCTCAATGTTGAGAAAGTATCAACCCGACCCTTTTCATATATTGGAGCCGGAACCGCTACAACTTCGTGAAAACCTCTCCTATGAAGAAAGACCCGTGCAGATTTTGGATGAACAAGAATGGGAGTTGCGTAGGAAGAAGATTCCTAAGGTGAAAGTATTGTGGAATAACCATGGAATCAAGGAAGCAACTTGGGAGTTACGGGATCATATGGAGAAGCAATATTCGGAGTTATTTGTATGGTAAGAAGGAATTGCGAGGACGCAATTCTTTTAAGGAGGGGAGGATGTAAGATCCGACCTGAGAGTTTATGCATAATTATATTATTCATAGTGTATTCATATCATTTCATATGTGTTAACATTAATTAGTAAGCATTAATGTCAATTAACATGTATTTTTATCGTTTTATGTGTAGTCGCCTTGTTTTACGTGCAGTTAAATGTTAAAGTGTCGTAGGTATTTAACTAAAACCTCAACATGGTAGAAATAACAACTAGATAGTTGAAATGGAACCAAAAGGGAAAACTAGTAGAACATTACTTAGTTGGAGCGCAAGGTGGTCATTTGGCCATTTGATATTTTGTCTACCTAACATACACTATTCTTGCCCACTCAAAACACACACAACACACTCAAAATCCCTGCACACACATACATTCACTTACACAAGAGGGAGAGAATAAGAAAGAAGAAGAAGAAAAAGGAGAACAAGCCCTTGTTGGTCATTTTCGAAGCTTGTCTTGCATCCTACTACCTTGCGCTAGCACTTCTCTTGCATTGTTGAGGTGAGGGATAATTTTCTAAAGGTTTTTCCAAGTCAAATAGCTTGTTAAATGTTTATATACATGTGTTGAGCTTGTTCATGGTATTTATAACCTTGTGTGATGAATGCATATAGTATGCAATTTAATGTAGGGTGTTACACTATAAGACCTTCGCAAGGAAAAATCACACAAACAAAAATATGTCATCATAGTGGTTTTAGGCAGAAATTTGTGGCATCTGTGAACAAAGCATGTGCATATTACAAATTAAAAATGACATGGTTGATGCTTCATAAGTGTAATTAAGAGACAAGCTGAATGTCAAAAGATCTAATGGTTTGAAAAAAAAATTACTCAAACCTTTATCTCAGGTACGTCTTCTTATCGTTAGTCTCCTAAGAAATAGCACAGATGCAACAAATGAGTTCCCGTGACTTGCTTGAAGCTTGGAATTGACTAGAGTTGCACCATACTCTAGTAATAGAGTAATTACTCTGTGGACGTAGACTAATTACTCATTCAGGGCTGAACCACGTTAAAAATGTGTTTTATTCTCGCTTTAGTGTGCACGATCCATCCCAACAAAAACAAACTAAAAGACACAAGATGAAGACTAGGAGCTTGAGAATAGATAAAGAACAAGATGCAGTAGACATATGATAAGTGTGATATACCTAATTGTTTCGAACATGAGGGATGTGTGATATACCTATTTGTTTCCAACATAAGAAATGTGTGATATACTTTCATTTCTACTTAGATCAACATTTTAATTCCTTATATCTATAATAGGCATAGCAGTACCTACTTCACAAAAGGGCTTTTCTTATAGATATGATCTTAGTATCTCTACAATTTGAAAGCTTTACAAATTTCAATATATTTATAAAGCTTGAAACTGGTCCCTGAAGAAGTTTGCAGATGGCACCCAAAATTGGAGTAAGCATTCAGTTTATGTTATGAAATAGTTGAAACTTACTTTTTCTTATTTTTCCTTTTCACTCTCCTATAAAATACCAATTAAAAAAAAAAGAAGAAGAGAGGAGTTGAAAACAAACGGGAATTGAAAGAATAGTACAAAAATAGTAGCCCCATTATAAAGAAATGGGTGAATAGCACTAGATCCCCCTGTGGTCAGACGTAAGGGCATACGACCCCCCTGTAGTATCAAAACCTCCTCTAGATCCCTCTATGGTCCGACCCTTGGTGCACACCATCTCTCTCCGTCAAATTTTTAGTAACTTTTGACGGCATGTGCAGTACACTCACTTAAAATATGATTTTTATTGATTTTTAACGTATTTGACAGTAAAATAATAGTAGTAATTAAAAAAAATAAAAACATAAAAGAAATAGAAACAGTCAACTCACCACCACCATCATCTCTACCACTATCTCCACCTCCGGTCACCACACACATTCAACATCATCTTCTCCTTATTCTCTGATGACGACGACTCATCATCAACATCACCGACGACGACGACTCGTCATCAACAATCAACGTCATCTTCTCCAACACACCTACCGCCCACCCCCACCCCTACTGTCACCCCCAACCTATCATTCCAATGTACTATGAAGCACATGATTCGACCCAAATAAGGAAATGGGAAAAGCTTTCTTTTGTGAAGATTTCATTAATCAAACTTGCAATTTAACTTACCAAAAAAAATTGCAATTCGAAAGATACATAGTTGTTTTTACAATTTGAATGGTATCTAATTGTTTAGTTCATTTTGCTTTCATTAATCCATTGTACTGAAGCTCATTTATGATCTTGAATCTATAAGTTAATGGTTGCTTATCACCATACAATGCTACCAAAGAAATAGAACAAGATTCTTGCAACTAAATTTTTCGACACTACCTCTGGTATCTTTTCACCGTCATCACCATTGTTGTTCATTTTATCACTTTTTTTCTAGCAGTAATTTCTCTGTTCTTTAGTTGCTGCACATTTGTTTGGTGCCCTGTGAAACCTATCTGTAAGACCTGCCCCGAGAGTTTGTGCATAATTATATTATTCATAGTGCATTCATATCATTTTATATGTGTTAACATTAATTACGAAGCATTAATGTCATTTAATGTGTATTTTTATTGTTTTATGTGCACTTGCCTTGTTTTACGTGCAGTTAAATGTTAAAGTGTCGTAGGTATTTAACTAAAACTTCAACATGGTAGAAATAACAACATAGTTGAAATGGAACCAAAAGGGCAAACTAGTAGAACATTACTTAGTTGGAGTGCAAGGTGGTCATTTGGCCATTTGATATTTTGTCTACCTAACATACACTATTCTTGCTCACTCAAAACACATGCAACACACTTAAAATCCCTGCACACACACACACACACTCACTCACAAAAGAGGGAGAGAATAAGAAAGAAGAAGAAGAAAAAGGAGAACAAGCCCTTGTTGGCCATTTTCGAAGCTTGTCTTGCATCCTACAACCTTGCGCTAGCACTTCTCTTGCATTGTTGAGGTGAGGGAGAATTTTCTAAAGGTTTTTCCAAGTCATGTAGCTTGTTAAATGTTTATATACATGTGTTGAGCTTGTTCATGGCATTTATAACCTTGTGTGATGAATTGGACTTAATATTATATATCTAGGGCTCATAGTTGTTTTATGGTGCCATAGGAACATTGCTATAACTCTTGAATATTTGAAGGAAGTTTAATTGAGGGTAACACATGTATTTGGTTTGCTAGAAGTTGGATGTTAAGTTAACACAATTGACAAACTTGAATGTGTGAATGAATAGTTGATTTTGATGGGTTTATATGGTGTAGATGAGGCTAGGATGATTTGGGATCATGTGTTATGGCTAGAGTGTTAGAGAAGGGTTATGTGGCTTATCAAACACCTATGAATGGGCTAGGATATTGGGTGAAGGTTGGAAGAAGGTTGACAAGGTTTTGAGAAAAAGATGTGAAATTTACGGGTGTGAGTTGCCCAGGTCAGACGAGTAAGCCGGTCGAGTAAGTCGGGCGAGTTGTAACGCCCCGATCCCTCACGAGACCGGCGACTCTAATAATCAAGCTATTCTCAACCCAATTCCAACCCAGTCTCAAAATTTTAGGGAAAAACGGACAGAGTTTCCCCTGTACTATGGACATCCTGAAAACCTGTAAACTCTCAAATAAGGTAACTACAAGGTAAACAAACTTTTCATGGCTAAATATTTAAAGATTCAAGGCCCTCCGAGCCTTGAAGCAAACAACAGTTCCAAAACCACACAAACATGCAAGTAACTTGTTTACAATATAGTCTAATAGCTATGCCATTCTAGGATAACATTAAAACATACTTAGAGATAAAACATTCTACACTAAGCCATTCCCTCCCAAGCATCCAAAGCAACTAGAATTAGAAATATAAGTTATTACAAGCCATAGAATTACCACTGCTACTACATTGTCAGACTTCCAGCTTACATATTACTCAAATACATACATGAGCTTTAAGGCCTCAAAATAGATTATAACATAGAACAACAAAACCTTCACATAGCAACCAGAAAGCACATCCACCTCAGACAAATATCACACAGCAGCTAAGGCAACTCCACCAACTGTGCCACCTGAAACATGTTAGCGAGGTATGAGCAACCACTGTTGTCCAGTGAGGGATATAGTCCCAGGGCGTGCAATGCAACAGATAATACAGTTACACAACAATAACACTTAGACAATTAAAGAAACAATGATAACTTAAATAACCACACATTTAAAAGGATACGTTTCACACAATTTCCTATACACCAATCTTCACAGGTCTTCAATCACGATCCACGAACCACGAGCACGATCACAATAAGCCGGCATAACCCCAATCACTCCAGTGGGTGTACTCCGGATGTACCCCGAATCCTACGACCCAACATCCCCTGGCAATATCCGGACCAGGCGAATGAGGGACTAGGGCACGGAGTTTGAATATCCACCGGCAAGCCCTCTGCCGCCCATCCGATATTCAACACATCCGCCCCTGACACTATGGTTGCGCAACCACTATGCAATACACTTAACGATGGCAAGTTAATAGAAATAATATAAGCATTAACACATATGAGGATCAACAAAGTAGGTTGACCTCGAGGCAATTAGCATAGAAGCAATTATATAGCTAATAAGCAGTTTTACAAAGGGACATTTACAAAATAACCATAGAATTATACCAAAAGCTCCAAATCAACTTAATATCACATATAAACACTCAAGAAGTCATGCCGTGGGTTTAGAAATGTGAGACAACCGAAATTTCACTTAAACCCCTTTATTTTACAAACTATTTCTCTTCCAAACCAAAGTTAATGATTTCATTTTCAAAGGAAACTCTCCCAACCTTCTAACTAACCCTCAAGGTACCCTCTCAGCCCTCTAGCTCATTCAGATGCCCGCGATTACCCCGAAAGCCCCAAATTCCCTCTTATGGCTTTAAACTACACGTACAATGTCCGGGCTTCAACCAAGGGATATCAAGGATTCTATAGCACCTAGGTAGCCTAAGGATACTATAATTGAAGTCCGAATACACCCGGATTCGCATTAACCCCGAAAGCCCCAAGTTAAAGTCGGCTATTTTCCATTTTAAGCGATTCTAGAGAAATGTAAGTGCACGGGGCTATTAGACTACCTTCACTAGCACCTAAGACTTCTATTAGGAGTATTAAATCAAGCTAATTCGAGCAATTACACAAAACCCTAGAAAAAACGTCACTATTCACCTCATGAATTAAACTAACGATTCCAACCGTTTAAATTGCGAAACGATGGCTCAAATATGTTCTCTAGCAATCATATAGATGGTATATTAGCATAGATAACTCATATAATAGCATTTGATCACATTTTCAACAAATCAAGAAATTGACAACTATTTAGAAATGCAAAAACAAGCCATGAAATCCCTCACCAATGCGCGTAGGAGCCTCTAGGAAGCTTGCACACACCCTAATCTAGTTGCTCTAGGCTTGGAGTGGCTTGAATCGAAGAGTTGAAGAGCAAAAATCAGTTTTTCTCCTCTCCTAGCTGCTCTCGGCCCTGCTACAGTATTTCTGCCCAATTTTTTTCTTTTTGTTTTGTGTTTTGGTACTTATGTGTTTATATGGTGAAGTTTAGTTGAGGTGGGGTCATGGTAGGGGCTTAAGTGGACTCCTAAAATGCGCGTAGATAGCTTAGAAACGAGCCTAAAGTGTAAAACATAGGCTAGCTAATTAAATCTCTAAGTTATGTTACGTAATACTATTCACTCAACTACAAAAATCATTTTCTAAACGAGCCCTCCTAACGCCTTTAGTTCAAATGCACATTTTTCCCACTACTTCTACAATTAATATGATTTAATAAAAATACTAATTAACTAATAGAAGGAAGTTTAAAAACGTAGTGAATAGTAGTCACAAAAGTCAGTTAGTAAGGCACATAAGTAAATGCGCAAACAAGGGATGCAACAGTAATTAAATGCATGGCTAAAACTCGGGCGTCACACGAGTCACTCGCCCGACTACTCGACTGACATTGGGTCTCATTCTCTGGAAAGGCCAATCGAGGGAGGCCGAGCGAGTGACTCGCCTGACTACTCGACTGACTTTCCCTATTTCTCCATTTGAATTTTAGCCTTGAGAATTGGTTTAATTTGTGTTCTTGTATGATTGGTTAATCACTTGTGTCATGAATATTCTTAGGGATTAATTGAGACATAGTTGTGGGGTTTATGAAGGATGATTTGCATGACCTATGACTTAAATAGGAACTATGAATTGTGGTTAGCATTGTGCATTCATAAGTTAATTGTTAATTGTACTTGATTACGTTTATTATGGGATGTAACCTACTTTGTTGCCTTCCCTTGTTATGATTGATGCATATATCTTCTTTGCAATGCTAATAATTGTTGGCGCGCTGGTTACAACCATAATTATGGGCATGGTGGTGTTCATTTCCTCTAGGTAGCATCGGTTTACCAATCGATCTCGACTACCATGGTCCCCGATAATTATTCGCATATCACCTAATGTTTGGAGTTGGGGAAAATAGATGAAGACGGAATCAAGGCCAGCAGTCTACTACAACTACATGGAAAAATGTATCCTTTCATAAATGCTTAAGGACCTCAGAGGGTGGTATTATGTGTTATTACTGTTCATTAGTTCTTGTATCTATTGGTAACTCGTGTATATCATGTTTTCGAAAAGGCTTTCCAAATGTGAAAATGTTTGTGAAAACTACCCATGACCGTTAACCTTCTCTGAGCTAAGTGTAGCTCATACCTTTCATGACAATCTTTCAAGTGAGGATGTGCCTGAGCCGGTAGCTCCAGTTGAAGGCGAGGCTTACTTGTGTGACGAGTCAGACTTTTGCTTGCTGTGACCATGTCTGTTGTTAATGCTACTCTTGTTGTTAAACTCTGTTAATATTGTACGACTTCATGAATTGTAATATTCTTTTGGATTTGGTTATGTAACTAACCTCCGAGACGTTGGATTGGAACCTTGCCCCTTGTGTCATTTTTTTGAGGTCTAGAAGGCATTGATGTTTGTGGCATGCCTTGTGGGTAACGCTAGGCCTTGTATATATGAAGCAGGTTAATGAAGGTTGAATTGCCTATAGTTTTGGGCACCCCCTCTTGAAGTTACTTGTAGAATTTATAATTGTTAGGTTATGATTTGTTGATTGTACAGGTTATCTATCCCGTTCACGTCACGTTCCGGCCTTGTCCTAGCAATGGGTCGGGGTCGGGGCGTGACATCTTTAGGTGGTATCAGAGCTAGCCTTGGTTAGTGTAGAGGTAGCCTAGGTTAGCAAATGTCCGGGTTTAGAATTATGGTCCGTGGGTAGATACCTTAGTATGGAGATACTCTAATTGCTTGAACATGTATATGAAACTATTGTGTCTACGTGTGAGTTATAGATGATGCGTTCTATGATTACTATTGGTTATGTGAGCCATATGTGTTAGATATAACCATGTTACGTGAATAATAGGAGTGCTAGTAGTACATGAACTCATGTCACCTTTAATGCATGCATGCCATATAACAGTGGGTGGTGTATATATATCTATAGATGGCAGGACCAAGCACTCGCAGTACTACGAGAGCACAAGCAACAGGGAATACAGAACAGATCAATCTGGGGGTAGCGATGTTCAACATGAAGGCAACTACCATAGACTGGATGAGTAGAGTGATGGAACAGCAAGCCACGGGTAGTGTACAAAACAATAATAATAATGGTACAGGTAGTAATACTGCTGGTGGTAACGAAGGAGTCGGGGATAAAACTTTGAAAGATTTCTTAGGATATGGCCCTCCTAAGTTCTACGGTGAACCAAATGAAAAGAAAGCGGAGTTCTGGCTATCGAAGGTAGAAAATATTTTTGTCGCCCTTGGTTATATGGATGAAAAGAAGGTGGCATATGCGGCGTTCCTGTTTGAAAATGATGCTGAGAATTGGTGGCGCACGGAACAGACTCAGTGGGAGCAAAGGCATACACCAGCTACGTGGGTTAACTTTCTGAGATCTTTTAAGGGAAACTATATTTCAGCAGTGGCCCAAGAAAGGAAGGAGGAGGAATTCTTAACCATAAGACAGAAGAGCTTGACTGTTGTTCAATATGAAGCTCGATTCAACGAGCTATCCCATTATATGCCTGCATTAGTCCAGACAGAGGGCGACAGGGTTAAGCATTTCATAAGAGGTTTAAGGCTTGAGATTCATGACTTTCTTGTGGCACATCGTTTCCCTACTTATGCTGACATGATAGAAGCTACAACACGAGTTGAAAAAAGAAAGTTGGATACCCGTGGGGGACAGAGTCAGGTGAATAAAAGGCCAATGTTTTCACAAGCATTTCAAAGATCATACTCTGCCTAGAGTCAAGCTTCAAGCCAAGCTAGATCAGCCCCTACTCGACCATAGCCAGGTGCCTCAATCACTCAATCGGTCAGTGGTTCCTTAGGTAGTGCTACTACTGCCAGAAATATTGTGTGCAACTATTGTGGTAAAAAGGGGCATGTTGAGGCCCAGTGTTAGAAGAAAATATGTAAGTGTTTGGGGTGCGGAAATGACCAACACCTTGCTAAAGACTGTCTGAAACAACGGAATAGAGGTGCACCAAATCAGGCCGTCGAAAATGCAACGGCGCAGAGGGTCCAAACCCGAGTATATGCTATTGATCAAGAGGATATTCCAGAGGGTGCAGCCGTAGTTGAAGGTACTCTCTTAATTTTACAACAATTGATAAAGGTGCTTATTGATCCCAGATCCACGCATTCTTTTATTACCCCTCAATGTGTGTATCGCATCAAGTTACAAGTAGAGCCATTATCATGTCATGTAGAAGTTAGCAGTCCCATGGGCACCAAACATATTTCTCAGTATGGATGTAAAGGGTATAAGATTCAAATAAAATGCCGGGAATTTATGGCTGATCTCATAGTGCTTCATTTTTAAAAATATGATATTATATTGGGAATGGATTGGTTAGATTGCAATTATGGCCAATTGGATTGCTAGAGGAAAATTGTGAAATTTCAGGTACCAGGCCAACCTACGATTGAGGTAAAGGGTAGAGGTGATTTTTCAGGTAATGTTATTGTGTTCTCGATCAAGGCTGTGAAATTAATGAGGAAGGGATGCAGTGGATACTTGGCTTATTTGATTAACAAGCCAATTGATCAGGCTAAGCTTGTAGAGGTACCAATGGTAAAAGAATATGTTGATGTGTTTTCGGAAGAACTACTGGGGTTGTCACCAAAGAGAGAGATTGATTTTGTAATTGAGGTATTGCCAGGTACTCAACCCATATCAAAGACACCAAATCGGATGGCTCCGACTAAATTACAAGAATTGAAGATTCAGTTACAAGGATTATTAGAAAAAGGGTTTCAATCGGATACCAATTGCTTGGCTGCGTTTGAAGTTCAGCCTAGTTCATCTCCTTGGAGATCCCCAGTATTGTTCGTGAAGCAGAAGGATGACACCTTGAGGCTATGTATCGATTATCGGAGATTGAATCATGTGACTATTAAGAACAAGTATCCCTTGCCAATGATAGATGAGCTATTTGATCAATTACAAGAAGCCAGAGTTTATTCGAAGTTCGATTTGAGGCAGGGTTATTACCAACTTCGTATCAAGGGAGAATACGTGTCTAAATCAGCTTTTAGAACAAGGTACGAACATTATGAATTTGTTGTGATACCTTTTGGCTTAATAAATGCTCCTGCTGCCATTATGGACTTGAAGCATATGGTATTCCAACCTTATTTGGATCAATTTTTGGTGATATTCATTGATGATATATTGGTGTATTTCAATACGGAGGTGGAGCATAAGAGACATCGACATTTGGTGTTGCAGAGGTTGAGAGAACATCAGTTGTAACCAAGTTCAGTAAATGTGAGTTTTGGCTTCAACAGGTTACTTTCTTAGGGCATATAATCTCCCAGTTAGGGATAGCAGTAGATCCATCAAAGAGTGAGGTGGTACAGTTGTGGAAGAAACCCGAGAATGTTACCGAAGTGCGAAGCTTCCTTGGGTTAGCCGGGTATTACCAAAGGTTTGTGAAAGATTTCTCAAAAATTGCAGGATCCCTTACAAGATTGACACAGAAGAATGTGAGCTTCACGTGGGATGATAAATGTGAGAATAGCTTCCAAGAGTTGAAGAAGAGGTTGACAACCGCTCCTATCTTAGCATTACCCGAGGGAAGCCAAGTGTTTGTCATTTACAGTGGTGCCTCGAAAGAGGGACTAGGATGTGTTTTGATGCAAAATGATCGAGTCATCGCTTAAGCTTCTTGGAAATTGAAGCCCTACGAGGTGAATTATCCTACTCATGACCTAGAGTTGGCGGCGATAGTGTTTGCATTGAAAAAATGGAGACATTATTTATGGGGAAGTAAATTCGAGATCTTCACCGACCACAAAAGCCTAAAATACTTGTTCTCCCAGAAAAAGTTAAATATGAGACAGAGAAAGTGGATGGAACTCTTGGAGGATTACAATTGTACCATCAATTATGTGCCCGGGAAGGCTAATGTGGTAGCGGATGCACTGAGCCGAAAGGCAAGCTTGGCGAAGTTAGGGGCGAATGCCCATTCAATGATTCAATCAGCATTGCTATCTCAAGTTAAGGAAGCTTAACAATAGGATCTACAATTTCAGAAGATAAAAGAAGACAATCCGGATTTCAAACAGCAAGATGGATTGTGGAGATTTTGGAACCGAGTTTGTATACCGAATAATTCGGAGTTAAAGAGAAAGATACCCGAAGAAGCTCATAATACAAGGTATACAATATACCCTGGAGGAACGAAGATGTATCGTGACTTGAGGCAATTCTATTGGTGGAATAATATGAAGCGGGAAGTCACGGAGTTTGTGTCTCGTTGCTTGACATGCCAAAGAGTTAAGGCTGAACATCAAAGACCCGCATGACTTTTGCAACCTTTGGAGATCCTACAATGGAAGTAGGAGTATGTAACGATGGATTTCGTGACAGAATTGCCAAAGTCACCTCGATGATGCAATACTGTTTGGGTAGTCGTGGATTGATTGATGGATAGCTTGGAGAAGCGAGTCAATTTGTATATAGCTAATATTGTGAAGTTGCATGGTGTACCTGTGAGTATAGTGTCTGACAAGGATCCGAGGTTCACATCTCGGTTTTGGAAAAAAATTCAAGAGGCTTTAGGGAAGAATTTGAGCTTCAGTACAACCTACCATCCTCAAATAGACGGACAGTCCGAAAGCACTATTCAAATTTTGGAGGACATGTTAAGAGCTTATGCATTGGACTTTGGGGGAACATGGGAGAAACATTTTCCATTAGCGGAATTTGCTTACAATAATAGCTACCAAGCAACAATTGGCATAGCACCTGATGAAGCTTTATACGAAAAGAAGTATAAATCTCCTTATATTAGAGCGAGGTTGCTGAGACGAAGTCCATTGATCCTACATTATTACCAGAGATGACAAAGAAGATAGAGAATGTGTAGTTGATTTGGAAAAGAATGCTCATGGCTCAGAGTAGGCAGAAAAGTTATGTCGATAGAAGAAGAAGAGACCTGGAGTTTGAAGTGGGTGATAAGGTGTTTTTGAAGTTGTCTCCTCAGAAATGATTGATTAGGCATGGCAAAGGTGGCAAATTAAATCCGAGGTACGTGGGACCGTTCGAGATTATGGATAGAATTGGCAAATTAGCATATCGGTTGAGTCGTCACCAAATCTTTCTGGTATACATGACGTGTTCCATGTCTCAATATTGAGAAAGTATCAACCCAACCCTTTTCATATATTGGAGCTGGAACTGCTACAACTTCGTGAAAACCTCTCCTATGAAGAAAGACCCGTGCAGATTTTGGATGAACAAGAACGGGAGTTGCATAGGAAGATAATTCCTATGATGAAGGTATTGTGGAATAACCATGGAATCAAGGAAGCAACCTGGGAGTTACGGGATCAGATGGAGAAGCAATATCCAGAGTTATTTGTAAGGTAAGAAGGAATTGTGAGGACACAATTCTTTTAAGGAGGGGAGGATGTAAGATCCGACCCGTGAGTTTGTGCATAATTATATTATTTATAGTGCATTCATATCATTTCATATGTGTTAACATTAATTAGTAAGCATTAATGTCATTTAACGTGTATTTTTATCATTTTATGTGCACTTGCCTTGTTTTACGTACAATTAAATGTTAAAGATTCGTAGATATTTAACTAAAACCTCAACATAGTAGAAATAACAACTAGATAGTTGAAATGGAACTAAAAGGGAAAACTAGTAGAACATTACTTAGTTGGGGGACAAGGTGGTTATTTGGCCAATTGATATTTTGTTTGCCTAACATACACTATTCTTGCCCATTCAAAACACACACAACACACTCAAACATACACAAAATCCCTGCACACATACACACTCACTCACACAAGAGGGAGAGAATAAGAAAGAAGAAGAAAAAGGAGAACAAGCCCTTGTTAGCCATTTTTGAAGCTTGTCTTGCATCCTACAACCTTGCACTAGCATTTCTCTTGCATTGTTGAGGTGAGGGATAATTTTCTAAAGGTTTTTTCAAGTCATGTAGCTTGTTAAATGTTTATATACATGTGTTGAGCTTGTTCATGGTATTTATAACCTTGTGTGATGAATTGGACTTAATATTATATATCTAGGGCTCATAGTTGTTTTGTGGTGCCATAGTAACATTGCTATAACTCTTGAATATTTGAAGGAAGTTTAATTGAGGGTTGCACATGTATTTGGTTTGCTAGAAGTTGGATGTTCAGTTAACTCAATTGACAAACTTGAATGTGTGAATGAATAGTTGATTTTGATGGGTTTATATTTGGGATCTTGTGTTGCGGCTAGAATGTTATAGAGGAGTTATGTGGCTTATCAAACACCTATGAATGGGCTAAGATATTGGGTGAAGGTTGGAAGAAGGTTGGCAAGGTTTTGAGCAAAAGATGTAAAATTTGTGGGTGTGAGTTGCCCAGGTCGGGCGAGTAAGCTGGGCGAGTCACTAGCCCAACTACTCGACCGACTTTCCCTGTTTCTCCACTTGAGTTTTAGCCTTGTGAATTGGTTTAATTTGTGTTCTTGCATGCTTGGTTAATAACTTGTGTCATGATTATTCTTAGGGATTAATTGAGACATAGTTGTGGGATTTATGAAGGATGATTTGCATGACCTGTGAGTTAAATGGGAAGTATGAATTGTGGTTAGCATTGTGCATTCATAAGTTAATTGTTAACTATACTTGATTACGCTTGTTATGGAAGGTAACCTACTGTGTTGCCTTCCCTTGTTATGATTGATGCATATATCTTACTTGCAATGCTAATAATTGTTGGTGCGGCGGTTGCAACCATAATTATGGGCATGGTGGCATTCGTTTCCTCTGGGTAGTATCGGGCTACCAGTCAGTCTCGACTACCATGGTCCCTGGTGATTATCCGGATATCACTTAATGTTTGGAGTTGGAAAAAATGGATGAAGACTGAATCAAGGCCTGTCGTATACAACAACTACAAGGAAAACTGTATCCTTTGATATATGGTAAAACTACTTTCGCTTGGTTCCTTGAGGACCTTGGAGGGTGGTATTATGTGTTATTACTCGTTCATTAGTTCTTGTATCTATTGTTAACTCATGCATATCATGTTTTCAAAAAGGCTTTCCAAATGTGAAAATGTTTATGAAAACTACCTGTGACCGTTAACCCTCGCTGAGCTAAGTGTAGCTCTTACCTTTTGATGTGACTGTATTTGCAGCATTCAAACCTTTGTATTTGTATTACATTTGCATCTTAACTCTAGAATAAATGCAACACTTTGATACTTTCGATACAATGTAGGAAAATACCGAAAAGTGAAGAATCAGAACCAAAATGATCCAAATTGTAAGTCAAGAAGTAAGAATGGGGAAACATGGGAACCGATGGAAGAATAAAGTTCATAGAGAATAAATTTGGTCAGAACCAACGCGAAATCAGACTCGGAACATTGATCTGGATGATCTTGAATAGTGACCTATGTTCGTTTTTGACGAATCATACCAGTTTTTTTTCCTAGAAACAACCTTTTGAGCAAAACGCAAAGCTTTGCGCGCGGCATGATTTTAGCCAAATTCCAACGTTTGGACGGTCAAAACAGTGAAAAATGCTCAAAAATACCTCGGTCAATGCTCCGATCAAAGTCAAAATTCAAGAGCCAAAAAGTCAGCAAAAGGGCGTTCGAGCGCGCCCTACTGGGAGCTCGAGCGCCCCTCAGAGAAATTTCACAACGTTTCAGAAGAAAACACGTGGCGTAAATTCATCGATGCAGCAGATGGGCGCTCGAGCGTGCCTCGGAAGCTTCCAGAAGGCGCCACGCGTCGAAAAATCAGCGGACCAGAAATATGGGCGCTTGAGCACGCCTCTAATTTTCTCTCTATAAATAGAGCCCCCCTCCCTCTGAATTTATTTAATTAATTTTGGAATAGTGCCAAACTTTTTGGTATAATTCGAGTTAATTCTAGTTAGTTCTTGCTTTAGTTGTATTTAATTAGTAGGATACGGGAAAAGTTCCACCTAAAGGGTTTTTATTCGGAGAAATTTTACCCGAATAGCCACTTTTACGAGAAAATTCGACCCAAGTAGTTATCATACGGGGGAGGTTCTGCCCGAATAGCTTTTAATAAAAAAGCTCTTATTCCGGGAAAATTCATCCCTAATAGCTCTTATTCGGGGGAAATTAGTTTCGCTCGAATAGCTATTTGGCGTCGAACCTCTGCTCAAATTTCAGAAATCTGAAATTCAAAGTCATCATATCAGGGAAACCTTTCTTGACTCTCTTATTTGTACCATTTGTATTTATTATTATGTCTGAGTAGAGTTATTTATCTAAGAAAGGATATTCTAAATGACGGTCTTTTAATATATGGTATCGGATTCAGTTGTTTTAATTCGATTGCAATATATGACTTGCTTTAAATTCAGTACTGTCTTTCATACATAATGTTTTTCAGTAGATGTTATGATTGTTTTACTTATTGTCTTTCATATGTAATCCTTTTCAGTAACGTTATGATTGTTTTACTTTCGTGTTATATATCCATGCTTTAATAGTGAATCAAATAGCTTGACAACCTTAGATTCCATGAACTATAGGTTGTACCGTAGTTCTATTCCAGTAAAGAAGAAGTTAATGACTTAGTTGAAACAGACCTTTTATACCAGGTTACAAGGACAGTTACATACTATGACTCTAATGCTCGTAGATGGAAGAACACATACATCAGAGTTAGTAATCGGTATTTTAATAGGCTAAGTTAATTGACTAGGCTATTGCTTGTAGCTTAACCTCTTGCATAGGATTAGAGAACTTGAATACCGAGCCTATATTGACTGCCTCTTTGCATATCCATGCCCCTAGATTTCTTTCCCTCGTATTCCACTCATACTTAGTTAGTTTAATTTAGTTGTAAATTATTTATATTCTCAATGTCTTTTTAAACTGTCACTTACCGCTTTAACAATTTCACACACTACTTCACTAACTAACTAACGAGCTTCCTTGTGGTACGATTCCGCACTCATAGCACACTATACTATGAAGATCCCTGCACTTGCAGGTTATTAAAACTTGGTCATTTTACACCTAATTATAACGCAGCGTTTGAACGCATCAAGTTTTTGGCACCGTTGCCGGGGAAGCACGGTCTAGTTTAGTTTTTGAATTAAACTGTGAACTTGTTTTAAGTATTGTAATTATTGTCTATATATGTTTTAATTTGTATAAATTCTACTTGTAAAGCATTTTGCATATAGTTTATAAAATTTGTATATTATCTGTATTATATTTGGACATAAACTGTTTATCTTCTGCTTTGTTAAAATAGCTTGCACATATACTTAGCTTATTTTGTGTCTTTAATTAAAGTACTTAGTTTAAATTATGTATTTATTTCTAGTACTTAGTTTACTTCCTGTATTTAGTTAACGTACTTAGTTTATTTCCTGTAGTTACTTATTGCACTTAGTTACAGTATATTTTGCATGCACATGCGTCGTTCCCTAATTCCCGAACTCGTTCCGTTTAATCCTGAGCCCCAAAAAACTCGGCGAAGAAGAGTCCAAGTCCTTATGGCAGAGCAAGAAGAAAATGTACGCACCCCCACTCTTCGTCAACATTTCTCTCTAGGTGATTACAACCCTGAATTTGCCATAGCCCCACCGGCTCTTGGCAATGTTAACTTTGAGCTTAAGTCAGGGACCATTTCGAATATGCCTTTATTTTACGGGAAGAGCAACGAAATCCCTCACACTCACATCATTCAATTCTTGGTGGCATGTTCTATGCTTCACATCCCTAATGTGAGCTGTGAGATTATTCAACTGTGTCTGTTTCTATTTTCCTTAAAAGACAAAGCCAAACAATGGCTAAATCATTTGGACGCAGGAGTTATTACATCTTGGGGGGAACTTATTTAAAAGTTTTTACATAGGTTCTTCCTAATGGCCAAGACCACTACTCTGCGAACAGACATCATGTCATTCGTTCAGTCAGACATAGAGCCTTTTCATGAAGCTTGGGAAAGATTTATTGATCTTAGGAATCAGTGTCCTCACCATGGGTTCGCCCGTCACGAACTCTTGCATTATTTCTTTAAAGGTCTTACACCTTAGCAGAAAATGATGGTAAATACAATGAGTAATGAAGGTTTCTATAACCTCACGGCGGATGAAGCTTTGAATAGAATTGAAAATATAGCTGAAGATTCTCTTTAGAACACAACTATAGATAGAGAAACTAGAAGCACCCACAACCCTCAAAAGAGGGCATTGTTCGAGGTTAATAATTTCCCAAATTCATGCAAGAACGAGTCTATGTCACTCAATGATATATGAGAAATTATGATCCTTATTCTAACACGTATAATCTTGGCTGGCGAGACAATCCTATATTTTCATGGCGACAAAGGAATCAAGAGCCTCAGTTTCCTCAATCACAATATCAAAAACAACAAAGAAACTTTGAGCCTCGTTTTCCTCAATAGCCATATCAAAGGCCACAAAGCTCTAACCATCCTGATTTATACCAAGTCTAGAAAGAACCGTTCCGAACACAACGGAACAATTTTCCCGCTCTTCCTCCTGCACAGTCATCATCTGATGACAAGTTTGATAAACTCTTACAAGTGGTCCAAATTCAGCAATAGTCTATTGCTAAACTTGAAGGACAAATTGGGCAGCTGGCCCAAAATATAAGCAGAAGGGATGAAGGTAAACTCCCATCTTAGACCGTGGAAAACCCACAAGGACAATGTAGTAATGTCCAATCTGTGACCGCCCACGAACAGGCTAAGGCTGTAACTATCCTTAGGAGTGGGAAAGTGGTAGACAAGGAGGTTAAAAATAAGAATAGGGATGTTCCTAAGGAGATAAAGGAACCTAAGATCGAGGTTATAAGCAACAATGTCGATGACTTCCGTAGGAATGAAAACCCAACGGTAGAGCCTATAGTTGAACCTTCATCTAAAGCACATTTCCTTATAGCTTTGTCCCGTCTGAAGCCGAATGTTAATCCTACCCAGCTCAAGGTCTTAGAGAATCTGAAAGATATTAAGATCAATCTGCCTTTAGTCGAGGTAATTCAACAAATCCCTGTCTATGCCAAATTTCTGAAGGATTTGTGTGTGAAAAAAGACGGACCAACTCCATTCCTAAGAAGGTCCAACTTACTAAGAAGGTTAGTAGCATCTGCACTAGAGGATTGCCTCAAAAGTGCAGTGACCTAGAAGCTTTCACCATTCCATGTTTAATTAATGACCAACGGGTAAAAAGCGCCTTGCTAAACCTAGGATCTAGTGGTAACCTAATCCCTCACATAGTTTACCAAAGGCTAGGTCTTGAAGTGTTGACACCGACAAATGTAACCCTCAAATTGGCATATAGATCTGAGCGGAGACCTCGGAGTATTGTAGAGGATGTCCTAGTTTGAGGAGGAGGATTTATGTTCCCACTGGATTTCATTGTGGTAGATATGGACTTAGGCCCTGATAACAAGAATACAACTTCCGTTTTATTAAGAAGACCTTTCCTAGTAACAGCTGATACTGTTATTTACTGTAGGACAGGGATGATATAACTAACATTTGGGAACATGAGAACGAGGTTGAGTGTTGCTTATGTAGCCAACAAGTTGAACCAAGACGAGGAAGAATGCTTCCATTTAGATATTATTGACTCATGCATAGATGAGTTTGTCCAATTAATCTTAACTCCTAATGAGGAGATAGCCGAACTTGAACGACTGTTGTTTGAATGCGACATTTCACCTAAAATGGTCGCCTTCGTTTCCATTGTTACTAATCAAGATAAGGATGATCAAGTAACAAATCATTTCCCTAAAGTCCCTGATTGTTCCACAATTGAGTCTCCACCAACTTTGGAGCTCAAAACCTTGCCTGAACATCTTAAGTATACCTACTTAGGACCTAAAGAAACCCTACCAATCATCATTGCCTCGGGTTTGACTACCGAGAATGAAGTCAAACTCTTGAAAGTACTAAGTACTCACAAAAAGGCGATAGGTTGGACAATTTCTGACTTGAAAGGAATTGATCCTTCTGTGTATATGCACAAAATTCATCTCGAGGAAGGAGTTACTCTTTCTTGAGAATTTCAAAGAAGACTAGACCCAAAGATTAGTGATGTCGTCCACAAAGAGATCATCAAGTTACTTGATACGGGTATTATATACCCGATTTCTGACAGTTCATAGGTGAGTCCGATACAAGTAATACTAAAGAAATCTGGGATTACTGTGGTCCCAAATGACAAAGGTGAGCTAATCTCTATACGAACCACTATTGGGTGGCATGTATGCATTGACTATAGAAAGCTCAACTCCAAGACAAGGAAAGACCACTTCCCTTTACCCTTCCTTGACCAAGTCCTAGATAGAGTAGCCGGACAAGGCCACTACTGCTTTTTGGACGGGTATTCGGGATATAACCAAATCCCAGTCTTTCCTGAGGATCAAGAAAAGACTACTTTCATATGTCCCTGTAGGACTTTTGCATTCAGTGTATACCTTTTGGTCTTTGCAACGCCCCTGGGATGTTTCAAAGATGTGTGATGGCCCTCTTCTCGGACATGATCGAGAAGTTCCTAGAAGTCTTCATGGATGACTTCTCAGTGTTTGGAGTTACCTTCGACAAATTATAAATGCTTGACCGATGTATTGAAATGAACCTGGTTCTAAGTTAGGAAAAGAGCCACTTCATGGTTAAGCAAGGTATAGTTCTAGGTCATGTTGTTACAGGGGATGGAATCCATGTAGACCCAGCCAAAGTCGAGCTAATAGAAAAGCTGCCTGCATCCAAGATAGTGCGTGATATCCGATCATTCCTTGGTCATACTGGTTTCTATTGGCGTTTTATCAAGGACTTAAGCCATTTAGCCCGAGCTCTCTTTAGTCTTCTAGCACATGATACCGAATTCAACTTTGATGACAAGTGCTCGAAAGCTTTTGAGAAGCTCAAATCCTTGATATCCTCTACCCCAATCATTCAACCTCATGACTACAGTCTCCCCTTTGAAATAATGTGTGATACATCTAATTATGCAGTGGGAGTTGTATTAGGCTAGCGTAAGGATAAGCTGCCTAATGTGATTTATTATGCTAGCAAAACTTTAGATGAAGCTCAAAAGAACTACACAACCACTGAAAAGGAATTGCTAGTGTAGTCTTCTCCTTGGAAAAGTACAAATCTTACATCCTAGGATCCAAAGTAATAGTCTACATGGATCACGCGGCTTTGTGGTATTTATTGACCAAAAAGGATACAAAGCCCCGTCTAATTCATTGGCTATTACTCCTACAAAAGTTCAACCTTGAGATCAAAGACAAGAAGGGAAGTGAGAACTCTGTTGCCGATTATCTATCACGTTTGGTACATGATTCTCTTATTGATACTCTGCCTTTCAAAGACACGTTCCCTGATGAGCAACTTTTTGCTCTCTCACATAAAACCCCCTGGTATGCCCACTTTGTAAACTATCTAGCTGCCCAAGAGTTTCCAACTCACTGGGGTAAACATGAAAAAGGAACGATTTATGGCACAAGTCAAGTATTTTATTTAGGAAGATCCTTATCTTTTCAAGATTTGTGTCGATCAGGTCATTAGGAGATGTATTCTTAAGGACGAAGCTGAAAGTATACTTATAGTTCTGCCACTTTGAAGCATGTGGTGGACATTTTGGAGGAAAAAGGACGGCTGCCAAAGTCCTTCAATGTAGGTTCTTCTTGCCCACTCTTTTCAAGGACGCCCAGCGAGTATGTAAAAGTTGCCCACAATGTCAACAAACTGGCTCCATCTCAAGAAGGGACATAATGCCCCTTACACCCATCCTTACATGTGAAATATTCGATGTGTGTGGTATTAACTTCATGGGTCCTTTTTCTCCTTCCTCAGGTTATACTTATATTCTTGTTGGTATGGATTATGTGTCCAAGTGGGTAGAAGATGTGGCAACCCAAACCAATTACCATAAAGTTGTGGTCAAGTTCATTAAGGAGAACATCTTTTCTCGATTCGGGGTGCCACGTGTACCTATAAGTGACAAAGGACAACATTTCTATCACAGGACACTCGAAGCTCTTTTAAGAAAATACTCTGTCCACCACAAGATTGCGACGCCTTACCACCCACAAATAAGTGGCCAAGTAAAAGTGTTGAATAGGGAAATTAAGTCAATTCTTCAGAAAACGGTTAGGCCCGATCGCAAAGATTGGTCAAGTCGTCTGCACGACGCATTGTGGGCCTACCATACTGCTTTCAAAACTCCCATCGGCATGTCCTCATATAGATTGATATACGGTAAAGCTTGCTATCTCCCTGTTAAACTAGAGCATAAAGCCTATTGGGCTATTAAGGCCCTGAACTTCGGCTTACAACAGGTAGGTGAAGGTAGAAAATTGGCGTTGAGTGAATTGGAAGAGTTTCATTTCGAAGCTTATGAGAATGCCAAACTCTACAAAGAGAGAATGAAGAGGATTCATGATATATCTATTCTGAGAAAAACCTTCTCTCCTTCTGATCAAGTTTGGTTGTTTAACTCTAGACTGAAGTTCGTCCCAGGCAAGTTGAGAACAAAGTGGGATGGTCCTTATGAAGTGCTTAAAGCATATCCTTCCGGAGTTATCGTGATTAAACATCCTACAGATGGGCGTGTCCTCACAGTTAATGGACAAAGATTAAAGCATGCATTCAATCCTAATGCGGTCCCTCATGAAGTTGAATCTGTTGAACTTCAGGACTTTGCAGACATTCCATAAAAGGGAATTTGCCAAGCTGTGGGATAAAATCAGCACAACCGTCTGGCTGAAGACGTAAAACTTAGTTCTACTAAGAGACAACCTAGTATTCTTTTGTGTTAATATTTATTTAAATTCTGTCGTTACATGTACTCTGTGGATCTTCTCCAGCTTTAGGTAGTTTTGGTCTTAACCCCGAGGAACATTCATAGAGGTACCAGTATCATTATGCTAGTGGTCACTGTACGTTTCTGTGTGCGGTTAGCTTAATTGTATAACTCTGTCTTATAGTGTGAGCTATTCCACCAGCTTAATGTAGTTTGAGTCTGTTGGATATTACTTGATAAGGTATTTTAGGAGTGTGAGCATATTTCTGTGACGTAAAATCCCACTGTAATAAACCTTGACCCTTTGGAACTAGCTTTAACCTTAAGTGGCCGAAGGAGAGCACTAGATGTCGTGAGCACAGAAACCTCTGGAAGAGCTAGTCTTTGTAGGAGTATCAACTCTAGAACCCCAGAAAAGAGTCTAAATGGTCTGAGTAGTTTATTTATTTGATTTATGTATTAATTATGATCCTTGACCATAATTCTTTTTGATCCCCCTCCCTTATACTATTTTGTATAGATTAACTTACTATTTTTTGCTGTGTTGATGATAATTTGTAAAATGCTTTGTCTACTAATCTTTCATTGCAGAATGATACATCTTTTGGCAAAAGTTAGTAGAAAAGCTTTGACATTAACATAGAAATACTTCATATCAGGTGATATTTTTCCTTACTACATTTCCCTTTATACCTAATCAACCTGCACTGTAGAGTAAGCAAACCATAGGTTTAGGGATGTAGCATTTATCACTATGCTATTACTTACATATTACACTCTCACTATCTTACATTGCTATTTGCTCGAGGACAAGCAAAATTTAGGAGTGGGGGTGCGTACATTTCATGAAAATATTTTTTGAAATATGCAAGAAATACACCATTTTTGTTCATGAAAAGAGTAGTTTGCTACCTTACTTGTTTAAAAGAAGATGATTTAGATGATTTGAGAACCTGTTTTGTTAGCTATGTATTGTGAAAAACTCTGAGGGAACTTTGTAAGAAAAACTTTGGGGTACTGTATTTATGAGTAAACCTAGTTGTTCTTCCATTCTTCAATTGATAGCTATTTGATTATAAAATGACTGAGATATGATTACCGTTTGTTATAAGAACTTCTTGTGATTGAAACATGAACCCTTATGTCATGTCTGTACAGTATGTTATGTTACTCTGTCTGTATGTACACTCTAAAAAAAAAGAAAAAAACAAAGAAAACAATGAAAAAAATAGAAAAAGGAAAAAAGAGTTGTGCATATTTTTACTATTGAATAAATTTATAGTGTAAATAAGTTGTAAGCACTACTATCCTAGACTTTGTAATTTGGGATATGTGCTATAGTATAAGATTTCGAGCCTGGATATCTCGGGTGATTAAGGCACGTATGGGTCCCTTTAAAACCTGGCAACCTCAGTCATAATGACAGGGGATTGTTGGCCTTAAAGCCCATTACATGGGATATCCAGAAAGCAAAGGAAATTGAACACTATATATAGATATTGTAAGTTGTACTTTTATATTTGTGGCAAATGTTGAAGGGTTAAGGCATGATCAAGGGTTTGATTACAAATAAAGGTGAGAATGTCAAAGTCTAATCTGTTTGCATATCTTGAAAGTTGGGAATTGTTTGAACTTAATCTGCTTAGTTTACTTATAAATATGTACTCCGAAATAATCAATAGTCCATTTCCAATAAGAGTACATATTTGTGAAATCTATGTAAAGGTTCTCTTATTATATTTATCATTAACTGCTGAATAGGTTTTAGATAGTAGATTGCATTTTTCATGTTTCATATGTAGAAAAATGTTTGACAAAAAGATATGATAGATTATTTCATATATTTTTTACTTGTAAAATTTTACAAATTTTACTTTCACATCTGTTTTAAAGACAGTCTTGCTTGAGGGCAAACAAGGTTTAGGTTTGGGGATGTTGATGTGACTGTATTTGCATAACTTAAACATTTGTATTTGTACTGCATTTGCATCTTAACTCTGGAATAAATGCAACACTTTGATACTTTCGATGCAATGTAGAAAAATACTAAAAAGTGAAGAATCATAATCGAAATGATCCAATTTGCAAGTCAAGAAATAAGAATGGGGAAGCACGGGAACCGGTGGAAGAATGAATTTCATAGAGAAGAAATTTGATCGGAACCAGCGCGAAATCAAACTCGGAACATTGACCTAGATGATCTTGAATAGTGACCTATGTCCGTTTTTTATGAATCATACCAGTTTCTCGGGTAGAAGCGGCCTTCTCAGCCAAATTTTAACATTTTGAGGGTCAAAACAGTGAAAATGCCCGAAAATGTCTCGGTCAACGCTCTGGTCAAAGTCAAAATTCAAGAGCCAAAAAGTCAGCAAAAGGGCGCTCGAGCGCCCCTTAGAGAAATTTGCACAACGTTCCAAAAGAAAACACGTGGCACAAATTCAGCGATGCAGCAGATAGGCGCTCGAGCGCCCCTTATTTGCGCTCGAGCGAGCCTCAGAAGCTTCCGAAGGCCGCCACGCGTCAAAAAATCAACGGACCGAAAATATGGGTGCTCGAGCACGCCTACTGGGTGCTTAAGCGCGCCTCTGATAATCTGTCTATAAATAGACCCCTTTCCTTCCGAATTTATTTAATTAATTTTAGAATTTTGCCCGAATAGCCACTTTTAGGGGAAAATCCGACCCAAGTAGTTATCATCCGGGGGAGGTTCTGCCCGAATAGCTTTTAATAGGAAAGCTCTTATTCGGGGGAAATTCATTCCTAATAACTCTTATTCGAGGGAAATTAGTTTCACCCGAATAGCTATTTGGCGTCGGACCTCTGCTCAAATTTCAGAAATTAGAAATACAAAGTCGTCATATCGAGAGAGCCTTTCTTGACTCTCTTATTTATACTACTTGTATTTATTATTATGTCTGAGTAGATTTATTTATATAGGGGAGGATATTATAAATGACGGTCTTTTAATATATGGTCTCGGATTCAATTGTTTTAAGTTGATTGCAATATATGACTTGCTTTAAATTCAGTACTGTCTTTCATAAATAATGTTTTTCAGTAGATGTTATGATTGTTTTACTTATTGTCTTTCATACGTAATACTTTTAAGTAGACGTTATGATTGTTTTACTTTCGTATCATATATCTATGCTTTAATAGTAAATTAAATAGCTTGACAACCTTGGATTCCATGAACTATAGGTTGTACCGTAGTTCTATTCCAGTAAAGGAAAAGTTAATGATTTAGTTGAAACAGACCTTTTATCCCAGGTTGCAAGGACAGTTACATACTATGGCTCCAATGCTTGTAGATGGAACAACACCTACATCAGAGTTAGTAATCAGGATTTTAATAGGCTAAGTTAATTAACTAAGTTATTGCTTGTAGCTTAACCTCTTGCATAAGATTAGATAACTTAAATGCCAAGCCTATATTGACTGTCTCTTTACATATCCATCCTCCTAAATTCATTTCCCTCGTATTCCACTCATACTTAGTTAGTTTAATTTAGTTGTAAATTAGTTATATTCTCAATGCCTTTTTAAATTGTCACTTATCACTTTAACACTTTCACACACTACTTCACTAACTAACTAACGAGATTCCCTGTGGTACGATTCCGCACTCATAATACACTACACTATGAAGATCCCTGCACTTGCGGGTTATTAAAACTTAGTCATTTTGCACCTAATTATAACACACCGTTTGAACGCATCAAGTTTTTGGCGCCGTTGCCGGGGAAGTACGGTCTAATTTAGTTTTTGAATTAAACTGTGAACTTATTTTAAGTGTTGTAATTATTGTCTATATGTGTTTTAATTTGTATAAATTCTACTTGTAAAGTATTTTGCATATAGTTTATAAAATTTGTATATTGTCTGTATTATATTTGCACATAAATTGTTTATGTTCTGCTTTGTTAAAATAGCTTGCACATATACTTAGCTTATTTTATGTCTTTAACTAAAGTACTTAGTTTAAATTCTGTATTTGTTTCTAGTACTTAGTTTACTTCCTGTATTTAGTTAACGTACTTAGTTTATTTCCTGTAGTTACTTATTGCACTTAGTTATAGTATATATGAAGCAGGTTAATGAAGGTTGAATTGCCCGTAGTTTTAGACACCCCTCTTGAAGTTACTTGTGGAATTTATAATTGTTAGGTTATGATTTGTTGATTGTACAGGTTATCTATCCCGTTCATGTCACGTTCTGGCCTTGTTCTAGCAATGGGTCAGGGTCGGGGTCAGGGTCGGGGTTAGGGCGTGACACTTTTGTTCCGACATGTAGCTTTCGATCCTTTTGCATCGGGAAGGAATATTCTTTTCAGTGTTATTACATCTCAAAATGTGAAGTTGGGGTTTATGGTGGTGGGGGAGGGTGGTTGTGGTGGGGGAGGGCGGAGGAAGGGAAGAAGAAGAAAGAGGTAGATTTTTTATTCTTTTTTTGTGAAAAAGGATATTTTGGTCAAGAAACACATTTATTTTATTGACAAAATTATTAAAAATGAATCCAAGTTGCAATAAGTGTGTGTACGCTACACATGCCGTCAAAAGTGACTAAAAATTTGATGGATGGGGGCGGTGTACGCCAAGGGTCGGACCATAAGGAGGTCTGAAGGAAGTTTTGACACCACAAGAGGGTCGTGGCACTTACGTCTGACCACAGGAGGGTCTAGTGCTATTCACTCTAAAGAAATTAATGCTTTCTGTTAGGACTATTTGAGAAAGATTTACAATTCGGCCAAAATAATCTTACCAATTTCTCTCATCATTCTCATTCTCACTTAGCATGAAGGTAAACTGAACAAAGAATTGGAATAACAAGAAGAAATAAGAGAAAACGAAAGAAAATGCATAACTCTTAATCAAGAAATGTTCTTCCTGCAGTAAAATCAAACGTTAATTGCAATCTGTAAGTACAGAAGTTTTATCTCAGCACGTTAACAGTACCACAACAAGCTTCATTGATTTGGATATAGCTCATGGAATAGTTGTTTTTCATGTGAGGTTAAGGGCTACCATTCGTTATGGTGCATATTTCCATTTAGTGACACTGATTTTTATTTATAATTAGTTTTATCCAGCAAGGGCACTTAGATCATGTTCTTAAATTGTTTCATCTTACATTTTTTTTTCTTCTTTTTTTTTTTTTTTTTTGTGCTTTGGTTGGTTGATTTAGTTTGAGTTACAAATTAATTATTGATAGTTTATAGATGCAAATGTGCTGCATAAATTGAGATAAATTGAGAGTAAAGATGGTGAATAATCGGGTTGAAGTAGTATCAGTCAAGTACAAAATGTAAAAAATTGAGACAATATTTACGTGAAAAATTCTCAAATAAATTTAAGGTAAAAACAATGCCAGTATAGAAAGACTTCACCATTCCTAAAATATTTCACAATACCTTCTCTTGAAAATACAAGTAGGAAATGAATACCCAAGATAAATTAACTATGATTTTCTCTCGGAATTGGGATGCTTCCTGATGCATCCAATTCCTCCCAACACTCCCACCCCTTTTATATATGGGAATTGATCTTCTCATAACGTTATTATCTTATGAGCGGGAATCAACAATTTAGAATTGTTCATACAGTTATTATGATGAAATGATATAAACAATTCATAATAATTAGATCTCATTAATAATGTTATGATATTATGAAAAGATCGTTACTCTTTTTTCATAGTTATGCAAAAGGGAGGTTGGTGAAATTTTGACAAAACAACACAGTTATTTTACAGTCCTATGAGCATAGCTGCATTTCTTTTTTCTTCTTTTCCGTCTGCTGTAGGCCACATGCAACATTAAAATCGGTAATATTCAGCATACCAACGGCGCCATGATTTCTGACTAAACTTCCGAAAATCAATCAATGTAGCAATTGTACATTACACCAGAAAAGGTGATCTTTATTTTCACAAGAAATTCATAAATAAATATTAATATGAATTTAAGTTATAATAACTAGTGTTTATCATTTTATATTTCTGAATTTGAAATTTAAGATAATTATTTTATTATCACGAGAGTAGAACACTAGTCACATTTTCATACTTAAAAATCTAGACTTTGGGGTTATAGATTTAAGTCAGAATTATAATGACATTCCGTATATTAGTGCTAGAATGATCGCACCCGGTGAAAAATAATTCATATGCATGTCATTAATATTTTCTGGGTTGATATAGAGATTGTCTCAGGTAGGTGAAAACACAAGGAGATGCAATAAAAGTTCACAAACTACTTATTACATACGAATTAAACCATCAAACACCCTGGGCAAAGAAGTCCCAGGTTCGTAGGATCATGTTGGTATTTATCTTCTTTCCCAGAGACTAAAATGAATTTTTCCCTTATTTTAACATCTCGAAAGATACACAAGGCATGCTCTGTTGGTATGGCTCTCCGTCAATGTGTGAAAGATCCCAAGATCCATTCTACGTAGATTTATATATGACCTTTTAAATCAAAAAAAATCTCGAAAATTGGAATTCGTTATTTGTATGCTATGTAGTATTAGCAAAAATCACCCTTTAAATCAGAAAACATCTCGAGAGGTAGAATTCGTATCCAACACTACCTTCCAGCCTCCTGATATAATGGAACCTGAAGTGCTTGCTTTACAAATTTTCTATTGCAATCACAATCTTTACAGTCTTCAGATTAAACTGGACTCGAAAACCAAAATTTTCATTAAGCTATTCTAACCCTGTGTTCCATTCCAGATGAGTACTTCAGTCACAGATGACTAACAATAGACCACGATATGTTGCTCAATCACTCATGAATCCTTTGTCAATGGCTACCCTCATCCACCACCATGTAACCATCGCACCTCTCGTCCCAACCCTGCTGTTGCCCGTGCTTGCATTGCATACCTTTCTGCTGTCAATGGCACGCGCACGGCTCATGAATCCTTTTCAGGTATCGTTGTTTTACAAGACGAAATATCTCTCAGGGACTACTATTAATTCACCAGTTCATCAGCGTGCGAAAAACCAAACGTTGCTAACTGAAAGTACAGATGTTTTATCTCAACACGTTAACAGTACCACATCAAGCTTCATTGATTTGGATATAGCTCATGGAATTTCAGGTAATGCAACAAATGGGAAAATGTTTGGAGAGCCTAGGCCATGTATTATTGCCAAGGCTGAGGCCCCATCATGTTGGCAGTAGATGCATCGAGCTTCCCAAAATCGATTGCGGCTATGAAGCATATTTCCATTTAGTGACACTGATTTTTATTTATAATTTTATCCCACAAGGGCACTTAGATCAGTTAAATTAATTCATCTTACTCTGTTTTTTTCTTCTTTGGTTCCTTTTTTGTGCTTTGGTTGGTTGAATTAGTTTGAGTTACAAATTACATATAGTTTATACATGCAAATGCGCTGCATAAATTGAGATAACTTGAGAGTAAAGATGGTGAATTGTCGGGTTGAAGTTGTATCAGTCAAGTAAAATAAGATTGAAAAAAAAAATGTAGAGAATTGAGACAATATTTATGTGAAAAATCCTCAAATTTTATTTGAGGTAAAAACAACATGCTAGTATAGAAAGACTTCACAATCCGATCTGTAATGATTTCTGTTCATTTGATAAATAATATAGACATGCAACACTTATCCCACAGCTGAAATTTATTGGAGATAAGATGCACCAGACAGCACTTTAGAAAAGGAAAGAATGAATTCCTAATGCCAATTGCGCGATTTCATTTTTCTTATTTTTCCTTTTTACCAACTCCTATGTTAACAGAATCATATTCTGATAATATGCCAAAGAATTATTCCCATACCTATTCACATAATACATACGTATATATAATACAGCTGAAATTGAATTCTTGTGAAAAGAAATTTCTTGTAGGCATTTTAACGAACGAGAAACGAGCTTGAGAATCTGTTTGGGTCTATTCTACTTTAGCTGCAGTATAAGCTTAATTTATGCATAGGAATATTTTTCAGCTCATATCCTAAAATCACGAATAAACAGAATTGACAATATGGATTCATGCATATACGTAATATGTATATATAATACATACAGCTCATATATACTCACATCCTGAACTTCGAAATTTTTGTTCAAGCTATCATGTTACTGCAAACTTATTACAAGAGTTCACTAAGTGACTAAGTACTCCTTCATTTTTGAACTCAGAAAAAGAAAAGTTACTCCATCAATCACATTTACATAATAACTTTGTAAATTGAATGTGACACGAGTTCTTTGCAGCCGAAAATATGCAATAACTGTCGTTAGTGCTTTAGCAAGGAATTTGCTACTGTGCGGAAACCGCACAGTTGCGGATGTGAAATAGGGTATGGGCTCCATATAGGTGGGGCCCACCTGTGTATTTCACAGCCGCTACTGTGCGGTTCCCGCACAGTATACTGACTCCTTTAGTAAATGCAAGACAATACGTCCCACCATTAACGTCAATTATTGTTTCGAACACTGATAAGGTTAGCGGCTGAACTGAATAAGAATTATCCCAATGACTGGTGTCGAGGTTAGGAATCTCATAGTTGAGGTCGGATGGCTACATTTGCTGAGTTGGACTTTCAGGTAGACTGCTTGACCTGCACAAGGAAAGGGAAGGAAAAGGCGGGCTGATGACTTGGATTTTCCCCTCGGGTGTACGAATGATTAGTATGTCCGAGCTGAAAAAGTAGCTGAAAGCATTAATGACTAGTTACCTCTTAAATGCGGGGGTGGAGCTTTATTTATACAAAATTCAGATCTGACAACAATTAATGCGGGGGGCTGCCCGACACGCCTCCGACTGCGGCGTGCAACTTTATGTCCTATCAGGACTTTATGTTCCATCAGAACAGGTAGCACCAAGGTTGGGGGTTATCCTGCGTCGGGGTGAGGTCGGGCTGGCATCCAAGTTGTGCGTTTAGCTGATTGGGTCAGTTTCGGCTCGGGTTAGCTTACCTCAGCTCGGTGTCCCCCTCGTCAATCCCCTCCCAAGTCGAGATCAAGAGGGTAAGATCTAGATTTGGGAGTTGTTCCTGAGCTGGAGGTTCACGACCCTGTCGAAGGAAAGAGACCACATCAGCAGAGTATGCCCTTCAAATTACTGACACGTCACCCTGTAATTATGACAAGACACGACATTTGGGATTCCCGAGACGGTTACAATAGTTGCCTATAAATAGGGCCCTGATATTCGAAATCTATTTCTTGCTTTGCTTACGAGTTTTCAATAGCCTTTAGGTAGGCAATCAGAGTAGTCAGACCTTTTAACTCGGCAAGCATCTTGCTCGGCGTCTTCAACTCGAAATTCTCTAGTTCAGAGCCAATTAGCTTGGGTCATTCTCCATAGCTAGAGCCATTAGGTATGTCCCTATTCCCTTTAGATCATTCATGTACATATATTTTTAATTCATATACAGGATGGGGAGGTCAGAATCTGAAGATTCCCAAGTGATGGAGGTGAGATCTTATGGTGGGAACGAGAGCCCATCGAGCTCGGAATCCACCTCGGGTAGAGGTTAAGGTGACGACAGTTCAAGCGTGTCTCAAAGATCAGTCCGGCAACCCGAGCCTAGAGATAGTGATGAGGATTGCCAAGTCATTGGGGTTAGGTGAGTGCAGGAAGAGGCCGAAGTGGATCCTTTGGCCGATTTGGCAGACTTAGGAGATAAAAAGGATGGGTTCCCTTTGAATCAGTTGGAGGGGCTTAAGCTATCACGGGAGTTCTTAGCTAGAGCCTCCAAGACAGGGCCAATTAAAGCAAACCCAATGCGAGCGGTCCCGCCCCAGAGCTCGGCCACAGCCAGCGTTTTGTCAGGTCGGGAAAAGAGGATCGAGCAGCTGTTCACCTACTGTAAGCACGAATGCCACTCTACTATGCAGATGGTGAAAGCTAGGCTGAGGAATTGGCCGGTAGATTGGAACTACAAGCTGAAGGTTCTGGGTCGGCACGACTTCGCTTGCTACCCTCTACCCGACCACTTCACCATCTACGACCTCGCCTTCGATGCTATCCAGCTCTCGCTCCCAGGCTTCATCACTAACATTCTAAACTATTTTGAGCTCAGCCCGAGTCAGATGTTTACCAATGGCTGGGCCGTAGTCGTGGCGTTCTATGTGTTTTGCCTCGAGAAAGACGTAGAGTTGACCTTACTCCGATTTAGGTAATTTTTTGTTTGTAAGCCCAACCTTAAGTAGCCCGGATGGTTCTATTTCACAGCTCAGGCGGGTAACGCCATATTCACTAAGTGATACTCTTCCAACAAGGGTTGGCACAACGAGTACTATTGGGTAGAACCGGCTGTGAACACGGGGTGCAGGAGGGATTCGAATCCCACTCTGAATAAGAAACTGAACGATAACCCCAAGCTTTCAAATGCGGAACTTCAGGAGGTTGAAGTACTTAGACCCGAGCCGGGATCGCTAATTGATATTAACAGTGTCCTAAAGTGGAACAGGATTTGGGACCCTAAGTTATTCGGGAGGGAACCCGACCTCTCAAAGAAACATCCCAACTTACTTCTCGAGCTCGAAGAAGATATGGAGTCCAGTTCATAAGAGGGTCAGTACGTGAGATTAGTGCTCGACCTCCCCATCATTTTTTCTGCTATTTTCATTTTCAATCGGTTCTCGGTCATCTCTCACTTCTTTTCCCTTCTTTTTGCAGACATATCAGAGGTCGGGAGGCTCACTTACATCAAAAGGAGGAAGGTCGAGGCCAGCGGTGAGGGCTCGGCTCAGTCCGCCCCCGGTACTGCTGCTCTACTAGGACAGAAGCATCAGTCAAGTGGCAAAAGATGGGAGGTCGGCACCGAGGCGACCTCCAAGGAGACCTTGGAGTCCCCCTTGCAGAAGAAGCCAGAATCTGGGGTAGTGATTCCAGAGCACTCAACAACTCGCTCTGACGTTAAGAAGAGACCCCGACCCGAGTTCACCGAGAAAAAAAAAAGCAACGAAGGTGGTCCATCACAAAAAGGATTATATGGACACAGCCTCGGTCGAGCGTGACCCCAAGCTAGCAAAGGTTCCCGCCGAGCAGCTTTCCCTCAACCTGAAGACTGCCATAGTCACGGTGAGTTGTACTCAACTTATGTATGTATGGTTATGTTTTCTAGCTCGGCTGACCATGTCTGTTGCCCCTACGCTTTTTCTTTGTGCAGGCCGAGTCCCATGCTATCTCCATCCCTAACCTCCTCGTTAAGGCCCAAGCTTACTGCGTCGAGCTCGAACAGCGATGCACTGATGTCCGAGCAAAGCTTAAAGCTCAAAGAGAGAAGGCATCCAAGAGGTACAAGGAGGACTCGGCAGAGATCGACTAGCTAAAGAAAGAGCTCGACGCGGAGAAATCCTAACGTTTGATGGCGGCCAAGGATGTGGACCGCTATAAGTCGGAGAAGCGCGAGGCCGAGGCGAGGTTCCAGGAGCTCGTCGATCGGGTCGGACTTAATGGGGAGAAGGCGGTGGATGCCTTCAAGTCCAATAATACGGCATTGAGCTGGGTGGATAGTGAAGGCGGGATAAAGGCCAAGTACGCCGAGCTGGAGTACTATTTTTGAGGCCAAGTCACTGCTCGGGAGCGAGCGAAGACCTTCATTCCCTCCCTCCAAGAATGACTACATCGAAGTCTTGGAAGCCCCGCCGCCAGAGTTTTGGGAAGTTCCTGAGCTCCGGACTGATCTCAAGTCCCAAGACCAGAAAGTAATAGACTTTGTCAAGAAGACTTTGTCAAGAAGGTTATGGATAAGGTCGGGGAAGAAGCCGACATCGCTGCCTCTTTGACCCCTCTTGCTGCTCCTAAATGATCTTTGTGATTCGCCCGTGTCGGGCTTTTATAATTTGTACATTTCAATTCAATGAAATGAATATTTTAATGTTTATCCACATTTTGTCCGAGTTTGTACAAGTGCACTTTTCTCTTCGCAAATTTTCTCAAGTGGGGTTGGACCAAAATAATGGACCTTTTAACTGATTTTTATGTAAAGAACCGAGTTGGACGCAATCGATGAGCTAACATCCTAATCCGAGCTAGTTAATTGGGCAACTATATCATTGTTGCCGACCTGGACTCGTCAGTCCGAGTTGAAATTGGCCAAACTAAAGTTAACTAAGGCTGAGTTCGAGTTTAGACCCAAACTAGCGTAATGAACCAACCTGAAGCCGGTTAGTACTTAGTTGGACATTAATCCGAACTAGTGAAATGAATCAAATTGTTATTGATTAGAGTCGAGCTAGAATATAGTCCGAGTTGATTTTCTTTGCGCCTTTTTTAGCTCGTGATTAAGTGTGGCCACTTGAGCATTAATTAGAGTTTACAAGAGCTGAGTAGTTGAGGCGCTTGGGCCTAGGTCGGGCCTTACAGTGGTATGCAAAATACATATTGCATTGAAATTATGTACATGGCGTACTTAGGCTCGGGAGCCAATTACAAGAAGGGTTTTGGCTTGGGGGCCTTTACAAAAGATCTCGGTTCGGGGGCCTTAGACAAAATATCGTTTTAGGTGTTCTGTGTGCCATGCATTCTTCAGTTATTTTTCATACTTGTTGCAGAGGTAGAAGGTCCCAGGACGGGCTTCTTTCGTGACTTCGTACGGTCCCTCCCAAGTTGGAAAGAGCTTGTTATCCGAGTGTGGCAAAAAGATGGCCTTTTTGAGGACGAAGTTGTCAACCTTAATAGGTTTAGGCTTGACCTGCTTTGCAAAGGCTCTTTGCATGGCAGCTTTGCTAGCCAACATCCTAATTTGAGCTTTAGCTTGGACCTCTTAAGCGAGGTCGAGCTCCTCACGGATCAAGGCTCCGTTTATTCCTGGATCATGGTATAGGGTTCTGCTGGTAGAAGACTCGATCTCCACTGGCAGCATTGCTTGAGTACCGAAGGTCAGCTCGAAGGGTAATTCTCCCACTGCCGAGTTAGTGGTGGTCCACTGGGCCCACAGTACTTCGGGAAAAATCGGCGCCTACTGGTCTTTCACTTCCTCCAGCTTGGCTTTCAAGCCCTGCAAATTGATTTGGTTAGTTCTTTTGACTTGGCCATTACTTTGAGGGTGAACAATAGATGAGAATCTGAGGTCGATCACAATCTCAGCACATTTGCCTCGAAAGTATGTACTATCAAATTGTTTGTCGTGGTCAACGATGATGACCTTTGGCACCCATACCGGCAAATGATGTTCTTCCATACGAAATCCTAAGTTGTCTTTTCTATTATTCTATAAACACCTTCGGCCTCGGGCTATTTAGTGAAATAGTTTACAGCTATGAAGGCGTGCTTCTTTTGACCAACACTGGTTGTCAATAGGCCGATGATGTCTAGCCCCTACTGATAGAATGGCAACGAGCTCATCACCGTTAGGTCTACCAATGGCTTCCTCTGTATATTGACAAATATTTGGCAAGTATCACACTTTTTTCACATACTCCTTGGTATCTTGTTTTAAGGTTGGCCAAAAATAGCCTTACCTTAATGTCTTCCGAGCCAAAGCCTTACCACCCAAGTAGTTTCCACATTCCCCTTCATGAATTTCTCCGAGTATATAGTTTCCCTACTCGGACCCAACACATTTTAAGAGAGGCCAAGTGTAAGCTCTTTTGTAGAGTTGTCCAGCTATTATGACAAACCTTGAGGCCTATTTTATGAGTTTCCAAGCTGCATTTCCATCCTCCGGGATCATACCTCTTCTAAGTAGTCCATGATTGGTCTGGTTCAATCTGGGCTTAAATTGAGCTTGGCTACGGTCTGCCTTCCCTACTGAATACTAGGTTCAGAGACTTCTTCCACATGGACCAGTATAGGTCAGCTCTCACCCAAGGCCAATTTAGACAAAACATCAGCCTTTATATTCTCCTCCCTCAAAATTTGCTGTATTGTAAACCTCTTGAGCCCTGAGGTCAAATCCCTAACTTTATTGAGGTAGGCCATCATAGCATTATCCTTGGCTTTGAATTCTCTTGATATCTGACTGGCAACCAATTAAGAGTTGGTACTCAAGTCAACTACTTCTGCCCCGAGCTAAGCCGTGATTTTCAATCCCGCGATCACTGCCTCATACTCAGCCTCATTGTTGGACACCGGAAAAGCAAACTTGAGGGAGTATTAGTGCTCATGCCCAGTTGGGTCGAGGATGACCACTCCGGCTCTGCTTCCTGACTTCCCCGATGCTCCATCCACGTGGACCTTCCACATATCCTCCGAGTCATGTTTGGCTCAGCCAGTACATTCTACCACAAAGTCCGCGATGGTTTAGGCTTTGATGGTTGTTCTGGGTTGGTAAGTGATGTCAAATTGACTCAGCTCAACTGCCCATTTCAACAGCCTGCCCGATGCCTCTGGCTTATGCATTATGGACTTGAGTGGGGCATCCGTCATGACCTTAATTGGGTAGGCATTAAAGTATGGCTTCAGTTTTCTTGCCGCCGTGATGAGCGCGATGGTGAGTTTTTCCAAGGACGAGTACCTCACCTTCGCCTCTTTTAAGGTTTTGCTGACATAATAGACTGGATTCTGCTTCTTCCCTTCTTCCCAGACTAGTGTCGCTGCCACTGTTGTCCCTGAGCATGCCAGGTATTGTACTAGCTCCTCATCTACCTTAGGTTGGGATAACAGGGGTGGCGAAACTATATATTTTTTCAGCTTCTGGAATGCGTCCTGGCATTCCCTAATCCATTCAAAATTCTTAGGATTCCTCAATATTGTAAACAGAGGGGCACACTTGTTAGCCAACCTGGACATGAACCTATACAACGCTGCAACCTTGCCCGCGAGCACTTGGATGTCTTTCACGCAAGTCGGCGGTGCCAAGTCTAGTATCGCCTGAACCATATCTGGTTTGGCTTCTATCCCCCTTGTTGTGACCATGAACCCCAAAAACTTTCCCACCTTGACGCTGAATGCTCACTTTTCCGAGTTTAACTTTATCCCAAAGTGCTCAATTATGGCAAAGGCTTCAGCTAGGTTGGTTACATGGTCTTTCGTCCTCCTGCTCTTGACCACCATGTCATCTACATAGATTTCCATATTTTGGCCAATCTGATTTTTGAAGGCCTTATTCACCATCTGAGTATATGTAGATCCAGCATTCTTAAGGCCAAAGGGCATGACCTCATAGTAGTAGAGACCTTTATCGGTGATGAAGACAGTTTTCTCTTTATCTCTAGGTGTCATCATAATCTGGTTATATCCCTTGAAGGCATCTATGAAGGAGAGTAGCTCGAACCCGGAGGTGGCATCTACCATCTGATCAATCTGAAATATGGGAAAGCAGTCCTTAGGGCAGTCCTTAGGGCAGGCCTTATTGAGGTCGGTAAAGTCAATACACAATTTTTATTTGCCTGAAGACTTGGCCACTTGTACCACGTTGGATAACCAAGTTGGGTATTGAATTTTCTTTATGTGGTCGAAGTCCACCAGCTTACCTACTTCTTCCTCTATGATTTGTTGCTTATCATAATGGAAGTTTCTGCGCTTCTACTTTACCGGATAGTGATTTGGGTTAGTATTCAGGTGATACTCAATCACACTCGAGTCAATACCTATCATATCAAAAGCATACCATGCAAATATATGTTCATTTTCCAAAAGGAATTGGCTTATACCTTTCTTGAGGTCATCGGGAAACTCGCTCTCAATCTTTGTTCTCTTTGCTTCATTGGAAAGCTCCACCTCTTGAAGGTCTTCAGTCGAGCTCCCTCTCTTGGCATCCCTCTTCTCCTCGGGCAAATCCGGTCCCCAACTAAACTGATATTTGGGGTGGAGGGAGTTTTCATAGCATTCCCTAGTCGAGAGTTGAGCTCCTCAGATGATGGTCGTACCGCCTAGGGTCGGGAACTTCAAGGCCTGATGGTAAGTAGAAAGGACGGCATCGAAGTGGTTGAGGGCCACTCGCCCCATAATCCCATTATAGGTGGAATTGCAATCCATCACAATAAAGTTGGCTTGCATCAAAACCCGCTTATCCCCATCTTTTAGCGTCAGTGGGAGGTTAATAACCCCTTCGGTCCGGTGGGCATGTCCTGTGAAACCAGCCAAGGTGCCCCTCAATGACCTGAGTTGGCTCCTATCTAATCCCATCTGTTCAAATGTACTCGAGAATAGGACTTCTGCTGAGCTCCCGGTGTCAACCATCAGCCTCATTACTGTGAAGTTGGCTATTTCAGCGCTGATCACCAACAAGTCATCATGGGGCAATATCACCCCCTCCAAGTCTTCTAAGGAGAAAGTAAGCTCTTCCATTCCTGGGATCAGACCCTGCACCAACTCGAACATTACCCTTTCTGCCAGTTGAGGTCTCTCCACTCGACGCCAAACCTCCTACAATAGTCTCGATCATAGCCAGATGTCCTCCCCTGACCTGGTGCTTGGGTGGATTTCTTTTTCTCTCTCTCCCTCCTCTTTGGTCGTGTTTTCAGGTTAGTTGTTGGTCTATGTACCTCTGGAGGTAATCTCGGCCTATCAGCACCTCAATATCCTATTTCAAATCTCGGCATTCCTCGGTGGTGTGGCCGTAGTCTATGTGGTAGCAGCATTATTTGGTCCTATTGCGCTTCTCAGGTCGGCCTTTCATCCTTGGCGCTGGAGGTAGGTAGTTCTGGTGTTGGATCTCCATCAAGATCTGTTTCCTTGAGGTGTTGAGGGGAGTGAACATGGTGAATTAGGGGTTCTTCTTTAGCTGCTGAGGCTGCATGCCTTGGTCACTTTGGGCCTTACTCCCAAGTTGGCCCTGGGAAACCTCCCCCTTCTTACCTGTTTCATTTTCTTTGTCATCGTCCCTCTTCGCCTGATGGATTTCTTCCGAGTGTATGTACCTTTCTACCCATACCATCAGCTCGGCTACAGCATCCACAGGGTCGATGGCTAAGGAAGATGTAAAAGGTCCCGATCTGAGCCCACTTTGGTAAGCCATTAATGCCATGGAGTCCTCCAAGTTGAGGATTCTGAGGGACTCTTCATTGAATCGGGCTATGTAAGCCCTCAAACTTTCTCCTTTATGCTGCTTCACTGATAGCAACGATGTTGTATGACGAATCGCACGCTGACTCCCCGCGAAGCGGGACAGGAAAGGCTTTGCTAGCTAGTGAAAACTTGCAATAGAGTCTTGATGAAGTTTTTGGAACCAGTCCAAGGCATTGCCAACCAGAATGGCAGGGAATGTCTTCGTCTTCATGAGGTCAGTCATATCATGTAGAGTCATATGGTAATAAAAGTTGAGCAAGTGGTTGGCAGGGTCTCCGTCCCCATTATAGACTGTCAGATTGGGCATCCGGTTGCTGGTGGGCAACGAAGTGGCCAATACCTTGGGAGAGAGCAGGCTTACACTGAGTTGGTTAATGACCTTGGCTATGGAAACCATGGTCTTGGCCTGCTCGAGGTCGGCATGTGCTACCCTTTTGCCTCTCGCCTCCGCGGGTCTTGCCACCGGCTCCAAGAAGCCCTCTCCGTCTTGCTCTCAGGTTTGCCCTGGGGTTGGAATGCAGAACTGTGGGCGCGCGGGCTGCGACGTAGCTGCTTGCGGAGCCGGGAGGTCCTCAGCTAGTTGGGCTACCTGTTCCTTGAGCTCTTCGAACATCCCAAGCATCATTTTTATCTCGGGTGACAGGCCGGAGTTGAGATCTGTATATGTAGAGGGGTTGGTTTGCGAGGCTAAGTATATAGGTTGACTTGTTCCAACGTCGATTTGGGTTAAATTTTGGCTAGGCGCCTGTGTGGTTTCGAGGTCCTCGTCCGAGTTGAGCGAGTCCTCTACTGGCACGTTGTGGCCTCTGGTTTGTACCATGATGGTTTCTCAATGAGTGGTAAGAGTGATGGAAAGAACTTACTTCCCACAAACGGTACCAAACTATCGAGGTTAGGAATCTTACAATTGAGGTTGAATGGCTACGTCTGTCGAGCTGGACTTTCAGGTCGACTGTTTGACCTGCATAAAGAAAAGGGAAGGAAAAGGTAGGGTGATGACCCAGATTTTTCCTTCGGGTGTGCGAATGATTAGTATGTCTGAGCTAGCAAGGTAGCTGAAAACATTAATGACGAGTTACCTCTTAAATACGGGGGTGAATCTCTATTTATACTAAATTCGAATCTGATAGCAATTAATGTGGGGAGCTGCCTGACACACCTCTGACTGCGGCGTGCAGCTTTATGTCCCATCAGAATAGCTGACACCGAGGTCTGGGGTTATCCTGGGTCGAGGTAAGATCAAGCTGGCATCCAAGTTGGGCGTTTAGCTAATTGGGTCAGTTTCGACTCGAGTTGACTTACCTCAGCTCGGTGTCCCCTTTGTCAACTGGTATATCAACCAAATGCTTATCTGGAATGTAGTAGCGTGTGTCAAATATCCTAACATTCCCTGCAAGGGGATAATGCTTCACTTGGCCCTTAATGTTATCTCAAAATATATCATATATCCAATCAGGGAACCTTGAGATGAACGTCCCCGCGTCAATGAGGACACCACCTAGTGTATTCCCACGATTTAGAGCCCATGCATCATTTGGTATTGGCAGACGTGTACCACCAATTGACACACCGACAAAGTAAGCAATATAATAATAGTGAGGGTTCCACTTTACTTCAAGTAATGGTATAACAATTGAAGTAATACCCCAACATTTTAACACAAAATAAAAATAATAGAATGAAGAGTTTAATATATATTTATGTATATAAAGCTTATGACTACCATAATTTTAGCACGTTAGTATACATGTACTTGCCAACCTAAAAACAATATCTAAGATGCTGCAAAGTGAAACTTTTGAATATAAAAGCATGAATCTTATTTTGAAATACATTATGATAATGAGTTTGCTACTTTATGCTGATTGAAAATATGTAAACTAGCCTTTGTTATGAATCCACTTGGTTGTGTCTCCACTTTACAATTATTTAAGCTTATCTTTATTATGATTCTCACATTAGAACACTATTATAAATAGGTAGTCTTCGATATGGAAATAAGACATAGGTTTTGAAATGAATTGTTAGATACTGGAAGAATTTTAAGATATGCAGTACGAAAGAAAGTTACTATTTCGATATTTACAATTTTTGTGGCTCGGGATTGATGATTGCAGTGTCTTAAGGTTTTTAGTTAATTTATGTAAGTAGTTTACATTTTCTTTTGATTTATCTCATTTGTTGTTCTGTAAATATTTTTCAATTCGTTATTCTGTTATTCGTTCGTGATTCTTGTTTAGTTATCTGTATCAATCTTCCTGATAAGTCAAATTTGAGCTTTTGATTCAGGTCCTACGAACTATACAAGCTGTGTATCGAATCTTATGTGGCGGGAATTAATTAGCCGTCTCTTGTTATTGACTTGTTATCGACTGATGTGAACTGTGAATCTGAACTTGTGATCGCGCTGCTATTAAGCAGTCACGGCTTGTTATAGTGTCCCGTAGTGCCTGATATTATTTTCGTGATTATTTGACTATTTTATTGATCTTTGAACCATCGCTTTTTTTGGAATAAATCTACTTACTGAGCATTGTTCCGCTTACTCCTTTCATTTTCTCTTTGCAAACAACAAAGTTAGATCGGGGTTTACAGGACTAGAAATCACTTGACTAGAGCTAAAAGTTTGAGTGGATTTATTGAGAATTATGATTATTATTATTATTTTTGGAGAACTCTAATGTAATTGAAGTTTTAATACTTATTTTTGGGACTGTAGAAGTTCTGAATTATTTATTGATTAATGGATTATAACTTGTTTTATAGAGAGATTTGAGTCTTACCGGTTTAGAAGGACTTGTCTTTCTAAGCGTGTAACGATCTCGTCCTGAATTTAATGAGTTAAATTTCAGGACATGATAAGTTGGTATAAGAGCTATAGGTTTATCGATCAACAAGACCTGAGTAATAGGTTTGACAATTAATAACATCTAGGTAATGGGAAGCTATGTTTACAATAGAATAATCTCGTATATTTTATGCAAATCTGTTAGTATGAGGATTATAATATCGGTATAATGGCTTGACTTTCAACTTACTAGGAAGATTGTGGAAGCGAGGCTAGTACTAAGTAGGTTGTTGACCATAATTTTGAAAACCTTGTGGTGCTCATGGTATTTATAAGTATATAATAAATAGATGCTAAGACGTTGAGCCATACTAATGTATTTTAGTGACTAAATTTGATCGGCCTAATTTTGATGATGAATTTAAAGTTTATTTTGGAGTATCTTTGTCGTTAATGATTGTGATGGAGTTCATTTATAGACCTTGAAATTCTAAGTTGATTAACTCATTTTTTGGTTACCTTATTCAAAAATGTAGACTGAGAAAATCGTGAAAGTTAGGATTGATCATTTGATTTGGGTTGATCTGAATATTAAATCTTCCTTGAGTATAAAAGTATGTTATGGAATATTTGGACTTTATATGTCTTTCTTTATTATAAAATCGAAATTGACTACGATGGGGAGTTATCTTAATAAGATATCTAAATTTTGAGACTATATGTTATTCAAAGAGGTGGTATGGCAATCAAATGACTGAATCTATCGGTGTTGATCCTAGATGTGAGTTTTGAGGATGAAATTTTTGTAAAAAAGGAAGGATGTAATACCCCTACTCTATGTGAGTATAAAACAAATTAAGAATTGTTAAATAATGATCAATTAACGATAATTATATTGTATTTCGAAGCAATTAAAATCGTATATAATTTGAAATATATTAAATGTGATATAGAAACATCTAAATATGCAAGCCCAACCCCAACTTAGGCCATGTTGCAATATTATATGGTTCACTTCCCAACTTAGGCCATGCTGTAATGTTAGCTTTTGGTAGAATTTAAGCTTTGTGGCAGAAAGATGCTAAACAAACTAATATTATTATAAGTCATACCCAACCCCAATGCAACCCATGTTGATTACCACGTTTTTCCTGCAAAGCAAAACCAAATGGTCGTCAGAGCACTTGATTATAAAATAGCCAATAACGCCCAATCTACAAGCATATAAAGCTATTAGAATTCTCTTCTCCACGCAACTCTCAAACGTTTCTCTTCATAAAACATTACGAAAGCGGGAAATTTTAGTCTCGTACGTGAGTAGCTTGCAACCCATTTTTGTTACAGTAAGCTTTAGACTTCACAATCTGTTCTTTTGCTAAGGAGTTATACCATTGTTTTTAGTATTAGGAACGAGAAACAGTTCTGGTTTTATGGAAATAAAATGAGATGATTGAGGTTTTAATAGAAATATTTTATCGTGATACAAATTTATAGAATAAAGATATTAAGATTTTGATCAGACTTGAAATTGAAGTAAGTGAGATTCCTTCATCGTGTCTTATTCTCCCTATTATTATCCCGAATGACTACTACTCGTATCTGTCCCGAATGACTACTACTCGTATCTGTCTATTAATCCTATCCTCCCTTCTTTCGTATTGATTTCTTGTTAGTTTTCTATTCAGCTAGTTGATCTTATACGTTTATTTCGGAATAAATAAGATCTAGTATCACTGTCGTTTTGGTTTCGGCTCACTGTCATTATATTTAGATAAATCCATGAGAGCTCATGACTGATTCCTTGGTAATTGGATCATCGTTCTTGGTTACTTTGGTTAATTACTACGCTCTTATATATGGTTATTCGAATGTATTATCATAATGCCACCTTACTGCATCTGGTTTGCAAGCAAAAGCTTGGTCAACAAAAATTACAGTTATATTGCATATATTTTATTCTATATCCTCAACTGGGAAACCCGAAGCTCAATGTTTGTCATCCAAACTGTTTAATTAGTTTATAATTAGTATTATATGTTTTCAACTATCAAGAAACTATTCCCTATTATTATACTACTATCATGTTTCATGTAATATGTTTGCAAGTACCCATAAATTAACCATTTGTTATTGAACGTAAAGTGTACTTGAGAAAGCTACAGACTTTATGTATTATAGATTATAAAATTTATATTGATATAATCTATGGGTTTTCTATAATTATATTTTTAATCCAAGCATTTTTGTTTAATGACTACGTTATCATAAAAGTTATATGATGCCTTAAATAGTTTTAGAGCTACTTATACTTCAAATGTACATATTTATGTGTTACATATTCTTTTAACTTAATTTATATGACATATTCTTTTAACTTAATTTACTCTAAATGCATTTACATATGTATATATATATTCTTTCCAGTATTTTTGCATTATATTTCTAACCCAACCAAAAATAAATTAAAAGCTTTAAGACCAAGGCACCTTTTAACGTCTTTTTGTAAATAAGAATATTTTCACTTAGAGAATAATTTACCTTCCAAAAGTTAAGTTTGATCTTATTACCATTTGCAAAAATCTACATAATGCTTGCACCCAAAATGATTTTATGACCATATGTTCAAATACCATATTTAAGAATCGTTCAATTACTTGGTAAATTAACGTTATCCGATTAGTGATCTAATTTACTATTTACTATCATTCCATCTTACGATATTATATTTTCGATATAAATAGAGCCTCGTCCTCTTGAATGTAAGATTTGCATACCTGTTCCGTTCAGCCAAAAAGTAATGTCAATAGTATTCTTACTTGTATATTGATGGTTATCTCCACTTCACAATTATTTAATCTTATCTTTATTATGATTCTCACATTAGAAGACTATTATAACTAGGTATTCCTCGATATGGAAATAAGACATAGGTGTTGAAATGAATTGTTAGCTACTGAAAGAATTTTAAGATATGTAGTACGAAAGAAAGTTATTATTTCGATATTTACAATTCTTGTGGCTCAGGATTGGTGATTGTAGTGTCTTAAGGATTTTAGTTAATTTATGTAAGTAGTTTATATTTTCTTTTGATTTACCTCATTTGTTGTTCTGCAAATATCTTTATGTTCATTATTCTGTTATTTGTTTGTGATTCTTGTTCAGTTATCTATATCGATCCACTTGATAAGTCAAATTTGAGTCTTTGATTCAGGTCCTAGGAACTATACAAGTTGTGTATCGAATCTTATGCGGCGGGAGTTAATTAGTCGTCTCTTGTTATTGACTTGTTATCGATTGATGTGAACTGTGAATCTGAACTTGTGATCAATCTGCTATTAAGCAATCACGACTTGTTATAGGGTCCCGTAATGTCTGATATTATTTTTGTGATTATTTGACTATTTTATTGATCTTTGAACCATCACTTTTTTCGGGATAAATCTACTTACTGAGCATTGTTCCGCTCACTCCTTTCATTTTCTCTTTGCATACAACAAAGTTAGATCGGGGTTTACCGAGTTAGAAATCACTTGACCAGAGCTAAAGATTCGAGTGGATTTAGTGAGAATTATGATTATTATTATTTTTGGAGAACTCTAATATAATTAAAGTTTTAATACTTATTTTTAGGACTGTAGAAGCTCTGGATTATTTATTGACTAATGGATTATAGCTTGTTTTATCGAGAGATTTTGAGTCTTGCGGCCTTAGGAGAACATGTCTTTCTAGACTTGCGGCGGTCTCATCCCAGATTTATCGTGTTAAATTTCGGGGCGTGATAATTGATGTCGAGTAAATTGGTTCGCTCGAATTCAACATCAGCAATGAAGAAACAATTGACTTGTAACTATTACAGCACGTGCTGAAATTACAACATTTGCTGAAATCATTTGCTTTAAGTTGAGTTGGTAACAAGTATTTACCCGGAGCAAGACCCAAGACACCAGTTATGTTTTTGTCAACATCAATAACATACTCAGCACAACCAAATGTAAAAATTTTCCCGATCATATCATCATTACTGGTTGCTATATATTCTGACGCCATAATACCCTGTGAAAAGTTGTGGTCGGCATAGCTTACATTGTATCTGCAACTATTATGACGACCTCTATTGCATCCTTGAATAGCCGAATTGTTCTTGTCACAGCCATCTTCTTGTCAACAACCAATTCTACGGAACGAATGTGATTTTCATGAATCATAGGTTCTTCATATCCCAGCATCACTCCTGTAATGCCACCACCCTAGCTCGGATCCTGTGTCTAGAATCATAATACCTTGATTTCCAAATAGTCCAAGTTGAAGAAGACTGGCGAGTGGACCATGTAAGAAAGAGTACACATCAGTAAAGATACCTTTAGATGAAACATCTAATTCTGGATTAGGAGTGGCTAAAGTCGACAAGATAAGAGATCTAAAATCCGCAAAAGTGGATTTTATAAACACATTTGAATGATAGGTTACGATGGAATTTGGAGATGTCGGTATAATGGAGGTATTCAAATTAGGTGTTTCTGTGCTCATGAACTTTTCTGTGTTTAATCTAGTGTTGGTGGTATTCAGTACGGAATACAAGCAAGAGCACGAGGATACCAAGATTAGAAACATAAAATACATATTAAGAGATGCCATTTTTTGCATTTTTTTTATTCAAGGAATTTTCTGAGGTTTATGTCATCTATGCAGGCTTATATATAGCTAAATTTTATGTTTTTTTAACATCTACCCAACGCTACTTGCACCACCACTTCAAGATGCATAATTATAGAGAAGATAGCCTTTTGGAATAGAAGACCACAACTCATTCTATTGCAGTATGGTTGTTAAATACAAGTACAACAGTGAAAATGATAAACAACTACAACAAATATTCCCTGAACCAAGGGATAAGAAACAATTTGACTTAGTCTTGATATTCACAGTTAGCATATTCACGTGAGTGGATTTGACTTAGTCCTAATATGCCCCTGCAAGAGGGCAGAGCCACGCCCCAACCCGACCTATAGAGATTAGACTATGGAGTGATCTAGACATTCAAGTCATTTCACGTACTTAATCGTTCATGAAGGTTTAACACTTATCATTTAGCCTAAACTCCACAAATTCTCCGGGAAAACCGGCAGCATAACGGCTGTAATTAGGCTCTTTAGTTTGACCTAATTTTCTAAACGCCTCGAAACTTTCAATCTCAAATTCATTTCTAACTAAGATTGCTATTTATCACCAATCGAAACGCCTACTAGTTATCTCGAAGTCTCATTTGATTAACAACCTAGCGTGATACTATGTCTCGTTCGTTTGTTAATCCTTGTTACAAAAGTACCTGTTGATCTTAGCCTACCAATGAGTACCTGCTTAAGATTGGTTAGATTTATTTTACTTAATCCTTACCTAATACTTCATAAGCCTGTGATAGATACTAACTAGTAGCGATAGCAAAAACGACCACAAGAGTGCCTAACTAGTTATGATCAGTACAAGCCAAAATTAGACCCCAAATTACAACGAGGGTCATTTATAACGCAACAACAAACGACATAAGAAATAGTCTTCAAGCAACATATTGTTCACAAAATGGCCATAGTCAAGTAAGGCACGTAGGGTAAGCAATCATTCCAAGGAATCATCATTAGGCACGTTGTCCTCGGGTACCTGTTTCTGGCCTTCTTCACCTGAGATGATAAAAAAGGGTGAGTCCTTATGAACTCAGCAAGGGGGAACGAGAAATAAGTTTTGAAACTCATTTTCCGGCTCAACTTATGAAAACCCTTTGCAAGCATGACATGTATCACAAGTAAGTACATAACGTAATATAATAGTAAAAGAACTCAATTACCCGTCTTTCCTCCCGAGGTCCTCTAGAAACCAAGCGAGAGTACTTATACATATAGTGAAAAGGATATGGTAAGCCTTTGTTCTCAGTTCATTTTCAGTATCAGTTGTTGCGGCCGACTTCAAATCATCCCCTTATCACGCCAATGGGTGTACTCCAGATGTACCCCGAAATGCTACGACCCAACTCTCCGAGGAAGTCTAGCCCCCAAGCGAGAGAGGGAATTGGACAATGGTAGTCACGGTTGCACCGGCAAGCCCGATGCCGCCCGGTGTGTGTGAACGCTACCACACCAGAATGAAAGGTTGCAACCTTGTATGCAATGCACAATTATGACATTTAATATATCACATTAAGAGGACAACAAAGTAGGTTGCCTCCAAGCAGTCATGAGATTGCACATTAACAAGTAAACACGTGAGGCACGATACGACAGGTAATTTCACTTGTAAAACAAATGGAGTTATATGAATATTAAACGGGCAGCCATGTAACGCATGTAAATCAAGTTATATAACTCATTTCAAAGTTCACGTAATCAAATAATAAGATTATACAACGTGCAACGACATCTACGTGAGACCGGGGGCAAGAAATGCCTACTTGTCAACATGTAATCATCGGAATCACATTTAGGGCTATAAGGGCAACTACAGACAGCCTACTAATCATATAATTTAACATGATATCCATAGGATCAACACTTAACGAGTTTTCCTAGTCATTAGGGTTTCAATTCGTGCTCACCCGTGCGATCAAGCCCTAAGTTGTCACGTAATTAAACTCAAGCCATGCATCGATTAATTAAAACACCCTCAAGAATTCAAAACATTTCACACCACATCCAAGTGCCACAATCCCAAGCGTTTAATACAACAAGAGAAGTTACAATAATTTTCAAAGCATATCACTAGACGAAGACCTCTCTGCAATGGACTGTTTTCTCACAATCATTGAGACAAGCAAACAATCTCCAATTCTAGTGAACAAGATTTCAAATTAAATCTTAAGGAGTGAACTAAATTCAGAAACAAACCTCGCATCATTTGGAGTTCAGGTTCAAGAGTTATAGCCAAAACCGTGAGACTACGCAAAACTGTCCAGATTTGCACACATTTCAATACTTGTCGTTTTTTAGGGCCTTAGGGTCAGATTTAGCCTTAGTCCATTTCTGACAAAAATGTCCAGAACTAAAACATCTATCAGCATACCAAATTTCATGCATTTTAGATATCATTTACTAAGTCAAAACTCGTTTGTTCTACAAGGACAGTGAATCTATCAAAACCTGCTTCATTTTCCCAGATTTTCTAGATTTGGACACATTTCGATGTTTTGTCATTTTGAGGACCTTAGAGTCAAAATTAGCTTTGGCCTATTTCTATGAAAAATGCTCAGAACTGGAAAAACTAGTCACATACAAAATTTCACACATTTTCAACATCATTTACCTGGTCAAAATCACTTTGCTCCAACAAGTCAGAAGACTACCAAATACGCGATTACACCTATCTTCACATTCTAGCCAAATATCTTGCCATGCATGTTTACCCAAAGCTCATGTACACACATATATCACAAGTACAGAGGTAAAAATAGACATTCAAGGGCATGCAAGTGGTTTTTAAAAGCTTTTCAAGAAGTTTTAGCCCTCACCTTAGCAAGACAACAAGAAGATGCACAAGACTCTTGATGATGCACAAGGTTGACTCTTCTCCTTGCTTAGCCGAGAGACAACTTGAGATTTCTCTAATTTCTAGCTTAGTAACCAAGTCCTTAGTATGTGCAAATGGCTAGAACAAAAAGAAAATGAAATGGAAGCTTATCAAACATACCTAGGCCGAATGAAGGTTCTAAGGGCTTGCATGTGTGTTTCTTTACATTCTAGCTTGCTTGGTTGAGCTCCTTAGCAATTTGCATGTCTTGAAGAACCTTAGGATGAAGAACTTAAGCCATGGAGAGTTGGATTTTAGCTAGGGCCGAGAGAGAGAGAGAAGGAATGAGAGAGTGAGAGAAAATGTGAGAAAGAAAGAATGAATGAAAGAAAAATGAAAGCTTTGAGGAATATGATGCTTGTGTCGGCCTAGGGCCTTGCGAAATTTAGAATTGTGTCTTCAAGGAGCATAATTTGAAGTGTCTAGCATAGGCAATTGGAGTATGTCAAGAATATGGAGCTTTGGGTAGAGTTTTGAGCCTTTTTTTTTTTATATGCTTGTGTCATAAAATTGTCATAGAATGTCTAGGTGTAGATTTTGAAATTGAAATGCATGCACAAAAGCTCCATGTGGTCGGCCAAGCTTGTGTTCAAATCTGAATTTTTTGTCTTGGTTGAGCATTATTTGATTGTGTGTTTGGGAAGTGCAAAAGAATAAAGAATAAAGAATAAAGAATAAAGAATGCTTAGCTTTTTGTGCAATTTCGTCTTCTAGTGAGTTGAATAAGCATTTTAATATTAGTTAGTGGAGTTTGTATGATTAATTAATGATCTAGTGCTTCGTGTAAGATGCTTTCTTGATTAACGTGCGGGCACGCTTTCCTAAGTTTAGGGCACGCACTACGAGGTAAGGCACGATCTACGAGACGAATGCACGTTTCCTAAGTAAATGCACGCAATCCTAAATAAATGCACGTAATTCAATGCAAGGCACACAGAACGAAACACGACTTTTAAACCTAAGTCAAGGCACGTAAATCTAGGTTAAGGCACACGAAATGAGGTATCGCATGCAAATCGAAGTCGGGCACGTAAGTCGAGAATTAGGGCACATAATTCTAGGTCAAAGCACAAATGACGAGGCATGCACGAAAACCAAGACATGGCACATAATCCAAGGTCAGTCATATAATTCTAGGTCTAAGGCACGCAGATCGAGGTAACACACGTTATTCGGGGTCGGACCTCACAAGCGGAGCCATCGGTGACACCCATCTTGGACCGTAACAAGGCAAACCGTGACTTTGGGAGAGCTTTCGTAAGGATATCTGCAATCTGTTTATGCGTAGAGATGTGTAAAACGTGCAAGGAACCAGCAGCAACTTGATCACGAACAAAGTGATAGTCTAAGGCAAGATGTTTCATTCTAGAATGAAACATAGGGTTGGCGCAGAAGAATGTGGCTCCAATATTGTCACAAAACAGACGAGGCACAGAGGGTGGAGAAAAATGCAGCTCACGAAGTAAATTCGTTAACCAACAGAGCTCAGCAAAGGTGGCAGCGACGGAACGGTACTCAGCTTCGGTAGAACTACGAGTGACTGTTCTTTGCTTTCTAGAGCACCAAGAGACTGGACTGTTACCAAGAAACACCATGTAAGCAGAGATTGATGTATAATCATCTCTGTTTCTAGTCCAGTCTGCATCAAAATATGTAGTGAGAGATAGAGTCGGCGACTTAGAAATGCGAATGCCAAAATGAATAGTGTTCTTTAAGTAACGCAAGAGCCGTTTTGCAGCTGTCTAATATGGAAGACGAGAACAGTGCATAAATTGTGCCAACCTATTCACCACATATGCGATGTTTGGGCGAGTGAGTGACAAATATTGTAGTCCACCGACTAAACTCTGATAAGTTGTTCACTAAGCAAGAGGCTCCCCAACCGATAAGGTGAGTGACGAGAAAGAGCTAACTAGTGTAACAGAATCCTTAGCCCCAGCCATGTTAAATTTCTCTAGCAAGTCACGTACATACTTACTCTAAGAAAGAAAAAGTCCAGTGCTGCAAGGTAAAGCCTCAACGCTTAGAAAATATGAAATAGCCCCAAGGTCTTTGAGAGAAAATTTTTGAGACAGAGCAGTAATAATATGCTTAGTGAACTCAATTGAATTGCTCATGACTAGTAGATCATCCATATACACCAATATATAAGCAATCCGTGATTGAGCAGTATACACGAAGAGAGAAGCATCGGACTTGGTGTTAACAAAGCCGAGTGATAGAATAAAATTACGCAGCTCATTGAACCAAGTGTGAGGGGCCTGTTTCAGGCCATAAAGAGATTTGAGCAATTTGCAGACATGTTGAGGTCGAGAAAAGTCAATAAATCCCAGCGGTTGAGCCACTAACACGTCCTCCGTAAGAAAACCATGGAGGAACGCGTTATTAACATCCAGTTGATTGATCGACCAGCCAAGAGAAACTGCAATAGTTAGCACCAATCGCATTGTTGAAGTCTTAACAACAAGACTGAATGTCTCATTGAAATCTATCCCTGGTCGTTGATTAAACCCTTTCGCCACAAGGCGAGTTTTGTACCGAGAAACACTGCCATCCGAATTCCATTTGACTCGAAATACCCACTTACATCCAATCACTTTATGATGGGGTTCACAAGGAATAAGGACCCATGTAGAATTGCGGTGAAGTGCTGCTAACTCATCATGCATGTCCATTCTTCAGATTTAAGAGCCTGATGAACATTAGAGGGATCTAAACTGCAAGGTAAATGATGTCTAGTAGCTGTAAGGGTGATGAGGTGTTTGGGGCAGTGAATATTGTTTTTAGAACGTGTTTGCATATGAGACGAAGGCAGAGGCACATCAGTTGCAGTAGGAGACAGCACAGGAATTACTCGCGTGTTTGCGGGCTGCTGCTCAACAAGCTCAATTTTGGGCACCATAGTGGTAGATTGGGGCACGACACTGTGGCAAAAGTCATTTGGAGAAGAGACAAGAGTAACGCAAGGCAGTGGAACATGACATGCATAGGGACTCTTAAAGAGCTATCTAAAACGTTAGACAAGTGATTGGAGGAGTCGAGAGGCACGACTAGTGGAGTGATATCGGGAGCTAAATATTGTTGTCTAGTGGCAGACTCATGAAGAGACTTTGGGATGGACACAAAAGGAAGGGACCATGTGTTGACTATTAAAGAGTCAATAGAGCTAGAAGACCTACTCGTAGATTTAGAAGGGAATTGGCTTTCATCGAATCGGACATGACGGGAGTAATAGTATTTGTGTGCAATAGGTTCGAAGCAAATAAAAGAATCATGAGTATTAGAATAGCCGAGAAAAATCCAGGCCCGAGATCGACATTCTAATTTGTGTTTGGCATAGGGCCGAAGCCACGGATAGCACAAACATCCAAAAGTTCTTAATTTGGCATAATTTGGTTCTTTATTAAACAGAGTTTGGAAAGGTGTTTGACCCTTTAGAGTATAAGTAGACAATCTATTTATGAGAAAAATAGCCGTTTGAAATGCAAAGGACCAAAATGATAGAGGGAGGGAGGCGCGATGCAATAGTGCAAGGCCACACTCCACAATGTGATGATGACGTCTCTCTACAATCGAAATGTGTTCAGGCGTGTATGGGGGTGAGACAAGGTGTTGAATTCCATGGTGCGCAAATGCAGGTTTGAGTCCATGATATTCAGTTCCCCCGTCAGAATATATAGTAGCGATTTTAGTGTTAAAGTTATTTTCGACCATCAATTTGAAATGACTAAAAATACTAACCACATAATATTTTAAGGACAAGGGAAAAAGGCAAGAATATTTGGTAAAATGATCAACAAACAATACATAGTATGAAAAACCATTTACAGAACGAACAGGAGATAGACCCATACATTCGTAAAAATTATTTCTAAAGCTCGACTAATGGAAAGACTAGACACACCAAATGGTAGCTTGTGACTCTTGCTGGTATGATAGGAATCACAAGCAGGATTATTAGAGGAAGGTGCAACAAGAACAACACCAGTGGAGGATAAGAGACTCAAAACTTTTGAAGAAGGGTGCCCCAAGTGATCATGTCATCGTTGTGCCGATGTTTGAGACCAATGTTAACTTGTTTTATTGGAGTTGTTGTGTCTAGAACAGGCTACTCATACACGTTATTCATGTTCCGCCCCGCTGCGAGAAGTGCCCTCGTGGAGAGATCCTTCACATGAAAAAATGAGGGTAAGAACTCAATAGAAGCATTATTAGAGCGACAAAATTGATTTACCGATATTAAGTTACGTTGCATGGAAGGCACACAAAGAACATTTGATAATTTAAAGGAATGAGAAGGAGAGGAAATAGTAGCAGAACCAGTGTGAGAAATGCCCAACCCCGTGCTATTACCAATGACAACATCATCGGGGCCTTCATACGGTTGACTAGGCGACAGATTATTGAAGTCACTAGTCACATGATGTGAAGCTCCACTGTCGAGAAGCCAGCCATATTGAGGAGATGAGGTAGCAGCATTGGCAATTGGTGTGGCAGAAGAAAGAAGCACACGTTTAGCAGTATAACACTGTCGGGCTGGATGGCCCTTTTTAACGCAGAATTGGCAGACAACCAAAGGCTTGGACTGTGCAGCGTTATCACCATTAGAGCACCTCTGATTAGTTTGGCTTGGCTATGATTTTTGAACAAAATTGTTCCTGTTCGAAGAGGCAGACTTCTTGGAGCTATTAGAATTATATTTAGCAGCATTGGCAGTAATAACAGGTACATCACCAAGAATACCAGAAGCTCTCATGTCTTCACGCTTAAGAAATGACTTATACTCAATTAACTTGTCACTCAACTCATCAAAGGAGATAAGCTTGTCACGGGCTCTAACAGCAGCAAAGAGTTCTTTAAATGTTGGACCAACACCAATCAATGTGTGCGTAATAAGATACTGCTCAAGAATAGGGGATCCCACAAGGGATAATTCATCGGCAATGCCCCGAACTTGAGCTAAGTATTCAGTGACGGGTTGATTGCCACGAGAGAGAAAGGTTAACTGTTCAGCAAGTCCCATGATGCGGGACGATGACGGATTCGCATAGTTCTTAGCAAGACGTTTCCACGCTGCAGCAGAGGTAGAACACGAACGAACTATCGGGACAATGTTGTGATTTAAGGAGCCAATAATTCCTAGAAGAATAAGCTTGTCCTGCCGCATCCAGAATTGATATGCAGGATTATGAGATGTCTTGTCACCAACGGTAATGGTGGAAAGAGCACAAAGAATGGTGCCATCAATATATCCAACAAGATCATAGCCATACAAGAAGGCATCGAACTGAGTTTTCCAAGAATAGTAGTTTGACGAGGTCAGTTTAAGTGGCAATTGATTCGCCACATTGATAGTGACAAGTTGAGGGGTTGCAGTGGAGTCAGCACCAATTTGAGAAGAATAGGGTGTGGTGATGACTGCACCATCAGTAGCCATTGGAGAAAAGAGGAAGGAAATAAGAAGATATGCGCAGCAGAGAATAGATCGAACTCGTGAGAGTTTTAACCAATTGATACCATATAGAGAAGATAGCCTTTTGGAATAGAAGACCACAGCTCATTCTATTGCAGTATGCTTGTTAAATACAAGTACAACAGTGAAAAGGATAAGCAACAACAACAAATATTCCCTGAACCAAGGGATAAGAAACAATTTGACTTAGTCCTGATATACACAGCTAGCATATTCACGTGAATGGATTTGACTTAGTCCTAATAAATGATCAAACTACTGTCACCACTCAAGATGCATGATCAAACTACTATGACCACTATTTCAAGATGATAAAACTACTATTTTGACTTCTACTTTACTTTTACGAGATTTCGCGTCAATTAGTAATTGACGAACCTTATACTCGTGTTTAATATCTACTCTTAAACTACTACTTTTTCAACCTCAAATTCTAACTCTACTACTTGTACTGATTGCCTTAGGGGACATACGAACAAGTATAGATAAGATATATGTTATTTTGCCTGTAATTATACCCGTCATTGAAGAAATACTTTTTTTTTTGTTAAAATATTATTAACCATTCCTCATATATATATATATATATATATATATGAGGAATGGTTAATATATACCCGTCATTGAAGAAATGCTTTTTTTTTGTTAAAATATTATTAACCATTCCTCATATATATATATATAATGTCTTGGCCCATTCTTTTAATCCCCATCTTAAATTGAATGGAGTAAAACTCTTAAGCAAATTAATGTTTCGATGAGCTAATAGAGAAAGGCAAGAATATGAATTAAAATTAAGGTTACATGCAATAAGTTATTAGATTAGTTTTATCACAAAATGGTCATGCTTTTTTGCTTCGACAGGCCTTCTCTGTTTTTCTTTTTCGGTTCATTCCTTCGACCGATCATCTTGGTGAATTATCCGCACATATAAACTTAGATAAAGAAAAATATTATTTTAACAGAAAAAAGCTATTTTAGTCCCTAAAAGATGAGTATGCAACACGTACTTGTGAATTTGGAAATCTCTCTGCACAAGTCCCTACACTTTAATTTGTTTTGTAACTTTCATGGGAAAAGAATAATTTACTAAAATACAATTTTATCAGTGGCTTGTGGTCAAAGATTGTTTGAGAATAATCTTATTTTTCAGAGACTAAAATGGAATTTTCCCTTATTTTACCATCTCAAGAGGTACCAGAATCAGTCGGGGGGACCTGGGGGTATCGTCCAAATCATCGGTCCGGTATTAGATGTCGCCTTTCCGCCGGGTAAGATGCCTAATATTTATAACGCTCTGGTAGTTAAAGGTCAGTGCATGCTCTAATTGTATGGTTCTCTGTATGTGCGCGAAAGGTTACAAAATCTATTCATATGTAACATCCTTTTATGTGACGTAATATTAACTTAAACCACCCTTTAAATTAAAAAACATTTCAAGAGGTAGAATTCGTCATTTGTATGTGATATAGTATTAGCAAAAAAAGAATATTATATACCACCTTTTAAATCAAAAAACATATCTAGAGGTAGAATTCGTCTCCAACACTACCTTCCAGCCTCCTGATATAATGGAACGTGAAGTGCTTGCTTTGCAAATTTTTGATTGCAATCATCCAATCACAATCTTTACAGTTTTCAGATTAAACTGGACTCGAAAACCAACATTTTCATTAGGCTATTCTAACCCTGTGTTCCAGATGAGTACTTCAATCACAGATGACAACAATAGACCACAATATGTTGCTAAATCGACTCATGAATCCTTTGTCAATGGCTACCCTCATCCACCACCACGTAACCATCGCACCTCTCATCCCAACCCTGCTGTTGCCCGTGCTTGCACTGCATACCCTTCTGCTGTCAATGGCACGGTTCATGAATCCTTTTCAAGTATCGTTGTTTTACAAGACGAAATATCTCTCAGGGACAACTATTAATTCATCGGTTCATCAGCGCGAAAAACCAAACGTTGTTCACTGTAAGTACATATGTTTTATCTCAGCACGTTAACAGTACCACAACAAGCTTCATTGATTTGGATATAGCTCATGGAATAGTTGTTTTTGATGTGAGGTGAAGTGCTACCATTCGTTATGGTGCCACTATATTCGATTTGAGCAAAATAATGGGAAAATGTTGGGAGAGCCAATGCCATGTATTATTCCCAAGGCTAAGGCCTCCTCATGTGGGCAGTAGATATATTATGCTTCCCCAAATCCGATTGATAAGTACTTGTGGCTATGAAGCATATTTCTATTTAGTGACACTGATTTTTATTTAGAATTTTATCCAGCAAGGACACTTAGATCAAGTTTCTTAAAATTTCGAGTGATATATGGTCTTAAATTTGTTCATCTTTCACTTATTTTTCTTCTTTGGTTCTTTTTTTTTTTTTTTTTTGTCCTTTGGTTGGTTGAATTAGTTTGAGTTAGAAATTGTCTATAGTTTATACATGCATATGTGCTGTTAGAGGTGGTAATTGGGCCGGGTCGACACAGACCCAGTTCAACCCAACACAAGAAAATTCGAGCCCAATCTAACTCGAATGAAAGTGAGTTCGACTCGGCTCAACCCACAATATATAAGTGGGTCGATGTGGATCATATATTTTTGGACCCAACCCATTTGTGCCCAAGCCCAACCTAGCTCAAACCCAATTTTGAGTCAAGATAAAGCTCATATTGAGATTATAATTTGTACATGTAATTTTTTTTATAAATAGTTAGTGTATTCAACTTCATTTTACTACAAAACTATATATTTATTTTACTACCTATTATCTCTTTATTTTACTACAAGAGAATACACAATATTTATGGATATGCGGGAAGAAAATCCTTCACAACGATTACGTTCAAATGTTTGGAATCATTTTGCTTACTTTGAAAAACATGGGTATGTAATTTGTAACTATTGTGAACGTAAATATATATTTCGTCGTCAATTTAGAACTGTAATGCTTGTAAGACATCTTGTATCTCAACACTCAAATGTTCTAAATTATTTTAATCCTCAACCACCGCCACCGCCACCAACAGGCGCAGCACCCGCCCAAGGAGCATAATAAAATGGAGAACTTCTCCACCAACTTTCTTCAAGCATTTATGTAATGTTCTTTTTTTTATGTTTATTAGTAACGTATCTGTGTCTCGTGAACTTGTAGTTTGTTAAGTAATATCTTATCATTTATATTAATATTATCAATCAACTATGTCTTGTTAATTATTAAATTATTTTTTTTATAAAAAAAGGTTAAGTTTAAACTTTTTTTTGTTATTAATCCAACTATCAAAATTCATAACACACTAATAAATATTATTAAAAAAAGATGGACTGGCCTAGCCCAGTTCGCGACTCGTGATAGCGGGCTTGTGGGCCGAGCTGGATCCTATATTTCAAGAATTGAGCTCATCCCAACTCAACCAACTAAACATATATGCTGAGCCGGACTCATTTTTTTTAACTCACGATTTGGTCAGACCGTGTCATATCGTGTTGGGTTGGCCCATTTATCAGCTCTATGTGCTGCTACAAAAAGGGTACACACTATTCATATTTTACTTTTAAAAATCAGGTGTTATTCGTGTTATCTCTCACTAAATTGAGAGTAATGTTGGTGAATGGTTAGGTTGAAGTAGTATGTAAAATAAGATGGGAGAGCTTATAAAACGTCCATGGGGACTATACTCCTCTCTCTTTGGCGGGTGAAACACACGCCAGTGTGGATCCTATGGGCTGAATGTTCAGGACATTTGCAAGACTTTTCAAAATAAGATTAAAAAAAGAAAATGTAGAAAATTGAGATAATATTTAAGTAGAAAACCTTCAAATAAATTTGAGGTAAAAATAACATGCTAATATAGAAATACTTCACTATTCCTAAAATATTTTACAATACCTTCCTCTTGAAAATACAAGTAGGAAATGAATACACAAGATAAACTATGATTTTCTCTCCGAAATATTGAGATGCTTCAGTTATTATAATGGAATGATGTAGAAGATTCATAATAATTAGATCTAGCTAATTACTCCTTTTTCATAGTTGTGCAAAAGGGAGGTTGGTGAAATTTTGACAATTATTTTACAGACCTATGAGCATAGCTGCTTTTTTTTATTTATTCTTTTCCATGTCCGGTAGGCCACATGCAACATTAACATCAGTCACGTACAGCATGCCAACCATGCATTTGTACATTTCACTGGAAAAGGTTATCTTTATTTTCACAAGTAATTTATAAATAAACATTAATGTGAATTTAAGTTTAAGTTATAACTCTTGTTTATCATTTTAGATTCTTGAATTTAAGATTTAAAATAATTATTTTATACTTACAATACCAGAACACTAATCACACTTACATACTTGAAAATTTGAACTTCAAGGCTACAGATTTAGATCGAAATTATAATGACATCCCTGTATATTAGTGTTAGAATGATCCCACCCGATTAAAAATATAGTTTGTATGCATGTCATTCGCATTTGCGAAGTTGTGAGAGATTATCTGAAGTAGGTGAAAACACAACAGGAGATGCAATAAAAGTTCACAAACTACATATTACATACGTGTTAAACCATCAAACACCCTAGGCAAGAAGCCCCATGTTCGTAGGATCATATTTATTCAAAGATAAAGATGCAAACTAAGAGAAAGGATCACATAGCAACCATGGATGTTTTCCAAATCCTTGAAAACACTAACAAGGCTTGGTACAGAAACAACGGCGACGTAATCCCCTACAATCACCTCCATGAAAGCCTTCTGTCTTGCAGACATTGGCACAGTTGGTCTCACTCAAACACGTCCCTTTGAACCGATGACTCGGTGTTTCACATGTCCTTGCCTCTACCATCACCGGACTTATCTCTGCAAAAGCATCAAGAATGAATAGAACGTTAAAGTTAATAAAGATATATATATATATATATATATATATATATATATATATATATATATATATTTTTTTTTTGTAATTGTACTAGAACAAAAGTTAAATAAACAAGGACTGTACACTTTTTTATGATTATGCAGCACTTTCCTAATCATTTCTAAAGCATGTTATAGATTTTCAGAATCTATAATTAAAATTAGAGGCGGGTTTTGAGCCGAGATCCCTTTCAGGTGGGCCCTGACGAGTTGCCTAATCTGAGCCAGGGGGAGAGGGAGGGATGATATGGCTGGGAGAAGGTGTGAGAGGGTAGGCTTCATGGCCCGGACTAGGCCCACTACACATGCTATATGGGAAATTTCAGATTTGCAAAAAGTTAAATATATGGATAATGATCAATCAAACCTATATGCACGATATTATTGTGCCTGGAAAAAGGGCATGTCACGTAGGAACAAAATCCTCCTAATTATACTGTGTGTTGCTGCTTATATCAAAAGCTTAACATGAGAACGAGGGCTAACCAGTGGCAATGACAAGCATCAGCATGAGGAAAACAGTTGCAAACAGATGCATGGAGCGCCCCATCTTCACACACACTCACACACTCGACCGATAGAGAAAGGGAGAGAAAACAGCAGGAAATACGATGTGAGGAATGGAGAGGTAGCTTGGGTGTGTTTTTATAACGTTTATTCACAATGGAAAATTAAATGATGTTTTTTTTGTTTTTTTTTTTTTGGTGTCTTGTAATTTTTAACAGCCTCCTTATTTAGGTCTTTTATTTAAAAGGAATGAACATTTGTTTTATATCACTCATTTTAGAGTAATTTTAACAAATTCTTTATTTTTTTTACATAATAAAGAGTCAAATTAGTAATTCTTTATTTCAATCACAAAATAAACGTTGGCGGGTACAACTAATGTGATAGTGTACAAAAGATCCAAAGTGTGTCATCATCCAATGTATGGTGCGTTCAGCAAGCATAAAATGACCGTTGCCGTGTTGCTTGATAGAGCTCGCTTGTTGCAGCGAGCAGAAGACAAAAGATAGCGAGATCAAAATAGAGAGTATTTTAAAGGAATTTTCATTTTGAAAGTCCCTAATTTGGGAACTAGAGTTGACTCCCTTTTTAAAGTTAAAAGTTTTAAATTAATAAAATGGAAAAATGGAAAAAAAATAAAAATTCATAGTAAAAACAAAAGATAATAAATTAAAAGTAATATTAACATCATTAATGATCGTTGAAACAATGGTAACAATAATTAAAAATCAGAGAAACAAAAAAGATATATTAAAATCATGCATTGCTAGTGCTTAAAATAAAAAATATTATTGAAATAAGATTGAAGTAAGGAATTTCAAAATATTGAGAGCCACATGTTTTATTCTTCTTTAAATAAATAAAAAAAAGGAAAGACCGTCGGAGATTTTTTTTTTGTCGGAAGACTGGAGGAAATTTGCTTCTATATGGCGTGGGCCCACTTTTGTATTAAAGGCCAAAAACCGTAGAGAAGCAGAACCCCTGTTGGAGATGGACAGGAATGAAAAAGCTGCAGTGATATTTTGTTCTGTGTCATGACCAATCAATTTGTACTACGTCCACTTTTCTGCCCACCCATCTTGAATTCTTTGACGTCTCACTATTCAAATATCTTCATTAGGCTATCTTTAACGACTCTAAAATGTAAAGTTTTTTATTTTTAGATATTTTTATACTTTTTTAAAATTCTATATCTTAAAAAATAATATTATTTATAAAAAAGAGTACGTGGAGTCTACTACTTTTGGATTAAAAAATGCTAAAATAGTACTCCGCGCTCTAAAAAATTTAGCAAATTTACTAAACTTTTTAGAATCCGGAACACTATTTTGACATCTTTTAACCCAAAAATGATGGATCCCACGTACTTTTTTATAAATAGTATTACTTTTTAGGGTATAAAGCTCTAAAAAAAATACAAAAATACTCAAAAATAAAAAATTTTACATTTTAAAATCCCCCATTAAACTTGCCCTTAGTGTACAACAAAATTATTTAATAGTGCTATAAATCCTCCTGTTTCTCGTCTCCGATCACAATAACTTTCAGTACCTTGTCCTTTCTCCCATTCACTTCATTTAATTTATTTGTCCAACCATACACTGTGATTAATTAGGGTTTGTTTGGTTTAAGTTTTAAAAATTTTAAAATATTTTTTGTGTGCTTAAAAATTGAATTTAATTTGTTTGATTTGTTTTTAAAAGTATTTTTAGGTGAAAATCGAAGTTAAAAAAAAAATAATAATAAGAAGTTCTAAATTAATGTTTTTCAAAGAATACTTTTACAAAGTTATTTTTACATAATATGAATTTTTTTTTCTTTCTCAAATATACTCGTCCATATTTTAGAAAATCTAATATTACCTTTCAAAATTTTTAAAAGTCAAACATTTCTCAATATATGTCAAACAATCAACGACTTTTATTCAATAACACTTTTAACAAAAACTCTACAGCTCAAAAGCTAATTTTACAGTTAAACCAAATAAAACCTAGCTAAATGCACTTTTGAAAATAATTAAAAAATATCTCCCTAACATTTCCTTTCCTTTAATATTGCCAATTCAAACAAGCTGTTAAAGCTTTTTTTTTTTTTTTTTACATATTATAAATAGCATGCAGTATGTGTATTACCTAGCTCTTAGACTTCAACATCGATTTAGCTTGTCATCAAGCAATTGATTTGATCAGTTGCCAAAATCTGTGTTCGAACGCGTTGCTTAGCAGATGCATTAAGGTGGAATTCATTTTCAGAAGCCGTTAGGTTCAATAATCCTACGATGAGCACATCATGAAAGAGTAAGACATATGTGTCGTTGAGGAGATTGAGCGACGTCAATTCAAATTTAACATAATTAGAAAGGTTGGAGATAAAATACCATTGTCCAGTTGAAGGCCAAATGATTGGCAGTTCTTTTTATTCGAATGTTATATATGAACTTAATGTTTTTTTATGTTGGATGAACTAACATTGTTGATGTTTGGATGAAATTTGTTGGGATGAAATTTGATTTAGCATTTGAATGGTTGAAATTTTGGATTTTTTTTATGTTGTGGACATTGGGAGTATATATATTGCATAGTTTAGATTAATTTAGCACTTGAATTAGTTAAAATTTGGGAGTATATTTGTTGGTTTGGTTAGAACTAAATTGAAAATTTTCTTTTATTAGGTTTTGACGACGGTTGGAAAAAGATAGAAAATTGATTTCTGCATTTGTTTTTCTCTTTTTCTAGGTTGTGAGGGCATTAGTCAATTAGTCAATTAGCATTAAAAATATTTCTGGAAATATTTTCTCAAATTTCTGAAAATATTATATTATTGTGTTTAGTTTACACTTAATATTTTCGAGAATCTTCAACAATTTTTCAAAAAAAAAATAACACAAACTTCTTCCGATTCTCATTCATTAATCTAATTCTTCCCGTATTTCTATACTACCAAATTTACTTTGTCCTTTTCCCCTTGTCTTAGAATTGTAATCACTTATATTATTACAATTCATGATACTCATAAATCATAACCAGTATTTTGTAAAGGACTTAGAACTCAAAGAGATAGCTACGTGAAAACGAAACTGCACATTAGAGTAACGATGAGACAATGGGCCAAAAATAACAGCGGATCGCTAATTACAAAAACGAAAGAAGTTAACAACGATATGATATTGTGATGAAAACGCAGTTTGATTATGACATACCTGATTGTGAGAAAACGAAGATGTTGGATGCGCTAGGTCAAGTTGTCGAGAAGAAGAAAACGTATCAGAGAAATAGGAAATATTTTAACAGGGTAGTTTTTGTCTTTTGATATTCTCTAAAATATTTCCACAATCCTGGAATATCATATTCCCACCATCTTACATGGGAATAAAAATAGGGTAAATCATGGAATAATATATTTCCAGGAATATAATATGTTCAGAAATATTTTTTTAATCCGCAAATCAAATATGAGAATATAACATTCTTGACTTCACATTTCCAAAAATATTGTTTTAATTCACGAACCAAACGCCCCCTTATATTCTATCATATTTTGAAGAAGACTCCCAATTGGAACTATGAAGGTACCCAATCATCATATCTATATATTTTGTCCCAAAAAAAATAATCATATATATATATTATCTACCTAATTATTTTGAACTAGTGAATTTGATGTTCAATAGAAGTGTAGTTGCACTTGTGACAATAGTCCACCTTGCGATTTCGTGAGATATGACATGTCAATTTTAATTCACAAACATGCCATTTTCATTGGGCAAAAAGCACCAAACAACTCTATATTTAGATTAACGCTTCGTTTGAATGCTGTAAAATAATTTGTTGGTGAAAAATATTTACAACAAAAAATATTAATTTAAAAAATAGAATATTTTCTAATATTTGGTTGTCACACTAGGGATAGGGATAGGGATAGAGATATGGATATGGATAGAGCTATGGTCTAAGTCTATCTAAGAATTTTTCGGGGCGGGCCAAGGGGAGTGATGGGAGTGAGAGGTGTGGGTAGGGTGGAGAACGTGGAGTGAGTGAAAAATATTTTCTTCACCTCTGAAAAATGAAAACATTCTTTTTTAACTAAATATTCTTTGACCAAAAAGAATTTTCAGTTGACTAATTTTTTGATGTTATCAAACATCAAGAAATTAGAAAAATATTTGCCTCAAAAATATTTTACGGCAAACAAACAAAGCCTAAAATGCACATTTCCTCCCTATGGTGTCATAATTAGGTCATAAGCCCCCTACAGTCTATAAAATGGTGCATATTACATCTTCCTTAAAAATTCCGTCCAAGTTAATAATATTGTGCTATAAGTGTAATAAATGCGAATTGGTAAGAGACCTACTTAAATTAGCAACGTAACTAATAAGACTCGAGCTCGCAACTTCTCACATACAGAGCGTGGAGAGGGTGCACAAGTTGCCCCAAGGGTATATTGATCATTTTAACTAATTTGCTAACAGAATTAACTATAGTAAGATAGGGGTTGTTTGTTTTTTGTTTTTTTATTATTATCTAAAAGAAATCTAAATTAATATTATATGACATGCAAAGAATGTTATACTGTACTTGTTAAGAATCATCTTGAGACCTCTTATACACAAAGTGAGAACCATACCACTAGGGCGAATGCCCAGTGATGGTTGGGGGTCGTGTTCACTATTTCATAGACCATAGAGAGATTATGAACTAATTACAAACATTTATAGGGGAGTGGTACTTTTAAGGGAAAATCTCACATTTAGTCCCTATTATTTATAAAATGTCTCAATTTAGTTCTTTTTATTTAAAATATTTAAATTTAGTCTCTATTATTTTCTTAAAAATTTCAATTTCATATCTATTGTTTAAAGTTTTCAATTTCGTTCTTATTATTTTTCAAAAAATTTCAATTTCGTCTCCATTATTTTTAAAAAATTTCAAATTCGTCTCTATTGTTTCTCAAAGAATTTAAATTTAATCCTTGAATAATAAGAATAAATTTGAAACTTGAAGAAAATAATAAAGACAAAATTGAAACTTTTTAAAAATAATAAGGACGAAATTGAAACTTTTTGCAAAATAATAGGGACTAAATTAAGATTTTTTAAACAATTGGGACTAAATTGAGACATTTAGTAAATAATAAGGACTAAATATGGAATTTTCCCTACTTTTAACGATCAGGGTTAGGCGAAAAATTGTCTTGAGTAGGTGAAAACACAAGGCGATGCATTAATATCTAAGCTCACAAACATTTATTGCATACAAATTATACCATCAAACACCATGGGCAAAGAAGCTCCATGTTCGTAAGATCATATTTATTCGAGGAAAAAGATGCAAACGAAAAGAAGGATCACACACAACAACCATAGATGTTTCCAAATCCTTTAAAACACTAACAATGTTTCATACAGAAACAGCGGCGACGGAATCCCGTGCAATGACCTCCAGAAAAGCCTTTTGTCTTGCAGACATTGGCACAGTTGGTCTTACTCACACATGTCCCTTTGAACCGATAACTCCTTACCTCTACCATCATCGGACTTTGTGAAAACATCAAAAAAGGTTCAAGTTAATTGTACTACAAGAAAATTGTCAAGTGTTAAACAATAACTATACTAGTCATTTATTAGTATTCAGACATTTTGAACATCGAGTTGGAAATGAATTTACTAATGTGTGGTCTCACATGCACGTGGAATATTAGTATGCCTGGCAAAAGTGCATATCAAGTAGTAACTGATCAGCCTCCTAACTGTACTTGGGGATAAAAAAGGGATTCTGATCCTAACTATACTATGTTGTTGCTTATATCCAGTTGCTACAAAGATATGATCGATATATCATATCTTAACTCAACATACAGAGTTGTTGACCTACAACCGAGGTTTCACTCCTATTGATTTAGGAAGAGGAGTACGCTCATGTTTGAGTTTAAGATGAGAAAGAGAGCAGACCAGTGGCAATGACAAGCATCAGCATGAGGAAAACAGTTGCAAACAGATGCATGGAGTGCCCCATCTTCACACACAAGAAAAAGACACTACAAGAAAAACAAGCTGAGGCGACGGTCAAAATCCGTAGCCTAGCGGTAGCCAAATTGGGACGGGCGACGGATAGGCTACGGATTTTCGTCCGTAGTAAAAAGCCCTGTAGTCAAATTGATATTCTGTAGCCCATCCGTAGCCAATTTTAAAAATTAATTTGTATTTATTTTTTATAAGTTCCGTAGCAAAATAGTCGTAGCCCATCCGTAGTCAACTAAAATTGTGATTTTTTTTATTAATTATTAATGTCCGTAGCCAATCCGTAGTCATTTCGGTCGTAAATCGGTCGTAGCCCATGACTACGGATTAATATCCGTAGAATATCAGTAGCTACATATTCGGTATCCAATCCGTAGCCAAATTATTATTTTTTAAATTAATTATTAATGTCCATAGCAAATCCGTAGCCGTTTCAGTCGTAAATCGATCGTAACCCTCGGCTACGGATATATCGGTAGCCACATATTCGGTAGCAAATCTGTATCCCATCTGTAGCCAACTAAAATTTTGATTTTTTTAATTAATTATTAATGTCCGTAGCAAAGCCGTAGCAATTTGTCACCACATATCGGTGACCAATCCGTTGTCCAAATCCATAGCCATTTGTCCATAGAAAAACGGTGGCTAATTTTATGTGGTTATTCTGTAACCTAATAATTATTAATTATTCTGAAAATAATATGAAATGTAAAAATTAAAAAATAAAATAAATTTACACAACAAAACATAAAATTAAATATATAAAATAATATTTACATAACGCATCTTTTAAATTCATAAAAATATTAAAATATTTTGAAATTAGTTACTAAAATTGTCCAAAAAAACCAAATCCTAAATATACCATTGATGATGTTGATCGGGCTAATGTCGTGGGTGTTTTAGCCGATTAATCTCCTGCTGCAAATGCCTCACAAGTTTCATGGCTTCGTTCACTTATCGTTGCGTCTCTTGCTGTTCCTTTCCTTGGTCATCAAGTTGTTGCCTCAAGGACTCCGTTCTGGTAATGACTTGCCTGTCGACTTCTTCTTCCGAGAGTCCAACTCTAGTGTTGATAGTGGGAATAAAGGGTGTTTCCTTACCAATGTAGACTCCTTGTGAGCCGAGTCCATAGACACGCCCTTTTTTCGCCCCACCAACAGCTTGGTAGAAGATATCATCGGGATTAACGGGCGGCACCGTGGGGTCTTCTTGCGACTCAAGTTCAAGTTGCTGTAGCATCTCCTCATATCGTGACTACAAAAATAACATTTATAAATATTTAATATTCTTATACCACTTAATGTCGCATCCCAACTCGACCCCACCTAAAACCAAGTCGGGATACTACGGAATTTCGGCATTATAACATTTGTAATATAGCCCCAAACATAAAAATATAACCTGCATAACAATTATATAGCCACAACAACCAACATACAACCACAAATAAACCAAATTCACAATCCTGGGCCTCCAACTTACAACCAAAGGATATGTCGTCCGTGACAACCACTTCAACATAATCATAATGATACAATCCTCATAATGAAATACATAAGCCTAACCACCTATACATTACAAAAGAGACTTATGAAATTCAATTTTTTTAACCTTTTAAATTAAAATTAACAAGCAATTTAAAATTAACATATGCATTATATAAATTTAACAAAATTAAACAACAGTAAAAGTAATACACTGTATAAATACTTACTATCGTCTCAACAGCCTTTGGATCAGAGTACTGGATACCATCACCCTCCCTTTTACTGTGGGCGACCTTGAAAACATTAGCTCTATAGATAGGGGCGTTTATTGTCACTACCTACATTATTAAATTCATAAGTAGTAATTACTCCAAAACTAAAATATTAAGATAGACTAATTTATGCTATTAAATTTAAATAGTTAATTTTAGTTACATACCATCCTTCTCTGAACCTCACGAAATGGGGTGGCACCCATGTAGTTTATCGATTGATTTTTCTCCCTATTTTTCTTGGCCGCTTTTGATTTATCTATCCACTTTGGGTCGCGCCATTTTACTTGCATTTGCTCCCAATTTTGTAATGTCATCCACTTAGGAGGCTTGTCAAATTTACGGGCCTTAGCCAATTGGTCTTTCATTCTTTCCGCTACCTTATAATGGAAACAATGTTTGATGCGTGTCCTGTCACATGGGTGCCATTTATAATCTTTCTGCAAAGAAGAAAAAAGGTCAATGCGAACATGTGTTAATTGAATATGCATGTATAAATGTACAAGTGTATAATATAATATATATTGACTGCATTATTGTTTATAAAAATCTCAAACGAGCAAAACCATCGGTCTTTGACATCTTGCGAAATTTCTCCATAAGTAATCCAGGGTTCTGTGAATCCGTCTGCGAATATTGACTTAAAATCTTGTATCACCAAAGCAGGTACAAATCTATTAAGAAGTATATCAATTTTATAAGTTAGTGTTACTTGCATTTGCATATTCTAACTTCAAGAACTAATAACAAACAATTAAAGTAATTGTTCTACAATTTTATTGAATTGTATTTCACCCGTTATTATATAATCGAATGTGAGTACGTCTATCCTCCAACCATGTGGCGTACTGAGCGAGTGACTCGAATCCCATATGCTGCCAGTTTGTTGTGCCAGCTGCACGTGATGATGGTTCTGGCCGTTCAGTTTCATGCTCGACGTTGTTCGTGGCCGTGGCATTAACACAACAATCCTCGGTAGTCACTCGAATACCAAACAATGGGGCAGATAGTCCGGTGGAACGAACGGACGTCCCTGGAGTGCTAGGAGACTCACTATTACCTTCACCACGTGCTGCGGAGGACGAAGTTGATGGCATGCTGGATCGTGACTAATCTGTTTGCGATCTACCACCTCTAACCATGATTGTTACACAAAAAAACATAAGATACACACATATGTACAATATATTCTATAAATTAAGAGATATTATAACCATTTTTCATTATAGTTTTCGATTATCAATCGTACACTTCACATACAGTTGACATACAAAATATTGAATTTATAGGTACAAATTCTCAATCAGATAATTCATTGTCTTCGGATTCTAAGTCATTATCGGAGTCACTTTCATGATCTTCATCATCATTGTAGCCATAGTCCTCGTGTTCTTCTTCTACATCTCTAACAACATCAATGCATTCACTTGATTCAAGACAGCGCAATATGCCATGATCATGATCATCTGATTATACCAATGTCACGTTCATCTCATCGAACTGAAAAGCCAATTGTTCATCTGTATCATTATCATCATTGTTCATGCACACATCAAATTGGTTCCTTGATCTTATCTTGCATATAGCCGACCAAGCTGCCCGTTCTTTCTTAGCACCAGGATACCTGACGTAGTATGCTTGATGTGTATGCCCTGCTAAAACAAAGGGGTCATACTTTGGGTATTTTTTCTTCACATTTATATCAATCAATCGAAATTTTGGATGAACCTTTAATCCCTTATCATTGTGAGAATCGTACCACTCACACTTGAAAATGACAACTCTTGTGTGCTTCAAAGTTCCATTATGGCATTCTAACTCAATAATATCAGTCAACATACCATAATAATGACTCTCCTTGTTATTAGGCGTTTTCCCTTTCACAGTGACTCCACTGTTCATAGTTTCCTTTGAAGATCCATACTCCAAAGTGTGGAATCTATACCCATTCACCAAGTACTTTGACCATGTACTTACCACCTTACTTGGACCAATTGAAAGATATTTCACGCGATCATCTAAAATGTTATTGTGGGCAAGCTGAAAGAGGTAAATTAGGGACAATAACAAACATCAAGGTCAGAATGAGTCGAATATATAATTGCCACGTTAAAGACAAGTAATACTAACATGGTGACGTAACCAAGTCGGGAAAAACTTGTCAATGCTGTTATTGATTTATGAATCAGTAAATGATGGGTTCTCTATTCGAAAATCATCCTCAAACGTCCTGTACAATATTAATTAGTGGATTATATATGTAATCTATATTAATAAAACTAAAGAGTTGAGTCATGTACTTACTTAATATATGGTGACACTTTTTCGCAATTCATCAAAACACACAAGTGAGCAGCATTGAAATCTCGATCGTCTAAATCTTTAGAAATCATCTTCCCCATCGGACGACCTGGATGTTTGAATATGGGTAAGCACCCTTCGGGATAATCCGAATCCATGGACTCTTCATTTTGACTGATGTTTCTTGTTTTTGTTTGCACATACGGTTCGAAATAATATGAACAAAATGTCGACGTTTCAAGGATAAAATATGCTTCACATATAGATCATTCAACACGTGCTTTATTTTTTACCTTTCTCGTCAAAAGATACAAAAACCTCTCAAAAGGGTATATCCACTAATATTATACAGAACCGCAGCAAATTGTTTCATGAACCAAGTGTACTGGCAAATGCTCCATTGAGTCAAAGAAAACTAGAGGTAAGATCATTTCCAACTTACAAAGGGTGATCACAATATTTTGTTGCATTCTTTCAAGGTCGATTCTTTCAAGAGATATGCAACAAATGTTTTTGAAAAACAAGCTTAGTTCGGTAAAAGGTTCCCATACACTATTAGGCAATAACTCGCATAAGGATATAGGAAGCAATCTCTTCATAAATACATGACAATCATGGCTCTTCATATGTGACAACTTCAAATCGTTCATGTTAACGCACCTTGCTATATTTGATGTATATCCGTCAGGGAATTTTAACTCTTTTACCCACTCCAAAATTGTTTTCCTAGAGAGAATCGGAAGAGTATGCACGACCATTTTCATCACGCCATCTCTAATGCATAATTCAGGGCGATCACAAATTCTCTCAATATCAACCCTTGAATTTTTTGTATCCTTTGTCTCCCCATTCATGTTCATTATAGTGTTAAAGACATTATCAAAAATATTCTTCTTTATGTGCATTACGTCTAGATTATGACGCACAGGCAGTGACCGCCAATAAGGCAAATCCCTAAAGATATTTTTTTTATCCAGTTATGCCTTCTTCCAAAACCATCTATTTTATCTTTACCCAGTTCATTTATGTTTGGAAGATCCCGAACTTCTTCCCACATGTCATCACCACTCAATCTCGGCGGAGGGTCCGAGTTCTCTATCATATTTTTTTGAAAGTTTTTCCTATCTCATCGAAAGAGATGATTTCTCAGTAAGAACTGCCGATGGTAGTCAAGAAGCAATTCCTTCTCCTTGCAGTCAATTGAAATGCCTTAGAAGATCCCATACCATACAAATATGACAATCGCCCATGCGTACTCTAGCCAAATAACATGCCATATGCTGGGAAATCATTAATTGTCCACATTAAAGCTACCCTCAATTGGAAATTGGACTTGGACGACACATCATAACAAGGTACCCCTACTTCCCATAGTTTAATCAACTTTTCAATCAGAGGCTCAAGGTATATATCTATACCCTTTCCCAGACTCTTCGGCCCTGGAATAAGTGTCAAGAACATTACATGATCCTTTACACACATCCATGGTGAAAGATTGTATGGTGTGATTATCGCAGGCCAACAAGAATAAGGTTGAGAAGAAGAGTTGAACGGGTTAAAACTATCAGAAGAAAGTCCGAGACGTACATTTCTCGGTTCATAAGCAAAGTTTGGATATGTTCTATCAAAGTGTTTCCATGCCTCAGCATCGGATGGATGACAAATTTTTCCATTCTCAACTTGGTGTCTATAATTTCATTGCATATGTTTAGCTGTTGCGGGAGACATGTATAATCTGTTCAACCTGGGCGTTAATGGTAGATACTTCAATCGTTTGTGCGCAATTGGTCTACCACGTTTTTTACCAACTTTTGTAGGTTTAAATCGTGGGTGACCATATGTTGGACAAGATTTCAGTTGATCTCTATCTTTGTAATATAACGTACATACATTTACACACACATCAATCTTCATGCAACTCAAACCTAAAGGACTCATTTCGCTCTTAAACCTATAGTAGTTCTCAGGCAAAGTGTTATCCTTGGGCAACATTCTTCGAATAACTTCAACAATTCTATTAAAACAATGTTCAGACATATTCTCCTCTGACTTGAAGTTCAACAACAAAGACACCGCTGACAGATGAGTGACCTCACATCCACTCCACAACGGCTCATATGCAGTTTTTAATAGATCATAAAAATAGTTTGACTCCATATTAGGTTCCTCTTCAATTGGTAGATTAAGAGTTTGTGGTAAATTTGATGGGTCAGATGCATCAAATACCATTCTCCTATAACTGTCTCCTTCATCACATCCAGAATTATCACCAACATTATGGTTGTTATCCTGATAGAGGTTATCATGCTCCCCATGTGAAGTCCAAACATAGTAATGCCTCATGAACCCCCATGAATAGAGATGATGTCTACAAGTATGAGGGTCCTTAAAGTCACAATTCTTACATTTCACATAAGGACATCTAATTTTGTCTCTATCTATGTACTTTCGTTGACTACACGCAAAATGAATGAATTCTTCGTCTATACCATGAACGAACTTAGGATTTAATGCTCCCTTAGATGTTAATCGATCGTTCATCCACTGTTGTCTGAGTCTTTCCATTTTCTCAACTTCTGTGTAATAATATTTGTTCATCAAATTAAAGAATTTAATAGTAAAAGATACAGTTAATTAAATACAATTTATGATTCACTACTTAATCTTTGTTAATTAATCACAACATATATTACTACAATACAACATTCATGTTAAATATACTACCAAAAAATTATGTCAAAACCTCATTTAAAAAAATTAGAAATAAACATAACAATAAATATAAAAATAATAGAGCTGAACAAATCAAAAAAAAATTACACATATGGAGATATATATTGTACACATATATAAATATGTCTATACTAGACAACAAAATAGATGAAAAATGTATAAATTATTATACTTACTAGTAGCAAAGAGAGATAAAGAAATGGCGGTGGTGTCTTTGGTGGTGATGGTGGTGGTCTTGGTGGTGGTGGGTGGTGGTGATGGTGCCTTAGATATGGTGGTGAGGGATTACCTTGTGGTGGTGATGATGCCTTTGTTGGTGGTAATGGTGATGGTGCCCTATATATGGTGGTGATGGTGGACCTTGGTGGTGGTGGATGGTGGTAATAGTGCCTTACATGGTGGTGATGGTTTAATAAATGGTGGTCAGGGATTACTTTGTGGTGGAGATGATGCCCTAGATATGGTGGACCTTGGTGGTGGTAGGTGGTGGTGATGGTGCCCTACATGGTGGTAATGGTGGACCTTGTGGTGGTGATAGTACCTTTGTTGGTAGTGGTGGTAGTACCCTTGGTGGTGGTCTTGATGGTGATGGTAGTGGTCTTGGTGATGGTGGGGGTGGGGGTGATAGTAGGGCGGGGGTGATGGTGGTGAGAGAGAAAGTGAATTTTTTTTTAAGAGATAGAGAGAGTAAAGTAATTTTGGGGGAAAAAATATTTTAAAACGTTTTTAAAACTTCAGCATTCACCAAAAAAAAATTAATTTTTTTTAAAAATAAATTTGTTCAGGTCACGGCCCGCCGGTGGGCTACCCGGCATAGGGACGCGAGACAATACTATTTCGCTGTCCTCACCAGACAACAGGGCAGGCCAGCCGGCCGAGTCATCCGGCACTGGCGGCTAGCCAGCTCAAAAAAGAGCTGGCTGGCCTCCGAAGGACGACGGGCCGGCCAGCCGGCCTCGTCATCCAGTGGGGATAGCGAGACAGCCCTGTCTCCTGTTCCCATGCCGGCTGGCCAGCCGGTCGGCCAACCAGTAGATCCAAATTTTAAAAAAAAAAAATTTTTTTTACAAAAATCAGCAAACCCACCCCCAAACCCTATTTTCTTCCCCAACTTCACTTCTCTTCACCTTTCTCTTCTAAAACTCTCTAAACTCATCAAAAACTAACAATTAAATCTCAAAAAAATTTCTACAATCATATTACCCACTCCATAAAACATCAAAATCTCCAAAGATTTTTCCCAAACACCAATTTCTTCAACCCTATTGCAAAAAAAACTCAAAAAATCTCTCTAAAATTCTCAAAATCTAGCCATTAAACCTCAAAATTTCTTCCATAATCACATTACCCGCTTGCCAAAATCTCAAAATCTATAAAGAGTCCTTCAAAACCCCAATCTCTTCAAGCCCTAAGCCAGAAAATAAGTAAAGTTGTATTAAACTCAAAATTTAGCCATTAAATCTTAAAAAAATTTCCATAATCACATTACTCATTTTCCAAAACCTCAAAATCTCTATATTTTATCATGGTTGTTACTACAAGAATAAGTGGGGAAAAAAACCCTCCTAAGAGAAACAATCCAACCTCCTCTAGAAGGCTTCCAAGTCCGAATAGGGATCCTCCTCCCACAAGTGCAAACAACGAGGTTGTCAAGCCGATATTGTATGAAAAGTGTTTGATAGATGAGGACATACAAGGTACTAGAATTTCTGAGTTCGTGCAACACCAAGGTTGGCATGACTTCCTACATATTTGTTGTCCTGTTTATCCGCTTTTAATCCATGAATTTTATGCTAATTTGGAAATAGATGAAATTATTGTTGTGAAAACTAGAGTTAGAGGTGTTGATATTGATTTAATCCCGGATATAATAGCTACAATCTTTAATATAAGAAACGATGGGGTAAAAGCTTACGACACCACTGGTTGGCCAGAAAGTAGAATGAAGCTCAAAGACAAAGATAATTGTTTGAGATTTTTTTGGGCGGAAAGGTTTGATGGAACTGGTCATAGAGGAAATGCACCAGATAAAAGAGAGTTGCCCATACTAAAAAAAAATTGGGTAAACTTTGTAGGCTCTTGTCTTGTGCATAGAAATATTAATGATGAAAGAACACTTCAAAGAGATGCTTATATTGTATATTTGTTGGTTAGTGGTAGGCAAGTGAACTTACAGTATATGATTGCTCGTCACATGATTTATACGGCTGAGAAAAACAAATCCTTGCCATATGGAGTAGTTCTTACCCGAATTTTTGAGTACTTCGGGGTTTCATTTGATGGGGTTAAAAGGAAAAAATTCAATCCTTCTTGGTATCTTAATATGCTATCTCTGAATAGGCAATAAGCTTATTGGTATCAAGATCGTTATATAAACCAAGAAGAATTTAATAGACTACCTGAGGAAACCAAAACACTCATTAAGTTAAAGGCTACCAAGAACACTATCTTTGTTGAGAATTTGAATTATATTGGTGATGTTGAGATGGAAGAGAACTTATATCGTGAAATGCCTATGGAAACGGATAATCTGGAGGAACATATTCATGTAGAGAGAGTGTCACAGATAGATGAGCAAACAAGGAGAAGAGATGCTAGTTCTAGTCGTGCTTCTAGTTCGTCATATGATCTAATTTTGGAAAAACTAAATTATATATCTTCTTCTATGGGCAACAATGATAGAACTCTCTGCCATTTGTAAACTCAACTTCAAACTATAGAACAACGTAGAACGGCAGATCGTCAATATTTTGAAACTCAATTCGAGGATATACAAGGTCGGCTTCTACTCATGGCTGATGACATTCGTGGTGAGGGAGTTGGACAAGACCTTGGGTTTGCCGACTATCCGAGTCGTGGAGGTCGTAGTCGTGCACCAAGACAATAGTTTTATTTTGACCAACTTGCTCTTAGTTTTTAATCATTATATTTGCTTTTGGAACTAGATATCTGATTTACCATTTATGTATCTTAAATCTTTACAGACATTGCTCTTAATTAGTTTGTTGTGCCCCTCTTTCATTTTGACATTGTCAAAAAGGGACAAATTATGGTAGTAATTATAAACATCTATCTTTTGACAAATTGTGGTATATATCTTTTAGACATCTTTAGTTTTTTTTTTTTTTTTTAATGAATGGGCTACGGATGGGCTACGAAAAAATGAAATTCTTAGCCCATCCGTAGCCAATTGCCACGGATAGGCTACGGACACCTAATAGTATGAATTCTAACTTGTTAATAGGTAGGAACAACGTATTAAAGCGTGTTTATATCTTTATATTTTTCATATTTATGAAGTTTAGACACAATGTGAGAGTTTTTGGACACCTAGATTGAACGTTTATTAACATTAACGCAATGTTAATTGAGGACATGATAACTTCGATTCAAACAGCTAATGACTTTGTAGGAGATTTCTCTATTAAAATACGTATGATAATAAAATAGGGACCAAGTTTATTTTTATTTGGTAAAATAACATTTCAAGTGAAGTTTACTACGTTGTAGGTACAATCAAAATTCCGTAATTTCAAATTAAAACCGATAAACCTCATTTTTTTCTGAAATTTTGTAGCTCATCTGTGGCAATTGGCTACGGATGGGCTACGAAAAAATAAAATACGTAGCTTATCCGTAGTTAGTTGCCACGGATGGGCTATGGACTACTAATAGTATGAATTTTAACTTGTTAATAGGTAGGAACAACGTATTAAAGCGTGTTTATATCTTTATATTTTTCATGTTTATGAAGTTTAGACACAATGTAAGAGTTTTTGGACCCCTAGATTGAACATTTATTAACATTAACGCAATGTTAAGTGATGACATGATAACTTCGATTCAAACGGCTAATGACTTCGTAGGAGATTTTTCTATTAAAATACGCACGATAATAAAATAGGGACCAAGTTTATTTTTATTTGGTAAACTAGCATCTCAAGTGAAGTTTACTACATTGTAGGCGCAATCAAAATTCCGTAATTTCAAATTAAAACTGATAAACCTCATTTTTTTTCTGAAAGTCCGTAGCCCATCCGTGGCAAATGGCTACGGATGGGCTACGAAAAAATGAAATCCGTAGTCCATCCTTAGCCAATTACCACGGATGGGCTACGGACACCTAATAGTATGAATTCTAACTTGTTAATAGATATGAACAACGTATTAAAGTGAATTTATATCTTTAACTTTTTCATGTTTATAAAATTTAGACACAATGTGAGAGTTTTTGGACCCCTAGATTGAACGTTTATTAACATTAACACAATGTTAAGTGAGGACATGATAACTTCGATTCAAATGGCTAATGGCTTCGTAGGAGATTTTTCTATTAAATACGCACGATAATAAAATACGGACCAAATTTATTTTTATTTGGAAAACTAACATCTCAAGTGAAGTTTACTACGTTGTAGGTACAATTAAAATTCCGTAATGCAAATTAAAACCGATAAACCTTATTTTTATCTAAAAGTCCGTAGCCCATCCATGGCAAATAGCTATGAATGGGCTACAAAAAAATAAAATTCGTAGCCCATCCATAGCCAATTACCACGGATGGGCTACGGACACCTAATAGTATGAATTCTAACTTGTTAATAGGTAGGAACAACGTATTAAAGCGTGTTTATATCTTTATATTTTTCATGTTTATAAAGTTTAGACATAATGTGAGGGTTTTTGGACTCCTAGATTGAACGTTTATTAACATTAATGCAATGTTAAGTGATGACATGATAACTTCGATTCAAACGGCTAATGACTTCGTAGGAGATTGCTCTATTAAAATACGCACGCTAATAAAATACGGACCAAATTTATTTTTATTTAGAAAACTAGCATCTTAAGTGAAGTTTATTACGTTGTAGGTACAATCAAAATTCCGTAATGCAAATTAAAACCGATAAACCTCATTTTTATCTAAAAGTTCGTAGCTCATCCGTGGCAATTGGCTACAAAAAAATGAAATTCGTAACCCATCCGTAGCCAATTGCCACAGATGGGCTACGGACACCTAATAGTATAAATTCTAACTTGTTAATAGGTATGAACAACGTATTAAAGCGTGTTTATATCTTTATATTTTTCATGTTTATGAAGTTTAGACACAATATGAGAGTTTTGGACCCCTAGATTGAACGTCTATTAATATTAACGCAATGTTAAGTGAGGACATAATAAATTCGATTTAAACGGCTAATGATTTCGTAGGAGATATTTCTATTAAAATATGCACGCTAATAAAATACAGACCAAGTTTATTTTTATTTGGAAAACTAGCATCTCAAGTGAAGTTTACTACGTTGTAGGTACAATCAAAATTCCGTAATGCAAATTAAAACCGATAAACCTAATTTTTTTTTTTCTGAAATTTCGTAGCCCATCCGTGGCAATTGGCTACGAATAGGCTACAGACTTTATTATTTTTATTTTTTCCTCTGATCCTTTATTTTTTATGAACATTTTTTTGAATTTTACATAGTTCGTAGTCAATCCGTAGTTATTTGGCCATCGTATGGCTACAGAATTTGTTATAATTTTTATTGCCGAATTAATTAAATAATCCGTAGCTAGTCCATAGTAAATTTGTCACAGTTAGACTACAGAATATTATTATTATTATTATTTTTTTATAATTAAAATTGTTGTCCATAATCAATTCGTAACTATTTTTTATCGTCATTTCAACGGGACCTAAGTTAGCTATGAATGAGCTACAAAATTAGTTGCTAGTAGCAATTCGGTAACCCATTCATAACCAATTTATTATGGTCTACATCCGTTGTCCGTATGCTATTTTCTTGTGGTGAGAGAGAGGAACAGGAGGAAATGCAACGCGAAGATAATGAGTGGGATTGGGTACGTTTTTATACTGATATCTATGCATATTCTGAAATGTGTTACTAGTACATTGAATGATCTAGAAAGCTAAAAAAGGCAAAGAGAAAAAGATATACTGATATCTATATGTCATGACCCATCAATCTCCACTAAATCTGCTTTTCTGCACATCTTCAATCTTTGCTTATAATTTACGCATTTCATAATCATTCAATTATTCTCATAACGTTATTTAGGTGTGTACTACGTATGCTTTTCTGCACATCTTGAATCTTTGTTTATAACTTAACCATTTACAGCGCTTGAATTACGCTCCTAATACAATAACATTATAAGCAAATATTTTCTCTAAATTTTCGCGTGCCTTTATTTGTGTACTACAGATTTTAAAGTCCTCTATACTGTTAGCCTCGTCTAGAGCTAGCTTTTCTAGTGTACAAATTATAGATGGCATTACGTGTATTAAATTTTGATAAGAACGTGTTTCGAATGCGGTATGTTTTCGAGTTCGATTCACGTCTCTTATTCTTGATAGTTTTGATTGAATCAGTGCATGTATTAGGACGTATCGCTACATCCAAAAATTTATTAGTGGTGGTCAGACTCTATCAATTTTTAATATTTAGACTCTGACAATTAAGTTCTTACGTCATAAAAAAAATTACATGTATTAAATCTCTGCATGAAAAGACAAATGATTGGAGAAACCATAACTCCAAAGCTCACCAAATTAATCTCACCGTCTCAATTCTAAGTGACGCTTGCATGTTTGAGAAAATATAAGAAAAGTAAGGCCCAATACATTTAGGTTGGCTCCGGCAGGTATTCAAAAAGGGTAAAATCTCTATATGTAGGGGAGGTGTTGGAGATTTTAGTCTTCAACAGCTTCTTTATAGATTTTTTACTTTGTAAGAAATTTTTACAATTAATATTCAGCATCTCTATATGTGAAGATGCTAAAATAATTTCCTACCCATTGCCTAAACTTATTTAACATAAAAAAAGAGATTAATTAAATGTAAAGAAGTTGTTTGAGTGAAAGTGAAATAGGAATTTCCTGAAATAAGAGATTGATTAAATGTAGGGAAACTCTTTGAGTGAAACTCAAATAAAAAATCTCTAAATGTAAAAAATTTGTTTAAAATTTCTACATGTAAAGAAAAAAAAAAAGAAAACTATTAGAGTTAACCTTACAAGTGAGAGAGACTATAGTGGTCACTCACTCTAATTTTTTTTTAAATATGTATATATATATATATATATATATATATATATATGTGTGTGTGTGTGTGTGAATTTAGTCTCTAATAAATAAATTATATATATATATATATGTGTGTGTGTGTGTGTGTGTGTGAATTTAGTCTCTAATAAATAAATTATTTTATTCATGAATTTTAAATTATATATTTTTAGTTTTTAAAAAATAAAAATTCTGGAGTGGTCCCTAAATATATATATATATGTGTGTGTGTGTGTGTGAATTTAGTCTCTAATAAATAAATTATTTTATTCATGAATTTTAAATTATATATTTTTAGTTTTTAAAAAAATAAAAATTCTGAAGTGGTCCCTAAAGGAGGCGTATTATAAAAATTATAAAGGAAAGATAAGAAGACAGTTAGTCCATTCACACTGGTGGATTATTTTAAAATTTTTGGTAAGTGATTTATTGAAAAGTAGCTATCGATGGAAGAAGAGAGTGCATTTTGTGGGGACATGTAAGTTTACTGAGTGGCAGGCAGAATCATTTAAAGACAGATTGGCCGACATATTTCAATCGTTTGTTTTTTTATATGGGTGAGTTTCATGAAATCTATCCTATATATTAAAGAGAATCAGATCAAAACTTTTTAAAAAGCTTTCCAACAATACACATCAAAGATATGGATATACTCCAGAAAAGCAAGAGATTTTGCGTCGTGATGAGTCATGAATCATGGCCGACATATTTCAATTGGTTTTTTTTTTTTTTCCCTAGGTAGATAATTGGAGGTATTGTAGTTGCACAAATTTTTTTTTTTTTTTTTTGTCATTATAGTTGCACAAATTTAGAAACTTTATTAATGACTACGTAGAGCAACTTTAACAGTATTTTTATTTTTCTTCTATAATAAACAGTCAAATTGATGAATAATATTTTTTATTTTAATTTCATTTTAACAATATATTCTCTATTTTAAAAATTCTCTATTTAATTTCACTTAATTACTCTATAACAAAAAATTATAAAATTATATAATTTTATAATTTAAGTTATTAATTGTTATTATTATAGTTTTTCCAACACTTAATATTCTTGAGTATAAATAAAATCAGTTGATATTTCATTTCCTTCCTTTGATGCTAGTGTATGTCAATGCCCCTTCTATGATAGGTATTGCTAATTGTTTGCATTTGGGTAAAAGTATATTAAAGTGTGCAATGCAAAACTTAATCTCAGCTCCAAATTTCACCATTTATGGAAGTTTAAGAAAAAACCTGGTCGAGTGACATAAGCTTTCATAGAGTAACTATTAGTTGGAAAACACAATTGTCTTTTTTTTTTTTTTCCCTTTTTGGAGTTGACTGCTCCAACGGTCAAGAAATTGACCGTTGCAATCCCTTGAAGCAATTTGGAAAGCCTCTCTAGCTCGCCAGGTTTGAAGAGCAGAGAAAACAGAAGTGGCGAGTGGGTCAGGATAGTGATTCAAGAGGAGAGGGTTGTTGGAGATAAAATTTGATACGTTTACTTTTTATTTTAGCAACAAAAGATAATATAGTTAATCTGTTAGAGTTGCTCTTACGAAGCTTTTAAAATAAAGACAGATACATCTAAAAGCTTAGTGTTAGTGACTGTTGTTGTTCCTGTTAACTCTATAACTATTAGATTAGATTCGTTTCGCTGTATGAGTGAACTTGTTGCTCCTTTCACTATGTTATTGTATCCACTGACTATAACCCCCTGTTTGGATTGCACATGGGAAAGGAAAGGAAAGTAAGGTAGAGGAAGAAAAATAAAGGAAAGAAAAGGAAAAAAAATCTCTTGTTTGGATTGTAAAAAAATAATAAGGGAAAGGAAATAAAAAAAATTTACAAGTCTTTGTTTAGATTGAAGAAATAAAGAGTAATTTTAGATAAAAAATTATCGTACTATCGTTCTTATAAGATAATCATAGAAATGATTAAGGATAAATTAGTATTTTCATGCATTTTATTTTCATTTCTCTCCATTTTACCTCAAATTGAAAGGATTATAAAATGAGTAAATTGCTTGCCGCCCCCCTGTGTTTTGCTCGAAATACTTATTCACCCCCTGTATTTTTAAAATAGGCTCATTACCCCCCTGTGATTTTCAGAATCTAGCTGACCGACCCCCTCCGTTAAAAAAGCCGTCTAATTTAACAGCAATTGCAACACACGCGCTTAAAATGTAATTTTTTATGCTTTTTGGTTTCAATAAATTCGTTGTTGGACAAAAATACCCTTTTAGTAAATTGCTTGCCGCCCCCCTGTGTTTTTTCTGAAATACTCATTCACCCCCTGTGTTTTTAAAATAGGCTAATTCCCCCCCTGTGTTTTTTCGATTTTAACTTTATGTAAGGGTATAACGATCAATTAAATAATTTGGTAACGTTTGCTAACGGAATAAGAGATTTTGGGTGCGTGAGCTTAATCAAAAAAACACAAGGGGGTGATGAGCCTATTTTAAAAACACAGGGGGTGAATTAGTATTTCGGGCAAAACACAGGGGGGCGACAAGCAATTTACTCATTGTAAAATCTTTCTCATTAAAAGAAATGAAAAGATTTTGAAATCCCTCCAAATTCTTTCTTAAATCTCAAAATACAATCCAAATATGGGAAGGGATTTTCTAATCCCCCTTTCTTTACTTTCCTTTAAAAAAGGCAATCCAAACAAGCTGTAAGATCCGAACTTCACCCCTTATTCCCATTGAAAGAAAATCTTAGATCAGCCTCTCTCTTAAACCTTGTCAACCAGCAACTCAAGCCATTTGATTTGATCAGTTACCGATATTGTGAATTGGCACGAGTCGCATTGCAGATGCATTAATTTGGTTTTCATTTTCAGAAGCTGTTAGGTTCAATAATTTTTAAAGATGCATGCTTGTTTTTTTTTTTGGCAAAGTAGCAAGCATGCTTGTTGCTGGGGCTATAGCTAGTTGCGCCAGATCTGTTATTTGTCAAAGAAGTAAATTGTCCAAAACTATAGTTAGCATGTCATGCACTAGGTCGGGAATCCTAAGCATGCAATTGAAATTTGTATTGTAGATTTAAAATAATTATATATATCGGGCCTTAAAAATTTATTAGTTCAAAATAATTAATCCTAGCTATTAATTATTTATATTTACAATATTCACTTATAAACCATGCTCACTTTATGTTTTGGAGATGTGCAATATCACATTATAAGAAGAAAATAAGATCTTTAGATCATGTCTTATAACATCATAAAATAATCAAATAGAAAACATACCTTAATAAAGTTAATCCACCTTGAAATGATAGAACATAGTATATATGAATATAAGTTTTATCTTGTATATCATGAATTAACCATCTTGCGACTAGTTTGATCTTCTCTTCTCTTACTTTACACTTTTGCATAATTTATCAATTGACACAAAAAACAAACTTATACAAACGTATTGGTTATGGTGAGTGGAGAGAGGGACTAAAAGTCTTTTATATAGCACTCTTCTAATTAATTCTACCCTTCGTAGATTTAATTAGAAATAATCTTTAATGAACCCACTAACCCTACTAAATATACCATAATATAAGATTATAATAAATCACTAACCTCACTAAGTATGACATGATATCACACTTTAATGGATCACTACAACTTAAAGTATTTCTTGAAGGTTCGACATCAGAAAAATGACATGATATCACCTCTTCAAAAATTTTAGTAATCATTCCTAGGATATTAAAAATTTCAGTAAGTATTTCAAACATAAATATAATATATGAATAATTAATCTCAAATTTGTGTACACTACTTTTCGTATATTGACATTGATACTTCTTGGTTTTACTGATGAAATACACAAATATAAACATAATTCACTCTCAACATAATTGCATCTCTTATGCCTTTCAACTCAAAATTATTATTAGCAAGTATTAAAGGTATAATAAGAGTGAAATAAAAATGAACTTACTCCTACCATTGACAAATTTTTTTTAATCAAATTATATTATTGGGAGACAAAAAGATTCATCTTATAAATTCTGGCATATTTTCAAGAAGTGAATTTTATTATCAATGTCAAATAAAATCTATTATGTAACTTTCATGATTGACAAGCTGTATGCTTGTTATAGTCCTATATATCCAAATATCATGATATGCTAGTAATTTACTCACAATTGATGCTAGGCGTGTTTGTTCTTTATCATGAGTTTTGCCCTTGGCTAAAGAATGCGACAGCTGACAAGCTAGTGATTCTCAATGTGCATGAACATTATCAACTATACCATGCAATCATTATGAGTAATAGAATGCATCGTCATATCTTATTATTGGATAAAATAATATATGCAAATGATTTTCCCAATAAGTGACTTTACGATAAGCCACCTTTAACTATTACAAAATTTGAGGTGATATATACCTTTGGATATAACACAACTCAATTTAGTTCAAATCAAATAAATTAATAAATTAATTTTGGGTGATTTACATCTCTATAATCTCTATTAGATAGACTTCCGTAACCTTGAATATACAAATATAAAATAATAAGATTCCGCAACTTTGGCGACAATAAATCTACCATTTAGTTATAATCAGGGATGGTAAACAATGATCGATTCACTTTGGTGATTAACAGACAGTTTGAAACAAATAAATTTCATAAAATTTTGTGGAATTCATTTGCAAATTTAAGTTTTTTTGTTTGGTTGCACATTTTTAAAGAATTACAAATCCAATATTTACAACTCTTAGATTTGTACAAGCCTTACTCAAATCCAAGCCCAGGAGGTGGAGTTTGTAAATCCACGTTTTCTAATTTTGCTTCTAATCTTTTGAAGACAAAACTACCCTCAGGTTTTTTACTTTGCTAGGAATAGTCAAAAACTCAAAAAAGAAAAAAAAGTACATCTTCCTTCTCTTCTCTCTTTGACGACAAAAAAAAAGAAGAAAATCAATATCTTCCATTCACTCCTCTTTCAGGTATTTTTTATTTTTGTTGTAAATTTATTCGTGAATTTTTTTTTGGGCAATATGTATCCCACCTGATGGCCTATCATGTATATATTTCGTTGAACATCACGTAAAATATTGAATACGTAAAAGATAGAATTCACCATATTTTGTTGATGATGATGCACTGTCAGTTCTCGGTTTTTCTTATTTGGTCTATTGAGGACGGACTGAACTCCATGACCAAAGCTTTACTTCCTTGATCATCGTGTTATAGTCACTTGATCATCATGTTATAGTTGAAGAACGAAAATAATTTTCAGCCTCTTTTGTTCTACTGAATTTGATGATAGCGTCACTTTTCTCTCTAAAACTTGTTCTATAATTAAACTTTCACAATTCAAGTGATTGAAACATCAGAAAGTTTGAAGGACCTCTATAATTGTATTTTTTTTTTTTTTTGTGTCAAAAATAGACAATGAAGATGCTATCATGTAGATGATTAATTCTCAAAATGAGATATGTAGATCAATAGATCATTGCATGTCTGGCTACATCACATGTTGACATTTTTTGGTGCTGCAACTAATACAGATAAGTATAACTAGAAATGTTCTAACCCATAAATTAAACAGAGAGAACTTACATAGCATGTTATCGTGTTTGAGAGGCTATCCGATATACCATTGTGCATTGAGACATTTGACAGATAGTAGCTGGAAAAGTACTTTTGTCTTGGTCACAGTGATTTAAATGAGTTAACGCTTAATAATGGATTGAGAAGATAACGCTTATATGATAGCCTAATTTCAATTGAATAAAATAAGGCTATTTAAGTAAAATACGAATGTTAATTCCAATTTCACATGTGTTTCAAATACAATTTGAATTTACAAATAAAATAATTGACTTAATATTATTTTAGATTTCCAAACAAGAGAATTCATTTATAAATGAAATGAATTCCACACATGAATTACTTCCAAACACTAAGTAATTGACAATCAATCATCCAATATATTCCACATTGGGTAGTAAACGTTTTCATAAAAATCAATGCCCAAAAATAAATCTTTAAAGGGCTACGATCTTATTTATATGTCAAGTTAGCTATAATCTTAACATGAAAATAATCAACAATTGTTCTATTATTTGGGAAATATTCACCTTTATTCCAAATCTCAACAATTCAGGAAGCAATATTATGAATAAATAACCGGAGTATACTTTAGAACTTTGCTACCCCATATGCATAAAAATCAGAGAGAAAATATAATTCATCATAAAATAATCAAATACAAAAAATACCTTAATAAAGTTAATCCACCTTGGAAGGATATAACATAGTCTATGAATATAACATATATACAATTTTTATGGTGTACATCATGAATTATCACCCTATGACTAACTTGATCTTAATTTTCTCCCCTTACCACTTTTATATTTGTCAATTGATGAAAAAATAAACTTATACAAATATGTAATGGTTATGGTGAGGGGACCCAGAGTTATTTATACAACCCTCTTTCAATTAATTTCATCATTTAATTATAAATGACCTTTTATGAATCCACTAACCCCACTAAGTACACCATAATGTAGGATTGTAATTAATAAACTACTAACGCTACTAAGTATTCAATGATGTAGAATTATAACTTAGGTGGTTGCATGAAGTTTTTAAATATATGGATTTAATATTACATTATATACAATGGACTCTTAATATTCCTCTTATTCTTTCATGACTTTGGTCATTAAATTATCACTATGTTCCATATACAATATGGGGTCATGAATGCTACCTTAAGCAAAAAGTTTCTTGCACATAGCATAACTAAAAAAGTCAAAATTTTTGTTCGGGAAACAAGACTAATAATTCTTTTTCCCATTTTTTCACAACCTTAATTTTGGTTTCTTTAGTGAAACATGCTAACTCTTTGAAGCTAGTCTTCTATAAATCTTATCCTTTCAATTTCCTTATTTCTCTTTGAGCTAGAATGGCAAACTATGACCATATGATAGTGAAGTGATTTCATGGAGTAGGTAATCTTATCCAAAGTTTCCTTTTGGTTTTTGACCAAAAATAAAGTTTCGCATTGCTTGAAATTGACCTTTTACCGTGGAAATATGTTGAAATTTCCGCAGGAATTTGGTTATAACTTATACATACAATCTAAGGGGGACGCCCGAGGCCCAAAGTAACCACTGTCATTTTATTTAATTCAATCTTATTTTCTTCACTTAATTATCACCTGTTATCTAGATGCTTAATTGATACATTAAAAAAAAAAGTTAATTATTTAATGGACAATCTTGGTTGGGACATCGCGAACTCGACTAAATTACAGATGGTCTCGGTCCTATCTTAGAAAATTTAAGCTACCGGGTTCATGGGTTAAAGGTAAATTAATTTGAGGTGCACGTAAATTGACCCGCAAATTGATGTCAAATTAGCTACTCAAGCCAATTTGACATGATCATTTGCCAGAAATCTGTATTAGCGCGGGACGTTTTATTACAGCTGCATTAAGGCTCTATTTGGTTTAGCTGTGAAATTTTAGTTTTTGAACTGTAGAGCTTTGATTAAAAGTACTTTTAAATAGAAATCGTTGATTGCTTAATCTATATTGGACAATATTAAGTTTTTAAAAAATTTGAGGGTAATATTGTATTTTAAAAAATATGAAGGGGTATATGTGGAGAAGAAAAAGAAAATAATTTCTCACATTATACAAAAACAACATCACAAAAGCCTATTTTAAAAAGGTCTAATTTAAATTTTCTTGTTTTTCAATTTTTTTTAGCATAAACTTTTACCTAAAAGTACTTTTAAAAATGTGCTAAACATGTGAGATCAACTTCTAAATTTACAAAAAAAACACTTTTGAATATAAAAAAATAGGCAAAATAGAGCCTAAGTTGGTTTTCATTTTCAGAAGCTGTTAGGTTTAATATAGTCCTTAAAGATGCATGTGTTGCTGTGAGTCTGACTAGTTGCCGCAAAACACCAGAATGTTCACATTACTTTTCCTCCATACTTTATTTTGTTTTTGCTACATTGTTTTGATGGAATCTATCAAGAAAAGAGGGGGAAAACCCTAAAAATCTAAAAAAATATCAATTTAAATATGAAAACAACCTAAAAAATCCATTTCATTCATATATTCACAAATATCATTAATCAATCCTCCTAGACAAAAAAAAAAAGAAAAAAAAAAGATGCAAAAAATTAAAAAAAAAAGGTTAACTTGTTCTTTGAAGATAAAAATTGAAAAGGAAAACAAAAAAAAGATCCGTATCATTTATGACACATGGATGAAATCATAGTTACAGGTAAGAGAAAAAGATGTACGAGAAACAAATGACTAAATAACAAAACAATTACAATCTAAAAAGGAAAAATATTACATTTAGTCTTTATTGTTATAAAAAAGTTTTAATTTGGTTCTTATTATTTAAAATTTTTCAATTTCATCCCTATTTTTTCTCGAAAAGTTTCAATTTTCTCCTTATTGTTTCTAAAAAAATTTAGTCCCTATTACTTCCTTAAAGTTCTAAATTCGTCTCTATTGTTCAAAATTAGTCAATTCAATCCCTATTATTTTATTAAAAAAATTCAAATTTGTCCCTATTGTTTCTCAAAAAATTTTGATTTAGTCCTTGAATAATAGGAACAAATTTGAAACTTTAAGAAAACAATAAGTACATAATTGAAACATTTAAAAAAATAATAGGAACGAAATTAAATTTTTTAGAAAATAATAGGGACTAAATTAAAAATTTTGAGAAAATAATATGGACGAAATTGATAAATTTTAAATAATAGAGACCAAATTAATTTTTTTTTGAAACAATGAGAACTAAATGTGATATTTTTCGATCTACAAACAACTATGAAAAGAAAAAAGAAAAAGACTTACTTGAAATGAAAGTTGAAGGCTAATTTAATTATCAAAAAAAAAGTTGAAGGCTAATTTAGATGTTTGGAAGCAGAAGCAAAAGAAAGAAAGAAACAAAGCAAACAAAAAAGAAGAAAAAGCAACATTGAGGTAAACTTCAAAAGTTTAGAACTGTTGGCGGAGAGCTCTATTTTGATATGAAAAAAAAAAAAATTATACCTAAGAATTAAATGAAATGATCAAGTATTAACATATTGTAATCAAGAAATTATAAGCTTAAATCACGAGTTTAGTATCTGTTGTATGTTTTTTTTACATGCACATACAAAAAAAAAAAAAAAAAAAATACAACTTATCTAGGTTTCTGCTAATAGAATTGGCCTAGGCCCATTCATATTATTCAACTATTACATCTATCAATAGGGTTGGTTTTAGCAAGAGAGAGAGAGAGAGAATGTATTGGGCTAATGAATATAGACTTTTTTTTTGTCGGATAATTAATATATTTTTTTTTTGCTAAGTCAACAAGATCATTTCATTTCTCATCTCAAAAAATACAATGGCAAAGCCATTTACATGTGTAACTTTTTACAAAAAGAAACATGAAACTAGACTAGTATACCACTAACGTTCCATTTATTACATATCAGTTGGTTAGTTCTACTAGTTTTAAACTTTTTCTCCGCCATCATCTTTATTCTTGGGAAAATGCTTACAAACGTCTGGGACGTTAACGTCCTAGACACAAGGCCGTGGGCCCCACCTAGTGCATGGGTCCACGCGCCTGACTGTGGGTGTAGGGCCCACGGCCATTTTTAAGCATGGCTCTTATTCTTGTATCTACAATGATGTTACTTGAGATTTGGTCATATGTTAGAACATTGCTCCTAAAGATTCTTTGATTTTGCTCCTGCCAAATATGGTAAACACTTGCGCTAAAAAGAAGCTTGAAAAGTGTAGCTTTGAGAGAGGTCTTGTTCCTTTCTTTGTGAAAACCAAGAGTCATAATTTTCCATTGCACACTATTCATTTCAATTCTCGCTTTCCTCAGACAGTTATGCTAAATTCTCCTACTCAATGAGCATTTAAAGAACAAGCGATCCCTTGTCTCCGTCACCATGTTGCAAAGAGCACATTTGCAATCAACGTTCATGCCCCAACTAACCAGTCTATACCTTGTAGCTTGGTCTAGTGTTGCAAGTCACGTACAAAAGCTATACTTCGGAATACTGGGGTTTTTCCACACTAAATGATACCATTGAACCTTATGATGTTTTTTCCGAATATGCTCCCAGGTAGATGCAGTGGAGAACTTACTGCAATTGATCCATTTAACAGCATCATTTCTATCAACCTGTGGGCCCCCTTCAGGCAAAGCAAGATGGAGGTGATTTAAGTTCCTAGGCCAGTGCCAAAGACCATCCCTGATAACAGTGCAAACTCGAGCTTGGATGCCTAAGCGCGAAGCAATGATAAGCTCACTTGGAATTCTGTTAATGAGTTTCCCAAGTGGGTGCCAATTATCCCACCACAGAAAGGTATTCCGACTGACGAGGGGTTCCCGAGCTGAGCTAAATGAACCGACCTGATCAGAGATGGGCTAATTCGCGCCCCTTCAGCGGCTCGTTCAGCTCAATGTCGAACCCAGATGACTGGCCCGACCCCGTTAACCCCGACCTCAATTCCAGCTGTTCCGATGGGACATAAAGCACTGATGGGACATAAAGATGCGTCGCATTAAATGCTGTCAGACCCAAACTTAGTATAAATAGAGCTCAACCCTCCTCATTTAGGGGATCTCTCTCTCATTATTAATTGCTCTCAACTACTTTGCCAACTCGGACATACTAATCGTTCGCACGCCTGAGGGGAAAATCCGGGTCGTCACCCCACCTTTTCCTTGCTTTCTTGTGCAGGACCTACAGCCGAACACGAAAGTCTAGCTCGAAAGGGGACCAGAGAAGTCCAGCTCGGCCAAAGCAGCTCCCGAATCCAACTGTGAGACTTTCAACCTCGACACCGACCATCGCCAATTTGGTGCTTGAAGAATTGGCCCGCAACATCCCTGAGTTTCAACAACTTTCTCCATGCCCAAGAAGCATTATTTTGAGTATCCACACTCCAAATACTTTGATTATTGAGGATAAGCTCTCTAGTCCAACAACCCCAAAGAGAGTTCAGATCAGAAAAAATAACCCAAAAGTGTTTAAGATTTGCGACTCGGTTGATGTCTTCTAAGGACTTCAGGCCCAAACCTCCTTTCTCTTTAGGCTTACAGATGTCTATGAATAGACTTGAACGTGTAAATTTAGGCTATATGGTAAAAATAAAATCAACTTTTAGACATTATTTATATGTTCTGTATATGCATAATAATTTGGTTTTAGGTTTGACAACATCATCCTTAAATAGGACCTTAAATTCCACAAAAGTTTAACCTTAATTTCTTTCTCAATAAAGCATTCAGAAAGCAAAAGTCTTCCGCATTTGTTTTCATGTTTCATAGTAACAAGAAAAGAGTGATGTTAGCACAAACAGGACCAAGACTAATACATCCAAAGTTATTGCTCATTTTCCTGTATCAAATAAAACGAAATCTTCTAAAAATTTAAGTTATTAAAGACGAATGTACTTTATTGGTTTACGGTCTCAAACACCTTTCATATCTAGAGGGTGATGACTCGAACCGATAGTAAAAAATGAATACGGCATAAAGTATCTATTTAGTCATCATGAATGAGAAGAGGATATAGAAAGAGAACTGGACCAAGAGGATCAAGGCCAAACAAACCTCTTGCATAGAACAGTTCTCTTTGCAGAATGAACACAACGAAACACAGAATTCTGCACCTATTTACTCCCTTGTTCCACTCCGTAAGTAGTCCATTCTGATGCCCCACAGCTGCTCTCCCACTGACTTCATGTCTGGGCGATCATCTCGTGTAGGGGCCGCGCACTCGAAAGCCAAACCGAACATTTTCATTAGTATCTGCCGATCAATAGCTTCGTTCATTAGAGGGTCCAGCAAGTCATCGATATTTCCTTCACTATATTTCCCGAAAGCCTGCATATAGGAGTATGATGTGAGAGTTCTATACACAAATAAATAGTTGAGATAATGAGATGAGACTAACAATCTATTACAAAACAAATGGTTGATAAAAATCCACCCAACCAAGGTTTCTTAAACAAAGATTTGCCCATGCTATTAACAATGCTACACAAGCAATGCTAAAAACGTCTTTTTCTTAAACAGAAATCATCCAGTAATTACACAAATTAACAACTTTAGAGTGTTGCCATGTAGATTGGGTCTGCTATGGTAGATTCCAGCATGAGTTCACTGAAATCTACTATAAAGAAGCCTAAACTGGGATCTAGGCAGGTCCTTCAGCCTTCTGTTACTAGTAGAATCTAAGATCAACATGCTTTTGATTTGATTATTAGCATTTCTTCACAAGATCTACAACAGTTGAGTGAATCCCTGGTTGGGATAAAACTAGAAGTCAGTCTCAGTTTTTGGCATACTGAATTGGTTAAACTAACCCCAATTTAGTGTATGAACTACTCCAGTGAACAGTGTGTATCAGGTTTCTGGATGAACAAATTGCTAAAGTGACAATCAGTAAACATTACTGCAGAAACTAAAAATTTCTGGACTCAAGTTTTGATCAACTTGACTTAGCAATTTGAGAAGAATTGGTCTCGAGGTTGTTCTACGTGCTAACTATTGGTTTTAATTGCAAGCAAGTGTAGCCAATGACATCATTGCTTGGATCCCAAGAATGCTAGAACTCTGTCTATAATGTTTTATGATCTAGAGTCTGTGATGGCATATCCATAGATACTGCCATAATGTATGAAAGAGTTCCGACCACTAGCATTAGACCTTAGATGAAGAGGATGATTTTACATCTTCGTTTGTAAGTAAGTTAGGAAATCAATCCACAGAGCATTCTGCTTGATTGTGAAATAGTTAAAACCTAAATCAACATGTTGAAGCTTTTCCAAATTTACTAAGCCATTACAATATTATCACTACCATAAGACCTAAATGGAAAAATCTGATGGCTTGTGATCTTGTGAAGATTTATTTGCTGAATATCTAATATTTAGTAATAATGAATTACTTCTCTCTCCTCTTATTTATCCCTTTCTTCTCTCAGCTTTGGGGCTATACTCAAAAATAAAACTCGGTAAACATCAGGTTCGCAAGATTTCAGCATTATATGGAGAAAAAGAGTGAAATGCATACCCATCTCAGTGTCACTCTCTCTTCAGCAGGTCTCTTCGCCTCCACAGGCCGACGACCAGTTAAAATTTCCAATAATAGCACCCCAAATGAGTAGACATCACTCTTTGGAGTAAGCTGACTTGTCCTCATATACTCTGGATCAAGGTAACCAATTGTGCCTTTCACTTTGGTGGAAAAATGTGTTCTGTCAGAATCCATATCTCCCAGTCTTGCAAATCCAAAATCTGCAACTTTGGCTCTCATGCTCATATTGAGGAGAATATTAGAAGACTCCACATCTCTGTGGATAATTTGCTTCTCTGTCGCAAAGGCAACAATTACAGCTATTAAATACCCGTGAAACACAGAATGATGGTAATCACATTAACAGAGACAGATAGCATGAAGACCTAAATATATTTCAACTATCAGTCAAGCGTGGCTCCATTGGTTTAAAAGTGTGCCTTATAAATAGCATTAAAGCATGCGATGATTAAAACAAGAAGCATACCCTTCATCAGCTAGTGACAAGCTGATTCAGAGGGGGCTAATGTCTGACGCACCATGTGGACTTTATAATGAAGGGGAAGAGTCAACTGAGCACTTAACTTTTTCTTTGCCCATTATCTGGACAGATCTGGCAAGGAACTTTTCACTTGTTGGATCTTCCTAGTAAGAGCAGATGACGGTTCCAAACTAAAGCTTGCTTTTTTATCTTTTAAAGGCAAGCCTTGCATTTGTTTCTTTTTTTGGTCAAAGAAGCCTTGTATTAGGTAAAGAGGACTAGGCTCGGCTGTGTACCATGTTAGGAGATTAACGGGAGAAAGACTGTCTCCTTTACAGAGATCATACTATGGTCTTGCAGGACATGCTAAATAGATTTAGAACTAAGGCTCTCTGCTCAAAAAAGATATCTCCAGCTAAAGTCCATTTAGGAAGTAAAAGCATTGCTCCCAGCGAATGGCCTGTGTGCGTAACACAGAGAGGTGATCCCTTTTTTCCCGGATCATTATAAGCACTTTTTTGTCAAAAAAGAAAAATGGCCACATATTGCAATAAAAGAAGATAAAATATATTCTAAGAAATATGGTCCAGATCAAGGTGGCAGCCATGTTTATGAATCTCCCAGAGTCTAACCACAGCTGGTTGTAAGATTCCATGATATTTTCCGCCTGTTATTTCCATGAGTATACTGACAGCTCGGTCTACTCAGTTTGATGCTTAAATGAGCTTTACCAAAATAGGAGAAACAAATTTACTATATAGTGGGCCGCCTTACCTGCATACAGATGTAGATATGTTAAGCCATGAGCAACATCAATGGAGATCTCAAGCCGTTGTTTGAAATCCAAAATTTCCCTCCTCAAACCTGTCAAGACCATCAGCAAAATCTTTAGCTTTTGCAGGCTTTCCTGTTTAAACATTAGCAAATCTCTCACAGATTAAGAAGTTTACCATCCAGATGCTCTCTAAGTGTACCATTGGGCACAAACTCTGTGATTATAAATAGTTCATTTCCATCATCTATACAACCGAGCAGCTTGACTAGACACCGGTGATCAATTTTTGACAGAAGTTCTGCTTCACTTCTAAACGCAGTTTGGATAGCATGAAAGTTCTCCTGTAAGATGTTTTACTCAGATGGCAAAATATATAGTGTAATAAACATGTAAGAGAAAGGTATAAAGGAAATCTGTTTCTGTTTTTGGATATGAAGTTGCTTCAACTCCAAAAAAGAGGAACGACCTCTTGATTTTGAATAAATGACTATGACTTCCAATTTAATATTCGATAACAAGAAAAACCTCTCTTCTACTTTCAAAAATTACACTAACCCCACTTGTTAGAAAGGTTATCACAAGAACCTCCTTTTCGTAAGTCAACTACTAATAAACTGCTAAGATACTCTAATTGCACTTATCAACAAACTGATCTTAATATTTCTAGTTAAGCTTCTACATTTAGCCTTCAGTTTGTTAACTTCCACTTGCAACTATTCATATAAAATTTTGTGAAACAAAGTAAATACCATCATAAAGAAAACGCAGTTCAATGGAAAATTGTAACAAGAAAGTCAGCAGCATGTTGAAGTTAGAGGAGGCACCATTTAATTATGTAAAGTAGAAAATAAGTCAGTGTAGTGTATATTTCACTTTGCATTCTCATATCCATAATAAGTAACACTACAAAAAAATTAGCATCTAAAGAATAGGCCAACATCAGCTCTACTACAACAAAAATGGCATTTACAGAAACATTGCTAAAAGTAATACATCAGAAAATTAGATCCCAACTATACCATTACCTGATGCAGAAAGCAATTCTAACTATCATCAACTTCATTCATCAGATTATCAGTAAATTTCGAATCTGAATTGGTCCATGTAGGCTTACTGAACTAACTTAGTTTCAATTATCCATGTTAACCTTATGCTTTTTTGACTAAAGCAGCAAAGATTCTTAGCCACCCTAGCCACTTGTCCGCTCACATGATGAATCATTAAGGTTCTCCTCTTTAGCGGAAAGTGGTGATGGCCTTTTGCACAAAACTCTGACCTCTTTCCCTTTTTGAGGAATTTCCATCCGTCATGTAATTGCAATTGAAAGTTAAAACAGGAAAATTTTCAATTAAGTCTTAGTCCTTATGCAGTCCTTTGGTTGTGATTTTCATAAGTAGCACGGTGAAAAAATATCCAAGGAGTAGTTTCTATATTTCCATGAACTCTGTTTGCCTCCTATAGAATCATCTATTATCAATAAGGCTGATTCATATATAATTCTAAATCAGCCTCTTCACATTTTCACCAGAACATGAATGTTGACTCCCAATTACTTGCACACAACTATAGAAATAAAAGTTTGTAGTTTCAGCCCTTTTCTTTATTTATTTTCTTTGTCCAGATACAATGAGTCTTACTCAAAGCTACTAAATCTTACGTTTGATAAATATCGAATAAAGAAAATAGGGGGAATCCCGATCGTTGTCAGAGATACTTGTACCATCTCTATGAGCAAAACTTGATGCTCCATAGTTTGTGACTTAAAACTGATTACAAAGCATGACACAGAAAGGATTTCATTTCCAGATTGCTAAGGATGACCTTGGAAGACCAAACAAGAAATTGATCTCTAGGGAATCAGTAAGCGGCAGGCATTGTTGTAATATTCACATTGTATCTATTGCCTTTCAGAAATCAGTTCTGAGGAAGATAGTCGGCTCAAATTTGACAAGCTAATTCTTGGAAGGGAGAGGGAGACTAAAAAATACTTTTGTTCTCTTTTATCGGATGCACTGTTAGTTTGGCTATTGGTGTCAAGCCTCCAAAATTCACCTAGACAAATCTCCGGAACGTAACTGCCGTGCACTAAGAAGGAACGTCCTTCCTAAATACGCCAGGCACTAAACTTACGTTTATCAAAAAAACCACAATAATAAATAGGAGACAAGTCATCAGAGCATCTAAATCAAATTAAACACAACAAAATTAAATCTCTAAATTCAATAAATAAAATACCCAAGATACAGAGTCTTAAACCAAAGTGTAAAATTATGGACCAATGTCTAAACGAAATAAATAACTTATTCATATCTAAGAAATTTAAATGTCCCACTCAATCCCTTGTCAAAGCTATCTTTCTCCCAATCAATAGCCAAAGTCTACTCTCACACTCTGCAAAGAAAACCATTTTTACAAAAAATAAGACAAAAATCTCAGTAAGTGGTGATCCCCAAGAAAACCTCTTGGAACCTTTAAAATATTCTTATATGTCAAATAGTCATATCATTATAGTACATAAATATCATAGATTCGAAAACAATGAAGTTCATGTGAAATCATAATATTTCTTGCCTAGAGTCATAAAGTTCATACCAAACTAAATTCATATGCCAAGAAATCATAGTGCCATAAATCATAGTCAAACAAATCAATGCATAAGTCTAAGTAGGCTTTTATCCTCCACCCTAGAGCAGGGTATAAAAAGGCGTAAGGCGCACTAAGCCACTAGGGGGTCCTAGTGCCTAGGCGCGAGGCACGAGGGGCGAGGCGCGTGCCTTAGCGAAGTGAGGCGCATTTCTTATATTTATGAAAAATAAGATACAAAATCAAAGAATTATGTAAGACACTAGGATAGAAGCTTTAATTAAATAATACTTTAACCCAAAAACATCTTAGATATATATATGTATTCATCAAAAAGCATACTAAAATGACAAAATATCTAGCGAAGTGAGGCGCATTTCTTATATTTGAGCCCTTTTTCTTCTTGTCTTCTATTTCCTCTAGGGTTTGACTTAAAATATCTAGAAGTCAAGGGTAATTTGTCCTTTGCACACATACTAACAAAACCAAAAAAAATTATTGACAAAATAAAACCCTTTTACAAAGGCATAGCAAGGCGCACCTTGGTCGCCTCGCCTTAGCCTTTTTAGGTGCTGAGGGTGCGCCTCGCCTCGCCTCGCCTCAGTGCCTAGGCGCACCTTTTAAAACACTGTCCTAGAGTCAGAAATATTGACATTTATCCTCCGTTAGAGAGTCTTATTGGCATTTATCCTCCGCCAGAGAATCTTATTGACATTTATCCTCCGCCATAATCTTATTGGCATTTATCTTCTGCCAAAGAGTCTTATTGGCATTTATCCTCTGCCATAGAGTCAAAATTATTGGCATTTATCCTCCACCATAAAGTCAAAATTATTGGCATTTATCCTCAGTCATAGAGTCAAAATATTTGCATTTATCCCTAGCCAACAATGGTCATAATTTCATAGCTCGTCCAAATTCTCAAGTTTCAAATATTTCATATATGCATTCGATGATCAAATAATGTATATATGGAATAATTCTAACAGAAAGTATCTCTCATAACACATCATACTTTGAAATCATGCAAATACTTTTATCCCAAGATTTTATTCGAAAAGACATTATTTGTGTCTAAAGTCAAAATACGCAAAACTTTCAACTGTAACATTGTTTGGAGCTCTTAAACTATAAAAGCATTCATAACCACATTCAGAACTAAAGGTATTCAAAACTATTTTTGAAAAAAGTTCAAACGAAAGACTACAACTTAAAGAAGGAGAAAAAGAATACATTCAAAAGGCATTTGATCCTGTTACTATTCCATGCGAACAACAACTTGGGTACTGTTCATAATTTCTCCTTTTTTTCTTTTTATTTTTAATTTTTCACCGTGAACAGTATCTCGGGTACAACTCAAAATCCCTTTTTTTCTGAAAGCTTTTCCTTTCCTTTTTTTTTTTTTCTCTGTAAACACACTTCAATTTCTATCACCAAGACGCCAAAAATTACTTTTTCAACATTCAGATATAACCTTTAAAATTAATCTGAGCATGCTATTTTTTTTTCAAGAAATCCAATAAATCACATGCTATAGTTCAAATCATATAAAAATATGTGAAGCTTCAATAACATATATAGTTAATACAATCACAAATGTTCACATATATATATATATTGTACCATATAATGTGAGGTTAAAAATTAGCATCAAGTCCCTGCCTACACGGGTTCAAAAGTTCACAGCTTAATTTATATTTCGAATATCAAAAGTCTAAAATATATCCAAAAATCATATAATCTATGAACTTATTTGTTTTAAAATGAGAATTAAATGTCAGATGTCTTTATGACTCTCACAACATGCAAACTATAATCATAGAAAGCTTAAAATAATTCTTCCCTAGAACAGACCCTTAGATCTCCTTCTTTGCAAGTTCACCGTAAAGAATGCTACCACCAAGAAATTAAAACTAAGATCCATGCATGACACGTAAGATCCATGCGTAATGCCTCATCTTTCTTGTAATCCTTGCAAGATGAACTTTTTATAACCTTTCACGACTGAAGGAAGATTTATTTTCTTGACTAATTGGCATGACATTGCTTAGAATTAATTGTACAAAGAGTGAATCTCAAAATACTCGAGAACAAAAGTCGAGTGCCAAAAGGATACTCATGAAAATCAGATACTTTAGAAAAAGATAAAAAAAGAACACAAGCGACAATGATGTGTTATTATTCAAATAATGAAGCTCATATCATAAAGATCCAAAGCGTTGTCCAACCATTCACGTTTCTTGAAGATATCCAATAAATTTAGTGCCATAATTCAATTTTATGCCAACACGTGAGGAATATTCATAACAACCATATTGTCATAATGGTTCAATAAATCGTATTCAAAATAACATACAATATAGGAATTTTTTTTTAAAAACGTGGAGATCGATTCATTTACTTCTTCGATGAATCAATCCTAAACTTTTAAGTCTTCTAAGAATCTACCCATAAGACTAGTTATGTTCAAGAGCGTAGCCATAACTATGGGATATATTTTTTTCTTGTATATGTTGAAATATCTGTAAAGGAGAATAATACAGCTACAATAGCTGTAAAGAAGAAGAAGAATACAGCTGCACATGTGATTGGCTAGCTATAATGTTTATTGTTCATAAGCTGTACATTGACAGCTTATTTCCACTGCATTTGACACCTCATTTCATCATTGTTTAGTTTATGTTATAGCCTATAAATAGCTTGTAATTCTTTGTATCATTGTATCACATTCAAACACATTACATGAACATGAGATCAATGTATTATATTTTTTCAGCCTTCTTTCCTTTTTGGTATCAGAGCCTACACGTTATAGGAACAACCCACACACAAAAAAAAAAAAAAAAGCAAAAATCAGAAACGATTGAGAACACAATAGAAAACTTCCTCACGCTGCCTGTGACCTCGACTGCTACGATCAGCGCCACCACAACCCAGTGTTGTTTCGTCGTCGCTGCCTGGTCTGCCTCACGCCGACGTCATCGTCTTGCACTGATCAGTCTTCGCACCATCAAAATCTTGTCGTCGTTGTGTCGATTCCAACCCCTTCTTCTTTGATGTGGTAAGCAGTCATCGTCTTCAGTCACCTACAATCAAGGTATCCGAGTGTCCGGCTACCTCCATCGTCGTCGTCATCATCGTTGAGTGCCTTTGCCGAATCCAGTTGTGGTCAGTGCATTTGTTGCTTTGGTTTTATCCAATCTTTTATTTCATTTATTCTGATGATAAATTGAAAGTTGAACAAAAAAAAAAAAAAGTCTTTATAAATTATTATATTTTATTCAAAGACTATTATATTCAAGTTATTGCATCAATGACCACTGAAAAGGCAGAAACAAGTCAGGCATCTACTACTCCTCGTGTAGACCTTTCTCGTGAATCTAATGCTCCAGCACAGTGTGTTACAAGTGTATTATTGAATGGAAAAAATTTCCATACTTGGTCCCGTTCATTTCACCTGTATCTTGGTGGAAAACGTAAAATTGGATGGATTTTAGGCACAGCGAAAAAGCCGGAAAAAATTGATCCTAATTATGGTCAGTGGGATGTGGACAATTGTATAATTTTGGGTTGGATGTTCAATTCTATGGAGGATCGGATTTATAATATGTTTGTGTATCACGAGACAGTTCATGGTCTATGGACTGCCCTGACAAAGATATATGCCCATGCACGCCATGATTCTCGAATCTTCGAGCTTTATCGTGAAATTTCTCATGCTTCTCAAGCAACTTCGAGACTATCTGTTGCGGATTATTTCAGGTATCTCCAAACTAGATGGGAAGAGCTAGCTCAATATGAGCCTTTGAGTGATTTTCCAAATGATGCTGAGGTTGAGGCTAAACGTCTTGATCATCATCGGACTTATCAGTTCTTGATGGGATTAAAACCTGAATTTGAGAATCTTCGGACTCAGATTTTAAATACATCTCCTTTGCCATCTTTATTTGAGGCATTTGCAATTATGGATGGTGATGAACGAAGGCGTCTTCTCCTTGCACCAGAGCCTACTTCTCCTATTCTAGACCAGATGGCATTTGTTGCTCCTTCCAGTTCTAGGCAAACCAGCACTCGTCCTTATTGCCAACACTGTCAGAAGACTGGTCATCTCATTGACCGATGCTTTACCCTTCATCCTGAATTAAAACAACAATACTCTAGAAACCGTGGTGGTGGGCAAAAGAAAGAAGCTCCTCGTATTGGGGCTGTGGCCGAATCAACCTCAACAGAATTAGTTCCTATCCAACCCGATTATAGTCAGCTTCAGGCTCAAATTGCTCAACTACAACTCCATTTGGGCCTATCTTTATCACCTGGCCCCACGGCTGCCCTTGTTACAGGTACTCCAACCGCACTTCATGGTAAGTCAGGCCAACCATCTTGGATTCTAGATTCTGGAGCCAATAATCATATGACTGGTGAGCTTTCCGTTTTTTCTTCTCCTGTCACTTCCATAAATCAATCCGTTCAAATTGCCAATGGAACATCTATTCCTATTCGTTGTCAAGGAGATGCTTGTTTATCCTCAGATATAACTCTTCACTCTATTTTCTATGTGCCCAACTTTGCTTATAACCTATTGTCTGTTAGTCGTCTTGCCAAGAGTCTTCATTGTGCAGCTATTTTTTTACCCGACCGTTGTTTTCTACAGGACCTGACTTCGAAAAAGATTTTTGGCAGGGGATATGAGCACGATGGACTTTACTACTTTGGCGAACCTCCAACCTCTATAATACCCTCGTCAAGTTTACATGCTTCTGTGTCTCCAGTTTTTGATACTCCTGTTGGTTTTATTCAAAATTTAGACTTGTGGCATGCTCGTTTAGGACATGCAAACTTTCAATATTTATGTTGGTTATTTCCTTCTTTTAAAAAAGCATGCAAGGATTTTAAATTTAATTGTGTGACTTGTGAATTGTCAAAACATACTCGCACTACATATATTCCTCGCATGCATCAAGCTCCATGTCCATTTGACCTTGTTCACTCTGATATTTGGGGTCCCTCTCCTGTCACGGCACTCTCTCAACATCGTTATTATGTGACATTTATAGATGATCATAGTCGGTGTACTTGGGTCTACCTCATGAAGAAAAAATCTGAAGTCTTCACCCATTTCACTCATTTCCTTCAAATGGTGAAAACCCAATTCCACACTGTTGTCCGCAATATTAGGTCTGACAATGGCAGAGAATACCTGACCAATGATTTTCGAGCCGAACTCAATAAAAAAAGAATTCTTCAGCAGCTTACTTGCCCTTACACACCCGAACAGAATGGTGTGGCAGAACAAAAGAACCGTCACATTATGTCTATGGTCCGATGTCTTCTATCTGGAATGAATGTTCCAAAATATTTATGGCACTTAGCTGTACTCACTGCTACATACATCATCAATCGTACCCCTAGTTGTGTCCTCCAAAGTCAAACGCCTTTGCATATTCTCCGACCAAATACTATTATTTTTCCTCTTCTCCCGTGAGTCTTTGGTTGTACATGTTTTGTTCAAAATCGTAGCCCGACCCGCACTAAATTAGATGATAAAGCTATACGTTGTGTCTTTCTTGGGTATTCTTCCATGTCTAAAGGATATAGGTGTTATGATCCTATGACTCGCCACTTTCATCACTCGGTAGATGTCACATTTCTTGAGACTGTCCCTTTTTTCTTTACTTCTCCTGCCTTAGAGCAATTTCCTGAGGTGCTCTCTACAAAGGACCCTCATTTTCCTCATCCGATTCCTATTATTGACACATCTCAACCCACTACTGAACCATCACCGCGCTCCAGTAATACTTTATCACCCAGTTCTTCTCCAGTTCCATTACAAGTCTACTCCCGGCGCCCTCGTGCTTTAGCTCCATTGCCAGATTCTTCTCCGGATTCAGGTAACCTTTCTTCTTCCTTGGTCCCTGAACATGCACCTCCTCGTTACCCCACTTGTGAACGGCGTCCCCCTTCTCGTTACTTACTTTCATGTAGCACTAATCATCCTATTGCCAAGTTTGTGTCATTTCAGGGTCTATCCGATCAGTATAAATCTTTCCTTAGTTAGGTTGATTCAGTCTTTATCCCTCGCTCCGTTCATGAGGCTCTCCAGGATCCTTTATGGGTGGCAGCTATGAAAACAGAGATGGATGCCTTACAGCAAAATCAGACGTGGGAGCTTGTTGATCTTCCAGTTGGTGAACGGACAGTTAGGTGCAAGTGAGTGTTTAGTGTGAAGTACCTTGCTGACGGCACCATCGATCGATATAAGGCACGCCTTGTTGCTAAAGGGTTTACTCAGGTACCAGGCAAGGACTTTGGTGCCACATTTGCTCCTGTTGCCAAATTAACTACTGTCCAGCTCTTGGTCTCCTTAGCCGCCTCTTATTCTTGGCCTCTTCACCAATTAGATGTCAAGAATGCCTTTTTTAATGGTAATCTTTCTGAGATTATCTACATGGATCCTCCACCAGGTTTTCGGACTCAGAGGGAGTATTCCGGAAAAGTTTGCCGCCTTCGTAAATCTCTATGGGCTTAAACAATCCCCTCGAGCTTGGTTTAGCCGTTTTAGTGAAGTGGTCCTTACAATGGGGTTCATTAGGTGCCATTCAGATCATACATGCTTTGTTCGACGCCATTCTCAAGGTAAATGCATCATTATCCCAGTATATGTGGACAATATTATTATTACTGGAGATGATACTCAAGGAATTGATCAAGTGAAGCGGGACCTTGGGACAATCTTTGACACTAAAGATCTGGGCATGCTCCGATACTTCCTCGGTATTGAAGTGGCCCGAAATCGCCAGGGTATATCTTTGTCGCAAAGAAAGTATGCATTGGATCTTCTTCAAGATACGGGTATGCTAGGTTGTCGACCTGTCTCCACTCCTATGGACCCAAATCTTAAATTGACAGTAGAATCAGGGGAATTGTTAGCTGAGCCATCAGTATATCAGAGACTTGTAGGTCGGCTTATCTACTTGACTAACACGAGGCCGGACTTAACCTATGCGGTGAGTATTGTAAGTCAATTCATGCACGCACCTCGTTCTTCTCATCTGGATGCTGTTTATCATATCCTCTGATATCTTAAATCTTCTCCTGGTCTTGGTATCTTCTATACAACTAGTGTACATGAGGGATTGTCTTGTTACACTGATGCTGATTATGCAGGGTCAAAAAGTGATAGGTGTTTTACCTCGGGTATGTGTACTTTCCGTGGCAATCACCTTATCTCATGGAAAAGTAAAAAACAAGCAGTTGTCTCGCGATCTTTTGCTGAAGCTAAGTACCGTGCTATGACCCAAGGAACATGTGAACTTCTTTGGTTACGCTATCTTCTGATTGAGTTGAGCTTTCCAGTGACTGACTCGTCTACCTTGTTCTGTGATAATAAATCTGCTATTATGTTGTCCTCTGACTCAGTCCTTCATGAGAGAACAAAACACATTGAGGTTGATATTCATTTTATTCGAGAAAAAGTTCGCTCAGGGGTTATCACACTTTGTTTTGTTACATCATCCGAGCAAGCTGCTGACATGTTTACTAAGTCAACTGGACCATTACTTCTCCAATCAGCTATTGTCAAGCTTGGGCTCGTTGATATATTTTTCCCAACTTGAGGGGGAGTGTTGAAATATCTGTAAAAGAGAATAATACAGCTACAATAGCTGTAAAGAAGAAGAAGAATACAGCTGCACATGTGATTGGCTAGCTGTAATGTTTATTGTTCATAAGCTGTACATTGATAGCTTATTTCCACTGCATTTGACACCTCATTTCATCATTGTTTAGTTTATGTTATAGCCTATAAATAGCTTGTAATTCTTTGTATCATTGTATCACATTCAAACACATTACATGAACATGAGATCAATGTATTATATTTTTTCAGCCTTCTTTCCTTTTGTATATTTGCACAGAGGCTGACTGTAAGAAACGTATATGACTCTAAGTCTAATATAAATTTAGTGGGCTGGGTTTAAATACTTATAAAATGCCTAATCTAACCAAATTAATTTTAACCCTTAATTCATATAAAATAACAATTAAGTCAAACTCAAAATACGGGACGTTACAATTAGAGATCAACTAATATTTGAAAGATCGAAAGTGCAGTCCATACCAGCTGACAAGATTACCCCTGGGGCTTAAATTTCAAATTCCTACTTCATTTCCCAACCACCGCCCAGCCCGCAGCCCCCACCCCCCACCCCCAACAAGCACACCAATGCCACCCAGAATGGAAGAAAAAAGTGAAATAAAAGAAAAGCGAAAAGCAAGAAGACTATAGGGAGAAACAGAAAGAGGGTAAGGGAAAGACAACAGACTATGTTACCTTCTTAGCTCGTTTGATGGCAACTACGTGGCCATCTGGTAGCTGGGCTTTGTACACGATTCCAAATCTGCCCTTACCTATTATCAGTGATGGTGAGAAATTGTGGGTTGCTTTCACAACCTGACTCATATTGAGATGGATAGATCCATTTCTATCAAGTTGTGGTGAAATGGAAAATCTAGAAGGACTAGGTGGCACGCGTAGTGAATTAGGTGGCACGCGTAGTGGACTGGATGGTACGCGTAGTGGACTAGGTGGCACGCGTAGTGGACTGGATGGTACGCGTAGTGGACTAGGTGGCACGCGTAGTGGACTAGGTGGCACACGGAGTGGACTCACTGGAAACTTTTCAGGAACAGAATTCATATCCATGGCGGAAATTGAGTCCACTGCAAGAATAGTGCAAATATTAATTAGAAAGATGAAGAACCAGTTACCCACATCTGGAATAACCTATATTAGAAATTGAATGAAGTGATTCACTAGTGGTTGTTTTCATAAGATCCCCATATGATAAATACAAAACATATTCTGTAGGAAGTTGGTCAAGAGAAGGTTTTACTCACTTGAATTTGGCTCCTTCACGAGAACAGAATTGGCATTTTCCTTTTTCCTAGCATGAAAGCATGGGCATATTAGGGTGCAGCATAAAACAAACATTACAGGGATCGCTATGGTCAACTCTTTTGTAGTTAAATCATGTCCTGTAGATCCTTCTTTACTGGCACCCTTCTGTAGAAGTTTTCTTCCTGCTACTGAAGGAGACTTATCTGCACATTAAAGCAAAGATGCATGATTCACACACAATGTATCAGCAAACAAACCTCACCTATTACGACATACGAACTTAGTAAAAGTCTTCCTTGGGAACTTCCCGTATTCAATGCAAATTACGATGGTATTTTCTTGTTCTTGAATGGGTCTTTTTAATCTTTTTAAGTTTATGCTCTACTTCGAGTAAAGATCTGCCCGATTTTCGGGAAGGGAAGATTAGAAAATTCTATTGATTGCAGCTTTCTCCAGACCTTCGAGAAAAGCAGTACTGAGGAAAGAAGTTCAGAAGTAATTTTGCATACCTAAAGAAATATCAAACCCACAATATTGATATGTGACATATCCCTCTATGAGGAAACGTTTCATGTAATAGGATTCGAGGGCTTTGCAGAAGATGTACTGGTCTACTGATCTTCCATTTATGTAAAACAATTTCTGATCAGAATCATCGGAATATCTGATTTCGTAAGTTCCACATGTGCTCCTATATTGCAGAAAGCCAGACGCATATATTCTTGGCACTTGCACCAACAACAGCAGCGTCAATAAAACTGATGCCATCCTCATCATATTACACAACATTTCCATCTTTCTGGGCCAGAAGATGGAGGCGGCATCCTAATTATTACATTGGCAAAGAGAATAGGTGTAACTGGAACAACAACTAGCATCTAGAATTCGACCAATGTAACTCCAATTTCTGCCATCACTGTGGCCAAAGTCAATTAGCATTGGAAAGTTTTTTTTTTTTGTTTCTTTGGTCATGCATTGAAAGGTTGACAGGTTGCTAGATTGGTGACTATTATAGAAGTTAGTCTTTTACCAGCTGTGACAACTATGTTATGTTTTGTTTTGTATTGTAGATTTTCCTTACAGGGCCCACCAAATATGGTGACAGTTAAAACTTGGGATTATCATATATATATATTTTGTTAAAAGTAATAATCGATAAAAATATTTATATAATTATAGTATTACTACCAATAAATATAGTTATTGATGTTTTAGACCTTACAAATAGTCTGGTTCAAAAGGACATAATTCACTTTTCTAGCTTTGTACATTTTCATTCGAACAAGATGATCATACATTTGATCTTTATTTTTATCGTGTTTGTTAATTAACTCTTTTTCAAAAATTATATTTTAATCCTTGATTTAACATATTTGTGTCGCTCTTCACATCCATAAAAAAATAGGCAGAAGCATCATGCGTTTTGCACATGTTTCACCACATGACTTAATATGCAAGGGCGAAAGAGTCCAAAAGAAGTTCTGACTTTTTATTTACTCCAATATTTCTGTAATACCCTAATATTTAAATGTATGTCTAATACTTTATGTATCAACCTCCAAAGAAAGTTCAAACGGCCACAACTATATAAAGAGTTCGACCTCACAATCAACAATTAATGGTAATTTTTCTGAAAACAAAGCAACTAATGTTGTCAAACATATGACAATATTGATAGTTTGTGATACAAACAAACATGAAAAGGAGGCGGCTGAAATATAAGATAAAATTGGCAATTTTTTTATACTTTTGTATAGGGCAAAGCTAAGAAATCTTTTTAGTAGAGGTTAAAATAAATAAATTTTTAATTATATGAGTATTTTTTTTTTAATGGAGTTTAATTAATTTTTTTAATTAAAAATATATAGATATTTAATTTTTTTTTTGAAAAAATACATAGAATTTTTAACTCTATTTTGAATCAGTAGAGACTAAAATAAATAAAAAAATTAACTATATGAATATATTTTTTTTAATGAAGACAAATTAATTTTTTTAATTAAAAATATATAAATTTTTAATTTTTTTTTAAAAATATATATATATTTTTTAATATTATTATAAGTCAGTAAAAGGTGCAACACCTGGCCCTTCAGATCCCTCCGCCCATGCTTTTGCATAATGTGTCAATGCATGTGTCTGCATTGGAAATGGTTTTTTTTTTGTCATGCATTGAAAGGTTGTAAGGCTGCCAGATAGTAGACTATTATATAAGTTAGTCTCTTGCCAGCTGTGACTACTACTATTTTCTGTTCTGTTTTGTTTCGTTTTGTTCTGTGTTGTACTATGATTTTTCTTAAAAGGGCCCAACAAAAATGGTGACAATTAAAAGTTGGGAAAATTATACAGTTAGATATTTATCTTTATCGTATTTATTAACTAATTCCCTTTTAAAAGTTGCATTTTAATCTTTGATTTAACATATTAGTGTCGCCCTTAGTTCTTACATTCAAATCCGTCTAAAAATAGACAGAAATATCATGCTTTTTTGCACATATTCGTCATATGACGTAATATGCAAGGGCGAAAGAGTCCAAAAGAAGTTTTGACTTTTTATTTAGTCTAATATCTCACTTAGAGTTTTTATTCTCTTTCTTCAATTTGGGGATTTTGACTTGGGTTTCTTATTCTCTTTCTTCAATTCGTGATTCCTCTGCAATATTTTACTTAGATTTCTTCAAATATCATCTTGCCTACTAGAAATCTGAAGAAAGTTGGTTTATTCTAGGGATAACAATGAGTTATCGTTATAATCGAAATTGACGGGTATTCGCTTGATAAAAATTCAATAATAAAAATTGATAGATAAATCGATAGGTTTTGGTTTTTATAAGTAGTAACCGATGAGTAAACTGATAAATTTTTAATTTTAAACTTTAAAAAAACTAAAATTCGAAACCCGATTATTAATTTATTATAATATATATAATGTATATATATCCACATATATAATATAATATTTATAGTTGATGAAAATATAAAAATAATTTTTATACTAATATCTAAAATTATATCAGAATTAAAAATGGGCTATTTTTTTTATAAAAAAAAAAATCAAGGGCCAATACAATTATTTAAAAAGAAACAACAAAAAAAGTTATTGGGCTTAGCCCAAGTACCCAACTAAAAAAAATACTATTTAAATTAATATTTATGGATTTTTATTTATTATATTTTTAATTTTTTTACATTTAAATTAATATTTTTTTCATATTTTTGGACTTTTTTATTTAATTATTTTTTTTAAATTAGCGATTTCAATTATCCGCGGTTTTTTTTATACTTGTCGGTTTCGGTTTCGGATAATAGTTTTTAAAACTATCGATTTTCGATTTCGATTTCAATTTCGGGTTTCGGTTATGCTAAACTGTTTTAGTTTCGATTTTCAAAAATCGCTGTTAACCGAACTACTGTCATTCCTAGTTTATTCTACATCTATAGATGGCAAAGAGTAGCCAAATTCAACAATACCGTAAGGTTTTTTCATAGTGTCAAAATTGTTCAATTGTACCACTAGGGTTTTGGTTCAATAGTATGTAACTCGTTATATATGTGAAAGATTATGAGTTTCAGTCTCACTGGTTACGTTATATGACTTCAGCCTCCCTTAAATTTTTTTTTTAAAAAAACTGTTCGATTCTTGTGTGCATGTTTTTATTATTGTTCAATTTGCCTTATGGGCATATAATAATTTTAGATTTTCGTAATGGGCATATATATTGTTCAATTTGTCTCTATTTACATGTAATATTGTTCAACTCTTCTGTATTTGCAGATAATACTGTTCAAATTCTATCTGTTTGCATATATTATTGTTTAACTTGTTTTCTATTGAATATTTTATTATTATATATTGTATATTTTACTGTATTCAATAACTTACTAGATTTCTCTATTACTTCCTATATCGAGTTTAATATGATTTGACTAAAGGTTTTTATTCTATTTAGGATACAGAGTGTTGAACGTTGTATTTTATCAGGATTATATTTCAGAGGTTTACGGGTAATTATCTGAGTTTTATAGAGGAATCCACTGGAAAGATTGGAAGCTGCTGTCTTCTTCAAAGAAAGAAGGAGGTATCGGGTTCAAAGATTTTCAGCACTTCAACCTTGCCCTTGTGGCAAATCAGGCTTGGAAAATCTACAAAAGACCCGACTCCCTTATCTTCAAAATTCTGAAAGGAATCTACTTCAATTCCTCGTCATTTTGGAACGCTCAAAAAGGTCGTAGATCCTCGTGGAGTTGGCAAAGTATTTGCCAGGGGAAAGATTTCCTTTTGAGTGAGGGACGATGGATGGTGGGTGATGGGAAAACTATTAATATTTGGCAGCACCATTGGATCGACAATGATAACCTGATCCCTAAGCCAACGTTTGCTCCAATGGATAAAGTTGCTGATCTTCTCATGCCTAATTCAACTTGTTGGGACCTTTCATTGTTGCGCATCCTCTTCAACCGCGACACAGAGCTCAAAATTCGTGCAATCCATATCCCTCAGGCTAGATGCGAAGACTACCTCATTTGGCCTCATACTGCGAGTGGCTCCTTCACGGTCAAAACAGGTTATCATCTTGCTAGATCTAAAGATACATTTACAAGAAGGAGCGCAAGCTCGTCCTACCATCCTCATCCTAAGCTGTGGAACACCATTTGGTCTATTAAAGCTGCCCCAAAAATCAAAATTTTTATGTGGAAAGTGGTCTCCAATGCTCTTCCAACAAGAGTCAATCTCTTCAAAAGACAATGCTCTAATTCTCCTTTGTGCCAAATCTGCTCTGAAGATCTCGAAACAATTGAGCATACTATTCTTGGCTGTAAATGGACACGGCTCATCTGGTGGGGTAGCCCGATGCAAATTTGCACAAATTACCACCTTTATCCCAGATTCGAAGATTGGTTTCTCCAAATGTGCTCTCGGTTTGCTGATGCTAATCTGCATGATGGTATCGGAGAAACCCAAATTGCCTTATTAGCTTGGGAAATTTGGAAAGCCAGATGCTCTTTCATCATGGAAGGGAAAGAAATTAATCCTATGGCTGTCTTGTCTAACGCTTATTGCCATTTGGCTGATTTTACACAAGCTCAGGATTACCCAACTTCTATTCATTCAAACTCTAACTTTGTTCTCCCTAATGCTGCTTGGTCCCCGCCTCCCCTTGCTTGGCTAAAAATCAATGTGGACGCTGCTTTTGCCCCTCCATCTAATGCCGCGATTGCAGTCATTTTTCGTGGTCATAGTGGAACTTTGGTCAATGGTTTCGCTACCCGTGTGATTTGTAGCTCAGCCTTGGAAGCTGAGGCGTTGGCGTTGCTACGCGCCTGTGAGTTTGCTAAGAGCCTCAGCCTTCATCACATCACTTTTGAAAGTGATGCTTTGCTTGTCCTCAATGCAATCAATTCATTCGCAACTGATGGTCCATGGGCTATCAAATCTATTGTCGATGACATCAAGTTGATCGCAGCTGGAATCGACCAAGTTAGGTTTCAGGTTGTCAAAAGGACGGCTAATCGTGCAGCTGATTGGGTGGCTAAACAAGCTCTGATGGAAAAGTTAGGTTTGGACTGGATTTCTATTACCCCCCCCCCCCCCCCCCCCCACTCTTATGGATATTCTTGCTAAAGATATTGTACCTACAGGTGTAGGATAAATTTTTGTAATCTCATATTTCATTTTAATGAAATTTTTCTTTGACAACAAAAAAAATATATATATATATATATTTGTTTTTATTTTGTGGTAAAAAATGTTTTCTATCTTTCCATACTCTACCAAAATTCGCAAAACATTTATTTCACTCTGACAAATTTTCTCCAAGTTAAAACGGGTCTATGGAGAAAGATCATCTTCACTCATAATTCTAGTCAACTCATCACTATGATGATCATCTTCATTTGACAAATATTATAATCTTGTAAAGAAATGATAGTGTATATGAAGATACACTAGCCTAAGATCGACAATCAACAATCACAAATGTGAGAGAAAGTAGTGTAAAAATGAAGAAAACTTCAAGAGTGAAAAGAAGGTACAAATAAACTATGAAGAATTTTACTAATAACTTGTGATTATTTTAATTGAAAAGTTAGAAGGAAAGATAGCTATACATGGGCCTAAAGAAAACTTCAAGTACATAAAAATGCAATGAACCTAGAAAATATAAATACATAATAAATCTATAGAAAAACATGAATCTAGAAAATGAACCTAAAAGATACATGATACATGATGAATCTATAGAATGCAAAAAGACAAATTAATGTACCAAAAAATCAACTTTAAATCTTAACAAGCATATCTCATAGGCTTTCAAATGAAATTAAACAAATTGAAAACAAAATTAGAGATGATGAAGAAAACTTTGAAAAAATTTATTGAGCGACTTTGGCCATTTCAATTATACACTTCAATCGAATTTGAAAACATATCTAGTTTGGAATGTTGAAATATTGAGTGAAAAGTGTTAAATGTACTATGGGTACTTGAATATGTATGTAAATTCATATATTCTAATTTCGAAAAGAAGCTCATACAAATTAATCATTGACGATGCGTTCCGTCGTCAGCAAGCGGTGGTCAACAAGACCCTTTTTCCTAAATATTTTGGGACACGAAGAGGGCATCATATACATAGTTAACACATTCATACCAGTTAACAATTTTAGTAGCTCCGTATCAAGGCCACAATCGATATCGTTACTAGCTAGCATCACCCACTTTGTATTCTTTATTTTGTCACAATTCAATGTCGAGGTCAATGATGTTAATTATTTGTCAATAATTTGTACTTTCTCCAATAATTTTGCTGGGGACAAACTTCAACTTTACTACCAAATCATTCAACTAGACCAAAGATCCATTTCCTTTAAATACGAGCAATTAATTTAAATACTTTTTTTTTTGGACTAGATTAATTTAAATACTTAAAACTACAAAAACATCATACAAATTTAGAAAAGTGTCCCTATTAATAATTTGACTGTTGGAGATAGTAAAAATTCACTTTGTTATTAGCAACAACTTTCCTCCAACAGCTTTACTTATTATCACAAGATTTTAATCTATGAGATTGTAATTATAAACTATTGAGGCATTCTACAAGCTCTTCATTTATGCAACACATCAATTAACTACTCCCTTTTATCTTTACCTTTTTCCTTTACCTACAATCCCGAAAAAAGGTTAATAAATGAACTAGTAGTACTAAAGAAATACTAAATTTAAAAGAATAAATATCACGTTACCCCTCTGTGATATGCAAAAGTATCACTCTACCCTCCTGTGTTCATAAAACTCTAAGAAAGTCCCATGTATTATTGAGAAGTACTTCTCACACTACCCTCTACATGTCTCTTTTAAGCTATTAAATGACGTTTTTACCTTTTTATAATGCATATTTATTTTTTGTTTTTTTCCCTTCATCTCTACCTATTTACTACTAAATAAAAAAATAATATTTACTACTAAATAAAAAATAAAAAAAATAAAACAGAATTAAAAAAAATCATATTCCCCAACCCCTCACCCCCACCCCCACCCTCACCCTTTTGCTGCGCCGGTGCTAGCACTGCTACTCTGGGGGGGGGGGGGGGTGGTGGAAGAGGAAGGGTGGGAAATGGGAAGGTGGGGAATGAGGGGTGGGGGGTAGGGGTAGGGGTAGGGGGTTGGGGAAGATGATGTTTTTTTAAAATTCTTTTTTATTTTTTATTTAGTAGTAAATACGTAGAGATGAAGGGAAAAAAAATATATGCATTATAAAAGAGTAAAAACGTCATTTAATAGGTTAAAAGAGACATGTAGGGGGTAGTGTAAGGACTTTTCAATAATATATGAGATTTTCTTAAAGTTTTACAAATACAAGAGGATAGAGTGATATTTTTGTATATCACAGGAGGGTAATGTGATATTTACTCAATTTAAAATTGTAAGCGACACTGTTATCCATCCTGTCAAATTTCATAGAGAGCATGCTAGCTCTTCATATAACTAGATGAAAAAATCTGATAAGTAAGTAATTTGTAAAGATTGTATTTTCTTTATTATTTAGTATCATGTGTAGTCTATGAGATGACTACTATGGAGATATCATTGTAGTCAATGGCAGTCATAGATTTTGATACATTTCAACAACATAAACATGTAAAAGTGTTGTATTCCATAAATCTCATAGCTAGTTGGGAGCCCCTCTTATTTGCCCTTTGTTTTGTTTGCTACTCTTTTTGTTGTATAATGATTAAATATGGACATAGGTTTTGAATGGCAAATTGCAGCTTTTTGGAAGTTTGTTTTGACCTAGGATTTAAGGATGATAATAGTTTAGTTTGTTGATGATCATGTAATGATGGATTCATTTTTCAAACTGTGATGTGCTTTTAACCCTCCTTATTATGTAAGCTTATGAAAGAAAATGAAAAAGACTAGATTATGGTGTTAAGATCTCTCGAGTTGACTACTATTCGTCATCAATAAAAGTTGCTTTACTTGCTAGAAAAAACGAAGGAAATAAAACTTGATCTAGTGATTTAATCAATCGTATGTTTTACCTTGACGTTGGATAATCTGAAATGCATCTACATAATAATCACAAATAAATTTGAATTTTTTATTGAGACCCTTTCACTTTTACATATATATAACTTAGACTTCATATTTATTGAAAAATGAAACTTATATCCCTCCTGTTATAAAATATTTATATTTTTTGTTAACTATACATTGAAATAATAGCTTTTTTTTTTTGTGAATTGAAATAATAGCTCTACCTTACGATTACCCAACTACATACCCCAGCAAAAACTCCCTCAAACTCTTCTATGGCACACACCATATGACACCTACCCAATATACTCACCTATGGGCTACAACCCACACTGCACCACACCTTTGCACCCACAACACACACCTTACTGCACCTGTATGTACACGACACCACACCCGCACACCCCCACACACACACACCACACTATTGAAAAATAGGATTCTTATAGATGAAAATGTCAACAAAATGTGCGCACAAGACACTATTCCGCAAATGGCCCGATCTAGGTAAGGATATGATTTTTTTGTTTTTTTTTTGGACATCAAAAGGATATGATGTCAACATCTTCAAAATAAATAGAGCCAAGGTGACTTCTTCAAAATACGTGGTGGTATTTCTTTGATCACATGTAGAAGTGGGGAGGTGGTGGGGGTAGTATGGGGGAAGGGGGAAGAGGTTCTTTGGGAGGTGATGGGGGTGTTTCTAGGAAGGACTTTAGGGGAAAAAAAGGGAGTATGGTTGGTTAGGGAGTGCTGTCGTGGGTAAAAATGTCATTTCCATGTGTAGTTAACATAACATTTAATAGAAGGGTTGTAAGTCTCATTTTTGAGCAAGTATGAGATCTGAATTACACATATATAAATGACTTAGACCCCTTCTGTTGACTAACCTGTTATGCCAACCATTAACATAAGGGTAAATGTGTCATTATATTACAAAAGAAAAGGGCAATTCACAAAAGCTGCACAAAACCCTCCAAACTCGTCCTTTCTTTCAACCTTTTCTTTCATCTCTTTCATCTCTCGTCTTTTGACCAAACCAAACCAAACTAAGCCTTATAGCACTAGGTGGGGTCGGCTATATGGATCATGTGACGTCATTCCTTTCTGTCGAGAGTTATCTCCTCTATGAGATCCATACACGCGAGGTCTCGTCTAATTGTCTTCGTCCAAGTAATCTTAGGTTTGCCTCTACCCCTCTTCTGGTGTATTTTTTTTAAACCTTCGCACCTTCTAACAAGTGCCTCAATAGGTCGTTTCCTTACATGGCCAAACCATCTCAGACGATTTTTTCTCATCTTATCCTCAATCAGGGCCACTCCTACTCTTTCACGTATCACCTCATTCTTAATCTTGTCCTTCCTAGTTTTGCCACACATCCATCTCAACATTCTCATCTCAGCCACTGACATTTGATGAACTTGTTGATATTTCACCGCCCAACACTCCGAACCATATAACATAGCAGGCCTAATGGCTATCTTATAACTTTCCTTTTAGCTTAAGTGGTATTTTTCGATCACACAAGATTGTTAACGCATTTCTTCACTTCGTCCATTCTTCTTTGATTCTATGATCAACGTCCACATTAATCTCCTTATCTTGTTGAACCATAGATCCCAAGTATCTAAAACTCTCTTTTTCTTGTATTCTTTCTGAGTTTAATCTTACCTCTATCGCATTTATCGACTTATTTTTGCTAAACATACATTCCAAATATTCTGTCTTTGATCTGCTTAGCTTAAAGCCCTTAGATTCTAAAGTAGAACTCTATAATTCTGGCTTAGTATTTATACATTTTCTAAACTTATCGATCAAAACAATATCATCCGCAAATAACATGCTCTCGTCTTTTAACCACAAAAAAATGCATCTTATATTCAACCTGATTTTCAAGACATAAAAAATGATTTTTATTCTATTTGTTTTCTCATTCCTCTCGTTCTTTCTCACTCTCTGTCTCTCTCATATGGAGAATATCATCTAGCTATCTTTTTTTTTTTTTTTTTAAATTTATAGGAGAAACTCAATCAGTGTCCGGTTGTGAAGATGCTATGAAAAATACAAATTTGTCATGTGTGTTTTTGTGTGATCTAGTGTGTGGATCTGTATACATATTGGTGTGTGTGGTGCGTAGGTCTTTGTCCGTGGGGGTGGGGTATAGTGTGGTATGGTGGTGGTGGTGGTCGTCGTCATCGTCAGGGTAGTGGTAGTGGTGTGTATGCGCTTTGTAAGTCTAAGATATGTGTTGTGTGTGTGAAATGGGCGGTGGTATGATGTGTTAGTGGCAGTGGCGCTGTGGTGTGCGGTGTGCGTGTAAATGAAGGTTGTAAGATTTTTGTTGTTTTTCTTTGATTAGTGAAATATGTTTGTTGGGAGTGTTGGCAGTGGTGAATCTAGAGATATGGCGAGGGTAGGAATGACATTTTATGTGTAGTTAACAGAAAGTTTAACAAATCTTTATTAGAAGGGGTCAGACTCACATTTTTCAATAAGTATAGGGTTTGAGTCACATATATAGAAAAATGGAAGGGGTCTCAGTCAAAAATATCCAATATTTAATGTATTTTTTTTTGAAAAATAGATTTGGCCCCCACACCCCCCCCCCCCTCCCCTCTCCCATCCCCCAATAAATATTATAAAAGTTGTATGGTTTAGCTTGGTAGTTAGTCATGAGTGTATTTATATGGTTGGCACATTCACCACAACGCTACATGCTATATTTTTTGTCAGTCTCCTTGTAAGTTGGTGAAAGAAAATAAAAAGGCCTAAGCCAATTGACTTGCCAGGAAACGAGCTTAAAAGCTCTGTGTAACTGTGTTCCACTTTTTTCTTTTTTCTTTTTCTTTTTTGAAAAAAAAAAAACAAACCTATCATCATATTCATCTTTTTCTCAAATTCTTCTTGCAAATCTCAACTTTATTGCACATCTTTCTGCAAATCTCAAGTTAAAAGGTATATATGCGCAATTTTATTGCACAATATAATTTTATGAAAGCATAATACCAACATAGTTATGCAAACCAAGGGCACGAAAATAATTTTATTGTGCTTATTTATTAATTTTTCTTACCTATATAGTTTTATGAATGCATAAACATGATTTATTATTATTTTTACAGGGGGTGAACATATCAACATAAGACAACAATAAGTGACTAAGGTAAATAATTTTTTATTGAAATACATCTCATAATAATTTTTTTTGTATAACATTTTTGTTAATTATATTTTGACAGTCAATTTTCAATTATAAATAGATAATTTTAATGAAAAATTTTTAATAAGGTGTAACTTATTGATTTTTTCTAGTTAAGTTTAAATTTTTTAATTATTTTATTTTTTGAAAATTATTTTCAGGTCAAAATATGAGTAAATCCAAATCGCAACACACAAGGCTTCATTTTGTTAGGTTAGTTTGTATGTTATTAACTTCTTTCTTATCTATCTTTTGTTTGGTAGTTTGCATATATATTGGATAATTATTTGATATGAATATGATTTGTGCGTGTTATTTTTTTGTAGTATATGTCATATTTGTATTTTTTCTTGAATCAAAGCAACTTATAATGTTAAAAGTTTCAAGTTTGTTCAAATATAAAAATGTAATTTATATTTAATTGAATTATTAATTAGTTTTTTATTATTTCATTTTAATTTTTAGGTCTTTTTTTCACTAGTTCGAAAAATACTATACAAGAAAAATATTTTACAAAAAAAAAAAAAAAAAATTCGACCGCCTAATTTTCAATTCCTAGCTCTGCCCCTGCCTTGATCCCCAGTAAGCCCATCATGTTTTTCTTTCAACTTATCCTCATCTCCAATAGTTCTCATTGGTACCGGTTGCTTGAATTTTCTAAAAATCCTTGCTTAATGGCCCAAGCGGTATGTTAAATATTATTGAATAGATGAATGGATTTTTTTGGTCATTACAAGATAAATGAACTTGTTCGATCCTTAATTGGTTAAAAGTTTTCTTCTTTCGACTTCTCTTCCTGTTCTATCAAAGATCATCCTACAATGTTGGATTATAAATTTTTTAGTTTATCCATACTATTACTTAAGTTACACAGCAATGCCACAATCATAGATAAATATTGGAGTGGAAATAGTCGCATTTAATAGTTGGTGTGAAATCTCTTATGCGAGACTGCAGGTTTGATACTTTCCACTACTCTGGAGTTTTGCCCTTGATTGACCTGATGCATATGTGGGGGCATACCGCTACACCCGAAGGTTTACCAGTTGGTGGTCAGGTTCCGATCAGTTGGGTTCTCACGTCATCCAAAATATATATATATATTACGACCAACATGGAAAGTTTTTTCTTATTTTTGCCATCCATCTCATGAGATTAGAACCCTAGTCTTTCAACTATTTGAGGAAGAGTCGACCCATGTGCAAGATAGAGATCTTTAATTGACTTTTGAAAATATTTATCCTCTTGATATGTGATTATATAGAATCTAAGGTTTTCCTTACAAAAGCCAGTGAATTTTCCTTGTGACATTCTAAGCTTTTTCTTTTTTTCAAATTCAATGAAAATAGTCATATTATTCATAAGGCAAAGATTTTTCAACGGACCACTTAAAGGTCTATGGGCTACTGTCCTTTATCCCAAAGTTGTCTTAATTTAGGCTTTATGTGATACAATGATTCTCGCTTTGTGTCCGAGAGGTTCCGAGTTCGATTTTCAATAAATGAAATATCTTTTTAATGTAATATAACATTGGTTTAAACTTCCCTTTAAATAAAAGAAGGAAAAACAATATAATCCAAAATTCAAAAGTATATTCCAGTTTCAGATGTTGTAGCCAAATTAGTCTTTTGACCGCTCTATGTATGTTAGATACCTAAGGCTTTGTCCTTATAACACTGAAGTAGACTCAAGTAGGTGCCACAAATCTACAATTAGAATTAGGCACTTCCTCTACGCCAATCAATTTTTTTAGCATTAAGAGTGGCTAGAGTTGTACCAACCCTTAGTGATCAGGTGGAGTATATCGTGCAAAACTGGTGGTGAAAAGATATGCTCAAAAAGAATGTATTGACTTCAATGAGATATTTTATCATGTGATTAGACTTACAACTGTCAGAGTTGTCTTAGCCATCCATACTGTACTTGATTTACATCTAAAACAATTAGATTTAAAGACGGTTTTTCTTCATGGTGAACTTGAAGAAGAGATTTACATGCTCCAACCAAAGGATTTCATTGAGAAAGAAAAAGAAAACTTGGTTTGCAGGTTAACCGAATCTCTATACGGTCTAAAGTAGGTGCCAAGATATTGGTATAAGAGATTTGATTCTTTCATAATTAGCCTTGGGAACAACAGAATTGGAGCATACCATTGTACGTATTACAAGAGATTTGGAGAAAAATGATTTCATCATTTTGTTGTTGTACATGGATGACATACTAGTAACAGGCCCCAACAAAGATCAGGTCCAAGAATTAAAGACACAATTAGCTAGAGAGTTCTACATGAAGGATTTAGGACTAGCAAATAAGATTTTAGGGATGCAAATTCATCGGGTCATAAAAGGTAAGAAAGTGTAGATTTCTCATAAGAACTACTTCAAGAAAATCTTACAATGCTTCAACATGTAAGATTGTAAGGAAATCTCGATCCCATTTCCTGTCAGTTACAAATTATCCTCAAGTATGTGCCTTGATAATGAAATAGAGATGATGGAAATGTTTTGAGTACTATATGCATCAACAGTGGGAAGTCTCATGTTCGTTATGTTATGTACAAGACCATATATTGCCCAAGAAGTTGGCAAGGTCAGTTGATTCATAGTGAATCCTAATAGAGAACATTGGAATATGGTTATGAGGATCCTAAGATATATCAAAGGAACCTCGAATATTGCATTATGTTATGGAAGATCGAAATTTACTATCAAGGGTTATGTTAATTCAGATTTTGCAGGTGATTTTGATAAGCGAAAATCCATTACAGGCTATGTGTTTACACTTGCAGACAGGGGCGAAGCCAGAAATTTAATATTGGGGGGCGGCCGAATTTTTTTTTTTTATAGTATTTTTGAGTTAATAGAAAAGAGACTCAATTTTTACGGTTTTATTAAAGAAAATTTGGTTATAGTTTCATATTACATTGCTTTTAAAGATTTGGTAAGTAAAATAATCAAAGATATATATATATATATATATATATATATATATATATATATATATATATATATATATATATATCTAATAGAAAAATAAATAAATAAAACAAGCCATAGTTATGGTTTCATATTGCGTTGCTTTTAAAGATTTGCTAAACAAAATAATCAAAGCTATATATATCTATCTATCTAATAGAAAAAATAATCAAAAAAGTAGTAAGAAGCTCAACAATTTTAACAGTTTTAGTTTTTTTTTTTGTTTTTTTTTTAGTTTTATTAAAAAAAAAAATAGTTATGGTTTAATATAACGTTACTTTTAAAGATTTGGTAAGTAAAATAATTAACGTTATATATATCTATCTATATAATATAAAAAAATAAATAAAACAATCAGTAAGAAGCTAAAAACTAGCAAAAAATTAATATGCAACTATAGTGACTCAAACTTACACCAACACCATAAATAAATTTGTGACTAACCACCAAACTAACTCTATATTTTTGAATACTTTTATAACATTTTCAATTTATTTTTGGGGGGGCCAAATCTATTTTTTCAAAAAAAAACCAATTAAGTTTTTTTGGGAGGTTGGGCCCCTTTCTTCCTCCACCCTTGCTCTTGATCAACTCACTATTTTATGTTGTTGATGTTTTAGATAATAAGAACTTCTAAGTCAAGCAACTCCCATATTATCATTATTAAGCGAAAGCGATTTATACAACCACTTTGTTATTAAACCCAAATATTTTTTCAAGGATGATCAATAATGATTACTAGAAATAGAACAACAATTGCAACTTTTTTAGTAAAGAGATTAATTTAAACATTACTCAAAGCAAAAAGTGCCTACACATGGGAATATACTTTACTAGTGGAGACTCGCTTACCCAACGTGAAATCTAGGTAACGAAAAAAAAATTGGAAAGATTGAAAATCAAGTGGTTGGAGTCCTGATGTCAATGAAACACAAAATAAAATTGTTGGAGATGACAATGAAAAAAAATGTACCTTGTTAATGAAAAAAAGAAACAAAAATATACATGTTGTTTTCGCGACAAAAGACAGAGACAAGATTAAATGAAGATGATAGTTATTAGTCAAAACTTAAAAGGGAAGATAGATAATAGATGATGAATACATAAAAAAAAGTAGATGTTTTCCCAGTAAAATTGGCAAAGGGAAGTGGGAAGTGTCGGCCATTCTTTTTTTTTTTAATCTCAACTTAAAACTAGAAACTAATAAAAAAAAATTGTCATAGCTGTGGCTCAAACCAGCAACCAACAACACAACGTTTGTTACTAACCACTAAGGCTAACACCATATTCTTGACATTTCTTACATCTCTTTTCCTTTTTACTTTGGGGGGTAGGGAGGGGCAAATCAATTTTTTGAAAAAAAATCCAATGCACATATATATTTTTTGAGGTTGGGGATCTATCCCCCCTCCCCCCGGCTTGTAGAAGGGACAGTAAGCTGGGTATCTAAGTTACAGACTATTATAGCGATATCTACAATAGAGGCTGAATACATGGCAGCTACACGAGTTTGCAAGGAAGCAATTTAGATTAAACAATTAATGGAAGAGCTTGGGCATAAACAAGAGAAAATTCCCTTGTATTGCAACAGTCAGAGTGCCTTGCACATTGCAAGAAACTCAGCTTTTCATTCTAGGACAAAACACATAGGGGTTCAATATCACTTTGTTTGTGAAGTAGTGGAGGAACGTAATGTGGATATGCAAAAGATTCACACCAATGACAACCTAACAAATGTCATGACAAAGTCAATGTTGACAAGTTTATTTGAAGTAGATCCTCTTGTGGCCTAGTGAAGAAGCAAGCAACATGAAATGAAAAGTATGGAAAGATTTGTAAAAATCACCAAAAGTTGGTTTTAATTGAGAGATTGTTGAACTGAAAGTAAAAACAACTTTCAGTGGAAAGTTGGTCAAAAAAAGAAGAAAAAAAGGAATAATGATGCTGGGGAGAAAATGGTGAAATACTATTTCTACAATAATGAAATAAGCCTACAAATAGAGGCCGTTTCCACCAATTGAACTGTGATGCTTGAGATCACAACCAAACTTTCTATTAACTATGGCATTCACTATTTGTGCATTTTAAATATGCATTTCATTTATTTCTTCTTTAGTTACTATTCAACATAAAATTTTACTATCTAATTTCTTTGAATTAACCTTTTTCTTATATTATTTTACCTATTTGAGGAATGAGAAAAATGAGCATTTGAGCAATTCGCGTTAGGAGGGTTCATTTAAAAAATATTTTAGCGGTTCAAGTGAATAGTAAAACATTAGTTAGTAGGCTAAATGAAATTATCTGCATTGGATTTGTTTTAATTAGTTTTTACAAGTTATTTTAGCCAAAATTGTTGTCAACACAATACAATTATATAGCTTATATAATGCATATACATATTAATATACCTACACAAGCAAAATTAGCTCAAAAACATTTCACAAAATACCACCCATGTCCCCCCCAAACCCGAGAGCAGCCAAGGAAGAAAGGAAAAAAATTTGCTCAACCAATCTTGCATTTCAAGCTCTACCAAGCTAGGATGAAGTGTTTTCAAGGGTTTTCTAGCTTCCTACTAGCTCCTACGCGCATTTGGTGTGAGATTTTTGCATTGTTTTGTGAATTCAAAGTTTATGTCATAAAATGCAATTTCTAGATTTGATGTTATTAGCTTATGAAATGGTTAAATCTTGCTTTATATGTTGTCTACATGCTATAAGGACCATTTTTGTGTAGTTGTTTAGCTTCTTTAATGGTTAATCTTGAATATTCAAATGTAGGAGATAATGAATAGTATTTTTTAAAGGGTTTTGTAAAAACGTGGCTTAGGACTTGATTCTATACTTCAATTAGGTACTTTAGATGTTAATGAAGATAGTCTAATGATCCCGTGTAGTTTAATTGCTCGGAACTTAGTTAAAACACAAAATTAACAAAATTTAGAAAGGGGTTTCGGTTGTAAACTGAATCCGGGCACATTTTGAAGTTAATTTGAGGTTCTTCTAGGCATGGAAGCACTTTTAGTGCTTTCGTTGTATGGAATTATGGGGCGGATTGGGTAGCTATAGTTCAATGCACCCTCGGGGCCTTCCTGAGCTTCTGTGTAAAAAGCAGGTTTTCAAAGCTCTAACGAATGTCTTTTAGTGTTCTTAAGGATGTAGGATACTTGGTTTGGGTTGATGGTGCTTTGTGATTTGATAGGTGCCTAATTCGAGTTAGTTGACAAAGGAGAAAATGTGCCAAAATTGAGTTTATTGGTAGTAATGATTTAAAAACTACCCTATCATGCTATTTATATGGTTATTGAGTTGTTTATGCATTGGAATTCATGTTGGAGGGCAGCCTACTTTGTTGTCCCTCTTTTATGTATTTAATAGCTTATATTGTTATATTGCTATATTGTTGTGTTTTATGGTATTGTTTCGTTGGTTGCGCAACCACAGTGTTCAGGACGGGTGTGATGAGCCTTACTGGGTGGCATCGAGCTTGCCAGTGTTGGTTGTCCTAGACCCGTACCTTAGTCCCTCACTCGCCTGGTATGGAGTATGCCAGGGGGTGTTATGTGACGACCGAAAACCTTATCATATTCATCTTAAATTGTTGAATGTCTTATTTGAGTATTAAATGTGCATTTATTCAATTTTTAGCATAAGATACTATTCATAAAGAAAATTTACTGTTTAATTTTTCTGAAACTGTATTTTTCTCCTGTCACATGTCATGTAGGAAGAATGTGAAAAAATATTATTTTGTGTATTTGATGTTGGGAGCATGCATTAGGAAAATAATTTTTGTATCGTATAAATAGTGAAACATGTTATAACATAGTTTTGTGAACTAGTTAACTTTTAATTGCATTTTAAGCTAGCTTTGACTTAGCCTTGACTATTTTTAAAAGCTTAAATCAGCCCCACACATTTAAAACACCATATATACATCCTACATATAACATGACACTTAGAAAAAAAAATAGAAACCAACCCCCCAAACCCCAAAAGCCCAAAGAAACTAGTCGGCCATAAGGCCAAAGAGACGGGAAAATCTCTTCTTGCTTCTTCAATATTTGGCTCAATCAAAGCATCTAAGAGTGGATTCAAGCTCCCCTAGTCGTTCTCCTAACTTCTATTGGTCTCCTTGGTGAGGTAGTTGGTATATTTGAGCATTTTTATGTTTATGTCAAATTTAAAAAATTCTTAGATTTGCTCTCAATTGCTTATATAATGCTTGGAAATGTTGTAAAATATTGTTTTTATGCTATCTAGACTTGATTTGTACAATTTACTAGCCTGTTTGCATAAGAATTGAAATTGGGTGTTTAAGGAAGAAGATGAATAGTAAAAACATGAATAGTAACCTACGAATTTTGGAGTTTTTGCATTTCCAAGTGTTTTATTGCTTCTAAGAGTAGTTAATAAACTAAACTTATCAAGCTAAAGCTCCAAAAATAACAAAACGAGCTAGCTAGCAAGTTAAACTAACCTAAGTGCAACATATATAAGTGTTGTATGTGCCAAAGTAAAGCCTAAAGTTAGCAAGCAAAGCACGAAACCAAGGTAGAATTCAACTAGGTGCTTGTGTGAATGTGTTCTGTTTTGGGTCAGTCCACTGCCCCTATCTTTCAAAGCTTTTTTGACCTAGCAAACGTGCTCAAAAATTAATAAAATTTACACAAAAGCTAGATTAGGCAGTTTAGAACAAATGTTGATTTCTAGGACTAAGACTAATTCTACCTTTTTAGCCCTCTAAACACATCATTTCTGATATGTAGCTAAAAAATCGCTGGTTCTGCCCAGCTATGCGTAGTTGCGCGGTAAGGGTTATAACTTTTGGAATTTAACTCGGAATTGAGCACCGTTCGAACCTAAAATTAACTACACTTGAAGAGATACGATTATACGTAAAAATAAAATAGTTTGGAGGTCAATAGCCTAGGTAACTGAATGAGTTAATTTAAGCTTCTGTTAGAGGAATTTGAAAATGTCTTAGTTGAGCTTGCGGTATTAACTTTGCACTTGAAAACTTGTATTGAGTGTTTGAAGAATTAATTAGAATGTAAGTTAAATGTAAATTTGTTAACCAATGCATGTTCGTTGAGTCCACTTGTACAATTGGCATTTAGTTTATATGTTAAGTACAATTTTGGTTAGTTATAGTTAGCTTAACTTTATATATTAGTAAATGCTTTTATGTTGTTACAAAGCTATGGTGTTTAATTAAGTTACAATTAAATAAAGTATGCAATATAAATTCTTGGATGTGAAAGATAGTTGTTAAACCTTCTATAGTCAATTGCTAAAGTGTTATACTTATATGCAAACTAGGGTATTCATATTCAAGCTAACCCAAGGAAAGTTGGAGTAACTAAGCCATTTTTACATCTTGAGGCTTGGTAAAGATGAGGGAGTCTTCATCTCTTATGTTCATTTTAACTTATTTTATTGTTTTTAGGTTATATTATTTGGTAATTGATAAAGTTTATATGTATTATTTACTTGCTATCTTGAGTCTTTTCGTGATATTTGTGATTAACAGCGAGGGCGGCCTACTTTGTCATTCCTCTTATGTGGTATTTGATATACTTGGCTCTTGTGTTCTTGACTCGGGATTGCGCAACCTTTTCGGACATGGTAGCATCGAAAAACATGGGCGGCATCGGGCTTGCCATGCTTCCTTGACTACTATGGTGCATATTCTCTTTTTCTCGCTGAGTATACTCCACTACCCCAGAGGCATAGTTCACCTCGTTGGGGCATATGGACCTACCTCAGGAGAAAGGGTTATAGGATCGGGGTACATCCGGAGTACCTCATTTGGAGGAATAAGGGATTTGCCGGTACTTGCTTGGAGATCTTGGCTCGTGGCTCGTGATTGAAGATAAAAGTGAAACCGTATCCTTTTTATATGTAGTTAAATACTTGTCTAATTAGTTTTGTTATTTTGTATTGTATTTGTTGTTATCTTGTTTCATCTCATGAAAGCAATCCCAGTATGCTGCATCACCTCCCTCACTGGGTATACATGATTGTATACTCACTCCTCATTTCCCATCTTTCAGGTATAGCAGTACTAGAAGAAAAGTTCGTGTTTACGGTGCTTGGTCTTTGCTTAGGAGTCAATGTGTTATGTGGCATAGGTTGTAAGGATGTTATTTTTGAGTTGTATGTATTCAATGAATAAAGAAATGTAGATTAAGTTTAATTGGGTCATTAGAGTGGTATAATAATATAGTTTATGTAATAGGTTAGTATTATTTCAACTCATCATGGATGTGCGTGTCTAAAGAGAAGAGTTAGGGTAGCTTTTGAATTTGGAGATATATAATTGCTTGGGTTTGCTTGTTGAGAACCAAGGCTCAGATGGCCTTGAGGAGTTGTTGAATATGTTGGACACGGTACTGGTCCACTTATATTTTATTTGCAGGTTTTGGTTTGTCCTACAAACAGGGAAAATTTTGTCTGTTTCCCCTCGTTTTTTGTGACCTTGGGTTTTGGGGTCGGGACCCCGGTCTCGTGAGCGATTGGGGCATTTCATGTTGGATCGTAGGTTTGGGTACATCCAGAGTACCCATTGGTGTTTGGGATGTCGGCATATCGTGGATAGTGGTTCGTGGTTCGAGAGTTGGAGTGATAAGGGGCATTGATCGTATCCTTTTTAATGTGTGGTAACTTATTACTTAATTGTTCTTTGGTTGTTTAAATGCTTTACTTGTGTTATTTGTTACATTGCACGCCCTGATAGACTATATCCCTCACTGGGCAATTGTGGTTGCTCCAACTTCGCTAAGCATGTTTTAGGAGGTGTTGAGATAGACCCCCAACTCTTAGCTGTAGAGGGAGATGAGAGGTGCAATTAGAGGAATTACCTTGATTAGAATGTTGCTGTGTGCTTATTGCTTGAGGTTGGAGTGTTTGGTTGCTAGACTATGTGAAGTCCTTGTGTAACGCCCCGAACCCAACCCCACGCTATAGGTCAAGTCCGAACCCATCACTCGAACAGAGTCTCCTCTGTACCGTGGACTAAACAGGTACCTGCAAATAATCAGATGTAATGTATGAACCATAACAACATTTCATACAACCTATCTTTCAAGATTTATCATAGTCAACCAAATTCACAAGGCCATCCGAGCCTTGAACAACAAGATAGATATCATGCAAGCATGCGGATTCAATTCTAACTTAAATCTTCAAGTAGTATGACATAGTTGTAACAAGCTTAACAAGCTAACTACCATACCCAAGCATGCAACAACCGAAATAAGTTTACTATAGGCTATTACATGCCATTCTACTTTGTATCCAACATACAAGATTACAATTCAGTTACAACTCCCAAGCATATGTACAAGACCCCAAGGTCTCAAAACACAACAACCAACATCCTCATTACAAGCCACACATCGTAGTCAACCTTATCACACAATATAGTCACGGAAGCTGATCTACTTGTACTTCCTCTTCTTCCTCTACTGCTACTAGCTGGGGATTCATCTCAACTATTCCTGAAACATGTTAAATGAGGAGTAAACAACAATGTTGCCCAGCGAGGAAGGTGATGCAGCATATTGGGGTGTGCAATATGATATGCAACAGGATAATAGCATATTCCACATCAAATAACACAACCAAGTAAGCAAGTAATTAACCACATATAAAAAGGATACGGTTCACTTCTTGACTTCAATCTCGAGCCACGAGCCACGATCCAGGATCTTCAAACAGGTTCCGGCAAAACCTTTATTCCTCCAAAATATAGGATACTCTGGATGTATCCCGATCCTACGACCCTTTCTCCTGAGGTAGGTCCATATGCCCAGCAGGTGAACCACGCCTCTGGGGTAGTGAAGTATACTCAGCGAGAGAAAAGGAATAGGCACCATGGTAGTCGAGGGAGCACGGCAAGCCTGACGCCGCCCGTGTTACTCGATACTACCATATCCGAAAAGGTTGCGCAACCCCGAAACAAATCCACCAGATTCAAGAACAACACATAACACGTAAGAAGGTCGACAAAGTAGGCCGCCCTCGCATTTAATCACATTATAATCCAACATATACACGAGATAGCTATATAGTCACGAAAGAGATAAATATCATATTCTTCTACCAAAACTCCATGAATAGCTTAAATAACCCTTATCATGCACATAAAACACCTATCAAGTATTTACAAATTCATATAAACACAAAGGCATTCAAAAATACCTTTTCCCTTTTGTTAACTTTTCGATTTCTTCTCCCACGCACAGTTTAAGATTCCAAATTCACAAGCTAACCATCCTACATTCTTAGGGAGGTCAAAAGGCACTTATCTAGGCCCTGAAAACCCAATTTGGAAACAAAAGCTCGGGAAGTCCCCGAAACAACTACCCTATCCGAACTCCAAATTCACACAAGAAAAGTACCAAAAGTGCTTCCATACCCCAAGGATACCTAATACAAAGTCCAAACATGCCCGGATTGCATAACGTGAAAAATCCCCTTTTTAAAGTTAACTAATTTTGCGATTTAGCTCATTGTCGAACAATCTAACTACGTATAAGTGTTTAACTAGATCCCATAAAGTCTAAAGCACCTAATTGAAGCCTCAATTCAATCTAATTAGCAAATTTTTTGAAACCCTAACTTGTGGCACTATTCATTATCTTCTTCGTGAGAACTCAAGCTTTAACCATGGCAAAAGCTAATACACCACACAATCAGTGTCTAGAGGTCATGGTAAGCAAGTATATAACAATATATGAGCATAACTATAGCCATAATCAATATATCTCAAAATTAAAGAACTTGACACAAACTTTAAATCAACAAATATGCAATTCCCTCACATGTACAAGGGTTAGGAGGCTTGAAGGAGCTTAAGAGAGCCTAGAATTAGATGTAGGATGCTTGCAAGAGATCAACCACCAAGACTTGAGTGAAGAAATTGCTCATTTTCCTTTCCTATGTGCCGTCAGGTAAGGGGGAGGGGGGGTAATATAGAGATTTTTTATTGTATTTTGTGAGCAAATGTGTTTTAGTGTGAAGTTAATGCATATATGAATATGTATATATTAAAATTCCTAAGTCAAATATCACCAATGCTAGGTCAAACTAAGCTAAAATGTCACTTAATTGTTTGCCAATCAAAATCCCAATGTTAACTTACGTAACACTATTCAAATGAAGCGAAAAACATTTTTCGAACACATGCACCCGACCCCTAAAGCTCAAAACTACCATATCCTGACTCCTTTTAAATGCTATACGACCTAGGAAAAATATTAAATCGAACATTTGAGGTCGTAAAAAATCTTATGAATAGTGCCTAATAGTAAAATAATTAAAGAAGACAAGTAATACACATAAAATGCACAAGTAGTTTATGCAGCAGTTACGTAGATGATGTGATGAAGTTCCCGGGCGTCACACCCTCTCCCCCTTAAACTAATTGCGTCCTAGCAATTCTTGTATGATTCGACAAATAGCTCCGGGTATTTATCCCTCATTTGATCTTCTCGCTCCCAAGCGGCATCCTCAACCTCGTGATGATCCCAAAGAACTTTTACCATAGGGATACTCTTGGTTTGAAGTTCCTGAATTTTTCTGTCAACCACTCGAAGAGGTTTCTCAACATATGCCAAAGACTCATCAATCTCTAACAGTTCTAGCTCTATAATGTGTAAAGGATCAGGATTATACTTCTTCAACAATGACACATGGAATACATCATGAATCCTGCCTAAACTCGGAGGTAATGTCAATCTGTAAGCCAAATCACCAACTTTCTCAATAATTTCAAATGGCCCCACGTATCTAGGGCTGAGTTTACCTCACTTTCCGTGTCGAATTAAACCCTTACGCGGAGAGACGTTCAAGGCGTCTATCAACATAATTCTTTTGTCAACTCTGTGCTGTAAGCATTCTTTTCTTTATAAGTTTCATATTATCCACCATCTTGATCAACTCTGGTAATATAGCTGGGTCAACAGTTTTCATTTCACCTATCTTGTCCCAATACAACGGGGATCTACATTTTCGCCTGTAAAGTGCCTCGTAGGGTGCCATGCCAATGGTAGCCTGGTAACTGTTATTATAAGCAAACTCTGCAAGAGGAAAATACTTCTTCCAACTCTTCTCGAAGTCTAGAATGCAAGCTCGCAATATGTCTTCTAAAATCCTGATAGTCCTCTCAGATTGACCATCTGTCTGCGGGTGATATGCCGTGCTAAAACTTAAATTAGTCCCCAGAGCCTATTGTAGTTTCTTCTAGAACTGTGTTGTAAACCTGGGATCTCTGTCCGACACTATTTTAGATGGAACTCCATGCAATCTCACGATGTTTTCAATATAAAGCTCAACGAACTTATCAAGAGAATCGGTTTTCTTTGTAGCACTAAAATGAGAACTCTTCGTCAACTTATCAACCACAACCCATACGGAGTCATTACCTCGCGATGATCTAGGCAAATCAGATACAAGGTCCATAGTAACCTGGTCCCATTTCCATACGGGAATCTCTAATGGCCGCAACAATCCCACAGGCCTCTAATGCTCAGCCTTAACCTTCTAACAAGTCAAACACTTAGATACATACTCAACTATCTCCCTTTTCATGTTATTCCACCAGAAGTTTTGCTTCAAGTCCCTGTACATCTTGGTACTACCAGGGTGAATCGTGTATTTAGAACTATGAGCTTCAGCAAGAATCTCATCTTTTACAGTTGAGTTACTAGGAATGCAAATCCTATTCTTATACCTGAGTAGTCCATCGTCATGCAACTTGACGTCGGACTCTCCTCCTTTTGACTTCTCTAGAATCTTCAACAATTGAGGATCTGACTGTTGCGCTTCCCTGATTCTAGATAGTAACAGAGACTGGATTTGTAAGATAGCAAATTGGATACCTATTCTAGAAGACTTCAGTTTCCATAAACACAATTCCTCCACAGACTCCCAGTCTTTGATTATCAAACTAGCCACAGTAGCTTTTTGACTCAATGCATCTGCAATAGTGTTAGCTTTTCCCGGCAAATAGCTAATGGTGAAATTATAATCATTTAACAACTCTAGCCAACGCCTTTGCCTCATATTCAAATCCTTTTAAGAGAATAGATATTTTAAACTCTTATGATCTGTAAATATTTCAAATTGATTACCCCACAAGTAGTGACGCCATTTTCTTCAAAGCAAAGACAACAACAGCAAGTTCAATATCGTGTGTAGGATAATTAAGTTCATATGGTTTCAATTTCCTAGAGGCATAAGCTATCACCTTACCATTTTGCATAAGAACACAACCTAGATCTTCTTTCAAAGCATCACTGTAAATCACAAAATTATATGTTCCTTCAGGCAATGTAAAGATAGGTGCAATGGTAAGTCTCTTCTTCAATTCTTGAAAACTAGTTTCACATCTATCATCCTAGTTAAACATAGTTTTCTTTTGAGTTAAGGAAGTTAATGGCCTTGCAATTTTAGAAAAGTCCTTAACAAACCGCCTATAATAACCAGCCAATCCCAAGAAACTACGAACTTCTATGACAGTCTCAGGTCTTTTCCAGGACATAACCACCTCAATTTTCGCAGGATCTCCAGATATTCCCTCATGTGAAATGGTATGGCCTAAAAAGGCTACCTGTTTCAACCAGAATTCGCATTTGCTAAATTTGGCAAATAGTTTATGTTCTTGCAATGTTCGTAATACAATTCTCAAGTGTTCTTCATGCTCTGCCTCAGATTTAGAATACACTAGTATATCATCAATAAAGATTACAACAAACTAATCAAGATAAGGTCTAAACACCCTCTGCATCAAATCCATAAAGGCGGCTGGAGCATTTGTCAACCCAAATGGTAGTACAACAAACTCATAGTGGTTGTATTTGGTTCTAAAAGCGGTCTTAGGCACGTCCTCCTTACGGATTCTCAGTTGATAATAACCCTGTCTCAAATCAAATTTAGAAAATACCATAGCACCCTGCAGCTGATCAAACAAGTCCTCAATCAAGAGTAAAAGATACTTATTTTTCACCGTCACCTGATTAAGGCCCCGATAATCAATGCACAATCGCAAAGTTCTATCTTTCTTCTTTACAAATAACACAGGAGCACCCTAAGGCGACGAACTAGGCTGAATAAAACCCTTTTCAAGTAAACCCTGCAGCTGAATTTTCAACTCCTGCAACTCAGGGGGAGCCATTCTATATAGGATTCTAGAAATAGGATTAGTTCCTGGCAACAAGTCAATCACAAACTCTATCTCTCGGTCAGGTGGTAACCCCGGCAACTCCTCAGGAAATACCCCCGAAAAATCTTTTACAACAGGTACTTCATTCAGTTTCAATTTATCCCCAGGCTAATTAATTAAATAAGCTAAATATGCATCACAACATTTACTCAACATCTTAGTGGCTCTAATAGAAGACATGATACGGGTCCCAGTAGATTTCTGACTCCCAGTGATTTTAAGAAAAGGTTGATCAGGTACTTCTAACGTTAAAATTTTCCTTCTACAATCCAAACATGCATAATACCGCACCAACCAATCCATCCCCAAGATAACTTCAAAGTCCTGAAATGGCATGATTATCAAATCAATAGGATACATATGTCCCTCAATGCAAATACTACAATCTTTACACACAAACTCCGTAACAAATTTAGTACCCATAGGATTGCCTACCTCAATTACATACGGCGATTTATCAACTTTTAAAGCAGTAGATTGTGTACACATAGGAGTGATAAATGAATGTGTAGCCCTGGTGTCAATCAAAATTACTACTGGCTGACTATTAATAAGAAAAGTACCTTCTACCATCACCGTCGTGTTTGGAAGCTTCTCCTGATCGAGTGCAAATACCCGTGCCTAGCCTCGCAGAATAGTAACTGCTCTTGAAACTCTAGTCTGAGCACCCTGGCCGGAAGTCTGTCCCTATCCCTGTCCCTTTTTAAACCTGGGGCAATCTCTAGCTCTATGCTGGTCACTACCGCAACCAATGCATTAGCCCAATTTCCTCTAACATTCTGCCTCCGTGTGACCCTTGTGATTGCAATGACTGCACTGTAGGTTTTTCTTGGCAGCAGCACCTCCCGTAGGAGCCCTGTAAGTAGATGTAGCATAACTACCCTGCTGAGATCTAGTGGTCACTGGTCGGGTCTGTGATTGTCCCTGTGGCTGGCTTTGAGCTGGCCTCAGCTAAGATTGTGCCTGAACTGGTCCTGGGTAGCTCTGGGTCTGCCTCGGCTGCTGAATCTAAATAGACTGCTGATACTGTCTCTGATAACCCTGACTCTGAGACTGATACTACCGTTTACTTGACTGACTAGACTCGGCCAACACATCTGTCTTACATTTCTCGTACCTCGACGCGACCCTGACTACTACAGCATAACTCGGATAATCCTGCGAAGACAAATTAAGCATAATATCATTCCTCAACCCTTTGATGAATCTTTGAATCTTTATGTCCTCCAGCTGCACTAAAACTGACATGTATCGAGAAAGTCTAGTGAAAGTAGCCTCATACTGATCCACAATCATATTTCCCTACCTCAAAGCTATGGATTCCTCTTGATGTCTCTCGCGGGCTACTACAGAAACATACTTGTCCCTGAACTCTCAAACAAAGTCAGCCCACAAATACTGTACCCTTTCAGCATCCCATTTCTCTATAACAGTACGCCACCACTCCTCGGCGTCACCCTCTAATAAAAATGCAACATAAATAATCTTCCTCTTATCATTATACTCAAGTATTGTAGCAACTTTCTCAAACTTACTCAACCATATCTCTGCCTTCATATCATCTGGTTCTCCATAAAAATTATACCCGTGGTACAAGAATTTGTTATACAAATTACCCCCAGCAGTACCACTACCCTCTGTTTTAGCAGCTTGATTACCTCTGCCAACCCCTGCTTGACGTTGCTGAGTCACAAACTGAGCAATAGTATTCATAGCGGTGGCCATTGTGGCCATAATCTGTGCACCAGTCGATTCCTGCCCCTGAGGTACATTCCCCGCTACTCCTGCACCCTGCCCAGGTATATCCTGCCTAGGAGCCTCATCCAGTTCCCTTCTCGGTCTTCCCCTTCTCCTCATCTGGATGCTAGAAGAATGCAGTGTTATAATAGGCAAATAGATAACACAAAACAAACATATACATGTCTCAAAACACCTTATGCACATAAGACAACATATGAAACACTTAACAAGCACTAAACACTAAACTTTTCATATTCATATTATATCATGCTTTTGACATTCCTCTTACATTCTAGCACGTCTTTTTACTCAAGCACTTAGGCAATTAAACAATCACATAGACACGTAGTTCAACTTTCACATATAAACCTCTACCCACATGCCGAGGAAGTTAACCCGGCTTTATGTATTCAAGTAGCTCTGATACCACCTACCCGAACCCAATCCCACGCTATAGGTCAAGTCCGAACCCATCACTCGGACATAGTCTTCTCTGTACCGTAGACTAAACTGATACCTGCAAATAATCACATGTAATGCCTGAACCACAACAATATTTCATACAACCTATCTTTTAAGATTATCATAGTCAACCAAGTTCACAAGGCCATCCGAGCCTTGAACAACAAGATAGATATCATGCAAGCATACAGATTCAATTCTAACTTAAATCTTCAAGTAGTATGACATAGTTATAACAAGCTTAACAAGCTAACTACCACACCCAAGCATGCAACAACCGAAATAAGTTTACTATAGGCTATTACATACCATTCTACTTTGTATCCAACATACAAGATTACAATTCAGTTACAACTCCCAAGCATATGTACAAGACCCCAAGGTCTCAAAACACAACAACCAACATCCTCATTACAAGCCATACATAGTAGTCAACCTTATCACACAATATAGTCACGGAAGCTGATCTACTTGTACTTCCTCTTCTTCCTCTACTGCTACTAGCTAGGGATTCACCTCAACTTCTCCTAAAACATGTTAAATGAGGAGTGAGCAACAATGTTACCCAGCGAGGGAGGTGATGCAGCATACCGAGGTGTGCAATATAATATGCAATAGGATAATAGCATATTCCACATCAAATAACAAAACCAAGTAAGCTAGTAATTAATCACATATAAAAAAGATATGGATCACTTCTTGACTTCAATCTCGAACCATGAGCCACAATCCACGATCATCAAACAGATGCCAACAAAACCCTTATTCCTCCAAAATGTAGGATACTCTGGATGTATCCCGATCCTACGACCTTTCCTTCTGAGGTAGGTCCATATGCCCAACAGGTGAACCACGCCTCTAGGGTAGTAGAGTATACTCAGCGAGAGAAAGGGAATAGGTATCATGGTAGTCAAGGGAGCACGGCAAGCCCTACGCCGCCCGTGTTACTCGACGCTACCATATCCGAAAAGGTTGCGCAACCCCGAAACAAATCCACCAGATTTAAGAACAACACATAACACGTAAGAGGGTTGACAAAATAGGCCGCCCTCGCATTTAATCACATTATAAACCAACATATACACGAGATAGCTATATAGTCACGAAAGAGACAAATATCATATTCTTCCACCAAAACTCCATGAATAGCTTAAATAACCCTTATCATGCACATAAAACACCTATCAAGTATTTACAAATTCATATAAACACAAAGGCATTCAAAACACCTTTTCCCTTTTGTTAACTTTCTGATTTCTTCTCCTACGCATAGTTTAAGATTCCAAATTCACAAACTAACCATTCTACATTCTTAGGGAGGTCAAAAGGCACCTATCTAGGCCCTGAAAACCCGATTTGGAAACAAAAGTTCGGGAAGGCCCCAAACGGATTTTGACTGCAACTACCCTATCCGGACCCCAAATTCATACAACGAAAGCACCAAAAGTGCTTCTATACCCCAAGGATACCAAATCCAAAGCCCAAACATGCCCGGATTGCATAACGTGAAAAATTTCCTTTTTAAAGTTAACTAATTTTGCGATTTAGCTCATTTTCGAACAATCTAACTACGTATAAGTATTTAACTAGTTCCATAAAGTCTAAAGCACCTAATTGAAACCTTAATTCAATCTAATTAGCAAATTTTTTGAAACCCTAACTTGTGGCACGATTCATTGTCTTCTTCGTGAGAACTCAAGCTTTAACCATGACAAAAGTTAATACACCACACAATCATGGTCTAGAGGTCATGGTAAGCAAGTATATAACAATATATGAGCATAACTATAGCCATAATCAACATATCTCAAAATTAAAGAAACTTGACACAAACTTTAAATCAACAAATATGCAACTCCCTCACATGTACAAGGGTTAGGAGGCTTGAAGGAGCTTAGGAGAGCCTAGAATTAGATGTAGGATGCTTGCAAGAGATCAACCACCAAGACTTGAGTGAAGAAATTGCTCCTTTTCCTTTCCTATGTGCCGTCGGGTAGGGGGTGTAAAATGGAGATTTTTTAGTGCTTTTTTTGTGAGCAAATGTGTTTTAATGCGAAGTTAATGCATATATGAATATGTATATATTAAAATTCCTGAGTCAAATATCACCAATGCTAAGTCAAACAAAGCTAAAATGTCACTTAATTGTTTGCCAATCAAAATCCCAATGTTAACTTACGTAACACTATTCAAATGAAACGGAAAATATTTTTCGATCACATGCTCCCGACCCCTAAAGCTCAAAATTACCATATCCCGACTCCTTTTAAATGCCATATGACCTAGGAAAAATATTAAATCGAACATTTGAGGCGGTCAAAAATCTTATGAATAGTGCCTAATAGTAAAACAATTAAAGAAGACAAATAATGCACATACAGTGCACAAGTAGTTTATGCAGTAGTTATGTAGATGATGTGATGAAGTTCTCGGGCGTCACACCTTGCTTGTGCTATATTATGTTCTATTTTGAGCCTATGGGTTTGTACATATTAGGAGTGGTTGAAGGATTGTAATAGGTAGACTAATGTTGTATGGTTTGATTTGTAGCGGCATGTAATAACTTATAACTTTACTTTATTTTGAATGTTGCATGCTTGTGTGATTAATGAAAGCTAGTTAGTTGGTTGACTTTAACTTATAAGAGAATTTAACTGACAATGTTAGAGTGGTAAGACAAGTGAATTAAAGATAAGATTTCAATGATTTTAATCCTGCATGCTTGTGTGTTGTAATGTCTTGTCTTGCTTAAGGCTCGGATGACCTTGAAGCTGGGATAATTGGTGGAGTTGGAGTTGGAGAAAGTTGTGGATTGTGTTGTGGTTTTTGTTTTCTGTTTACAGGTAACCAGAATGACCACGGTACAGAGGAGACTCTGTCCGTTTGTCGGGTCCGGACTTAACCTTTAACGTGGGGTTGGGTCAGGGCGTGACATGAACCATTCAAAAAAAAGAAAAAGAGAAAATACATATAGTTTCTCTTGAGTGTTGTCTTTTTCTTATGTTGTTCTTTGAGCGAGAGTTTAGTTTTTCTTATTATTTGAGATAATAATATTATTCTCTCTTTATATTAGAGAAAAGGTGTTGTAAAATAATTTTACATCATAATGAAATCTTTTTTTACTTGTCTGTGATTTTTTCTATTGGGAGTTGTATGCCCTAAAAACCACTAACACTAAGACATCTTAGTATAAGGGATATGTTCAGTTAGTAAATCAACACATTCATTATGAGCATGTTTATTTCTCTCATATTATTTGATATATGTGTGCAATAAGGTTTCATGATACAAGTGAATGGCATCGGTGCTTGGTGATCCGTAGAGAAGGTCTATGTCATGAGGCTTGGATCAAACCATAGGTTCATAGCTGAATAGTGAAGTTGGGTATTTCACTATAGTAATGTTATAATGGGAGAGTCTCCTATTTGTAAGGTGACTTACCTTAGTCATTGGAGGGCTTTCCTGACTTATCTCATTAGTGCATGTGAACGCATTAAACTGGACCATAGTAGATGCGATCTAAGTTAATAGTATTATCATTGCACGAAATCAAAAACATCTTAAGCAACTAAGTGGTCAATGCCCTACATCATGAGTATTTGTAGATGAACCAATGAAATCCATGACAAGTGTTTTGATTCATCATGGGTAAGATCTTATATGGATCTATAACCCGGTGTTTTGGATACATGGACTTGATTCATTAGGGACATGCATGTACATCATTGATTCTATGCTATCTTAATGATAGAGTACAACCCTCTTGAAGTTATTTGTGTAATCATCCAAATCTAAGCACTAAATAATAGAGCACGAGCTATACTAGATACTGAACTTGTGGGTTGCTCTCTGGAACAAGAGAATGATATCTAGGTGGTGATTATATGAAATATAAAGGTCAAAGGTATAGAGGTAATCAATAAAGAATGATAGTATGAATACATGATTTATTCTTGATTACGGGTAATACATAAAGGTCATTTCAATCATTTTACTTAGTAGTAAGACATAGAACCTCGTTCAGATGTTTATTAATTATCATGGAGTACATCCCTAACTCTTTAGTTGAATGAGTTAAGGTTAAATGGTCAAAATACAGCTAACATCTAGCAGAGATATTTTGGTTATTTTGAAGCCACTGCAATTATGTCTTCTGGTCCATCTCCTAACCATTTTCCCTTTTTGGTGTATTTTCTATTCCTAGCTTTGGCATTCATAGATTTGTGGTGTAAATAATTGTGGTTTCCTAATTGGATATGCCAAAACAACATTTAGAAGTTAAGACACAAAGACAAAAGGTATTCTTTGGACAAGAACGTTTGTCTTGGACAATTATGTCTTAATGACGTATGGCAGACATACTCTGGAGTGTAGAGAGCACACTCTAGAGTGTGAAGAGAGGTGTTGGGCGTGTAGGCTGATAGATTAGGATGGGATATTATTTTTGAATTAGGAAGAAAATTCTAATTATCTTCTAGAAATTCAAGACAAATCTTTCTCTCTCCTAGCTCCACTAAAAATCTTGATACACTAGATTCAAGACAAATCTTTCTCTCTCATTCTCTCTCCAATATTTGGCTATACCACTTGCCTAACCAGAAGTAAAACATATGACAATTATACACTCATTATAGTACACGACCAAAGAGAAAAAAGGAAGAAAAAAGAAATAATTCCCCATCGAGTTCGCACACCATTGCTAGGGTCGTGGAATAGGGGAGAAGGCTTGAGGTGTCATCTTCTTGCGAGGTCTCTCAGCTCTTGGGCGTGACTTGCAGAAATCATACAGTTCGTTCTAAGCTTTTTGTATTGAGTTCTTAAGCCAATACACGAAGGTAATCCTTTTTAGAGCACTATAGCACGCAATGTTCATTATTCTAGTGCCTTTCTATGCTTGATTTCGTGGTTTTTAGTATTTTCTATACTGTATATTTTGTTCATGAGTATGTATTATGAACTGCAAAATATATCCACTCTAGGCTAGAATCCATATACTTTCATTTCTCTCAATTTGCAAGAGAGTTTTTCGCGTAAAATCTTGTATATCAATTTTTACTGTTTCATTCTTATTTTAGCTATGTGATACTATTTGTCATAGATCATTCCGTTGTGCTAATACCCAACGTCTATAACACTTTAGTAGTCTTTTTCTTCCTCCTAAAAAAGGCACAACGAATTAGAAATATGAACAAAAGGGCTCTCTGTTTGGAGAAATAATTTTAGAAATGGAAGCTCGAATTTGAGGGACAGGATATGATCTCTCAACGACGTAGAAGAAATATGAGAGGAATGGCTTTCGGTCGTAAGAAGTTTTTTAAGAAATGGAAGCTTACGTTTGAGGAATGAGATATAATCTCTCAATGAGGCAAATGAATTATAGGAGCAGGGGCTCTCCTTTTCATCCATTCTTCTCCTAATTTCTCTAACTAGAAATCTTCAGCTTGAAATCCTACAAGAAGAAGAAGAATTTTGGGGCAAGGAAGCGCATTTTGACTTTCTCTACAAGAATTACATCTTTAATAGATTAGACAACACGTTGTATGATATGTATAGTATAATGAAGACTGCCTTCAAGTTATGGGTATCGTTAGGACCAAAATTAGAAAACCTCGGTTGCAAGGTTAAAAGATTCATAGTTGAAAATTTTTTAAATTGAAAAATGATAGATTCCAAGACTATTAAGTGCAAGACATTTAGGTGATATTACATGACTTTCAACAACGATATATCTAGCAGTCAGTCTAGTTCAAGTGCCATCAAAAGTTGCCACCTTCCTGGGAGGACTTCAAGAGTTATCCAAATAACAACCTAGGCTCTGTTTGTTTGCCGTAAAATATTTTTGAAAAAAATATTTTTCCAATTTTTTGGTTCTTGATAACAGCGAAAAATTGATCAATTGGAAAATATTTTTCAGTAAAAAATAGTGGTTACTTTTGCTCAATTTTTTGGTGTTTGATAACATCAGAAAATTGATCAACTGTAAAATATTTTTCACTCAAATAGTATGGCTAGTACAAAGCTTGAAAAAATGAGTGAATTGCTTGCTGCCCCCTTGTGTTTTGCCCGAAATACTCATTCACCCCCTGTGTTTTTAAAATAGGCTCATTATCCCCCTGTGTTTTTATCGATTAAGCTGACGCACCCAAAATCGCTTATTCCGTTAGCAAACGTTACAAAATTAGTTAATTGATCGTTATACCCTTACATAAAGTTAAAATCGAAAAAACACAGGGGGGTAATGAGCCTATTTTAAAAACACAGGGGGTGAATGAGTATTTCAGGAAAAACACAGGGGGGCGGCAAGCAATTTACTAAAAGGGTATTTTTGTCCAACAAAGAATTTATTTTAACCAAAAGCATAAAAAAATCGCATTTTAAGCGCGTGTGTTACAATTGCCGTTAAATTAAACGGTTTTTCTAACGGAGGGGGGCGGTCAGCTACATTCCGAAAATCACAGGGAGGTAAGAAACCTATTTTAAAAACACAGGGGGTGAATGAGTATTTCGACCAAAACACAAGGGGGCGGCAAGCAATTCACTCATAAAAAAATATTTCTATGTCCTTTGGAAGAAGAAAATATTTTTCGGAACCCATTCACCCTTGCCCCCTACCTTACCCCCTACCCCCCACCCTCATAGGTTACAAACAAAAAGGGCGGACTAATCCAGTCCCAGGAACAACATAGCATATGTGACGTCCGAGCTCGGAGAGGCCTTTAATTTAATTTATTTAATTTTTTATTTGCATATTTACTTTTATTTGACTTATATCTTGTTTTTATTTGTTGAAATTCTATGTTTCATATGTGTCCGGGTTGAATTTTTAACTATTTTATTTTCTGAATTTCATAATTTTTCCTCAATATACTTCATATTTAATGTATTCGTTCACTTGAATTATATGCATTGCATACTCCGAGTGCGAAATAGAAAATAGTTAGTGTCCCCGAGTGAATAGTAGCAATTAAATGTAACTTAGGCCAATATACTTTTAGTTAGTTTTATATTGTATCATTTAAGCCCAACACCCTTTCGACAAGCCCCAAACCATTTATTAGCTCATTTATCTATCTAATACATATACATATACACACATATAAGCAAGCAAAACACAACAAAAGGAAAAAAAAAGATAGAGAAACCCGTCGAGTTCCACAAGGGAGAACAAGGGGAAAAACTCTAGGGTTTTGGTGATTTGAGCTTGAGCAAGGCAATTTCAAGGTAATTTAGCTAGTTCCTAGGGCGCTTAAGCTTTTACTAGGTGAGGGTTTCTTTCAAATTGCATATTTTTGTATGTATTGCTTATGTAGAATTTAGTGATATAGAATAAATGCTAGCTAAGATGCTTGTTATTGCAATAATTTTTGTTCATATGTGTAGTAGAGTAGACTTTTAAGGTTATTTCATGAGTTTATGTGATGTATGTATAAGTTGAATTTATCAACGTTGTTGTTTGGCACTATTCATGCAAACCCTTGAATTCTTACTTCAATACTTGATTTAATGCTAGATATAGGCTCTAGGAATGCTAAAATTTTTACTCGATAAAATTTATCAAGTTTCGTTCATGTTGAAAATTATGGCCCTTTGTGTGTTATGAAGGAGCTAATATAATTAGGACTTATAGGCTTGGTTTAATGATTGAAATAGGTGCCATAAATGATATAATGACTAGATTGATGCTTAAATTAGTTAGGAAGTGATTAGAACTTAGTTAGAATTGTTTGGTCATAAAGGGGATGATTGTAGGTTTTGGGTTAAATGAATAATTTAATATTTTGTTTATGTGCCATAAGTGTTGTAAAGATTAGGAATGTGTGTTAAATGGCTAAGATAAGAATTGAACTTAGTGTGTGAGTGAGTTTGAATGAATTATATCAATCAAAGGTTAAGAATGATTTTGTGTGCTCTTGAAGTAGTTTGTTGTTAAATGTGTTTAGTTGTATTGTAATTGTAGCAAAAGTATGCCTAGTATGCTTGTGAATTGTTAAGTAGTTGTTTGATATGAGTGAATTTAATGCATGCTTCAAGGTGTTTAATTGGATAGATAGATAGTTGAATGATAAAGTGTCTAGTTGTTAAGTAGGGTAGTTTGGTATAGTTTTATTGCTTGAATGAAAGTATGTATTGTTTATATATAAAATGTGTCTATTATGCAAGTTAACTTGTTTTAAGTGGTTGTGTTGTCTTTAAGTTAAATGAGGTTGTTATGTTTAAGTAGGGGTCTTGAGTAGTAATTGAAGGAGTTGGTGCAATTGGAGGGAATTCTTGGCTTTCTAAAGGTGAAGGATTATTCATATGTGCATTTTAAGTGCTTTATTTTACTATATGCTATGTGTCGTGGTTGTAGATAAAGAATCTTTTCAAGCTATGTGATATAAGAAATGTTTTCGAGATTTGAAAAGTAAATAATGTTTTATTAGTTAAGCTTTCTATAAATGTTAGCTTGTTGAAGTATGTGTAGTGAATGTCTTCGAAGCATGACACTTAGCTCAAGTAATGTAGCGCATGATTAATGATGTTAAAGCATGTTAAAGTATATGTGCATGAGGGTGACCTCTTTTGTCACTTCTCACTTACGTGCATCTATTATACTCAATGTCTAAGTGCTTCAATGTGACTACGTGTTATGTGCTATAACTGTCTCCAACAAACTAACAATGCTAACAAGAATTCTAGCGTTTTCGCATTTTCATGGTTGCAACCATCGCGTTGGCCCGGATGTGGTGATTATTCACTGGGTGGCAACGGGCCTGCTAGTGGGTGCTAACCCTCCGTGAAGTATTCCCACGGCGCATGGACGGGGCGTTCCATGGGTGTGGGTTGTAGGATTATGGGTGCACCAGGAGTCCATTGGCGTACAGGGTTGCCGGTATTTGTAGCGTTAAGAGTATAGATGAGAAGATAAGAGAAGATAAGTGAAAAGAAGTAAACTCGCATGGACGGAGCGTTCCATGGAGTTTGCGTGCGATATCCTTTTTATATATATTCTCACTTGGACCCCATGTCCTTGGAGAGTTACTTGTTATCATATCTTTTATATGTGTTTACCAAGCATTTATTTATATTTGAATGCTTTCAAGCTATCATGAACAATGCTACATCTCATGTTTCTTGAAGTATTTAATGTTTCGTGTTCTTGATGATTTCAATTGTATTATAATAATGTTACTTAATGTTACACTCTTACATTCCTTAGATGATTAGTTAATGATTATGTTGAATGACTTATATGTATTGCACGAAAAATCATTTTCAAGAAAGCTCCCGGTTTTATCCCTCCTTCATTGAGCATAAGTGTATGCTCACCCTTTTCATTAACAATTTCTTTCAGGCGAGGCGAAGATTGTTTCTCAAGGAGTAGGAGAACAAGCTCAAGTGTCCTGTTGATTTGGTTGCTAACGGAAGTTGGATGCTTCTTGTGACATTTTGTAAAGTGTATTTGGTGTCTTGCACATGTATTATATTTGGAGGTCTTAATGGCCTTGTATGTATTTCATATGTATCTAATTTGAGGCCTCAGTTGTCTTGCATGTATTGAAGTGTAATGGATGTATTAAAGTTAAAGTAGTTAAGCGGTCTGTAATATGTCTTAATAACTAAGTTAGTTAAGTAGAAAATATTAGAGTAGTATGATAATCTAAATTATGGCCATAGTATGCTAGTAACTAATGAAACGATGCATGAATATCTTATTTTATTCCGATAGAAGGCTCGGATGACCTTATGAACTTGAGAAAAGATATCATATGAATGTTATTTTGTGTTTGTGGTTCATTTCTTCTTAGTGCAGATATGTGGTTAGTCCTAGAAATTGGGAAAACTCCATCCGTTTTATTTTTATTTTTCGTGACCACGGGATTTGGATCGGGGCACTGGTCTCATGATGGTCTCGTGAAGAATCGAGGTGTTACAGCATAGACCAAACCATGTAGGTGGACCAAAACCAAACAAGGCCTAACAACCATGGACTAAGTACAAGAACATACAAACTGAAAAAGAAAGTGGGCTAAAATCCAATTTGAAAAGGCAAAAACAGATCTATTCCTTCTCGGACAACGGTGCCGGCAACAGATTGGAGGACCGATCACCGTATGCAAGATGTCACGACAACCCAATAGACAAAATGGAGAAGAAAGATCAGCTCCGCACAGATCTGCCAATGGAGAGCCACCTCTAACATTGTCTGAACTACCACAATTATGGCGACACCATCTAAGCCCGCTAGCGCCAAAGATCTGGCAAGAATCTTGCGTGTAGCAAGAATGACTATTGACTAAAAAATACTAATAACTAAAGACATGTTTCAGGCTGCTTAGTTCATTGAATGCATTTAGTTTTAGAAAATAACTAAAGTTTCATGTGTCACATTCTGATTCCAAAACTTTAGATCCACAGATAAGACTGGTGTTGTAAGCATAAGAATTAACTACTTAGACTCTCTTTTCTACTAATCTAAAATGGTTAGCCCAAATTATTCCTTAAAACCACAACACTTACTTATAAACTATACAAACACACTATACCCACTTATAAACCACACAAATACACTATCTTCTACTGATGGAGGATGTCACATACATCTATCATTAAGGACCTAATGTCCTCGTCAGGGGCTCACACACTCAGGACTAATTAGGCGGTGAAGAATTCTAGAGGTAGCTCCTGTGAGTTGAAGAGGTGGCTCCCACCACCTTCTTGATGTAGTATTTTGCCCCACAAAACTCCCTCACTGGCTAATGACCGGCTATAAATACCATTATGTCACACTCCGAGCCCAAAATTCTAGGTCTGCAAGCAAGATTGGTATTGTAGGCATAACAAATAACTACTTAAGACCTCTTTTCTACTGGTCCAAAATGATTAATCTAAGTTATTCCTTATACCCATAATCCCTTTATAAATTACTTACAAACACTATCTCCCACTGACATGGGATATTACACAAACCCCCTGTTAAGGACCTGATGTCCTCGTAAAGGACACACACCCCTGACCAACCAAGTGGTGAAGAATTCTAAAGGAAGTTTCTACGGGTTCAAGAGGTGACTCTTACTACCTTGTTGGTATAGCACTTAATCCCGCGTAACATTCAGTTCTTGCACCGGTTATGAATACCATTGTGTCATGCTCTGAGCTCATAACCCCAGGTCCGCAGATGAGACTGGTGTTATAGGCATAATAAATAACAACTTTGGCCCTCTTTTCTATTGGACGAAAATGGTTAAACTAAGTTATTCCTTATACCAATAATGCTCCCTTATAAACCACTCATAAAACAATCTCCCACCGACGTGGGATATTAAACACACCTCCAGTTAAGGACTTGATGTCCTCGCCAGGGGCACACACCTAAGACTACACACCTAGGACCAACCAAGTGGTACAAGATTCTAGAAGGGACTCCTACGGGTTCAAGAAGTGGTTCTCACCGCCTTTTAGGCATCCCAGTTTGTCCTGCATAACACTTAGCTCCCACACTGGCTAATGAACGACTCTGAATACCATTTTATCATGCCCCGAGCCCAGAATCTCAGTCTCATGAGTGAAACTATTGTTATAGGTATAAGAAATAACTATTTGGGCTTATTTTCTACTGGCTCAAAATAGTTAATCTAAGTTATTCTATATACCCACAATACCCTTATAAACCACTCACAAATAGTATCTCCCGCCGATATGAAATATTAGATCACCTTTTTTCACCTCCCAATCAATGAATTTGACAAATATCTACATCAGTTGTGGATGTTAATTTCACCTTATAATATTTCTTCTACAACCAAGCAAAAAATTTTACAACTCATAAAACACGCATTATAATGTGATTGATTCTTCAAAATGGTCCGACCATGCCTGAAATCAGGCATATGTTCTTGTTAAAATAAAATTTGTATTTTCTAATATAATATCTATTTCCGTTCTCGTTGTTGAAAACTAGGAAGTCATATTAGGTAAGAACACTAGTTGCTCTAGAATGGAAAGATAATCTTTTAAAAGAAGCGGGATTTAGGATTTTTTTACTAGAGACTAAAATTCATAAATTTTGGCAAATCACACAATTAGTCCTTATTAATCTATTTTAGACAGTAAGTTTCTTTTGTTTCAGAAGTCACACAGTTAGTCTTTATTATTTGTAAGAATCTCACTATTAGTACCTATTGTTTCAAAAGTCTCGCAATTAGTCTTCATTATTTACGAAAGTCTCACAATTAATCCCTATTGTTTACAAATATCTCACTATTAGTCCCTATTATTTGTAAAAATCTCAACATTAATGGTGAGACATTTACAAATATTGAAGACTAATAGAAAAACTTTTACAAATAATAGAGACTAAATGAGTGAAATTTGAAACAATGGAGACTAGAGGTGAGACTTTTACAAACAATAGAGACTAATTGAGTTACTTCTAAAACAATAGGGTATTTGTCCAAAACTTATAAACAATAGGGACTATTTGTCCAATTTAATATATATATTTTTTCAATAGAGACTAATTCATTTTTTTTAAATAAAATGGATAGATATTTAAATTTTTTGAAAACAAAATTACATAAAACTATTAAATTTTTTTCTTCATGTATCTCGTGAGGAACCGTCACTGGCCAAGGGACACATCACACGCACAGGCACACAATATTTGCACAACACGCAACTCTCCTCCTTCAACCCCTAGTAACAACCACCCCCATTGTGACGCCCAAAATTGCGTCAAGGGAAACGTACGAATATAACATGTAACATGAGAAAAATGTTAAATTTCTTATGAGTGCAAGCCTCACTGATCAGTAACAAAAGCTAGCAATCTCATAAACAATAAGTCAAAAGCACAACTAAAGCAGCAAGATTGCCTTCAATTCAACTACATAACATCTCCACCAACATTGATCCATCATAGCATAATAACCTAAATCTCAAACCACTGTCATAATAATCCATTAAGCCAACATCAACACATGTATCTTGTTTTTTTTTCCTTTTCCAAAACACATATATTTAAGAGTATCATATATAATAACATATACTATTCTTGTCCAACATAATAAAAATATATACAATAATAATAAAACTTTTTATTCATCCAAACAAGATAGTGAAATTCAAAGTCCTTTCTGAATAGAAGTAATAAGGCATCTCTAATTCCCAAGCTAGCAATTCCAAACAATCATCCTCATTATCTGTAAAAGGATTAACGAAACAGGAATGAGTGAAAATAAAGTAGTAAGCAGGGGCTAGACTTGTCAAAGAAAATCAAAAGATAACTGAAAAGTTGTCAATTATCACTTTAGATGGAGAGGTCTTGAGATCTATTCCCATGTGTAACATTTTAAATGATGTAAAATAACTTTGGCATCCCTTTAATAAAAAAATGAAAAAAAGGTCAAAGAACAATTTAAAGAAAATTCGATGAGAGATCATAATCATAACCAAAGTACAATATAAGTTGAACAATAATAATAGTCCCATGAATCAGTTTCAATGTAAATCATTAAGCAGTTCAAATAACATTTACTTAATCATATCCATATCCAACCAATGTCATTCAATAACAAAAATAGTATTCATACACTTCTAGCAGTGTCATAAATATATATATAATGTCATTCATTATCATATATAGGTGAGGCTACAGTTATCTTGCAGCTCAGGCCAGTCAGTAGTGAATATTGCCCCCATTAGGTATAAATGATATCCAAAACAAACTGTGTACCTGAATAGTACAACTTAGTAAATTGACCAATCACCACTAACCCTCATCACTTAGGACTGTGTGATGAACGATCCTGATGCTTCACATGTAGAGATGCCCAAGGAAGATTCTAGCACAAATGCGGTTATGCTTCAGAACATGATTAACACACATCAGTTGGGCAAAGGGCTCCATCACAAGTCAGTACCAAAATACCTTAATCAGTTTATTACCAAATTAGAGCAACGTGACTGAAGTAGTATAAAGTTGTAAGGCCTCTCACCTGCTGTCACTTTTCTTTTACTTTTGCATTGGGAATCACATAAAATAGTATGGACTAGTGTCCACTTTTCAGCTCCCTACATGATACAATGAGGTGTATATCGGCTTTACACATAAAGAGCATGTGTATGAGATATAAGCATGCTCCAAGTTTCAACTTTTCTTTCTTTTACAAGCATATGTGTGAATTGGAAGCATGATTAAAGCTTTTGCTTCTTATTTCTTTATTTACCAATGTTTGATTATAAATACAACTACCAGTGAAGAACTTTTTCCGATAGCTTGGCAAAATAATTAGTTATACTACATTCCTTCTAAAATATTTATGCATCAATTATGCCAAAGAACCAGTGCTCGTATGGGATTTTTATTAAAGATTTCGTTCCCTATCAAGCTGCTCGCGTGAGTAGGTAAGTCATTTTTTTTTAGGCTATAATTAACTTAGTTACAAATACTGCAACTAATATATTTCATAGTGATAAAACTTAACTACATGTCTTAATCTAGGACTGAGAGTATTGATATTAAAGGTCTGCACAACTCGCGAAATTTAGTCTCGTAATATCTAGATTGGAAGTGAGGTAAGTAGGGTTTTTCATCTCTTTCTATTTCTTCCCAAATATTTCTTGCGTGAACTCATGTATCTATCTTGTATAGTGTAATACTTCTAATTATATTGTACTCAATCCTCGATATTACATCACATTCTATTCATACTCTTACTCTACTTATACTGTGATGTACTCGTTAATTATTAGTCCTATCACATTATTATTAATTCTTATGATATTCATACTCTTACTAGATCTACTTATTATAATTTATGAGTTGGGATTTATTTATTTATTTCATCACACCCGACTAATCATTAAATCTTGTTAATATTTCTTCTTTTTCTTAAATTCCTAGAAAATCTTGTATCCTAGATTTCATCTTATAATGACCTTATTCATATAATATTCTTTATCTTCTTGTACCATTTTTTCATCACTGAACCAAGAAAGTTAGTCTACTCAACTCTACTTATTCTTGGTATATATACGGGACTTTCTTTCCCGTATTACTTGTGAATGACGTCCTTATTTTTCGCTGCCTTATTTTCTTTCTAATCATTATCCTTTTACTCTGTTACTATCATATCTCGTGTTTACTGTTCAACCTTGACTCGATTCCACATGTCCCTATTCTCGTCTAATACAATGATCCTTGTTCTTAGATTCCTTAATTTCAACTTGAATGACTACTATAATTTTATTATGACACGTGATAGATATTGTACTTATTAAAGCTGTGAACTTTACATGACGTGATTGCTATTTACTCGCTTGTCGTGATGGGATCCCTTAATCGTGTATGCCTATTGGGTGTTACACCCATAAAGTGTCGTGATCGTGATTATATTGCTATTATATAGCCACAGCTTATCGTGTATAATATTTCCTTTGCACACATTATTCTTGTTATTATTTCGTGATTGTGATTTGACTTGAGTTAATTCCAATCAAAATACATTTAAAGTATCCATGTCAAGCTTCTTCTATGATCTCTGGTCCTCGTCTCTTGTTCTTGTTTTGTACTTCTATTTCTTGAGGAAAACCCCTACTTACTGAGCATTTGATTTCGCTCACCCCTTGTTCTTCGCACTGTTTTCTTTACTGATAACTAAGAGTAATTACGGAAAATACAAGAGTGGGGTAGTTCATCCTCTATGAGAACTCGTGAGAATAAGATTGAGTTTTTAGACCTTATGGTTTGAGGCTTGTGATTGTAACCAGTATTTCTATTTTGATATTGAATATTGTACTATTTTGTTTAAGAGTGGTTTCCTGGTGATTGAAGACTTCATAAGTATGGTTTGTAATAAAAGCTTTAGTACTCTGATTTAACTTGTCTCCATTGTGCCTAGCTTGTTAAAGAGGTCTTGCTTCTCTAGCAAGCGGAGTGTCATGTCTCGAAATCATTTAAAGGACGGGATTTTGGGGCGTGACAGAATTGGTCTCAGAGCTTTAGGTTGATGATCTTATACCTAGGTGGAGATGGGAAGTGAGAATATATAAGTGTGTCTTAATAGGCATTTAAACACCATATTAAGACATCCCTAAATTGTTCTACGACTTATTGCGTTGTACATCCTTCTATTTTGGTTAGGACATGGCAGGAGTAAGCGAAAATCAACAAACCGACAACGTTGTATTGGTTGATCTCGTCCCGGGAGGACGGAACTTGCGCCCGCACCCTAGAAATACAATTGTCAATTCTAGTTTCCCTAGGACTAGCAACCCAGTACCTTAACCTGATCCAGCTCCTCTACAAGTTCTCGTACCTGCATCGGTACCTGCATCACTACCTGCTATCGTGTCGATGCAGGGACCAGTTCCAGAAATGGAAAATGCTCTAGCATCACAATTAACACTAGTGTCAGCACTTCCGACAGCTCATACATCCCAAGCAGTACCTGCCATGCAAGATGTTCCAGTACCAATAACAACACCAACACTACAGTTTGTATCAGCACCACAGTCATTTCCAACTGTAACTGCCATACCAATCCCTCATTCTATGTCACAACCATCTGCTATACCATATATCATGCCTACATATATGGTCTCAACACTCCAAAACCTTCCGAACATTCGGCTGGATATAGATTCCTTGGCAGCTTCACTACTATGTCAAGTTTGTATGCCAACTGCCAAACCCTTAGTTCCCGAGAAAAACACTGACTATGCCAATTTGATGGAGTTCTTAAGTTTGTACCAAACTCGCTTCAATGGTGAAGGCAAGCCATAAGAGGCTTATGACTGGTTGACTGATATGGAAAATATTTTCATGACGGTGGAGTTTAATGAGGATCAGAGAGTTCGTTTTGCAGCCCATGTCTTTACTGGTAGAGCACTAGAATGGTGGACTAACATAGTAGGTGAAATACTGCGTCCATTCACATGGAAAGATTTTCGTGATGCTGTCGTGACTAAATTTTTCCTAGAAACATTTAAAGATCAAAGGGTGGCAGAATTCATGGATCTCCGTCAAAGGGATTTGACTGTGGAACAATATTATGACAAGTTTTAGAGCTTGGCTAAGTATGTCCTGGAAATGGTCGCAAGTGATTACATTAAGGCCAAAAAGTTTGAATCCGGCCTGAGGCCAGAGATACGAGAAAGGGTAAAGATATAACAACATCATAGATTCCAAAAGGTTTACGAGACGGCTTTAGTAGCAGAAGCATGTATATTGGAAAGGTAACGTTTCCATCAAAACAAGCATAATAAGAGGAAGGGACGTTTAGGAAGGCCTCAACATCAAAGAAATGCCCCAAAGAAACAAAATACCATACCTGCTGGTCGTCACGAACAATAAGCTAGGCATGGACATTGTTGTAAAGCACATGCAACTGAAGAATATTGGCGTGCCAGGGGAGCATGCTTGAAATGTGGTTCAACTGAGCACCGCATTCGAGATTGTCCACGAGTATGTGATAATCAACCTGTAGATGGTAGAATAAATCATCCCCAACCGACACGACCAGCACCGAGGCCAACTAATTATGCTAGATCCTTCGCTATAACCCGAGAAGATGCAAATGCTGATGATGCCGTTGTGGCAGATATTCTTCCTATATTCCATGAGTATGTGCATGTTTTGTTTGATACTGGGTCAAACTTTTCTTTTGTATCCTCTAGCTTCGCATCTCTATTACCCATGAAACTTTGATTGTTAGACACTTAATTATGTATTGAGACCCCAGTTGGAAACTCTATTGTGACTAATATTGTGTATCGTGATTGTATTGTTAAATCACAGATAGAGATTTTCTTGTAGATCTAGTTAACCTGAACTTGAAAACCTTTGATGTAATCATTGGTATGGATTGGTTAGCTCATTATCACAGTCATGTGGACTGTTTCACAAAAAGAGTAATCATTTCATTACCTGGTGAACTTGAAATTGTATTTGAGGGGAGAAAGTTTTCTACCTCTCAGATTATCTCTGTAATGAAAACTCGTAAACTCCTTGCAAAAGGCTACGAGCGATTCTTAGCTCACGTGGTGGAATCGAACAAGAAGGAAGTGCGAATTGAAGACATTCCATTTGTGCGAGAGTTCCTAGATTTTTTCCCTGATGAAATTCCTGGACTGCCTCCGAACCACGAGGTGGAATTTGAAGTTGAGTTTTATCCTTGAATAACACCAATGTCTAAGGCCCCTTATTGCATGGCCCATGCTAAGTTAAAAGAGCTGAAGGTGCAACTACAAGAACTGTTAGACAAAGGTCAAATTCAGCCAAGTGTATCTTCATGGGGTGCTCCAGTGTTATTCGTCAAGAAGAAGAATGGAAGCATGCACCTATGTATTGATTACCGCGAATTGAACAAGGTGACAATAAAAAATAAGTATCCTTTGTCGAGGATTGATGACTTATTTGATCAATTACAAGGAGCCCAAATATTCTCCAAAATTGATTTGAGGTCGGGTTACCATCAGTTAAGGATCAAGGCCGAAGATATTCCCAAGACTTCTTTTCAAAAAAGGTATAGGCATTATGAGTTTGTTGTGATGCCTTTCGAACTAACTAATGCACTAGCAGTCTTTATGGATCTCATGAATCGGGTATGCAAGCTATATTTGGATCAATTTGTGGTCGTTTTTATCGACGATATCCTAGTATACTCAAATGATTCAAAGGATCATGAACATCATCTTCGAATCGTATTACAGACCTTGAGAGACAAACAACTATATGCAAAATTGAAAAAGTGTGAATTTTGGCTATCGGAGGTAGCATTTTTGGGGCACGTAGTCTCAAAAGGCGGAGTTACTGTAGACCCCCAAAAGGTGGAAGCGGTAACAAGCTGGCCAAGGCCTACCACTATTACTGAAATAAGAAGCTTCTTAGGTTTGGCTGGTTATTATCGTAAGTTTGTAAGGGATTTCTCTCGCATCGCCTTGCCTCTTACACGTTTGACGCGTAAAGGAACTAAGTTTGAGTGGGCACCAGATTGTGAGGACAACTTCCAACAATTGAAGCATCGATCAGTGACGGCTCCAATACTGACACTTCCTTAAGGAACTGAAGGCTTTTCTATTTACAGTGATGCATCACGAATAGGTCTGGGATGTGTACTAATGTAGAATGAGAAGGTGATTGCATATGCGTCAAGGCAATTGAAAGACCATGAAAAGAATTATCTAACTCATGATCTAGAACTTGCAACTGTGGTGTTCGCTCTTAAGATATGGAGACATTACCTGTACAGTGTCATGTAAGATATATACCGACCACCAAAGCCTCAAATATCTTTTTACGCAGAAGGAATTAAACCTTAGACAGAGACGATGGTTTGAGTTTTTGAAAGATTACGACTTCACAATCCATTACCACCCGGGTAAAGCAAATAAGGTGGCAATGCACTAAGTAGAAAACTATATGCATGTATAGCAACTGTAATCTCAACCCAGAAAGAACTGGGATGCGAATTGGAGAAGTTGCAAATAGAAGTGATTCCATATTCGAGAAGTAGTATTTTGACGCATTTGATTGTGCAACCTACTCTACTTGAACGGATTCGAGTGGCACAACGGAATGATGCATTCTTAGAAGGCACGAGAAGAGAGATAAATAATGGAAAAAAGTCATACCTTCGAGTTGACAACAATGGCACAATGAGGTTTAGGATAGATTTTGTGTGCCCAATGATCTCAATTTGAGGAAAGAAATCTTGTCAGATGCCCACAACTCTCAGTTTTCAATACATCTGGGAGGGACAAAGATGTATCAGGACTTAAGGAATAATTTTTGGTGGAATAATACGAAGAGGGACATCTCGAAGTTCATAGCTAACTGTTTAACATGTCAAAAGGTTAAGGCAAAACATCAAAAACCGTTTGGACTGTTACAACCACTTGATATCCCTAAGTGGAAGTAGGATAACATCTCCATGGATTTTGTTACAGGACTCCCGATGACTAAAGACAAATATGATTCTTTTTGGGTGATTGTAGATCGTCTCACTAAATCAGCTCACTTTTTGCCTATAAGGAAAAATTTTGACACTATTAAGTTGGGTAAGAGATATATAACTGAGATCGTTAAGCTGCATGGTATGCCAAGAGATATTGTCTCAGACGGAGATCCAAAATTTATCTCAGGTTTTTGGAAGAGTTTGCAACGAGCTTTGAGGACCGAGCAAAAGTTGAGTACAGCCTACCATCCTTAGACAGATGGTCAAACGGAGATAACCATCCAAATTCTAGAATATATGTTAAGAGCTTGTGTGATCGACTTGGGCAATGATTGGGGTAAGTATCTACCTCTGGTCGAGTTTACCTATAACAACAGTTATCAATCCAACATTCAAATGGCACTCTATGAGGCACTGTATGGAAGGAAATGCAAAGTCCATTATATTGGGATATGGATGAAAGGAAAGTGTTGGACTCTAATCTCTTAGAGGACACCAAGGCAAAAGTGAAATTAATACGTGCAAGATTGAAACAATCCCAAGACCATCAAAAGAGTTGGGCAGATAAGCACCAAAGAGCGCTAGAATTTCAAGTGGGTGATCATGTGTTTTTGAAAGTATCGCCAACTCGAGGAGTAATACGTTTTGGCAAACGAGGAAAGCTTCAGCCTCGTTTCATTAGACCATATGAGGTATTGGAAAAGTGGCTTACCGTGTTGCTCTACCTCCAGCAATGGCTGGAATTCATAATGTGTTCCATGTGTCCCAACTTAGGTGTTACGTGTATGAAGCCAGCCATATAATACCAATTGAAGAAATCCAAGTTCGTGAAAATCTTACCTTCGAGGAAGAACCCTTGGAAATTGTAGTTTGAAAGGATCAAGTGTTGCAAAAAAGAGTTATTTCTTATGTCAAAGTAAGATGGTTGGATCAAACGCCAAGGGAGGCATTGTGGATTCCAGAAGAAGAAGCACGCAACAAATATCCATCCCTTTTCATGAATCAAGAAGAATAAGTTTCGAGGACGAAACTTCTTTAAGGGAGGAAGGATGTAAGGCCTCTCACCTGTTGTCACTTTTCTTTTACTCTTGCATAAGGAGTCACATGCAGTAGTGTGGACTTGTTTCCACTTTTTAGCTCCCTACATGATACAATGAGGTGTATATCGGCTTTCCACATAAGGAGCATGTGTATGAGATATAAGCATGCTCCAAGTTTCAGCTTTTCTTTCTTTTACAGGCATGTGCGTGAGTTGGAAGCATGATTAAAGCTTTTGCTTCTTATTTCTTTATTTACCAATGTTTGATTATAAATACAACTACCAGTGAAGAACTTGTTCCGATAGCTTGGCAAAATAATCAGTTATACTACATTCCTTCTAAAATATTTATGCATCAATTTTGCCAAAGAACCAGTGTTCGTGAGGGATTTTTATTAAAGATTTTGTTCCTTATTAAGCTGCTCACATGAGTAGGTAAGTCATTTTGAGGCTATAATTAACTTAGTTACAAATACTGCAACTAATATATTTCATAGTGATAAAGCTTAACTACATGTCTTAATCTAGGACTGAGAGTGTTGATATTAAAGGTCTGCACAACTCGCGAAATTTAGTCTTCGTAATATCTAGCTTAGAAGTGAGGTAAGTAGGGGTTTTCATCTCTTTCTATTTCTTCCCAAATATTTCTTGTGTGAACTCGTGTATCTATCTTGTATTGTGTAATACTTCTAATTATATTGTACTCAATCCTCGATATTACATCACATTCTATTCATACTCTTACTCTACTTATATTGTGATGTACTCGTTAATTATTAGTCCTATCACATTATTATTAATTCTTGTGATATTCATACTCTTACTAGACCTACTTATTATTATTTATGAGTTGGGCTTTCTTTATTTATTTCGTCACACCCGACTAATCGTTAAATCTTGTTAATATTTCTTCTTTTTCTTAAATTCCTAGAAAATCTTGTATCCTAGATTTCATCTTGTAATGACCTTATTCATATAATATTCTTTATCTTCTTGTACCATGTTTTCATCACTGGACCAAGAAAGTTAGTCTACTCAACTCTACATATTCTTGGTATATATACGGGACTTTCTTTCCCATATTACTCGTGAATGACGTCCTTATTTTCCGCTGCCTTATTTTCTTTCTAATCGTTATCCTTTTACTATGTTACCATCATATCTCGTGTTTATTGTTCAACCTTGACTCGATTCCACATGTCCCTATTCTCGTCTAATACAATGATCCTTGTTCTTAGATTCCTTAATTTTAACTTGAATGACTACTATAATTTTATTATGAAACGTGATAGATATTGTACTTACTCAAACTGTGAACTTTACGTGACGTGATTGCTATTTACTCACTTGTCGTGATGGGATACCTTAATCGTGTATGCCTATTGGGTGTTACACCCATAAAGTATCGTGATCGTGATTATATTGCTACTATATAGCCACAGCTTATCGTATAATATTTCCTTTACACACTTTATTCTTATTATTATTTTGTGATTATGATTTGACTTGAGTTAATTCCAATCAAAATACATTTAAAGTATCCATGTCAAGCTTCTTCCATGATCTCTGGTCCTCGTCTCTTGTTCTTGTTTTGTACTTCTATTTTATAGGAGTATTGTTCTTGGGGAAAAACCCTACTTACTGAGCATTTGATTTCGCTCACCCATTATTTTTCGCACTGTTTTCTTTACAGATAACGAAGAGTAATTAAAGAAAGTTCAAGAGTAGGGTAGTTCATCCTCTATGAGAACTCGTGAGAATAAGATTGAGTTTTTAGACCTTATGGTTTGAGGCTTGTGATTGTAACCAGTATTTGTATTTTGATATTGAATATTGTATTATTTTGTTTAAGAGTGGATTCTTGGTGATTGAAGACTTCATAAGTATGGTTTGTAATAAAAGCTTTAGTACTCTTATTTAACTTGTCTCCATTGTGCCTAGCTTGTTAAAGAGGTCTTGCCTCTCTAGCAAGCGCGTGTCATGTCTCGAAATCATTTAAAGGATGGGATTTTGGGGCGTGACAAAAGTGATCGATAGGCTCAATAGAAAGAGGATCAGAAAATTGTTATAGAAATCTCTCAAAACACTTCTCTCTTTCTCTCTTCTTGGAGTTAGCCAATTACTCAAAATATTGGTGTTATCTTTGTAATTCTGCTTTAATCTTCCTGTCAATTGCATTACAATCAGGTCCACGTCCTTTTAATTCTCTACTTTCCAGTAGTGATTAAGCTTTTCTCTTAGTTTGATCATTACAAAGGTGCTTTCGTTTTTCCGAACACATGGCGGATGAAACCAGACTCAAAGTTATTGATGAAACTCTCAAACAACAAGCTCAAATACTTGAATCTCTTCAATCAGCCTTCAATGCGCAACAAAAATTTATGGAGCAACTTGCTCTTCAATACACTACTATTGACGAAAAACTCAATCAAGTCATGCAAACTAGCAATTCGATGCAATCAGCAATTTCAACTCCGCAAAAATCTATGGAGCAGTTGGGTTTACCGTCTACTGCTTTGGATGGTAAGCTCACTCAAGTTCTTCATTCTAAGGAGTCATCTTCTTCTCACTCAGCCTCTTTTCTGGTCACTGATTCACATTCTGGTGGTCCACCACCGTTGGCTCATCCCCTCCGGCTCAATTTTTCTCGGTTCAATGGTAGCGATGCAATGGGTTAGTTGTTTAAAGCAGAACAATTTTGTGATTACTACGAAATTGACGATGCTCAACGTTTAATGATTGCCTCATTCCACATGGATGATGCGGCTCTACAGTGGTATCAATGGCTTCTTCGCAACAATCAAATTAGTTCATGACTCAGTTCAGGAGTGCATTGAAGATCAGGTTTGTGTCATTGGAATTCGAAAACCATCATGAATCATTGGCTAAACGGACACAAACATCCACTGTCGCTGAGCATCACTCGGCCTTTGAAGTATTAGCAAATTGCAGCACTAACCTCCCCAACGACTTCTTGGGTCATTGTTTCGCTTCAGGCCTACGAGCTGAAATTCAGAAAGAGGTTGCCTTCAGGCCTACTACCATGCATCAAGCCATCAGTTTAGCCCATTTGCAAGAAACGAATTTGGAGACAATGCGACGTTTTCATTTTTACAGCCCTATTACCAAAAATCCTAACACTCATACCAACCTATATACCTAAACCAATACAAACATGAAATTGGAGTTCATTATTGTTGATTTTTTATCGAAATTATGTGGAATAGGTTCTGCACGGAAGGTGTTTGATGCAATGACGGAGAGAAGTTTGGTGTATTTAAAAGGTGATATGGTAAAGGCGAAAGGGTTACTAAATCATCCTAGGTGGATTCTGAGGAGTGTGTATTTGAAAGTGAGGAAAAATGGTAGGATTAGGATTTCGATGGGTATACAACTGAAGATGCTTAGTGTTCCAAGGAGGGTTGACTTTGTGGCTAAAGGCACATGGGTGATAAAATTCTGTAGTGATGAGAAATTGTATAAGGACCGTATGATAGCTTTGATGAAGTGTGCTGAAGTCGATTCCATGTCCACCATTGTCTTTTGCCCTTATGAACCTTCAGACTTTAAGCAATTCTTAAACGGCTAGGGAACATAATTGCAGCCTTGCCAAATACTTATTACAGAGTTGAAGGAAGAAGAGTTAAAGCACATCTTGAAAAGAGGAGCTCAAGTTCGATGGAGTTGTATGTTCGCTATTGTTTTAAAGTTGTATTTTCAGCATTTCATAGAGATTGGGTAGAAGCTTTGATGCTATACAAGGATGGATATCACGCACTGCGGGAGAGGGTCGGGATATCAACACAATTGCCTCCGATTCAACGTTTAATAGAGATTAAGGTTGTTGCAGATCAACTGCATCTTAAGATTGCAACTTTGCTAATACAAGGTGGAAAACTTGGAGAAGCAATCACATGGTTCTGCCAGCACAATCCTTCTTACAGAAATCTTACAGGCACACCAGAAGTTATTTTTCTTCATTGGAAATGGTTGCGCCACCATTTTTTGGTATTTGCCAAACTGTTCGAGTCAAGCTCTACAATTATACAAAATGTTGCACATATAGTTTCAGGCGCTGTAGATAAACCTACAGAATGGGAATATTATTCAACTTATTATTATGAGTTAGTAGCTCAATACTTGAAGGAGAAGAGTTTATTCTTACAACTTATACTAGCTATGTCACCGCATAATTCAACATGTTATTTGGGTTGGGTTTGTCGGGCTACAACCCAACCCAATCCAATAATAACCCAATTCAGCCCAACCCAGTTGCTACAATACTGGGTTGGGTTATAACCCATGCAAGACTGCGGATTGAGCCGGATTCAATTTTAAAAATTATAAACCCAACTCAGCTCAATTCAGATAAGAACCCAACTCAGCTCGATTCAGTAACCCAGCCCAGCTCAATTCGGAACCCAACCCAACTCAATTCAGTAACCCAACCCAACTCAATTTAGTAAACTAGCCCAACTTAATTCGGTAAACCAATTCAATTCAATTTAAATCTTTTTTCTAAGAAAACTAATTTTTAGTCAAATAGTACATAACCACAATATTTTATTTAAATTTTAAAGTGGATCACAATTTTTTATTTATTTATCAGTAGCATGACCTAGTCATTCTTTGACCACAATCTACATCAGCTATCAAAGATAACAAAGCAACGGTAAAAAAGAAACAAAATCCTAACTTATAGTAACGTTTATAAGAAGATAAAATGACAAAAAAAAACCTCTCAATATCTATAAATACCACTCAATTCATTTTTAATATTACTTCACAACAACTCTATCAACTCCTTTTCAAATTTCTCTGCATTCTCATTATATATGCTTATTAGTAACAAATAACAACAATATTCTTAAATAGATTTATTGGTGGACTTATTGTTGAGGCTCAAATAATCAAATTTGAAGCACATTAGCAGTATATATTGGTACCATCGTTCTATCTTCTTTTCTCTTTAAATACTTGTTGACATTTAATTTAATAAACTCTCGCTTCATTTGTGTTATTTGTTTGTTTGTCTTCTTTGTGTTATTTAAGATTTCTTTTAGTTTTCTATTGATATTTTATTGAATTGTTGCATTATAATGGATGGAATAGGATCTTCACATCAATCTTATCGTGCATCATACCATATAGGATTTATGGATACTGAAGATATGAACAACTTTCGTAATTTTCCTACTTTAAGTGACTCATATTTAAATGAAACAGAAATACCTGACGACTTTAATAATACCCCTCCAATGCCTACACCAACATCTACTACAGTCACAGATACATCTAATAAACGTCGTAAACATGAATTAACTTCAAAAGTTTGGGAATATTTTGATAAGTTTCTTGATAAATGAGAGGCAATTTGTAAACTTTGTCGCATGAATTATAAATTTAAGTCTGATACTAGTACTAGTACAATGATTAGACACATTAGAGATAAGCACCAAACTCCTGAAAATTCTGAAAAATTAAAACAAACAATTATTAATCCTACCACTGGGTCACTTTTTCGATATTCACACGCTACTACACGACGGAAAATGGCAAATATGGTTAGTAGCTTAGGCTTACCTTTTACTCATGGTTCAACTGATCAAGTAAGATCTTTTTTTGTCAAAATGCTTTAAATCCTGCTTTTAAATCTATTCCTACAAATACACTCAGAAAATATATTTTTAATCCACAAAAAAATTATAGAAATATTCTAATTTCCACTATTGCATCTCTTCCTACTAGAGTAGCTCTAACTTCTGATGTGTGGACAACAAAAACTGGTTTGAGTATTCTTTGTGTGACATGTCATTGGATCGATATAGATTAGAATATGCAAAAGAGAATTATAAGTTTTCAATTAGTAGAAGATAAACATAGTGTTGAATGTATAACAAGTTGCATTATTCAAGTTGCACGTGAATATTAAATTGAAAATAAAATACTTAACATATCATTTGACAATGCTAGTAACATGTCTGGAACTATTAAGCCATTAATGGCACAATTTCAAGCCACATACAACAGTAAAATTTTTCATAGTAGATGTGCATGCCATGTTTTAAATTTGTGTGTTCAAAGTGGCTTAACCATAATAAATGGAGCTATTAGCAATATTAGAGATGCTATTTATTTTATCAATTCTTCGACTCATTGAAAAGTGGAATTTAAAAGTTTAAGCAAAGCTAATAAGAAGAAACCACTAAAATTGAGATTAGATATTCCAAGTAGGTGGAATTCTACATATAGCATGTTAAAAAGGGCCATTAAATATGAAGATGAAATTACTGATTTAAATAATAAAAATTACCGAAGAGATTGGTTAGCAATTGAGGATTGGGAAATTGCGAAAAAGGTAGTAGAATTTTTAGGACCATTTTTTGAAGCAACTTATTTATTTGATGGTTCTTATTATCCAACTTTTAATATTTGTCTTCCTCAATTGGTTACTATTGTTGAACATATGAATTCATATAGAGAAGATAATCTTCTCACCAACGTTATACCAATCATGGAAGAAAAGTTTTTTAAATATTATGAAGATTTTCCATATTTGTATTGTATTGGTGCAACTTTAGATCCTCGAGTTAAAATTAGTAGTGTAGAAGTTTTTATTACACTTTTGTTTGAATATGGTAATAGGCGTAAGAATGAGAATGAAATTAAAGAAATTATGAACGAAATTAATAAAATATTGAACATTTTATATACTCATTATCAGGATAAATACTATAATACTAATGTTAGATCTCGCCCTCCAACTCTTAGTTTAAATACTTCATCTAGTAATTCAAAGAAAAGTGCTTATGAGGTACTTAAAAAAAATAAAGCTTCAAGTTCAACTTTTTCTGGACTTAATGAATTAGTTTTTTATTTACAAATTAATACTTAGGACGATAAAGAAGGATTTGATGTTTTAAAATGGTGGCGAACACATGACCATCAATATCCCGTTCTCGCCACCATGGCTCGTGATATACTAATGGTTCCTGTGTCCACAGTTGCTTCTAAAAGTGCTTTTAGCGAAGGAAAAAAAACAACTATCAGAACGAAGGAGCAGATTGGCAAGTAGGACGTTGGAAGTACTTGTGTGTATGAAGGACTGGACTGATGCTGAAAGACGTATACAAGGATTGTCAGAGATGGAAGAAGATTCTGAAGAAGATATGTACTCTGAGGGATCCAACTCACCTAGTGAATATCTTGAAGATCAATTGTAGGAAGAAAAATATTTTTGAAGAAAACAAGAAATTAAAACATTAATTTGTAATAGTTTTATTTATTTTACAACTAAAAATAACTAGTTTAAATATAATATTTTTGTTTTTATTTTTGTATTATTTCTCATATCAATTTTTAATTTTTGTAAGTTCAAATTTTTAACTTAGTAACATTTTATGTTATTTTTAAAATTTGTATTGCCTCAGGATTTTGCAATTCATTGATATATATTGTTTATTTTTTTTGCTTAAAAACATGGGCTGGCCCGAACCCAACCCAATTAACCCATTTAACCCAAATAAAGTTAATGAATCGAGTTCGGTTTGCATTTTTTCAATTTCAACCCAACCCAACCCAACTCAAATAATAACAAGCTTGGCTAACCCAACCCATTTATTAATTGGGTTAAATGAATTCACGAGTCGAGCTGGCCTAGCTCGGCTCAAATAACATGTTGACACATAATGGTGAAGTTGATAGGAGCGTTGACTCTGTAGGGGCTTTTATTGGTCAGGTTGCTTACAAGTTGGAATTGCCACCAACTTCTAAAAGTCATCCCGTGTTACATATTTCGCTGCTCAAAAAGGTCAAAGGAGATATCTCTACCATGGTACCCCTGCCTGACCAGTCCTCAAACTCAACTCCAATTCACACAAGCCTACTGCAATTTCAGCTCAAAGGAGTATTCAAAGGATGGGGCACCCTGTCAACCAGGTTGTAATTCAATGGAAGGACCTACCCGTCAAGGATGCATCCTGGGTGGATGAACAACAGCTTAAGAACCTTGAGGACAAGGTTCTCATTGATGAGGGGAGCAATGTGATGAACGATCCCGATGCTTCACATGTAGAGATGCCCAAGGAAGATTCTAGCACAAATGTGGTTATGCTTCAGCACATGATTAACACACCTCAGCTGGGCAAAAGGCTCCATCACAAGTCAGCACCAAAATACCTTAATCAGTTGGTAACCAAATGAGAGCAACGTGACTAAAGCAGTATAAAGTGATTGATAGGCTCAATAGAAAGAGGATCAGAAAATTGTTATAGACATCTCTCAAAACATTTCTCTCTTTCTTTCTTCTTGGAGTTAGCCAATTACTCAAAATATTAGTGTTATCTTTGTAATTCTGTTTTAATCTTCCTGTCAATTGCAATACAATCAGCTCCACTTCCTTTTAATTCTCTGCTTTCCAATAGTGATTAAACTTTTCTCTTAGTTTGATCATTATAGACTGTTATGGAGTGTTTTTCCATCCCGCCAGGCACAATTCCAAAGTATACATTTAATTCATAAAACGTATATATAACAATAAAAATAATTCAATGAATCAAATTTTAATTTTGTCATCATTAACCAGTTCAATTAACATAAATAGTCTATTGGAAGTGTCCTTTTTCGATTCGACCTCTGTAAAGATAGCATAATGGCAAGCCTCATGTTCTTCTGCTTTTGCCGGTTCGGTTTACTTACTCATTTCAATATTCGAATATTGTCATTGTTAGAACATAAACATATATATTCAATTATTCCTTAATCTTTATTTAGAATATCAAGATTGCATAACTAAATAATGAGAATGACGTACCTGAATCCATAACGTTAAATAGCGAGAAGACGAAATCATCTTTTAGAGGATTGGGGCGAGGCCTTCCACGCTCTAAATTCACTCAATTGGTATTCACTCAATTGGTATCTCTCAAGAGATGGAGAACTGAGAACGAAAGAATAGAATGATTAGTTTTGGAGATCAAGACCCTCTTTATATAGACAATCTAATTAGAACCCCATTAATCCTTAACCAGGTCGCTATTGGACTTTAATTATCTTAATTAAAATAGAAGCCCAAATATAATTATTAATATCTGTAAGTCCACAACAGGTTATTAAAATAACCCAACAGTCATTTGATAACAAGAATAACAACTATTCCAATTTTTCAATGTCATATACATATTTCAGATGGGATAAGCAAATAAGAAAGATGAGTCTTAGCTTTAACTGAGTTCTAAAACCCAAGAAAATTCCTCGAATTCCAAACCTTGTAACCAATTTGTAATTCCGGAATATGATCAACATTACAAGCTTACGATATGCATACCTTTAGTTATAATTTGCAGGCTAAATAAGAAATTTAAATGTCTAAAATAGTACAATAAGCATTTTAACTCTTAGAGGTCTTACCTTGAAGAAATAGGAAAAACACGCACCAAATAGTTGCGTCTCATTCAAGGGTCATCAAAGTAAACAAATAAACAAAAGTAGAAACACCAAAGTAATTCTAATTGCATTGCAAATAAAGAAATTCAATTGCGTTCATGCCAACTTACTAATCTTCTTGCTTAGGATAGATATAGACTTTGAGTTCCTCATTTTGCAGTTCCTCGTGCTGTTCCTTACGAATTCTCTTGGCCGAATCATCAACAGAAGGTTTGCAATATCTCACTGTAATCATCCGTACTGTTGGAATTTCTCCAAAAGAAGGAGGGATCTCATTAAGATCCTTGCAATTGTCCAACACTAGTTCCTCAAGGTTGGGGAAAGAATCTTCTGAAGCAATCCACTCACAAATGTTGTGGAGATGGCTTAACTTCAAGTATTTCAGTTTTGGGAAGTCATCATCATTCACGATCCATGTATGATACCGATCGCCTTTAATTAATTTGAGAACCTCTAGATTGGGGAGTGTCCTCCCAATTTTTGAAATCTCATCCCACAATATATGAAAGTCTAACAAAGTCAGCTTTTTGAGATTTAAAGGGAATTTAAACTCACATCTCTGTCCCCATTGCAATGATCCCCTAAAAAATACCTTCAGTGACAAAAGTTGGCCGAAAGAGTCCAATGCTGGAAATTGATAGCAGTTTGTTGAATGATTGAAACGGTAGAGAAATATGCATCTCAATTTCCGAAGTTTTGGTAGTCTTCTTAGCAAGTTCTCGGCATCTTCTTTAGAGGAAAACAATGGTGTCGATAGTGTTTCTAAATTATCCAGTAAGGAGTTCTCAAGTCGGCTGTGGTGTATGCCAAAAGAAGCACGGTAATCTATGTGCACATGCCTCAAGTTCACCATATCCCAAAGCGAATCTGGTACATTTACCACTTTAGTATCATAATAATCATATGCTTTGACAAGCAAAAATTGCAAATTCCAGAGATTGGCTATGGATGATGAGATAGATGTTGTTTCAGCTTTAACAGCTAGGTACCTCAAATGAATCAGTAATTCTATAGCACCAAAATACTCGCCAATGTCTATAAAAACTAAATCCAACACTTTAAGAAGCTTGAAATTCTGAAAAATGAATGAAACATCCCGCTGCAAAAAGTCCACCTCCTTAGTAGCAGCAAGTAATAGAGAACGAACACTAAAACCAAAAGGCTTTGCCTCCATAAGATCATACATATGGGAATAAATCATGAGTCGACGCTGATCATATACTCTCGAAAATTCAGACCAATGATTCACATGTATCACCTGCAAGAAACTTTGTTCTTTGGCTTTTTCGAGGCAGAAATCATGTAAGAGATCATGAACACGACATGTTTTAACTCCTCCATTGGATCTTTCTTTGGTAGCTATTACAAGGCTTCTACTAATAAGATCCACAAAACACTCCTCTGCTACATCGTCCAAACTCTTTGCCTCATTATTTCCTACAAATCCTTCAGCAATCCATAATTGTTTCAATTTCCAAACAGGAATTTCCTCATCTTCTGAAAATGCTCCAAAGTACAGAAAACATGATTTCAAATGATCTGGCAAATGATTGTAACTGAGTTCTAATATGACCTTGCACTGACTTTTTGAGTCATTAAAGATGTGCGAACTTACATTTACTGCAATTTGCTTCCACTTATCTACACTCTTCTCCACCTTCGTAAGAAGTCCAGCTATTACTACAATTGCAAGTGGAAGTCTCTTACAACTCTGTACAATTTGTTTTCCAACTTTAAGAAGTTCTTGAGACAAGCTTCCTTTCCGAAATAGCTTCTTCTCAAATAACTCCCAACTCTCATCATCAGAGAATTCACGAAGAGGATGCACCTTACAGCCAGCTTTAGTTTGTGAAACCACATTCTGGAGTCTACTTGTTATGAGAATACGACTATGATTTTTGTCATCTGGGAAAGATCTCTTCAAATCATTCCAAGCCTTGATGTCCCACAGATCATCAATAAGGATGAGATATCTACGTCCCTTCAAACTTTTGTAAAGCTTTGCAGCTAACTCTTCATCATCCAGCTCATTGATTTTTCTATCAACAATGGCATCGTCTAAAATCATGACATCGGCTAAAATCTTAAGCAACAATTCTCTCTTCCGATATGTTTGAGAAACAGAACACCATGCTCGAACATGAAAGTGCTCAACGAGCAAAGGATCCTCATAAATTTTTTTGGCTAGTGTTGTCTTGCCTAGTCCAGGCATGCCGACAATTGAGACAACATCTAATTTCTTTTGGTGTCCAACAAGGTACTCCATTATCTTCTCTACCTCATCCTTCAAACCCACTACTTCATCTATTGTCGTGTCAATAACTTGTGGAACATGGGTAGAAGACTTTGCAACATCTTGGGCTTGGGTATGATATCTCTTCTCATCATAGATCCTTGTCACCTCCGATTTAATAAGCATGGTTTGCCTTATGAGTTCAGAAAGTGATATAATGATGCGAGAATCGGGAGAGTCCGGGGCATTTTTTGCTAGGTAAATGTCGATAACATATTCTGCCTCATATGCCAAGCCTATTATACGTGTCCAAAGATCTTTCAGTTCTTCATACTCATCATGTTGCTGTTTGATTATTCTGAGAAAAGATCTTAGAAAATCAAAATCCTCTTGAACTGTTCTAATTTGATTCTTCAAAATCTCACTCAGTTCTGGATGGTATTTCAGCAGCTTCTCCAGCTGTCCCAAGAAAATATCCAAAAAGCCCAATGGATCAGTTTTGGGATAGTTAATCTTTGTGGTCTCAGCCTGAACATGCTTGATATGGTCAAGCAACTTGGAAAGTTCATCATTCAGTTCCTTAGCCATGTCTTCTTTCATTTCTTTATCATAACAAGTGGAAACGAAAGGAATTGCTTTCCAAGTAATAGATTCAACAGATGTTACGAGATAAATTAACTTTTCTAGCCTCAATTCATGTGGCAGATCCGCGAGGAAAGTTTTGAAAAATTTCAACTTGTCATAAAGCTTCTCACTAGGACCATTCAGACAACTACCAGAAGTGGCATTACAGTCTAGTAGCTTTATCAGATTATGAAGGAGAAAAAACTCACTTTGCAGAGCACTGTTTGTTGCATCAGATAACTTTGAAGCTTCCAAGACAGCTATATAGATTTCCTTGACTTTAATCTTCTCTCCCAGATCAGAGAGCATACGATTCATAGCAAGTGTCATCTCTTCATCCATTTTGTCAACCAAGCATGAGTACAGGAGAGATGCAGCTTTGTCAAGCAAAGTAACGAGAGGAGTAAAAAGTTCACATTTGTTTTCTTCCGTAAAGCGTACCTCTGTGTCTGCAACATATGTAAGCAAAGGTCGTAGAAGTAGTAGCTTCTCTTTGATGGAAGGAACAATTAGGTCAGCCTTACAACTTGATAAATCCCCAAAACCCTCAAGAAGAAAATTATTAATTTTCCTAAAATATCCATTCCTGTTAAAGACTTTCGGAAATACAACATCGTATTCCCTAGTTTCTGGATTAATTATAACATTCTTCATTTTTTCTCGCAAATCTGTATACACGCCGTCCAAGTCCAGGATGAGACTTCCATCTGCTAGTCCATTAGATAGTGAGTGCAGTTTCGTCCTCACATCAAAAACCCCACAAGTGATACGCATTTCAAGATCTTCATAGCTTGGAACACTGAGAAATCTTCCCAGAAATCGAAGCGCCAGTTTGAGGGATAGGACGTGATCTTTTAGCAAGGCACTATCAATAACACTCTGGCATTCTTTTTCTTGCACCTCGAGAAGTGACAATGAATCATAAATACTTATGAAAGGACTCATCATTTCGTCCATTTTCCCTCTCTAGTTTGTACAAGATATCTTAAAACTAGAACCCTGCAAGAAGAGGAAACTTTACTCATGAAATGAGCCCTGAATGCATGGGAATAGTGAATTTAAAGTTGCACCCATAATGTTCGACGAATTAAATTAGAGGATTCGCTATCTAGTCAAATCTAGTCAAGTATTTACCCAAAAAAAAAATATAGTCAAGTACATACTGAAGTAATAGGGCAAAAATCATTTTGGCCTCTGAGGTTTGGTATAAAACTCAAATTAGTCCCTAAGGTTTGTAAAAAGATTAAATAGGTCTCTCCCATTATCTATGACTTAATAGTCAAAGATTTGACTAAATAAAAAAATTTAAATGCCTTTACTTTAGTGGTTAGAGATTTGGAGAGAAAAAAAAAAAAAAAAAGATTAGGACCATGCAGCAGGCACAACTATTTAAGTACTCAAGCTATTTTTTTTTTCTTTTCTCACTTTCAATTCATGCTCTTTCTCACCCAAAAAAAAAAAAAAAAAAGAACAACGACAACAAATGTTGAATTTAGTATCGGGTAGCCACTAATTATGGCTTTTAAAGTCTTAAATTTTGGATATATGTCCTCCAATTATAAATGTTGTCCGACTTTTAACTAACTTGAAAAATGTATTGAGGTGCAATATTAGACAATAGAATGTATAACGTTGTAATAAATTCACTATAATTCACATGTAATGAATTCCTCGTCATTTGAAAACAAAAAAGAAAAAATAATAATAGACGAGGAATTCGTTACATGTAAATTATTTTTTCACATTTAATATTTGTATTTTTTTCATCTATTATTATTTTTTATTTTTTGTTTTCAAATGATGAAAAAAATGGCTTGCATGCGTAAATAGTTATGCTTGTTGCATGGTCTCAAAATTTTTTTTTTCCTTCCCTCCAAATCTCCAACCACTAAAACAAGGGCATTTAAGTCTTTTTATTTGGTCAAATATTTGACTATTAAATCATAAATAATTGGAGGGACTTATTTGGTCTTTTTACAAACCTCAGGAACTAGTTTGTGTTTTATACCAAACCTCATGGACTAAAATGGTTTTTGCCCTGAAGTAATATGTAGTTGGATCTTATAGCATAGCCAAATATGTTAATATATCAAGTCATGGAAAATATTTTTTTAATTTTTTAATATTTGGTAATACTGAAAAATTGATCAATAAAAAGAAAAACGTTTAATTAAAATGAGTGAAAAATATTTCCATGTCCTTTTGGAAAAAAAAACATTTTTCACTCATTCTATCCCACCTTCACCCACCCCTGACCCCCACCCCTACCCCAACCCCTACCTCCACCTCCACCTCCACCTCCACCTCCACCTAACTCCCGTCACATTTTTAATTAATTATTATTAAATAAAAATTAATTACTTTAAATAATAAAAAAATAATTAATTAATTAAATAAAAATTATTTCTTTAATAATAAAAAATTATTTATTTAATAATAAAAAATTATTTAATCTTAATTTAATGACTAGTAAGTAAATTAAATTAATAATTAATAAAATTTATTTATTAATAATTAATAATTTTAATTAACTAACTAATTAATTATTTGATTAACTTAAGATTTTTATTCATTTAATAACTATTAATTAATTTTTAAATTAATAATTATTAATTGAAAAATTATTTAATTTTATAAAAAATTAACTAATTAAATAATAATATATTTATTTAATAATAAAAACTTAATTGATTTTAATTAGTTATTTAATAAAATATTTATTTAATAATAAAAACTTAATTAATTTTAATTTAATAAATAATAAATTTATTAAATTAATAATAATTTATATTTAATATAAATTATTATAACTATTTAAATAAAAAATTAATTATTTAATTAAATTAATATTATTTAATTATTTATTAACTATTAATTAATGATTTAGTTAATTAATTTAATATTATTTATTTATTTATTAATTATTAATTAACTATTTATCTAATTGTATAAATTAATGATAATTAATCTATCAAGTATTATAACATGAAGCATAAGACTCAAATACTTGATATTTTTTTATGTGGAAAAAATGATGGAAAATCACTGGAAAAAAAATTAAGTGTTTGAAATCTAATAATGGTGGTGAATATACTTGTGATCCTTTCTTGAAAGTATGTTAAGATGAAGGAATCAAAAGGCACTTCATAGTGAGAATAACTTGGCACCATAATGGTGTATCAAAAAGGATGAATAGAACCTTTCTTGAGAAGGTTAGATGTAGGCTATCTAATTCTGGTCTGAGAAAGAGTTTTTGGGCAGATGTAGTAATTTATGCAAATCATCTGGTCAATCGATTACTATCAACTACACTAGCAAGTAAAACTCTTATTGAGGTATGGACTAGAAAACCTGCTAATGATTATGATTCACTGTATATATTTGGTTTTCCTACCTATTATTATGTGACTAAAAGCAAACTTAATCCAAAAGCAAAATAAGCCATCTTTCTTGGTTTTAGCAGCGGTGTAAAGGATTTCAGGTTGTGTGCCAGAACAGAAAAAAGTGATATTTATTAGGGATGTCACTTCTGATTAAAGCAAGATGTTGAACAATTTAGAAAATGAGATAGCTCAAAGAAATTAGTAAAGAGGAAAGAGATGTGTTATAAGTGGTGGTAGAAAGAGCCCCTTCTAGTTTGCTTATTGATAATTCTCCTTCAATAGTAGAAGATGAGCATGGTGAAGGTGCGAAAAGAGAGGGATTCGAACCGTCAGTAAACAAAAGTCTACATAACAATACCAATGCTATGCCTAGTTGAAGAGGTTACACCGCAAGAACTTCAACAACAAGAGCCACTACAGCAAATAGACCCAGAAGAAAAATACGCAATTGATTATATGATAACATATGCATTACCCACGATTGATGATGATGTTCCAGCCACTTACAAAGAAGCAGTGAAAGATGCATAATTTGTAGTCTGGAACAATGCAATGAATGAAGAGATGCAATCTCTACATCAGTTTGTGCATGAACAAAAATACTCTAGAAGTCAATACAACCACTGTGTTTAATTTAAGAGTTTGCATGACGGTTCCATTATATATTTGTTTTTCTATGTGGATGACATCTTAATTACAACTAAGAACAATACAAAGATTGAAAAGATGAAGACCCAATTGAAGAAAAAATTTGAGATAAAGGATTTTGGTGAAGCCAAGAAAATTCTTGGAATAGAAATTACCCGAGATAAAAAAAAAGGGGCATTGTTAGCTTAACACAAAAGCAGTACTTAAGGAGAATAGTAAAAAAATCTGGTATGGATGATAAATCAAAATTTGTAAGTATTCCTGTAACATCCCACTTTGAGCTAAGTGCTCAATTATCCCCTAGTAGTGATGAAGAGAGAAAATATATGTTTCATGTACCTTATGCAAGCTTGGTTGGAGTTTGATGTATATGATGGTTTGCACCAGATCAGACATTACACAAGCTATTGGAGTTGTTAGCAAATGTATGCATGATCTAGGTAAGAAGCATTGAGAAGATGCCAAGTAGATTTTGAGGTATCTTAAAGGTACCAAAGACGTGAGACTGAAATTTGCAAGAACTCTAAATAGTGTCAGTAAATTTCTTGTGGGGTATGTTGATTCAGATTATGCAGACGATCTAGAAAATAGGAGATCTACCAGTTATTTACTCACTACGGTTGGAGGACCAGTCAACTAGAGGTCCATATTGCAATCAACAGTTGATTTATCTACCACAAAATAAGAGTATATAGCAATTGCAAAGGCTTTAAAAGAAACTATTTGGATTCGAGATTTGATTACTGACGTGGAGTGTATATAAAATTTGTGGAGTTATTTTGTGATAGTCAAAGTGTCATCCATTTAGCAAAGAACCAAGTATATCATGTTCGGATAAAGCATATTGATGTTCGCTTTCACTTTATCCAAGATATAGTGAACGAGGGTGACATTCTTCTTCAGAAGATTGATACCAAAGAGAATCCAACTGATATGTTGACCAAAGTGGGTAGTGGAGTCAAGTTCTCTAATTGTTTGGACTTGGCTCCTATCACAGTTGTTTGAAGACGCATTCGCATAAGCAACAAGATTGAGTTCATATTGCAGAGTTGGTTGATAACTCAGTTTGCATTAACGAGGAGGCATGTATCCTTAAGCTTGTTTGGATTGGACTTTTTAAAGGAAAGGAAATGATGAAGAAGGAATAAGGAATCTTTCCCCTTATTTGGATTGGAATTTTAAAGGAGGGAAAGGTTATGGAGGGATTTTGAAAATCCCTCAATTTCCTTTAATGGGAAGGATTTTGTAATCCTTCCAAATTGGGATATTTTGGAGAGAAAAGAAAGATTTTGTTATAAAAAATATTTTTTCTCCCTACATATCTCATGGTTATAAAAATAAAAAAAAGTACTTAGTAATTTTACATTTAAAATTATCATTTTCCTTTCCTTTCTTTCTCCAATCCAAACAAAAATCATAAAATCCTTTTATTTCTTTTCTATTGTTATTTTTTTGCAATCCAAATAAGGTAATTCATTTAATTTCCTTTCCTTTATTTTTTTTCCTCCACTTTACTTTCCTTTCCATTCCTTTGTGCAATCCAAACACTATGTTAGAGTTTACAAAATTCTCGTCAAGGTGGAGAATGTTGAAAGTGACTCGTATTTCTTCCTAAGTTAATTTGGAGAAAACAAGTCTAATGAGAATAAAAGATGAGAATCTCAATCCTCATAGGATTAGCATTAATCTTAATAGTCTATTCTAATCATATTGAGATTATCACTAGTTTGTCTTCTATAAATAATATCTCCTTTTGCAGTTTTTGAGAAAGAGAGAGTAGCTTGGCAATATTGCAATCTCATTCCATTATAGTTGAGAGAGATGTAGTATAGGTTTTGAGAGATTTTCTTTCACAGATATATTGTATTTATTTCTCCTTTACATTAGTGAATTTATTCAGTTGCTCTGTAAACTTAGGCATAGTTCAACTACGTAATTTTTATGTGTTCTTGCATTATTATTTTTTAAATTCTTTTTCTCCTATATCTTTATTGCATTCGGCATCGAGTAATTAACAATTACTCAATCATCAGCACAATATTTTTATAGAAAAGTCCGATAAAGCCATCCGAACCCGGTGCTTTATTACTTGAAAATGGGAAAGGATTAAGTGTTTTCTCACTGAATATCTAAAGTCCATTGGCCATTTGACTTTAGATATTGTTTCGAACATCCAACTCTGTTAAAGATATGAAGCAAGGCAAGAATCTCAAGCAAGAGGATCGAACATCCATATTATTCTTAAGAACACGAGCGTAACATTGTGACTGCTAACATATAAAAGACCAATTAAATTCAACTTATAATTATGATTCTTTCTTTGATTTATACCATTGAAAGCCAAAAAATATGAGAATTATGAAGGAACGTACCGTAGTATTACAAATTCTAATTCTTTCTCGAGCTAGCTGCCTCCAGAAAATTACGAAAACATGAAAGAACAAGATTCATCAGACAAGCCATATACATCTCTCTTTATAGCTCATTTGTATAGACTGTTCAAGGAGAACTTCGAAGCCCTGCAGTAGAAGAATACAAAGAATCACTTTAAAGTTAATTGCGAGATTATGAGTGGATCGTGCTAATCCAGCAAAGAACAAGGAAATTATTATGAACATCAATAATTTGTAAGGTATAAGTCTACTTGCAGGCGTGCATATATCTTGCTTGGAGAATTGATCATCATTTAGAACGCCTTAGTAAACTAAATCAAATAAGAAAGGTTCCCCACAACTTGAGTACAATTAGCTTAACTAGCAAATATTAAAACGAGACCGTTGAAGAAAAAGTCTATAACGTATGGATTTACAAGTTACTGAAACAATGCTAACCAAGTAGAGAAAATGTAATACAAATGATAAAGTTAGATGAAAGGAAAAAGAAACTACTGATCAAGAAAAGAAAATAAGACTGATGAAATAGGAAAACGAAAAGACATGATCATGAGGTAGCTCAAAGAATATTTTGGGGCGAGATTGAAAAAGAATTTTGAACAAATAAGTGGAAAAGTGGCAGGTTTTTAACTTTTAAGGTATGCCTTTTCAAATGGATTTTTGTTTTATCTATGATTGTCTCTAAAACTATTTATCATACCTTAGGCCTAGAACTCTGGATCCTCGAAAGAAGACCAACACTATAAGATCGAGAAATAAAAGGACCTGCAAGGCTGGAGAAATAAAAATTTAAGAGTTTCCAAACCCAAAAATCAAAAAAAAAAAAGAAAGTAAATTAAGAGTTCAAATCAATAAAAATTGTAACTAACAAACTAATTCTTAAGCCTTTACACTATCATCATTATATCCTAACGACGTGTCTAGTGGGACTCATAAGTGCTGTGTACATGGGCGGAACTATTTTACATTGAGCGAGGCTACAGCCCCACTTATTTCAATTTTTTTTGTTGAAAATTCATGTAATTTAAACGTATTTTAGGCTAAAATATAAATTTAGTCTCTATTAAATTTTTTATAGATATATAATGAATATTAAATTGTATGATTTTCATCACACTTAACAAAAACTTTAAATTTGCCCCTACCTTTTACACGGCTCCTTCAATAAGGTAAATATATTTGTTGCTATATCAAGGTAGATTAGGCCAATGACATTCAATTTTATAACTAAACTCGAGCTATAATAAATGTTTTGACTTACATCACAGAAATCCGAAAGTAAAAGAAATTGGAAGGAACTTACCGTAACGTACTAACTCCGATAAATCATTGCAGAAACAGGATTGATCAGAGAAGAAGTCATATGCATCCCTCTCATTAGCTCTCTCTTTTTAGCCATAAATTTTAAAACCCTTCCAATGAAGATTTCAGAGAATCTCTTTAAATCTTTAACGCTTTCAAGTGACAATAGCGGCTGAAGTAGGTAATGCATAATTGCACTTAAAAAATTATATTGTTAGATGAAAACGTCATCGGCTGCTAACAGATGCATTTAAAAATAACGACTTGACCGCTGAGACAAAAATAAAATCCTAATTAATTTAGTAGATAATTATTAGGATTAATTTAGTACATATTTATTGGAGTTGGTGATAAAAAAAACCCCGCTTGCCAGGAGTTGGTGATAAAAATCCCCGCTTGCCAAAGATAACTTCACACTTTTATACTACTATGTTAAAAATATATATATTCGTATAGTTCGGTGAGTCCATCACAACACCTTTTTATAATTCATTTTTTAGGTGCCAAATATATTTTACAGGTAAAATTTTTGAACGATCCCACGCTATACACACAATGGTTGTTTTGAGTTTTTCCCTGTACCTTACCCACCCAAATTGACCTTCTTAATTAAATTTATCGATAAGTTCGTAAGATTCAGTGTGAAATTATAACTTAATTGTGGTAATTCTGCAAAGAATATGAAAAATTAGTATGAACCTCACTAATGAGAAAGGTACAAGTCTACTTGCAGGCATTGTATCTTGCTTCCAGAATTAGGTCATCATTTAGAACGCCAAGGTAACCAAAACAAATTAGAAATGTTCCACAACTTGAGTGTACCATTAGATTAACTTGGCAGAATTTGAAATGAACCCGTTGAAAGAACCAAGCCTAACGCTTTGAATTTTCCGTTACAGGTGCACTAACCAACAATAGCTTGGTAAGAGTTCATTTTCGGCTGCTGACACTTGGGAATTCATTCGCACGAAAAATCAAAATTGGGTGTTTGCCGAAATCTTTTTTTTTTTTTTTTTGGTCAGAAAAAGAAAATTCATTAAAAAAAATAAAAAAATACAAACTTATCCAACCCCTGTGGGTGTTTGCTGAAATCATTTGGTCACCGTTTGTCATCCCTCGGCATGCATTCTGTTGTCGGCTCGCTTTGAAAGATAAGTTCACTACAAGGCATAAATTAATCTCATGGGGATACCAAGTTGATCACCAATGTTTATTGTGTAATATGGTCCATGAAACACAAGAGCACTTGTTTTTTTTAATATGGATTTTCAAAGAAACTATGGTGGAGTATGCTGAAACTAGCTCAAGTTAATACCAAGATTTCAAATGGGAATCATGCACTAAGTGGGTCTTAACCTTTTGTAAGAAAAAGAGATTGCAGGCTCTGATCATTAAAGTGGCATTTTGTGCTCTTGTTTATCAAATCTGGCAGGAGAGGAATTTCATATTGCACAACAACAGTGCCAGGTCCAAGGATCGAGTGTTGAATAGAATCATTGCAGATATTAGTGTAAATTTTTTTAGCAAAACAAAATTTAGACGTATAAGAATTAACATATCAATATATGTAAAGCTCGGAAGATTGACGACTTCATACTTTTGTAAATGACTTTTTTTGTTTTTTGACCAGGGAGCATATACATTCCCATTGTAATTAGAGATGTTGCAATGAAAATCTCATTTGCTGATTGAGCCAAAAAAAAAAAAAACACCTAACAATAGCTGCTAAATTAGGTAATGCATTATTGCACTTAACATAGTGTTTGGAAACACTTGTACTGTGGAATTTATTTAATTTATAATGAATTATAAGATGATTTATATTTGCAAATGAATTCTCTTATTTGAACTATAAAATAGTAATTTTGTCACTTGTTCATATAAATTGTGTTTGAAACTCATGTGAAAGAGGAATTAAAAATGATATTTTACTAAAATGTCCTTCATTTATTCTATTAAAATTAGTGAGTGAAATGATAAACAAAAATTATAAGACTATCCAACGAGCACTAGCATGAATTAAAGCAAGGAAGACACGAAAGATAATTATCGTCAAGTATTGGCTAAAAATTGTTGATAGGCATGTAGCAATTATCTAAATAAAAGAGCAAATTATGAACAAATTTGCAAGAAAAGTTGAAACAAATTGTTAGATGGATGTCAAAGGAACTTCTGACATGATTAAACCATGAAATAATTTCAAAGGCCAATATGATATGAGTCAAACATGAATACTGACCATGTAATCAAGAAGTGAGAGAATTTAACAACTCTAGAGGAAAATAAAATTCACTTACCTCTTATGCTTATTTTGAATCGACCTTTTGTAATGTTAGACATCGTAAAAATAATCTTGAAGGTAAATATTAGTCATGCCCTTTTGCGTTTTGTTGAAAGAGGAAGGATGAGAGAAGGGTTTTTGGCCTATTTTTTATTTTTATTTTAATCTTTGTATTTGAACCAAAGTTAAACTCCTAAGTATTAAAAGAAGACCCAAAGGGAAATTTTGTCTTCAAAAAATAAACAACTAACTTAAAAATTGTGGATTTATAAATTTTACCTCTTAAGTAAGTATTTGGTTATAACTTGAGAAAATCCAATATTTACAAATCTTATTTTAAAATGTTGCTTCCAAATATAAGAAATTAGATTTGCAAATGAATTTCGTATGGAGCCTGTTTGCTTCAGGGTCATCAATATGGCGGACTACAACCGGGCAGGAACCCTCCATTTTGCCTGAAATTCATTCCTAAAATTGATCTAATTGCACTTCACGCTCCGCGTTCTTTACATCTTTTGGTCCGCCACCAGAGCTAAAATTTACATTTGGGCCAAGCAGTGACCTTAATGCATAATTGGGCCGTGGCCCAGCAGAAGACTGAGTCAATAACATAAGAAAACTGTTGACCAATTCAAACACAATCTAAATCGAATTGGCTCACACAAGTAAACATGAGCCTAAGAGCTCGGGTAATGAGAAACAGCCCCCATGTCCATCGTGGGTTTCACTTTTGTGCATTTATGGAATAACATATTGTTTATGTTTTATAATATAATTGATTATTCTATAAACACTCATATGTATATTGAAGGTCTTGGTTTGGTGTCCATATTGATAAGACCATCTATTGAATTTAAATATCTCCATGAGGACACCATTTTGATCGGAGATATGCATTATTTCTTCTGGCCTATTGATTGTCATTTTGGGAGGATATGGATGGTTGATTTCTTTGTCATTTCGACAGTTAATTTTGGGGAAATCATGTTGAGGACTGACAAAGAAAGAGCACATTTGATCACATGTTGGTGCTACTTTCTTGCACATTGAGGTACATTAATCCATGTCAATAGGGTTGTTGACATTTGTAACCATGGAAGGTCCTGTGTCAATATAGAACACTACGATCGCCATGATTCGATGTTTGACAATCTTGTTGGATAGGATTATGTTCGAGGTGTTGTTCTGTGAATCAATGTTTTCAATATTGTGGTCACATTAAATTTACTTATTCAGCCTAATAAATGTTTTCAAAATTGTTTTAGAAATAAATAAAGCAATTGACGTTGCTCAAGTAGGAGACTGTTGGAATATTTCTCCATTATGTGGGCTACAGTTAATTATTTTTGATTTTATAAAATAGGCTGGATAACTGATTCATGGATTGAGTTGTAATAATATTATTTTTAAGTCCACCTCATGAATCCATATACGGTTAATTGTGTATAGGCCTGTATATTCTGACAAAGTCTTTTATGGGAGGGCTTGTTAGAATAATCTATAAATATATGGCTAGGTCCCCTCTCCTACTCTAGCCCTAACTAATTGTTTTCATAAACGGTAGTTGATCCTAGATAGAGCAAGGAGAAGAAGACCTCATCAGTAATCGAGTAACGATTACAACTTATAACTTGTTTTTATCATGACTTAAACAGGTATGTGATTGCGCTGCTAAATATATTTATTGTGTTGTAAAGTCATGTATATTGGAATATATATTTATATATGCTTACATATGTAACATGTACTATTAATTATAAACTACTGGTTGTAATGCCCCAATCCCTCACGAGATCAGAGGCTCTAATAGCCATGCTAATGACAACCCAATTTCAACCCGGTCATAAAATTTAGGAAAAACGGACAGAATTTCTCCTATTTATAGGACTATTTGGAAACCTGTAAACTACAACATACAACCACAAGACCATAATCCACAACTTCAATCTGTTTCATCCCTATCAGCATGCAAGTCAACTAAACAGAAGAGTAAACAATTGAAGTTATTACAAACCACTAGCACCTAACTATTACCCGAGACTAAAACTTTAATATTACATTTCTTAAGATAACACAAATACATACATAACCATAAGGTCTCAAATAGTATACAGGCATATAATGTAGACCTTCTTCCTTGTTCCACACACTGATAGAGCAGGCAGGCCACACAGGAGGCAATCTCGTTTCCAACTTATAGCACTGATCCTGAAAGGTGTTAGCAACGAGGGTGAGTATACAACATGTATACTCAATGAGGGAGGTGATACAGCAAACCGAGGAATACTTTCATGAGATGCAACAAGAATATTAACATATACAACACAAAATAACAAAGTTAATTAGACAAGTATTTAACCACGTATAAAAAGGATACGGTTCCACGTTTGTCTTCAATCACGGGCCACGAGCCAAGATTCTTCAAGCAAGTGCCGGCAAACCCTTACTCCTCCAAATTGGGGTACTCCGGATGTACCCCGATCCTACGACCCTTTTTCCTGAGGTAGGTCCATATGCCCAGCAGGTGAACCACGCATCTGGGGTAGTGGAGTATACTCAGCGAGAAAGGAAATAGGCACCATGGTAGTCGAGGGAGCACGACAAGCTCGACGCCGCCCGTGTTTCTTGAGGCTATCATATCTGAAAAGGTTGCACAACCCCGAGACAAATCCACAAGCATTAAAATTATCATACAACACATAAGATGGACGACAAAGTAGGCCACCCTCGCAACTAGTCATATATAACAAGAAAAGACTCAAGATAGCAAATAATTAAGACATATATACTTTATCAATTACCAAATACTATAATCTAGAAACAATAAAATAAGTTAAAATGCACAGAAAAGATGAAGAATCCCTCACCTTTACCAAGCTCCAAGATACAAGATTGTATTCATATCACTCTCAATCACCTTGTACCTAATACCAAGCATTACTTCAATTATTCTTTAACTACAACATTCATTAATTACGCAACTAAGATAGTTAATTTATAGTTTCGCTTATTTAGCATACAATACCTATTAGAATTCTATTTTTAACAAAATGAGACTTTTATATACTTTAACTTAACATATATTCCAAATAGTTATTTCCCACAACATAACTCATATAATTATAAGCAACACGACATTATAAACAAGATACAAACATATTTTAATGAAGTAGCTATACAACCTATTTCATGAAACTTCTCCAAACAACTGCATATTACATACCAATACCATTTAAACTCTTATTTAAGTCATTTAAAAGTCAATTATAATAACTACATCAATTCAAATAACCAACTATGCAACAAGCTCAACTAATTCACATAAAATCCAACTAAAACCTTTCCACATGCTTAGTATTTAGGTCATAAACTTCACACTTATACAACATATAACTCAATCATGATCAATTAGAGCTATTATAACAATAATAACTACTAGTGCAACTTATTCAAGTAATTCATAAGAATCCAACAAATCTCCTTCTAAATGCTTACAAAACAAGCTCTACACTTCACACATGAGAACGAATTGCAAACCTAACTTTACTACTCTCATGCAGGCACATTATGATGCATACACACGCAACAAAACCACAATTTAATCATGTTAACATAAAACTCCGAAAAGCCCTTTAAGTGATTTGAACTACAGCTACCTAATTCAATTATTTAAACCACGCCATAAATACATCTTAGAAGCTTCCTAACACATCTAAGATCATATACTTAATCAAACAAGTCATCGCTAACACTTCGCTTCAAAGACCCCTTCGTCTACTAAAACAATTTGACACCTAAACGAAATCCAAGGTACAAGATCCACAAGTAAGTTATTCCACACTTCTAATGACACCTTATAGTACCAATTAGAACCACAAGACCTCATTTTATACTACATCCAACACAAAAGTCCCAAAATCCCATTTTTATGCATTTTAATTACAAGTACTCTAACCAAACCCCAATTTGGCGCCATAAAGGCACATTAAGCACTACCACACCTAATAAAGACTATCTACATCATTAGATTCCACCCGGATTCACTTTTGGATAAAGCCCCTTTGAATTCTAAGCCAATTATGCAAATTTCCTAAAGTTCCAATCAAGCCAATCACATCTAGTTACTAATATATGCTCATTAGAACCTATATTACCTATAGATAGCATCGAATCAATCCTAGAATCAACTTTGCATAAAAACCCTAAATATCACAAAAATATTTTCCTATTTCTACAACAGAGGCTTAACTTAATCAATTCAGTTACCTATGCTATAGAGCTCCAAACTGACTGATTTTTATGTATAAACGTATATCTTTGAGTGTAGATGACTTTAGCCTCAAGCAGAACTCAATTCCGATCTAAATTCCACAAGTTACAACCTTTTCCGTGCAACTGCGCGAATTGCCCCCTGCACCAACGATTTTCAGACACATTTCTGAAATGCTTAAATCAGAGGATCAAAACGTTAGAATTTGCCTTAACTCTATCAAATTTTTTTCTAAACTGTCTAATCTAGCTGCTGCATAAATTTTGTTAATTTCCAAGCGTATTTGCTAAGTCAAAATGGCTCTAAAAGTGATGGGCAGTGCACTGTTTAAATCCGAATTTTGCTTGCTTATCATCTTCTTGTTATTTCTTGCATTTGAGCCAACTATAACCATTACTTTATCCTATATAACATTCCTACACTTCATTTAGGACATTTAACAAACATCCAAACTACACAATTATACTTAGTTAACAAGGCAACTCTACAACTAAAGATAGCATGCAAAAATTCATTCTATGAGCACTAGAGAGTTACTATAACATCTAGCATACTAATACTTTAGCTAAACATGCATTCCAACATATTTGAACACTTGTATAAAACATAGCAGCCATACATATAGATAAATAATTCAAATAGAATTCAAACAATATGGATTCACTCACCTTAAGTTGAAGAAATTGTACACCAACAACCTCCAGATCACCTTCTCTTCCTTCCTTTCTTCTTCTTCTTCTTCTTTCCTTCTTCTTTCTTTCCTTTCCTGCCTCACATTTTTTTTCTCTATGTTTCCTCTTCTCTCCACTGATTCTTGCTAGCCAAATCTAGGGCTTTCTTTTAATTTTATCTTCTTAATTGCTTATTGGGCCATATTTTGGGCCTAAATCTAATTCTACCTATTTAATTAAGCCCAAACACTTGTTTAGTCTTCCTATTGATCCAAGAATGCCCACTAGTGCACCCAAGCAAGCCCACTAATGCACCCAAGTAAGCCCACAATCTATTTAATCTTCATATGATCCAATAAGCCCAATAGTTATATTCTTATGTGATCATCTAGGCCCCTTTGCAATTTAATCTCCTTAAGGTCCACTAAAGCCCACCAACAAGCCCACTAATTTACACACATTATTTCTCATGCAATCCACTACTAACGACATTAATGTTACAATCTCGGAATGTGATACAATAAATTGCTAATGCACGTTTCCAAGAATTATGGAAGTTAAAGTTAATAATTGCATCCAAGTGATTAGAAAAACACATATTTAGGTGCAAACATTTAAAATAACTATATAGACATATGCAAGTAAATAATTTAACTACAAGTTCGGGTTGAGGTGTCACATTGGTAACATAAGCTAGTACGCTACGAAGGATCATTGTAAGTCCATGTAATATATACCGGCAATTATAAATTATTGATAGCATATGCAAGTACAGTATAGTGGATCACAATAAGTCCATATATTAAAAATTGTCTGATGTGATATGCGAGTACAGTACAATGGATCACTTTAAATCCATGCAACATGTACTCGCAATAAAGATATTAATGCTCATAATCATATATAGAATTAAGGTTTACCTGATATTGAAATAATGACCTCTTCGTACTTTGCTGAATAATAGAAACTTATCGTACTGATAACGTGTTATAAAGTAAGAGAAAGAGATAAGAGAGAATAATGATTTTATTGATATTGATATCGTCTATTACAATGTACAAGGTCCTATTTATAGAAAAATATAGTTTGCCCTCTAAATAATCCCTAGAAGGCTATAGTCTTCATGGACTTGGTTTTGGGCTCCAAAACTTTATGGACCGAAAAATGAATATCCACATATATTTTCATAACATTTCCATATTTGTAGGTGTAACGCCCCGAACTTTGGACCCGACTTAACTGTTATTTTATTTGGATTAAAGGTCATAATTAATTTTGTTAGATAAGGCCTTTATAAGTATTTAAGCCCAGCCCTATAAACTTATATTAGACCTAACGCAACATCGTTTTTTGATAATTTAGTCTCTCGGCAAATATACCAAAAAAAAAAAACTATTCTTCAGTTATCCCTACGCTTTTGAACATAACTAGTCTCATGGGTAGATTCTAAGAAGGTCGTGAGAAGCTTGGAAAAAAACTTGATGCTTAAGGTCAATTCATCGAAGAGGTAAATGAATTGATCTTCACCTAGATTTCGTATGTTATATCGTGTCTTGAATGTGATTTATTAAATTATTGTGATTATACGAATTGGGTCATGAATAGTTTGGATATTGTGAATTATACTTGAAATATAAAACTTGATTTATTGAATTCCTAAATAATTTTACATATTGGGATTAATCTTTTGAAAAGAAATAAAGAAACCGTTGACGGAAGATTTTGATGTGTTCGTATTGGGATTTCAAAACTTATTCTTAACAACAAAAAAAAAAAAAAAGATAAAGACAGCACAAGTTACTACACGTGACTGATGAACAGTAATTCCGGTTACTGTTTATCGTAAACAGTGACTGTGAACAAAAAAAATAAAGGGATTATCTTCCTTTGTATAATGTAATGACTTTGTCTTTTCATGGTTTCATGTACTTGAAGTGCTATAGATGCATTAAAAGTGTTGAAGTAGTTCATTGCATTGAGTAAGATCATGACATAAATGAACAAGAGATTTTGTTAAAATAGGCTTTATATATTCTTTGATTTGACGAAAAATCACATACTTTGAACTGTTAAAAAGGAAGGATTTTGGCATGGTTTGTGTTTAATTTTGCATCAAAAAGAAAAATAAAGTTGTGAAATGCCTTTTTTGTTTTTAGTTAAATAGTTTTTGGTTAAATTATAGTTTTGCTATTAATACTTTAAAAATGACTTTTGAATGTCTTATTCGTTTGAAAGGAAAAAAAAACCAAGGAAATTTGAGACTAAATGTTTCAACATATTTGAATCGAAATATTTATTAATGATTTTATGGCTTCATATTGCATAGGTATAAATCAGTTAAGGCAGTAAATGATTTTGAAAACTCAAAATACCTTGGGCAAAATTATCTGCATGATTTCAAAGTAAGATGTGTTATGAGAAAAGTGTTTGGTACTAGAATTATTGACACCTTGTTTAGTTATCAAATGCATATATGAAATACTTGAAACTTTAGACTTTGAGAGGACTGTGAAATTACGACCCTTATTGGCGGGGGATAAATGTCAATGCTTCTGACTCTTTGGCGGAGGATAAATGTCAATGCTTTTGATTCTTTGGCGGAGGATAAATGCCAATACTTTGACTCTTTGGTGGAGGATAAATGCCAATGCTTCTGATTCCTTCGCGGAGGATAAATGCCAATACTTCGACTCTTTATCAGCTCTATGGCTGAGGATAAATGTTTACTTAGACTTGGGTGTTGAATTCGTTTGACTATGATTTTTGGCACTATGCATTCTTGGTATATGAATTTAGTTTTGCATGAACTTTTTTATGATTCTAGGCTGAAACACTACGACTTTTGCACAAATTCATTTTGGAATTTGTGATATTTGTGAACTATGATAATATGACTGTTTGACATATACAAATATTTTAAGGGTCCCAAGAGGTTTTCTTGGCAATCACCACTTACTGAGATGTATTTCTCATTTTTGTAAAAATGTTTTCTTTGCAGAAGGTGATGAATAGGCTTTTATTGAATTTGGCTCAGGGTAGCGACTATCTCGACGATTGATTACAATCCTCTGGATATTTTAGTTATGAATAAGTTGATTATATCTTCTAGACCTATGGATTTAATTTCTCATTTTGGTTAAGCTTCAGAAAAAAAAAATATCTTTGGAGATTTTTATTTCGTAGTTGAAGACTTAAATTTTGCTGTCTGATGATGATTTAGATGCTCTGATGGTTTGATGTCTGTTTACTAATGTGATTTTTAAATTGACGTCAGTTTAGTGCCTTGCATATTTAGAAAGGATGTTCCTTCTTATTGCACGACAGTTACGTTCCCCAAATTCGCCTAGGTAGATTTTGGGAACGTGACAGAGTAGTATCAGAGCACATGGTTCATTAATCTTTCGAGGTGTAGATGGGAATAGATAACTAGGGTTTTGGTTTGGTGAGTGGTGTTATTTTGGGGCAACCTCTTAAGTGTATGAGATTTAAAAGATTCGTTGTTTCTAGGAAGTATTGACCTCAAGTGTGACCGTAGTGAGACTTTTTGTCTCCTTGTTCATCTTATGCACAATATTTGATTTTGTTCATTTGTTTTTGTCATTGGCAAGTGTTACCGGGAAACTTTCATTGCCTATGGACGCACTTTCATTCCTTATCTTTATAAATATTTGAATAAATATCCAACTTATTTGAACAGACTTTTAGGGATCCATTGGTTAAACTCTCTTGTGACCAAGTTAATATGTACTTGTCGATTTTAATAATTATGCTTTGTGTTGTTTCTATTGTCATTAAGGTAATCTTATATGCATGTTCGTGTAATGCTTTCAGCTAATGAATACTTCTACTATGAATTTTGCATTGCTCGTCATCCAATAAAATGATATGGTTACTTTTGTACTTAAACCCACTATTTTCCTTCAGGAGCATGTGAATTATCTTAGAAGTGCCTTGAAAATTATTACTCATGATGTTATTTAGAAGTTGTCATGCTTTTTACATGTTAATATTGTTATGCTTGTCATTAAATTTCTTAAATATTGATGAATGATATAGCATTGTAAAGGCTGTTTCATATTTTTGAAAATTTATAACCCTCACTTACTGTTACTTTGCTAATAATAGAAAACTTAATTGTGTAGGGTGAGTTAAATGAAGAATTTTGATGTTATATAAAGTTTACATCGATGCCCCAGTTGTCACCATCCTATTTGAATTATTGGGCTACTATGTTGATCTTTGATGTTTTCTTGATTGCTTAGTTATTCATAAAATTGACAGATTTTGGTATATGTGTTAATCTGTTTTATTGATTATTCATACATAGTCACCATTGTCATTCATTGCTTCAACCGATCAAAAAATTTAATCTTTTGGCAAGATTACATTGAACATTATTATCACTCTTTCTCTATAGTTGATAGTGGCATGTGCATATGGTTTATCCTTTCATATTAACATCCAATTTTGGGTTATTTGTTAAATTTGTTGATATTGCAACTCTAATAAATTGAGTCCTTCAGTTTTGATGATATCTTTAGAATTTAATATGTGTTTCGTTAAGGACTAGAATACTCCCGTTGTCCTGGTTGATAATTTTAGAGAATCTATATTGATATATACAGCTTTAGCTACCAATGCTTTCCATTAGCTTCTTTGAAGTGTAGCTGTTTCTTAATTTGACCAAGTCATTGTGAATCAGAAAATATTTTTTTGAAAAAAAGGAAAAGAAAAAAAAGTTGTCTTGGTATTTTGTCTCCTTCTATTTTCTTGAAATTGTTAGTTGTTTTGAATTAACCGATGTGCATTTGGGCAAAACTTTCTAAAAGATTTCGCAAAATAAAACCAATCGTTATGTTTGAAATATTATTTTCTTTACCTTAACTAAATGTCGAGAATAAAATTTTTTATTCGTAAAGATTTCCTATTTATTTTGAAACTATGTTATATCTAAAATAAATTTGTTAAACTGTTTTCAGTGTCGGCTTCTATGGACACATGTTTATTTATATTATAATTATATATTTGAGATATAGGCTAGTTAAGAATTAAATAATGGTTCTTGGTCATTAAAAATGTATCCTATGAGATGTACATCGAGTTTATTGTCACTTTGAAAGTCTAATTAAGGCTCATCCTTACTACATTTGACCTTATGACCATTCTTTGAAGTTTTGAATTAATGATAGACAAATGATGCTTTTATTAATTATTACAAAATGTATGTATTATTCATTTTTATACAACCATTGAATATGATTGACTTTGTATCTTTTTTTTATTTATCGTTTGATGTCTAGTGTTTATTATTTTTATGCTTATATTTATATCATCTGCTCAACGCTAGATTTGTTCTAATTTGATTAATTCTAGAAAATATAAGATAAACTTAAAGATCTTTGACTATACTTTTTTGATATGATTGCCTCTACTCCTCCATATTCTCCGACTTGGACTACTGTAGTGACTATGTGATCTTATGTTAAACTACATGCGATTTTCATTATCATTAATTCTTATTATGCCTTTTTTGAAGTTATGGTATCTTTTCTTATAAGGGTACATAAGTTTCGAGAATAAACTTTTAATTAGGGGAGGAGGATATAACGCCCTGAAATTTAGGCCTGACTTAACTGTTATTTTATTTGGATTAAGGGTCAGAATAAATTTTGTTAGATTAGGCCTTTATAAGTATTTAAGCCCAGCCCTATAACTTATATTAGACCTAGCGTAACATTGTTTTTTGATAATTTAGCCTCTTGTCAAATATACCCAAAAAAAAAAAACTATCCTTCAGTTATCCCTACGCTTTTGAACATAATCAGTCTCATGGGTAGATTCTTGCAAGTTCGTGAGAAGGTTGGAAAAGAACTTGACGTTTAGGGTCAATTCATCAAAGAGGTAAGTGGATTGATCCTTACCTAGATTTCCAATGTTATATTGTATCTTGAATGTGATTTATTGAATTATTGTGATTATACGAATTGGGTCATGATTAGTTTCGATGTCGTGAATTATACTTAAAATATAGAACTTGATTTATTGAATTCCTAAATAATTTTACATATTGGGATTGATCTTTTGAAAAGAAATAAAGAAACATTTGATGGATGATTTTGATGTGTTCGTATTGAGATTTCAAAACTTATTCTTAACAAAAAAAAAGAAGATAAAGACAACACAAGTTACTGTTCATAGTGAACATTAACGCGTGACTATTCACGGTGAAGAGTAATTTTGATTACTGTCCATCGTGAACAGTGACTGTGAACAAAAAAAATAAAGGGATTATCTTCCTTTGTATAATGTAATGACTTTGTCTTTCTATTTTTAATATGATTTTCAGTTGTATTTTTAAAGTTTTAGAAACTTTGAACTAATTGAGAATTCATGGTTTCATGTACTTGAAGTGCTATAGATGCATTAAAAGTCTTAATGCATATATGAAATACTTGAAACTTGAGACTTTGAGAGGACTGTGAAATTATGACCCTTATTGGTGGGGGATAAATGCCCATATTATGACCTTTTTTGGGTTATCGAATGCATATATGAAATATTTGAAACTTGAGACTTTGAAAAGACTGTGAAATTATGACCCTTATTGGGTGCGGATAAATGTCAATACTTCTGACTCTTTGGCGGAGGATAAATGTCAATGCTTCTGACTTCTTGGCGGAGGATAAATGTCAATACTTCGACTCGTTATCGACTCTAGGGCGGATGATAAATGCCAATACTTTGACTCTTTAGCGACTCTATGAGTGAGGATAAATGTTTACTTAGATTTGGGTGTTGGATTCGTTTGAATGTGATTTTTGGCACTATGCATTCTTGGTATATGAATTTAGTTTTGCATGAATTTTTTTTATGATTTTGGGCTGAAACACTATGACTGTCGCACGAATTTATTTTGGAATTTGTGATATTTGTGAATTATGATAATATGACTATTTGACATATACAAATATTTTAAGGGTCTCAGAAGTTTTCTTAGGGATCGCCATTTACTGAGATATATTTCTCATTTTTGTAAAAATGTTTTCTTTGCAGAAGGTGATGAATAGGCTTTTATTGAATTTGGCTCGGGATAGAGACTGTCTCGACGATTGATTACAATCCTTTGGATATTTTTGTTATTAATCAGTTGATTATATCTTCTAGACCTATGATTTTAATTTCTCATTTTGGTTAAGCTTCGGAAAAAAATATATGTATCTTTGGAGATTTTTATTTCGTAGTTGAAGACTTAAATTTCGCTGCCTGATGATGATTTATATGCTCTGATGGTTTGATGTCTGTTTACTAATGTGATTTTTAAATTGACGTTAGTTTAGTGTCTTGCATATTTAGGAAGGACGTTCCTTCTTATTGTGCAGCAGTTACGTTCTCCAAATTCGCCTAAGTAAATTTTAGAGACGTGATAGTAGGTACAAAAGTTAATAATTGTTGACCACCTACGTACCTTAGAATCACTACTCGCTCATGATCGTAGTCGAATAGTTGAGCTACTCATGATCTTCATTGAGGCAACTCAATAAGTCATCACATTTGGCCCAAAAGAAGCATAAACTATGGACCCCCATCATTCAAGAATTGTATTTCCACATTACTAGCTCTCTGAAAACTTCAACGGATATCAACTTAAAACCTATTTGCATGTTTTGCAATTAATTATTGTTGGATGTTTATTTTTCCTTACTTAATTAATTCTTTAAAAAAAAATAGACATTTTTTTGTATAGTCATTTGCAAAAATCATGGCTTGGGGGGGGGGGGGGGGGGTGTTAAAGGGAAAAGGAAGCAAACGACAAGTCTGAAAATTACAATGTATTTGATATACGGTATGTCGTAGATTTTTATAGTTGGTGATTGGTTTGGTGCCACTTCTTACTCAAAGAAGGGGGAAGGGGCGGAGAAGAAAAAAGGCCATACTTCAAAACGGCACCAGTTGAAAAATTAGTGATACATGAATTATTCAATAGTCATATAACAAATTTCTGCTTTTTCTAAGTCCATGCAGGAAATATTTTAACCATTTTGAGAATTGACAAAGAAAGAACAAAAGACGTTATTGAAAATTTAAATTGACTGCCTTCATGTTTAAAATTTCTGCTTTTTCTAAGTCCATACAAGAAATATTTTAACCATTTTGAGAATTGATAAAGATAGAACCAAAAAAGTTATCAAAAATTTAGATTAAGAACAAAAAAAGTTATCGAAAATTTAGATTGACCTCCTTCATGTTTTGAGTCAATTAAATGGACCCTTCTTACTTTTGATGCTATGTTATATTAATGTTCTTTGAGAATACGTTTACGAAAAAAACAAATTTCTTATAGTGATGATATTCAAACTTTAGAGATCTATTAAACAAGTAGTTAGACAAGATTGTAAAATATTGATTAATTATACTATCACTCAATCCTCGACATATTAAATAGGCAAATTCATGCATGGTCTAAGACCATGGTCCCATATATAGTCTCAATCAATTAATTTTTGCCATGTCATTTGCAATAACAATTACTAATTACAAAATATCTCTTAAATTTAACAAATTATAAAAGTAACCCTTTCTTCATTAACCTTATCATTTCCTTCCAAATCTTAGTTGTCCCACGAATCCCCAGTGGCCTCCGCCATTCTTTGCTGCAAAAAAAAATGCTGGAAGGTGTTTGTTCATATCATCTATCCATTCTTAAGCAAACCCATCTCTCTTTCTTTTTAATTTTTACAAAAAAAAAACAACAACTAAAAACCTAAGAAAACCTATCAACTAGTTTCCAGATTGCTCACGTTAATGAATGTTATGTCTTGGCCATTGTCTTGTGGCGGCGGCAACGATTCCAATCCCTCCAAGGCGATGGAAGACTTCAAATGTTTGATTGATTCGGAACAAAAACAATTTCAATCTTTTTAGATCTACTTTAGTTTGACCATTCTTGTATCTGTTGATGCTCTTATTTCAAAAGTTATTTTTGTTGTTTCTTTCCTTTCCCAACTCTCAAATATGATTTGCCCACTTGTTCCGCCAGTCAAGGGGTAGAAAAGGTGGTGGTGGTAGTGGGTTTGTTGAAGTGAAGAGAGGGGTAGAGATGGAAGGTGGTGGGGGAGGCATGGATGTTTGGGTTTGTTGGGATAAGTGGCAGCTTTGTTGGTTAGAAAATGGAAAAATCATGGTGTTGTGAAGGTGGACAGTGTTGTTCCTTAATTAAACCTAAGAGGGGGGTGAATTAGGTTATATAGGCAATAATACTACTTTTTCGATTAGGCAATATGATGACAATGATTGATCCAAAACAATCTTAAATAGATATACACTTTATCAAAATAAAATGTGAGTGAGGCAATTTATCAAATATTTGGTGAGCAGAAAATAATGCAAAGGGAGAGTTGAGAGAAAGAGATTGCAAATCGCGTTTTTAGCGTGGTTCGTCCCCCGTCTAAGTCCACGACCCAAGCTCCCCGCTTAGGATTTCAACAATCTTCACTATGGTAGCTCTTCAAATGTTGGTGAGTTTACAAACCAACTACAATGATAGTTAAAGCTTTTACAATAGAAAACAACCCTTCTCAATACAAAGCTTTAACTCCAACACCTTTGACAAGGAAATCCTTCCTTTCAAAGTATTTAACTCCCTCTTTTGATAAGTGTTTGAGATTCACAATAAAAGTCCGCTTTTAGGGTAGATAAATACAATGAACGTTTCTCTCTCAATAATGCTTACAAATTCTTACTCAAGTATAGCTCAATGATGATTCAAAGATAAAGATGATAAAATAATTCAAGAATAATTGCTTTGAATCAATGCCTTAAGATTTTGCAGTTGAGAGACATTAATAGAGTGTAATTAATGCTCCCAATGTTCACAAATGGCTATATTTTAAATCAGCATTTTGGCTCGACCGGTCGACCCCTGTTTGCCGATCGACTGGTTGAGAGACCCTCGTCCGGTGGACAAGCCTCGGGCAGACGAACCTTTGGCCACCGGTCGACCGGTTGCCATGGGGTTGTCCGGTGGAACCAAAACTGCTAGGGTTGGGTTTTAAAAGGTGTTTCTTTTGAACATTTTTTGTAAGACATTTTTCAAATATTTCAACGCAATATTTGAGAATCAAAATTGAGCATATATCTTTTTGCAAGACCCAAAACCCCAGTCAAGTCTCAGCCAGTACCCCTTATGACTTTCGTCTCCATCCTTATAACTCCATCTTCATTCTTCGAATCTTCTCCTTGAGTTGATGGATGTTCTTCTTCCTTCTTTAGCTTGATGATCTTGGAATCGGAGTCAATCTTGATTCATCTTTACTTGTGCATACTTAACAAATTCATTAAACATATTTATGGTTTGTAATTATCAAAATCAAGATTTAGAAGCCCTTTAGGCTAACAATCTCCCCCTTTTTGATGATGACAAAACTTATCTCAAATAATAACAATGTAAGCATAAATGAGTTTGAGAGAGTATTTAGCATTTAGTGCATTTTGAGTTTGTTTGAACCTAAGATATAAGTTTGTTCAAAAGACTCCCCCTCAACTTGTGCATACATGAAAACTCCCCCTCAATGTATGAGTTCTTTTAGATATGCTTTTATTATTTATATTTTTCTCCCTTTTTGACATTAGCAAAACAGTAAGATCAATCACACAACAATCTACATTCTCCTCCTATGTGTTGTTAGCAAGTAAAGAAAAAAATGTCTAGATTTGATCTCTAACTACTTGGCACAAAGACACAAAGTAAAACACGACATAGAAAGGAAAAAATATCAAAGCAATGGAGTTGAAATATCAAAATATCAAAACTATGGAAGAGAGTGCATAAAGTAAAACATGATTGTTAGAAAAGGAAAGTGCAAAGTTTATGGAAAAAATAAGGGGAAAAGGGATCATCTTATGCATTGCAAAGCGACGGGCTTAATCTTTCATGAATTTTTCATAGAGCTTTTCGAGCATCTTGTTCATGCCTTTCATCTCGGTCTTGACTTCACCAACAGTCAAAAATAACTGATCAACTTTTGAAGTTAGATTATCAACCTTGGTATTGACTTCTTCAAGAGTGGCTGGGCGGAGTCTGCTTCTTGTGGACGAACTAGCACCACCAATATCAACTCGTGAGGTCCCAATGTCGGCATCTCGTCCTTCTTGATCTTCTTCATCACTAGTCTCACTCGCAGCTTCACTTTCATCTCCTTCTTCCCCAAGGTCATAGTTATCTAGATCATCAACTATTTCAGATTGAACCTTACGGAATTGACGTTGCGTAATGTAGACAAAGTCATTATTTTCACGAGCCATGTATTGTCTATCAAGGCAATGTTTATCAATGATATAGGTGGAATCATTTAAGGGTGCAAACTGACCAACACGAGCAATATCCCTTAGACGTAAAAGGTGACACAAGATCATCCCATAGGACAAGGATTTCTTTTTGAAAGCCTACATGTGACTAAGCATAATGTATGGGAGATTGATTTTTACCTTCTTATACATGAGATGCATCACATAGCCTGTGAAGAATGGAATTGTTTTATGTTTTACAATGTGAGGCACGATAGCTTGATTCAAGATGTAGAGAAACATTCATTTTTCAGCACATAGTTGATCTCTTTTTGGCATGAACTCTTCCGTCCTTCCTGATCCTTCCCACAAGGTAGTAAATATCTCTTTTGGAGTATTGTCATGTAGTCCGCTTGGTAGGTTAACAAGGGAGTAGATTTTGAGACCACTAGTTGGAATGCCAAGCAAGGTAGCCAAGTCCCGTTCACTCACAAATATGTTAACTCTATTTACTCGGCTCTTTATCCCACATACACCCTCATGTTCGCCTTCTACTACATAAGCATAGAACTCACGAACCCATTGATCACAATTGATGTCCTCGAGTCCAAACAAAAAAAGCCATCTTTGATGTCGAAGCAATTTATGTGGACGAGTGTTATCCAAAAATTCTGAAGGATCAATACGTTTACCCCATAGTATTTCCTTTTTTGAGAAATCACCCGGTACGATGACATACATTGGATCCCATGGGTCAATGGTATGAGGTCTAAAACCGGTCTTTCGCTTCTTTGATACTTGTCTAGATGATGATGCCATGAATTAAGAAGAGAATTTGCAAGAAAACAAGGAAGGCTTGATTGGGGAATTTCGTCGAGCATCTTGTGTGCAAGAAATTTTTTTAAGAATTTTGAAAAAGATGTGAAAGAGAATTGAGTGATTTGTGAAGATTGAAGTCTTGTATCTTTCGTTTGCAATACGAGGATGGAATTTTGAAGATGGTAGGAGACAATCAAAAGTTATGGAATTTGAGTGGGAGAGAATTTTGAAGAGTTGTGATGAAGAAGGATTTAGTTTTGAATATGAAAGTTGGTGTTTTAAAGCCTTTGTCCGTCAATGCCACGACCGGACGAGGGTAGAAGCGCCGGTTGACCGGTGCCAGACCCTCATCAGCCAGAGGCACGTCCACCGGACGAGGGATAACTCCACCGGTCGACCGGTGGGCAAACCCTCTTTCAGTTGGGCAGATTCTACCAAGAAGTGGTTTTGTGCTTATGAAACTTCATGTAATGCATTTTCAACATATTTTAAGCATGTCCAGCTCTATTCTAATCACACAAAATTGATTCTCATGCAATGGTTTGGTAAAAATATCAGCTAATTGATGCATGGAGTCAACGAAGTTAAGCACAACATCCCCTTTTTGAAAATGATCGCGAATGAAATGATGCCTAATTTTAATATGTTTTGTTCTAGAGTGTTGAATTGAATTTTTAGTGAGATTAATAACACTTGTATTATCACATTTAATAGGCACACTATCGTACACAAGGCCATAGTCTAGCAAATTTTGTTTCATCCAAAGAATTTAAGCAACACAATTTCCGACAGATACATATTCAGCTTCGGCCGTAAAGAGAGCTACACTATTTTGTTTTTTACTAGACCAAGAGATTAATGAATGTCCTAGAAATTGACAACATCCACTAGTACTCTTCCTATCTACTCGATCTCCTTCATAATCCGCATCTGAATACCCTATAAGTTCAAATGATGTGCCTTTCGGATACCACAATCTTAAATCTATAGTCCCCTTAAGATATCTAATGATTCTTTTTACATCATTTAAGTGAGACTCTTTAGGACAAGATTGAAAACGAGCACATAAGCACACAGCAAATACAATATCGGGTCTAGAAGCAGTTAAATAAAGAAGGCTTCTGATCATACCTCGATATTGCTTTTCATCTACCTTGTTACCTTCCTCATATTTGTCAAGCTTGATTGATGTTGACATTGGTGTACTAATTTCTTTTGCTGACTCAATCCCAAACTTTTTGATAAGTTCTCTAGTGTACTTGGCTTGATTGATGAAAGTACTCTCTTGTGTTTGCTTGATTTAGAGTCCGAGAAAGAAATTCAATTCTCCCATCATACTCATCTCAAATTCCTTGTGCATACACTTAGAGAAATACTCACAAAGAGTTTTATTAGTAGCACCAAATATTTATCATCAACATAAATTTGCACAAGCAATATATCTTTGTCTTTTGTTTTAACAAAAAGAGTGGAATCTAATTTGCCTCTAGTGAACCCTTTTTCAAGCAAATAGTTGCTAAGTCTATCATACCATGCTCTAGGTGCTTACTTAAGGCCATATAATGCCTTATCTAATTTATATACATGATTTGACAAGTTAGGGTCCTCAAATCCAGGTAGTTGTTTCATATAAACTTATTCCTTGAGATTGTCATTTAAAAATGCACTTTTTACTTCCATTTGATATAATTTAAAGTCCATAAAATATGCAAAGGTAAGAAGCATACAAATGGATTTAAGTCTAGCTACTGGAGCAAATGTCTCATCATAATCTATGCTTTCTTCTTGATTATACCCTTGAACCACTAGCCTAGCTTTATTTCTAGTTACAACCCCGGATTCATCTAATTTGTTCTTAAAAATCCATTTTGTACCAATTATAGGATAATCATTAGGTTTTTCAACTAGATGTCATACTTTATTTCTTTCAAACTGATTTAATTCTTCTTGCATAGCAATTATCCAATCTTTATAATCTAAGGCTTCTTTAACATTTTTAGGCTCTAATTGAGAAAGAAAAACAACATGTTCACAATAACCATTTAGATTAGAACGAGTTCTTACTCCCTTTGAAGGATCACCAAGAATTTGATCATTTGGGTGATCTCTAACAAACTTCCAACATTTTGGTAGATCATCATTTGTTGTAGCTTCTTGGTCATTTTGCATTTGTTGTACATTGCCTTGTGGATTTGCTAGAGCTTCACCATCCTTTGATGTTTGACCCTCTTCAATATTTGTCTCCTTTGGATCACTTAAGGTTCCCTCATTGCCAATGGTTGTAGGTAAGATTTAAATGTCACATTCGAAAACACCTACATCATCATCATTCTTTCTCGGGGCAAAAGGATTAGTTTCATCAAAATCTACATGCATAGACTCTTCGATAAGCATATTTCTTTTGTTAAAGACTCTATAAGATTTGCTTCTTGAAGAGTAACCCATAAAAAGTCCTTCATCCGATTTTGAATCAAATTTGCCAAGATGTTCTTTTGTATTTAGGATGAAACACTTACAACCAAACACTTTAAAATGAGACACATTTGGTGCTCTACGTTTCCATAATTCATAGGGTGTTGTCTTTAGAAAATGTCTAATTAACACACGATTTATCACATAACACGCGGTATTTACAGCTTCACCCCAAAAGTATGTTGGCAAATTGTTTTCTTTCAACATTGTTCTTTCTATTTTTTGTAGTGTTCGATTCTTCCTTTCTACTATTCCGTTTTGTTGAGGAGTTCTAGGAGCAGAAAAATTATGTTCAATGTCATGTTCTTCACAATAGTCCATGAAATATGCATTTATAAATTCGGTGTCTTGGTCACTATGAATATAATTTATGTAATAACTTTTCTCATTTTGCACCTTATTACAAAGTTTAACAAATTCATTGAAGGTATAATTTTTATGTACAAGGGATCTCACCCATGTGAATCTAATGTAATCATCTATAATAACATAGAAATATCTAGATCCACTTAGGCTTGGCACATCCATTGGACCAAATAGATCCATATATAATTTTTGTAAATCTCTTGATGTGGTTACTTGCTAATTGTTTTGAAAGATGTCTTGTGTTGTTTTCCAAATTGGCATGCATCATATAAATGGTCTTTTTGAAATCTAGTCTTAGGGAGACCTATGACAAGTTCTTTTCTCGAAAGCTTAGCAAGTAAATCCATGTTAGCATGACCAAGTCTTCTATGTCATAACCATGAGTCTTCATTAATAGTAACTAAGCATGTCACATTTTGGCACTTCAATTCATGAAAATTAATTACATACACATTATCACATCTATTTCCAGCAAACAACACTTTATCATCTTTATCACACACCTTGTAACAAGTAGATAAAAATTCAACTCTAAATCCATTATCATAAAATTGAATTACGCTTAACAAATTGTGTCTAAGACCTTTAACATACAAGATATCATGAATAGAGAGAGAGTTTATATCTCCTATGCTACCCTTACCAATGACTTTGTCTCCTTCCTTTCCTCCATAGCTAACTTTATCTTTGAAATCTTTGTCAATCTCATAAAAGAAAGAGACATCTCCCATCATGTGCCTTAAGCACCCACTATCAATAACCCAAGTATCTTCATACATCACCTTTAGGGCAACCTATCATTCATAGAAACAAATCAAGTTTATTTTGGTCCCCAAGGTTCTATTGGGTCCTTTTGTGTTAGTATGAAGTCCTAACACATCTAACAACCCATTTGGGTCTAAGCCATAAATGAATGTGAGAATCTCTTCCCACCATGTTTCTAAATCTACATCGTGATGCATTGTGACCAATCTTCTCACAATAAGTGCATCTCTTAAATGATCCTCTTGATGTTGAGGCTACATGCGAAGAGGATGATGCTTTGACAAGATGATTTTGAAACCCTTTTTGATATGGCTTATAGCCAATCCCCTTTTTGTCAATTTGTACTTTTTGTGATTCTTTTAATGGTAGATGGACAATTGAGGATTGAGAAGCTTTCACAAAGATAGTTTTTGAGAACTTTGGTTTAGAAAATGGCTCATAGCCAATTCCACCTTTATCAAATGGTGATTTTTGAGAACCAAGGATTTCGTCCAAAACGACAATCCTTTTGAAAATCTAACAAGATCATTTTGTAAGTAAAGAACTTGTTTTTCAAAATCTTTGATCTCTAATTCATTTTTGGACTTTAAATGATAGTATTCACACATTTCTTTGGTAAGGGTATCATTTTCATCTCTAAGTTCTTTAATTTCTTTTTGAAGTTCATCATTTTCTTTTTGAAGATTCTTTACTTTTGAGTGTGCAAGAAGAAAACTATCATGTAGTTTTAAAAATTCATTTGTTAGTTCCTCAAATGTACGTTTATCATCATTAGAAGAAGAAGAAGATTCATCACAAGACGAATAAGTTACCTCTTCATCTAAAGCACACAAAGTTGGCCATTTCGGTTTCGCTTCCACTTTCATCACCGGTTGATACATCATCCTCAACACACGCCTTCATTGCCTTTTGTTTTCCTTTGATCAATTTTGGACATTTTGCTTTGATGTGTCCCGGTTTGTCACAATTAAAGCATTTTATTTTTTCTTTGGTCTTTTCTAACTTCTCTTTGAATCTTCTCTTGACTTTGTTGTTGATGGGCTCTTCTTTCTTCATCTTTTTGTATTTCAAGAACTTCTTAAAATTCTTTGCAGGAAGTGCAAGCTCATCATGATCACTATCATCTTTGTCTTCATCACTTGATTGAGATTGAACAATGAGAGCAAGTGATTTCCTTGTCTTCTTTTCCTCTTCATCTCATATTTTCTCTTGATTTAATACAAGTTCCTCCGTCTCAAGTTTGCAAATGAGCTCATGCACCATAATCTTGGAAAGATCGGTTGATTCTCTAATAGATGTCACATTTGGTTTGTATTCTTTTACAAGAGTTATAAGAATCTTCTAGTTGAGTTCTTCATTTGGATACTTCTTCCCGAGAGCACTCAAGTTGTTTACGATTTTGGATAATCTTTGATGTATTTCATTTAGTGATCCTCCGGCCTTCATACGAAACAACTCATGCTGATGAATGTGAAGATCAATTTTGGTATTCTTCACTTGAGACGTTCCTTGATAAGACATGTGTAGCATCTTCCAAATCTCGTGTGCGGTTTCACATTGACTCACACAACTATACTTGGTTTCGTTTAGAGCGCAATAGAGGATGTTCTTGGCTCTTGAGTTCTTGGTCATCATGATAATGTCTTGGTCATTGAATTCTCTCATTTCTTTGGGCACTTGAATAGTTTTGACTTTCTCGACTCCACTTGCACTTGGAGCATCTTTGACCGTCACCTCCTTCATTGGAACATAAGGGCCATCTTCTACTAATGACCATAGAGCATAGTCAACGGATTATATGTATGTCTCCATCTTGTTTTTCTAATAATTGAAATTGGTACCTATAAACAATGGAGGCCTATTAGCGGAGTAACCTTCAAAGTAAGGAAAGGTAGTATTGTTTGTCATTTGCCTTTTCTTTGCTAGATGTTAAGCTATATGCAAAGTTCTAGCTCTCGATACCACTTGTTGTCCCTTAATTAAACCTAAGAGGGGGGTGAATTAGGTTATATAGGCAATAATACTACTTTTTCGATTAGGCAATATGATGACAATGATTAATCAAAAACAATTTTAAATAGATATGCACTTTATCAATATAAAATGTGAGTGAGACAATTTATCAAACACCTGGTGAGCAGAAAATAATGCAAAGAGAGAGTTGAGAAAAAGAGATTACAAATCGCGATTTTTGCGTGGTTCGGCTCCCGCCTAAGTCCACGACCCAAGCTCCTCGCTTAGGATTTCAACAATCTTCACTATGGTGGCTCTTCAAATGTTGGTGAGTTCACAAACCAACTACAATAGTAGTTCAAGCTTTTACAATAGAAAACAACCCTTCTCAATACAAAGCTTTAACTCTAACACCTTTGACAAAGAAATCCTTCCTTTCAAAGTGTTTAACTCCCTCTTTTGTTAAGTGTTTGAGATTCACAATAAAAGCCCTCTTTTAGGGTAGATAAATACAATGAATGTTTTTCTCTCAATAATGCTCACAAATTCTTGCTCAAGTATAGCTCAATTATGATTCAAAGATGATAAAATAATTCAAGAGTAATTGCTTTGAATCAATGCCTTAAGATTTTGCAGTTGAGAGACATTAATAGAGCTGAAAAAATGGTGTAATTAATGCTCCCAACGTTCACAAATGGCTATATTTTGAATTAGTATTTTGGCTCGACCGGTCGACCCCTGTTTGCCGGTCGACTGGTCGAGAGACCCTCGTCCGGTGAACAGGCCTTGGGCGGACGACCCTTTGGCCACCGGTCGACCGGTTGCCATGGGATCGTCCGGTAGAACCAAAACTGGCAGGGTTGGGTTTTAAAAGGTGTTTCTTTTGAACACTTTTTGTAAAACATTTTTCAAATGTTTCAACGCAATATTTGAGAATCAAAATTGAGCATATATCTTTTTGCAAGACCCAAAACCCCAGTTAAGTCCCAACCGGTACCCCTTATGACTTCCGTCTCCATCCTTATAACTTCATCTTCATTCTTCAAATCTTCTCCTTGAGTTGATGGATGTTCTTCTTCCTTCTTTAGCTTGATGATCTTGGAATCGGAGTCAATCTTGATTCATCTTTTTACTTGTGCACACTTAACAAATTCATTAAACACATTTATGGTTTGTAATCAGCAAAACCAAGATTTAGAAGCCCTTTAGGCTAACAGACAGGTCAATGGATTTTTTTAGATGAAGAAGGGAGGAAAGCATAATTTGTAAAATTTAAAGATTACTTTTATGATTATCAAAAGACTGAGACTATGAGTGATAGGGGTGTGCATGGGTCGATTTGGGAGGTTTAAAGTATATTTTTTGACCCGAACCAACACATTCAGTTTGGAAAAATTAAGACCATAGCCAACTCATACACCTCTCAGAACCACCCAAACCAAACCAATACATTTGAAGAAACCAAACCAAGTCAAATCATACATTCGGTTTAACTTATAATTGCATTTGAATAAAGTAATTGTATTGTAGAAATCTAAAATATAGAGGAATTACTCATGGTGTCTTTTGATTTTTTCAATGAAAGGGGAGTTAGATTGAAAAATGTAGAGGAAAGTGAAAAGTTCTATATATATATATATATATATATATATATATATATATATATATATATATACGGGTCGGTTTGGGTTTATAGTTTTGATAGTAAAAATCATAAACCAAACCATGTGGTCGGTTTCTATGAAAATTTAAACCATAATTAACCAAACTTTAAAAGAAACAACAAAAAATAGGTTAGTTTGGGTTGGGTTAGGTGATTTGGGTGGGTTAGCGATTTCGCTACACACTCCTAATGGGTGGGGCCATGATCTTAGACCAGGTAAGAATTTACATATTAAATATGATTAACTTTTTGAAATCTTCATCTTTTGCTTTGAATTCTAATAATTCTATATCATGTTGGTAAACATTTTGTGACACATAATTATAGGGTAAAATTTTTACATTTAGTCTCCATTGTTTACACATTTTAAATTTGGTCCTTAATATTTTAAAAAAATTATATTAGTCCTTAATGTTTACAAAGTGATTCAAATTGGTTCCTATTGTTTGAAATTAAAATTTATTCCATATTATTTCTCATAAAATTTAATTTAGTCTCCAAATAAAGGTCACGTACATGAACTAAATTGAATTTAAGGAAATAATAAGAACTAAATTAATTTTTTTTTTTAAACAATAAGGACCAAATGGACTAAGTTTGAACAATAAGGACCATTTTGAATAACTTTTGTAAACATTAGAGACCACTGTGAATCTTTTAAAATATTAGGGACTATATTAAAAAAACATGTAAATAATAAGGATTAAGTGTAAAATTTACCCCATAATTATATCATATGAAGACATTTGAAATGAATTTAAACAATAGTGATCAAATCAACTTTGTATTTGATCAAGAATGCATGTATAGTTGATGACATAGCACCAAAAAGAGGGATTGCATTGACTTGATTCAGTCTCTTATTCTTACGAACTAATCATATAATTAGACATGAACAATATTGAATATGAAAATTCATAGAATAAAACACCAAATCATATTTGATATTCTAGGTAATGAAACAAAAAAAGAGAAAAGAGAAAAGAATATGTCAAACAAGATAATTACACAGTAATCAGAAAATCATTTTAGAAATCAAACACGAAAACAATTCTCCATTTTTCGTAAGTGTATCTATAATGAATTTTTAGTCACTTGAAACACAACTAAAACTAAAAACAATTTAACATTCAAACCCAAATTTTTCTAGTCATATCATATTTATTATAAAGATAATTCACCACTCTTAAATTGCACTTCTAACATTAAAATGTTTGGGATTAAAATATTAAAATAAACAAACATTTAAAATTAATTAAGTAATTTTCTCTTATAATATAATCCATAGTAGTAGTACCAACGAGCAAATAGGCAATAGAGAAAACATATTACCATAATTGACCGGAACACACTCCCTAAACAATAGCCACCCAACACACACACTCTCTGTCTCACAGAAACACTCAACCGGCGCCGGCCACCCTAAGATTTTTCTTTTTTCAAAAATTACTATTATTAAAAAAATCTATGTAGTATCATTAAAAATAAGTTAACAATTTTTTTTATTTTATTTTTTATTATGAATATTTTTATTTGAATCTTGACCCCTAATTTTAAAATCCGTCCCAGCACTCAATATATATATTCTTGAGAATCTCTCTCTCACGTTACTGTCCTTATCATCACCTCACCATTTCACTACCCCCTTCCAGAACAAACAAACACACTCCCCAATTCTGAATTCTCTCTCTAAATCACACACAAACATACACATACATCTCTATATACATACATTCAGTAGTAGCAGCAGCAGCAGTAGTATAGTACACAGAGGTGGTGGTGGTGGTGATGGTGATGGTGGGCGGTGGTGATCATCATCATCGTCGTAATCAAGGGAGGATGGCGACTAATTGCGTAATTAACCTCGATAAACACGTAAAAATTAGAAAGTAATGATGGGTAAGAGTCTATATGGTTTTTTTTGGTCGAAGAGTCTATTTGGTTTAGATTATAATGTTTGATGAAATATATTTTTACTAGTTAATTTTAAAATTTTATTCGAGTCTGGTTCAGCTAAGGAATTAATTTTTTGAAAAATAATTACTCAAAAAACATATCAAATCCTTATCTCAACCAAATATAAATTAAAACTTTCAATTAGTATTTTTCAAATAAATTCTAAGTAAGTATTTTAAATAAATATATGATTATAATCACTTATCTAATTGATTATTGAAATAATCTTACGCGAAAATGATATCCAAACCAAATGGATCCTTAAGGGTTCATTTAGACGATTAAGGAAAAGAAAAAACTTCAATTATGAAAGGAGACCAAAAAAACCTAAAACAATCAATTATTTACTTATGATGTGTGACTAATTGGAGAAAAGGAAAAGTTATAAATAAGGAAAAAAATAACTTTTATATCCTCTAATATCTCCAAAGTATTTTTTACATACTTAGGCTCCTTTTGTTTGCCGTAAAATATTTTTTTATAAAATATTTTTCTAATTTTATAGTATTTGGTACCACCGAAAAATTAGTCAACTGAAAAATATTTTTCAGTTAAAAATTGTGGTTACTTTTGCTCAATTTTTCGGTGTTTGGTAACACCGAAATATTGATCAAATGAAAAATATTTTTCAATCAAATATTGCGACTAGTACAAAGTTTAAAAAAATATTTTCATATCTTTTGAGAGAAGAAAATATTTTATGAAACTCACTCATCCCTATCCCCCCCCCCCACCCCCTACCCTTCACCCCCCCATCCCCTCACCCCTACCCTTACCCCTACCCTCACGATTAACATATATATTACGTGTATATTTTTTTTTATCAAATTTAATGTCAAAAAATATTTTTCATTGTATATCTAAACACCAAAAAATATTTTTTAATATTCTATTTTTTTTTTAAAAATATTTTCTCTTATCAAATTATTTTACCACAAACAAACAGAGTCCAAAAAAATATTTTATTTTTCAAAAATATGTTTTCAAAAAAAAATATTTTATACAAATAAATTATTTTACGACAATCAATTGAAGCCTTAGGCAAAAGTTCGAAACTTTAAATTATACTAGCCTGATATCCCTCCTTTTCCTTTTCTCTGTTTTCTCTTGCTACTAAGACTTCTCTTTTCTCTCTTCTATTGCCTCCAATTCTCTAATCTTAATGTTTAGTAGACTAGATCATGCATGGACCTCCATTTCTTTTTACAAAATATGCATCCAGGCCCACACTAAGCCCATCATGTTTTTTCTTTCACCTTATTGCCATCTCCAATGGTCCTCATTGGTACTGGTTAAATGAATATTTTAAGAATCCTTACCTAAGCCCAAGCAGTATGTCAAATATTGGTAACAGATGAATGAAATTTTTTTTTTTTTGGTCATTACAAGTTAAATGAACTTTTTTGGTCCTTAATTGGTTAATAGCTTTCTTCTTTCGACTACTCTTCCTGTTCCATCAAAGAATCATCCTACAATTAGACGGCGGATTATAATTTTTTTTTAATTTATCCATACTGTTAACTAGTATCGTCTTTAAATGACGCAGCAATGCCACAATATAGACAAATATCATGGTAAAAATAATAGCATTTAATAGCTCGCGTGAAATATAAAAATTATATAGAGCAAAACAAAAATATTTATTTCGAGCAACATGGAAAGCTTTAGTTAACGTTTGAAAATCTCTACCCTCTTGATATGTAATTATATAGGATCTAAGGTTTTTCTTACAAAAGCCAGTGATTTTCCTTGTGACATTGTCAGCTTTTTTTTTTTTTTTGAAATTCAATGAAATAGTCAAATGATTCATAAGGTGCAAATTTTTTAAATGGACCACTTAAAGGTCCATGGGCTACGATCCTTTATCCCAAAGTTGTCTTAACTAGGCCAACTCTAATCTATTCTTTACAGGAGCGGATCTAAAAATTTAATATTGGGGGGGCCAAAATATTTTTTTAATGATACTATATTAAATTTTTTAAAAATTAGGGGGGCCAATAATTTTTTTTAATGATACTACATAAATATTTTAAAAAAAATTTAAAATGACGCCCACCCCCCCCCCCCCCCCCTCCCCCTCCCCCTCCCCCCCAACTACATAGATCCGCCCCTGATTCCCTACATCTCCATTTACCCTACATGTAGGGATGTTATTGGAGATGAATATCTCCAATAACATCCCTACAACTATCTCTACATTGTGTTTTCAGTATCTCTACATGTAGAGATAGTGAAAAAATCCTTACAAGTATCCCTAAACCCAACAATTATTAAAATAATATGTTTAATTAAAAATTAATATAAATAATTAACAAAAATAAATAAAAAAGTTTAATAAAAAAGTTTTAAATTAAAATAATATGTTTAATTAAAATAACGGGAAATTTTGGAGTAAAACAAAAATAGAGAATCTCTAAAATAGGGAAACTGTTGGAGTGAAACTGAAATAGGGATTCCTTGAAATAAGATGAACGGAAACTGTTGGAGCAAAACTAAAATAAAGAATCTTTAGATGGAGGGAAATGATTTAAATTCTCTACATGTAGAAAAAAAATAAAAAAGATGTTGAAATTGGCCTTAATATTGCATGTGATTTGCCTTCAATGTTAGAAGAAGACAATGATACAATCAAAGAAAATGGGCACATATCCAAAATTCAGAAGTATATTCCTGTTTCAGAGCCAAATTAGTAATTGATTGTTCTGTGTAAATTAGATACCAGAGGCTTTGTCCCTATAACACTGAAGTAGACTCAAGTGGGTGCCACAAATCTACAATTAGAATTATGGACTTCCTCTGCGCCAATCAATTTTTTAGCATTAAGAGTGGCTAGAGGTGTACCAACGCTTGGTTAGAGTGGTTGAATAATGAAATCATTTTCACTGCAAATTTCAAGTTTAAATTTATGACCTTTTGTCAAAATATTTTTTAATTTTTAATTGACGTAAAGCATATATTGTGTGCACCGTTACACCACAGGACTTATAATTTTGGGATGGATACAAATGTGATCTTTTTTAGAATGAGTTCCTCATCATCAAAGAAAGGGGGAAAAAAAAAGAGTGGCTTAGTGTCCAACCTTTTAAGTCAGATAAAAAAGAAAAAGATAGTGTTAGACTCATTAAGTTTGATGGATTACATAACGAATTTTTGAAATATATGTCGTCTCATTTAACTTAAAACTGTTAGTTTAACTTTAGAAATTGGTGTATAAAGGGGGTGAAGATCAAATCATTAATAGTCCAAGACACCCTCAATACGAATTTGGTCCGTGAAGAAGATTTAACGTCTTCTAACTAGATTTGAGAAAATTGACAAAAAAAAAAAAAAAAACAAACAAACAAAAAAGAAGAAGAAGAAAAATAGGGACAAATAGCCCTCAAAATAAGAAAATAATGAAGAAACTATTACCAAGCATAATCTATGATAGGAAAGTACGTACCATCACAAGGTTAAGTATATATGTTTGGCAAAACCTAACTATTAGTATCATGTGATTATCACATGACCCATGTTAATTCTCTTTCAAAGATATCCATGTCAAAGCACATTTTATTTGCAGTTCCATGTTTGGAAGAACATTGCAAAACAAGTTATTGATTGACATTTTTTCGCAAGACTGACTTAATTTTAATTTGTCTTTTAAGTGTAGGTAGGCATGTTTTTTTATACTTGGCTCAATTCATTCTCATTTCCTGTAGGAATGTTCGCAAGTGTAGATTAAGAGACTTTTCTTCATATGTTTTATTTTATTTTATTTTTTATTTTTTATTTATTACTTTCCAAATCGACAATTGATTGATCTTCATTAGTTGAAAACAATTACTTGATATTGTTACCGGAGAATATATGTTGTCGGTATGGCTCCTTTTTCTTGAAAAATAGAGAGCATACTATCACATGTTAAGCGCATATTACTCGTACAGTGCCAATTTTCAAAGACTAGGAAGAGGGTTAGTCAGCTATACTAAGTCAATCAGATATAATCCTTTCAAGACCTGTTGGTAATAAGCTTGAATATCACATGTTAGTAGTAACAATATGTATAAGTATGTCCGTGACAATATGCTAATACTAACGTATAATAGAATGTTGTCTAAGGTTTATATCAGTCATCATTAAACTGTTAAAATAGATATAAATTTAGAGAATAAGGGAAGAAATTAGAAGATCAACATAACTAATAACATGGCCTTTCTACAAATTAGCCAATACATTAAAAATATCTAACAATTATCAAAATATGACATAACATTGCTAATTATGTTATTAGGTTCGTCTTACGACCGATCATTACATTTAATACACATGTCTTACATGCCCATGAGACCTACATGTCTGTCTTACATGCAGTCTCAATCATTCAAACGACTTGGATGTTTTTAAGTTTTTTCCATGTGATGTCCAAGGCAATGGCGGACGCACTTGAGGGCCAGCGGGGTTGCAACCCCCACCGGCTCCACTAATTGTCATAAGCATATATAATTTTGGGTTCAAAATAAATTAGCCCCAAACTGGATGTTGAATTAATTTTATTTTTTTAAATTATTTATTTTTTATAAAGTTTATGAATTTAATTTGCTTGCATACAAGATTTTATGAATTATAGAACAAGTATGGAATCTTGTGTGTCCCTTAGTTTATATAATTTTAACGTTTGGTTTGATTTTACCAATTACTACAGCTATTGTTGAAAGGCAATTTCTTCAATGAAAATTGTGAAAAACAGACTAAGAAACTGAATTAGGGACGCTTAGATGAATAATTGTTTGGTAAATATATCGAAAAATATGTATTTAATATTGTTGATAGAGAAAAAGTATTATAATGTTTCAAAATATGAAAACTCGTAGAGATAAACTCTAGTGATATAAAAATAGTTTTGTAAAAAAAACGATGATATAATTATAGCTATTTTTGAATTTTTTACGATATATTATTTGCTATATAATATTCATTAATAATTATTCGTAGAGTTTTGACTTATCAAATTATATGCTACAACTTTTACTGAAAAAAAAGATTTGAATTCGCCCCGATCTAGGATACTTCTCAATGCTGACGCCTAAATTGATGTTTGAGGGTTTACTAAGCCAAGCTAATCACCAACAAGTTTGTTGATTCATCAAACTGCATACTCTAACTATATCTGATGCTAATGCCTCGCTACTGAGATATGCATATGGAGGTGAGTGAGCGTTGCCGCTCTCATTTTTATTTTATTTTATAAAAATATATAAATATTATTAATTTAAAAATTAATTAATCTCTATTAAAATATTCGTATATAATATTAAATAGTATTTAATAATTTTTACTAAACAAAAATTTTAAATTCGTATCTAATATGTAGTGCTTTCTAATAGCTGGGTATAAAATATTAATTATGAATTTGGATCTTCTCCTAACTAAAAGTTTGTTCTAACATTATATCTCAGTCATTTTTATTTATTTGACAAAAACAATTTCCCTCTAATTTTTGTAATCATGATATAATGTTACAAAGTTAGAATAACTCTCAGTTAGGAGATGATCCAAATCCGAATATTATATCCAACCTCAAGAGTGCTTCTATTAAAGCACTATGAGCTTGTTAGAGACATTAAATTTCAGAATTTGACTTTGAGTAAACGCTTAACACTCTCTGTGTTTTATTAAAAGTGTAAAATATCTTTATATTTTTTAAAACGTAATTGATTACCTCTTGTGTTTTATAAAAATAGTTGAATACCCCCTGTGTTTTAAAACGCAGCTGATTAACCCCTCTGTATTTTTAAAAATATAATTGAATACTTCTGTTAAAATAAATAATTTTTCTAACTGAAACGAGGGTGTTAAAAACACAGGAATGGTATTTAGCTATATTTTAAAACACAGAGAATTTTCAGTTACTTTCATAAAATATGGAAAATGATCAATTACGTTTTAAAAAATATAAAATATTATGTACTTTTGACAAAACATATAGAAGTGTTTAGTCATTTACTCTTTAAAAGTCAAAGAGGGATTGAATTTCAAATTTAAAAGTGATTGTAAAGGCTTAATCTTCGGCGACAAACACTACCTTACTCTTAATCTCTTTTTACTTTTAATCTTTCTCCGGTCCATTTGTACATAAAGTTGAACGAGAACTTTCTCCATTCATGCAAACACGATGAGACCTTTACTTTTCTTTTTTAGCTGATGTAATGTCTCCTATTTGAATGTTTACTACGCTCTTCATCTTTCTAAAGAATAAGTTTTTTTTTTTTGGTCAAATAAAGAATAAATTCTCCACTCTCATTTCACACATTCCCGAAAAGCAAAAAACATAAAGAAAAAAAGCTTCGACTTATGATTCAAATGTACGTTGGATGAAGTAATTGAGTAACGATTTAATGTATCTTAAAATACTATATTCACACTTATGTTTTAATCATAAATATTGTGTAACTATTTATTAACTTGAGCATGTGCATGAACGTGTCCACTAGACCATGGTTATTGAGGGACAAATATAGAATTATTATTCGATGGGGACTACAAAAACATAATTAATTAAACACTTATTTGCTTAGGGTTAAATTGATTTTTTAATTAAAAAGTACCTAAAAAATATAATATTTTAAGAAATATTATTCTAACTCACATCTTAATAATTTCGTTATTGAGATTAACGAAGGTTACAACCAATATTTGAATACATCCGCCAAGAATTGTACTTATAATTTTTTTTTTTTTTTGTTAAACAAGTAAATTGTGCTTATAACTTGAGTGTAGATTTAATGTAATCTGTTCACACGATGAGTTTCTTTTGATAAGATTTTTTCTTTTCTGAAAAAGAAGACTTGCACAGAAAGGATTGGATGCCTGTCAACTCATAAAATTCTATCGATTTGGAAACAGATTTGATAGGAATCAGATGCTTTAAGGCAGTCCATACAAAGTAGGAGTAATGAAAAAAAAATCATTTAATCGTAGACCATATGACACGCAGCAGATTAATATTGGACGTAAGTTCAACTAGACATAATTTTAAAATGAAAAAGTCTTCACTTAGTTTGAATTAAAGGAGAAATAGTCTTACATTTGTATAAGACTTATCTCATATAAAAAAATTTATATTTATTCAAATTGATTAAATAATAATTAAGAGTAATATGATTTATATGACAGCATACGAAGATATTGTCATTATTTTTAAGTAGACAGTGATGGTCCTTTAATCAAAGAACAAGACATGTGCCACTGGCGACTTGAGCAGTCATTTCTGATTGATCATTTTCAAGCCAATTTGCCTAATGTGTTTGGCTTATAAGGCCATCTTCAACAAAGACTTTAAATTGAGGGGTTTTAAAAATAAATTTTAAATTTTTTTAATTTTTAGAGCTCTATTTAGAGTTTTATGTATTTTTTAGGGGCTTTAAAAAAAATTAATCTTTAATAAAGGGCTTTAAATTTAAAAATTCATGGTGGGACCCGTCGTCCCTTCCATTTTTTTGAACCTAAATTGCTAATTTTTTTTTTTTTTTGGTTAAAGTTATTAGTCAGATGTCAAATCTGATTTGTTGAAGAGATTTATATGATCAAATTTGATTTGGAAGAGACTCATGTGGGCTCAAATTTTTTTTTGTCTTTTTCTTTGAGCTCCATTTTCTTCAACAAATTTGTTGAAAAAAATAGAGCCCAGACTCTAAATTTGTTAAAATATGACAAAAATCTGGATTTGGGGCGATGTACCATTGGTGTTGCATTTTTTCTTCAAAAGTCTCTATATTTGTTAAAAAGTTATAATTATTGTGTTTTAGAGCTCTTGTTGAGAATGCCCTAAGCACTTTTCAATTTTTATATCAGGTTATTTCCATCATTTGCATTCTCTTAACTTTCTTTCATTTTATTCTCATTTCTTTCCAGTCCGAGTTATTACATAGTGACTATATTATTCAAAAAACCTTATATATATAAGGTTCCTTTTTATCTCCAAGCTAACGTGAAATTTAATTTGACATTATTTCTTTCTTCGTGATCAGCTTCTTATTTAATTTATATGTAGTTTTTCAAAAAATAAGAATATTTCACCTCTTAAAATTAGTATCTTATATATGATGGTATAACAAGTCTCACATGTAAATGAAATTTATTCATTTTAAAATAATAAATAGTACGACTTTTGTCACATATGAAGTGAACAATAAGTGATTAAACTAAAATATTGCTCGAATAATTATTTTTACCTTTATAGGGTTGAATACTCAGGTAACAAACTTTTCATCTCAAATTACTTTTCCCTTCTACCCTATCTATAAAAATGCCTAGTATGGCATTTTAGAACACGATAATATATATATTCCTTTTTCTTTATTTTACACAATAAACGCCATATGGCATTGAGCTCGCTATAAACTATATATATCGGAACCTTCATTACACAATGCTCATTCTATTATATTGAACTGTTTGGCTTCATGTTTTCTTCCCCTTAATGGACTTTCATGAGTAGCTTCACCAAGAAGTTCACCATATATACTTTTGCCTTGTTAAATGAACTTATAATCTATAGCAGTCGATATCATTATTGCGACAAATGTTGGAAAGTTTTCTACGTGTTAAATGGAATATTGTGACTTGGTACATGCGCGTTTTTAATTTTAAATAGATAAACGTAGTATATTTATATATTAAAATTGAATAAGTAGTGAATGAGAAATTAAAAGATAAAGTTCAGTGTTCAACTTAGGAAAAAGCATAAGTTTGAGGAAATAATATTTGGTTAGAATTTAAGATCTATTTCTCCTATAAATACCAACTACTCCAACGCATTCAGCTACAGCTCCAGAAGCAACAAGATAATTTCTCCCTGCGTAGTCTGCCTAGTTTGCCCTTCCTGCATTTTCATAATCGAGAGAGTCCAGATACGGTTAGTTTGCCAGCTAGCTTTTATGAATCAAAGTGCTGCTATTACAAAAGATTCAACCGTTGTATCTTAGGAGATTATTGGTAAGAGAATGTTCAACACTGTAATAAGACGATAAAATTAACCTTAGGACATTGAGACGATTTCAGGCCTTGGTTTGCACTTTGCATTTCTATATTCCATTTTTTTTTTAAATTCTTATATTCCAAATTGTTGATCATGATTCCAGTGTTATATTTATATATACTCCAGATTCTTTCAATAATAATTTTCAGTTTCCAAATTCATTTTGATTCAGTAGCACACTAGCATAAGTTATTAACAATACAACCAACCAACAAACGTGTCGAGCTTTACAGCCTGAAGCATTGTCACGGCACAAGGCCATCTTTAACAATTTCTCTAATTTTAAACTTATAATAAAGATTAAAATTATTGGTTCTTTATATTTAATGATCATGTATCTCAGTTTTACTTCAAAATATGCTATGATAAGGGATAAAATTTCGGCCCTAGTCACATTTATCAAAATACCCCTGAGAGGTCTACCAACTTGAGGCCGAGGTCTATCAACCCAGGGCCAAGGCCTACCAAGCCAAAGCCGAGGTCTATCAACCTGCGGTTTACTACCCCGAGGCCTATCATAGACCTCGGGAAGACAATTACAACATATTGCACCCAAGAGACTCGTAGACCACTTTAGTAATAGCACACGTGGTAGTCTCTACTAACTTGTAAATTAGTATAAATATAAGAGTCTTATTCTAAGAAAGTTAACCAATATATTGGGCACATATGCCCTATACACTTTCTCTCTCTCTTTTCTCTTCCTCTCTCTCTTTTGCTCATATGCAATTTGGGTTCCATAATTGACTTGAGCGTTGGAATGGGCCCCCGAAAACAACCTCAGGGTCCTCTGTTTTGCAAGTTATTTGCTGTCGGAACAGAAGATCAAACTAATTGGGCGGAGTCTCTAGCTGGATGAGCTTATAAGGCAGAGTCACAAACTCATCCGACCATTCATCAGATTTTTACCTTAACAGTAATGCTTACAAGGTTGCGGCCCGTAGTATTTTCCTTTGCAGTTCTGGCCTAAGATAGCGCTCCGAAAATTTTAATCTTAACAGGCTATTTTCACTAGTTAAATATTGAATGGAGAAGCAAGTCTGGCTCTTAAAACTTAAGGAGCCAAATATGAGGGTTTATATTTTTAAGGAGCGCTCTAAGGAATCCGTTGAAGTTGTTTTATATACTTTTTCACTCTCTAAATATAACTAAAATTAGTATTTAAGAAAGCTATTGGAGTTGGTGGAGGAAATTTCAACCTTTATCGTTTGCTAAATCTTGGAAGCATATTACTAGAATAATCCAAATATATTCTCTGCTTAATCATTAACCTTGTTTGACTAGGGGCAAATTGGATAAATAGTCTCTATTATTTATAAATTTTGGATAAATAGTTTTTATTGTTTTAGAAGTTAAGCAATTAGTCCCTATTATTTGCACACTACAAGAAATTTCGCGTTCGGAGGCAGCACATTTCCGTCTCCGATCAATCTCCAATCAGAAAAGGAGACGGAACAGAGACGAAACTCGAGCGTCACCTTTTGGCTCGTCTCTTTTTTTGAGTTTCGTCTCCGTTTCATCTCAAATGGAGACAAAAAGATATTTCGTCACCTTTTTGTCTCGCTAAAATTTTGTCTCCAATTCGTCTCCATCACATTTCGTCACATTTCCGTCTCCCTCACATTTTGTCTCCGTTCCGTCTCCCTTACATTTCGTTTCATTTCCGTCTCCCTATAATTTCATCTCAATTCCGTCTTCGTTCACATTTCGTCTTCGTTCCGTCTCCCTCATATTTTGTTTCCTTTCCGTCACATTTTTTAAATTTGATTAAAAATAATAATTTAAAATAAAAAAGTTATAAATTCGGACTATGTCAAAATTACTATAAAAATTTGAATTTTTTTACAAAAATTATACTAATTATATATATATAAATTACCTAAATCTATCACTTATACACACACACACACACACACACACACATATATATATGACATATATATATGTATGAAAGGAAAAAAAAAACTAAATAAAGCTGATTTTTTTAAAAAAAACCTTAAAATCATGAAAAAAAACTATCAAAACTATATATATTTACGTAAATCTATTATTTATACATACATATATATGACATATATACATAATAATATATAATCCAAACAAACGTGGTGGAATAAAAAAAATCTAAAATCATAATAAAAGAACACTATATACATATATTTGGCATTATATACAAACATATATATATAATGAAATAAACCAAAACAAATTCAAAAATTTAAATAAAAGTAAATAAAGGAATTACCTTAATGAAAGTATGAGTTAAGAGAAAGGGGATGGGGGGTTATGTTCAATTTTTTTTTTTAAATTTTTTTCCCCCAAAATTCATTTGGCGGAAAATGAAAAAAAGGTTCAAGTGGCTGGAATTTTCCAGCCACTTGAATGGCACAAATCTTTTTTTTTTTGTATTTCCCCCCTAAAATATTTTGGGGGGAAATGAAATAATGGTTCAAGTAACTGGATTTTAGCCACTTGAACCGGTACAAGTCCTTTTGAAAGGACTTGTATGTACTTTTTTTGTAAAATTTTTTTTCCTCAAAAATATTTTGGGAGAAATTTTTGAATTGGTTCAAGTGGCTGTATACAACCACTTGAACCATGCTTTTTGGAGACGGACCAATGGATTTGTCTCCTTTTGGGAGATGGACCCATTGGGTCCGTCTCCTTTTGATTTTGGAAATTTTTTTTATTTAATTAGTATTAATTTATTTACAATTTAATTAATAATTTAATTACAAGTTTAAAGTTTAATGTTAATAATACTTTAATTATTAATTATTAATATTAACTTAAATTTTAGATTAAAATAAAGTATTTAATTTATGAGAATTTTTTTAAAAAGGAAGTATTGAGTTATTTTTAAAAAATTTATGGAAGAATTAAATTAATAAATATAACTATTAATTTATTTACTATTTAATTACAAGTTTATAGTAAATTGTTCAGCAAAATTTAATAATTAATTATTAATTATTTTTCGTCTCCATTTCGTCTCTGCTAGCAGACGACATTCAAGTTCCGTCTCCATTAGGAGACAGTTTGAAGACGACATACCAAAGTCATCTCCAAACCGTCTCCCATTGGTCACTATTCATGTAGCGAAAATTTCGTCTCCTTTCACAGTTTTTCTTGTAGTGGCAAAAGTCCTACCAGTAGTTTTCATTATTTTAAAAGTCACTCATTTAGTCTCTATTATTTGTTAAAGTCTCTCCATTAGTTTTCAGTATTTGCAAATATCTCACCACTAATAATAAGTATTAATAGTAAGACATTTACAAATAATGGAGACTAATAGTGAGAATTTCGAAAATAATAAGGACTAATGGCATGATTTCTGAAATAAAAAGGACTAATGGTGAGATTTTTATAAACAATAGAAACCAACTGCGTAACTTCTAAAACAATAAGAACTAATTATCTAAAACAGGTAAATAATAAAGAGTAATTGTAAGATTTGCCGGTTCCACTGGCCAACCTCAAAACCGTCCCCACAATTTGCTTCAATCAGTTACTGAACCCATCTCACTACAACTGCTTTGATATACCTTTTTAGGTATGGCTGGTAATAATGCCAGAGAATACAATCCCAGGAAATAAGAAATCTCGCAGAAAATTTAATTCTTATCAAATGGATAGGATAGAGGTCTTCAGCAAGGCCAGGAAATCTCATAAAATACTTTAAATATTTATATATCTTTAATCTAAAAATATAATAATATATAGATATATAATTGTAACTATACGTTATAATTTCTATTGAAAAAAAAAATTATACTTTTGACCCTAAACACGACTATCTAGTATTGACAAATTTCTTATAGTTGGTTCTGTTTTGTTTGCCGTAAAATATTTTTCTAAAAAATATTCTTCTAATTTTTTGATATTTAATAACACTAAAAAATTGATCAATCAAAAAATATTATTCAATTAAAGAAAAATATTTAGTGAAAAGTAGGAAAAAATATTTTCATCATCTCCACCCACCCCCACTAGAAAAACTTTGTGTGTGTATATGTGTTTATATATAAATATATATATGTGTGTGTGTATTTTTATAAAAATCTTCCGTCAAAAAAATATTTTTTTACTGTGTTATCTAATTACAAGAAAATATTATATTTTCTAAAAAAATATTTTCTCTATAAATATTTTCTACAAACAAATTATTTTACAACAAATAAATGAAGCCTAGGTGTTCAATTTTTTCGGGAAAGAAAATTCATTCATGCTATCAAATGATTTCCAGATTTGTAGGTAAAAAAGTTAATAATGGTTGACCACCGACGTTCCTTAGAATCAAAAGCATTTACCAGCATCGCTACTCGCTCATGATCGTAGTCGAATAGTTGAGCTTCTCATGATCTTCATTAAAGCAGCTCAATGAGGCATCATTTTTGGCCCAGAAGAAGCATAAACTATGGACCCCCATGATTCAAGAATTGTGTTGTATTTCCACATTAATTACTCTCTCAAAACTTCAATGGATATCAGCTTAAAACCTATTTGCATATTTTGCAAATAATTATTGTTGGATGTTTATTTTTCCTTATTCAATTAATTCTCTAAAAAAAAATAAACATTTTTGGTATAGTCATTCACGAAAAACATGGCTTGCTTTAAAATGGCACCAGTTGAAAAGTCAATAACACATGACTAGGCTCTATTTGCATTAATTGTGAGAAATGCTATTGAATAAAAACTATTAACTATTTAGACTGTGTTAGACAACATTGAACTTTTAAAAATTTTGAGGGTAATATCGGACTTTAAAAAATATGCAGGGGTATATTTGAAAAAAAAATAAAAATAACTTCTCGCATTATGTAAAACAGTTTCGCAAAAGCTTTTTTTAAAAAGCTTCAATTTAGAGCTTCTTATTTTCTTAGCTTTTTTCAGTTTTATCTTTTACCTAAAAGCATTTTTAAAAATGAGACAAATAAGTTCGTTCAGTTTCTAAACTTACAAGAAACACTTTTGAATGTATAAAAATTAAGCTGAACAGAATCATTCATTAGTCATATAACAAATTTCAGCCTTTTCCAAAGCCAAAAGAGAGGAAATACCAACATATATGTATACGAACAGATATACATGGGCATATACACATATTTATCTAGGATGTTGAACTCTCAACAAGTAGGTCTTTCCTATATAAATGCATTTATACGTGTGTGTGTTTATCTCCATTTTTTTTTTCTTTTGACCTTAAAAATAGCTGAAATTTGTTATATGGATGATGAAGTGATGATATTTATTTAGTATTTAAAAAAATATATCTTGTAGAAGTTAAAAGAATAAAGAAAATGTTACGTAAGAGGTTTTTTTAGGGACTATTTGCAGCTTCATTTGCACCTCAGTTCGTACACAAAATATTTTAACTATTTTGAGAAGCGACAAAGAAAGAACAAAAGAAGTTATTGAAAATTTAGATTGACCTCCTTGATATTTTGAGTCAATTAAATGGACCCTTCTTACTTTTGATGTTGTGTTATATTAATGTTCTTTGAGAATAGGTTTACTTAAAAAACAAAATTGCTTATAGTGATGATATTCAAACTTTAGAGATCTATTGAAAATACGAATCAACTAGCTCAAAAGATACCAAATATTAAAAAGTTATACATGTCATTTTTACAAGTTGTTAGACAAGATTGTAAAATATTGATTAATTATACTATCACCCAATCCTCAACATCTTAAATATGATTAACTTTTTGACATCTTCATCTTTTGCTTTGTATTCTAATAATTTTATATCATGTTGGTAAACATTTTGTGATACATAATTATATCATATGAAGACATTTGAAATGAGTTTAAACAATAGTGATCAAACCAACCTTGTATTTGATCAAGAATGCATATGTATAGCTAGTTGACATAGCACCGAAACGAGGGATTGCATTGACTTAATTCAATCTCTTATCCTTACCAACTAATCATATAATTAGACATGAACAATATTGAATATGAAAACTCATAAAATCAAATACCAAATCATATTTGATATTCTAGGTATTGAAACCAAAAAAGAGAAAAGAAAAAAGATTATGTCAAACAAGATAATTACACAGTGATCAGAAAATTATTTTAGAAATTAAACATGAAAATAATTCTTCAATTTTTTGTAAGTGTATCTGTAATGAATTTTTAGTCACTTGAAACACAATTTATAACTAAAAAGATTTTTTTATTTTTATTTTATTTTTATAAAACTTTCAGATTCAAAATTTTCTAGTCATTGCATCTTTATTATATAAATAATTCACCATTCTTAAATCGCACTTATAACATTATGAGATTATGAAATTGAAGTGTAGTTACTTTCTAGAAGGTTATTTTACACGCATTTATAATACTATGAGATTATGAAATTAAAGTGTAGTTACTTTTTAAGAGATTATTTTACACGACTTAACAACTTCATTTGAAATATCGAAGAAAAGAGAACTAACGCTAATACCTTACTTACAGGAAACTTGAGTCCTAATAAATAATAATCCATAGTAGTAGTACTAACTAGCAAATAGGCAATAGAGAAAACATATTTACCATAATTGACCGGAACACACTCCCTAAACAATTGCCACACACACACACACACACACACACACACACATAATATATATATATATTCTTGAGAATCTATCTCTCACGTTACTGTCTAATTGCCGTCATTTAGTCCTTATCATCACCTCACCATTTCACTACCCCCTTCTAGAACAAACAAACACACTCTCCCCAGTTCTCTCTCTAAATCACACACAAACATATACATACATATATATACATACATATATATATATATATATATACAGTCAGTAGCAACATTAGTAGTAGTATAGTACACAGAGTTGGGGGTGGTGGTGGGCGGTGATCATCATAATCATCGTAATCAAGGGGGGATGGCGGGAAATGATTGGATAAACAGTTACTTAGAGGCGATACTAGATGTGGGGCCAGGGCTCGACGACGCGAAATCATCGCTGCTGCTGAGGGAGAGAGGGAGGTTCAGCCCCACTCGTTACTTCGTTGAGGAGGTCATCACCGGCTTCGATGAGACCGATCTCCACCGCTCCTGGATCCGCGTATGTGCTATGTACACATATATATATATATATTCTCTCTCTATCTATATATATATATTGATGTTTATGTATGTATGTATATGTTGCTCATTAAGTTTATGCTTTTGGAATAGGCGCAAGCGACGCGGAGTCCACAAGAGAGGAACACTAGGCTGGAGAACATGTGCTGGCGGATTTGGAACTTGGCTCGTCAGAAAAAGCAGGTTCTTTTTGTGACATCCCGTGACACGTTGGTTCCGTAAAGATTTGTGCTTTACTGTATCTGGTGGCAGGCTAGTAGTTGAACCGGGGTCATTATATTTCTTTTCTTTTCAGTTTGCTAACATTTTTTTTTGGGGTTTTGGATTTATAGCTATATATGTGTGTGCTAATTGAATTGGAATGATGTATTGACTTGAGAAATGAAGTTGTTGATTTTGATCAAGTAATGGGTATTAAATATTATCTTTGTTATGTAACTTTTGCAAATTATTAAGTGAAGGGAAACAGTGGGTGGTGTTCAGTTTTGCTGCATGGCATTGCAAATTAAGGTTGTTCTGACTGATCCCATTATATATATATATATATATATTTGTGCGGGCGCTCTTATGTGTGTATGTGTATATGGACATGCTTACAAATATATATACAAACATATGTACTATTGGTGGGGGTGATTTTATGTTCCTAAACGATAGGCTGTTTCCTATGATTTATACTCCACGTGTCATTAGTTAAGATAATTCATTGTTGTTACTTGTTAGTTCAATTAATTCTTCGACCTTTAAATGGTAAATAAAGCAGGGGAGGGAAGAAGATGCGAGTGAGGATTATTTGGGGAATCACGTGTTGCCATTTATTAAGGCTTTAGTGAATAGTGAATACTAAATGTGTCTTGTATTGATGTGTCAATGTGTTTCTATCTTTGTAGCTCGAAGGGGAGCAGGCTCAGAGGATGCATAAACGACGTCTTGAACGTGAAAGAGGTCGCAGAGAAGCGGTTGCTGATATGTCGGAAGATTTGTCAGAGGGGGAGAAGGGGGACGCAGTCAGTGATATATCAACTCATGGTGAAAGTAATAAAGGTCGATTGCCCAGGATTAGCTCTGTTGAGACAATGGAGGCTTGGGCTAGTCAACAGAAGGGGAAGAAACTCTACATTATCTTGATAAGGTGTGAATATAAATCTGCTAGTGGGAGAAGGGATCCCACTGATATACTTTTAGCACAGGGATCCAGATATAAGCATTATGTTCTAATAAATATGGATTAAATTAACTTGGCTGGCTCTCGACTGGTAACAAATAAATTTTTAATTTCTTCTTCCCGCATTGTCAACTTAGTTTGACCTCACAATGTAGATATTCTGCATACTATTTTGTGCATGATGACCTTACTCATTGCTAACAATTAGTACTCTTGCAGCCTTCATGGTTTAATTCGGGGTGAAAATATGGAGCTTGGTCGTGATTCGGACACTGGAGGCCAGGTGAATTCTGTTCCTTTTGCTGTCATGTTCCCAGCATGACTACTTACCAAGAAAGGTAGGAGAAATCATCACGATGGTTTCCCCTGTCGACCAATTATTGTGGCAATTCCATAAGTTATAGCCAGTTAAATGTTGCTTGTTTTAAGCGATGAATTTCCTTTCTTTCAATGAATTTCTAACAGAAATACGCTATATTTTCTTTCTTCACTTTTCATTCAGGTGAAATATGTTGTAGAACTTGCTAGAGCATTGGGTTCCATGCCTGGTGTTTATCGGGTTGATTTACTTACTAGACAAGTATCATCCCCAGAAGTAGATTGGAGCTATGGTGAACCCACAGAAATGCTACCTCCACATAATACAGAAGGTTGGATGAATGAGGCGGGGGAGATGGGGGAGAGTAGTGGTGCTTATATCATCCGGATTCCATTTGGGCCTAGAGATAAGTATATTCCAAAAGAACAATTGTGGCCTTACATCCCTGAATTTGTCGATGGTGCACTTAACCACATAATGCAGATCTCCAAAGTACTTGGTGAGCAAATTGGTGATGGACGTCCAGTCTGGCCTGTAGCGATCCATGGGCATTATGCAGATGCTGGTGATTCTGCTGCTCTTCTATCTGGTGCTCTAAATGTGCCCATGCTTTTCACTGGTCACTCCCTTGGCCGAGATAAATTGGAACAGCTACTGAGACAAGGTAGACTGTCAAGGGATGAAATAAATTCAACTTACAAAATAATGCGAAGGATAGAAGCAGAGGAGTTATCACTTGATGCTTCTGAAATTGTCATAACCAGCACAAGACAAGAGATAGAGGAGCAGTGGCGCTTGTATGATGGTTTTGATCCAATACTAGAGCGTAAACTACGTGCCAGGATCAAGCGTAATGTGAGCTGTTATGGAAGGTTCATGCCTCGCATGGTTGTAAGTACTTATTATCTCTTTATAACTATTTAATTCCAGTTTCAATCAAAAAATATTATCTCATCTGGTCAGTGTTCTGTGTGTACAAAAGAGCTCAATTGCTTATTGATGTATGGTACAATTAGCACTTCAAACTCAAAGGTTGAACTTTTCTGTATTTCTTAGGTTGTATTAGAAGGCGACACTAGGTCAATATATTCTGGGAATGTTATAACCACTTTTGGTTTCAATTAGTCTTTGCAAATCTTGCAAATAAGCCTCTAGGAACTGGGGAAGGGGGGAGGGGATCACTGGACATTCTTTTAAAGCCAAGTCAGGTTTCTCTGTTCTAATCAGTCTGTGAATTCTGTTTTCATGATAATTCTATCCTGCAAGGAGTTGCAAACATAATATCTCTCGGTCCATTTAATAAATTTCCAATCTGGTAATTAGAGCTATTGTTTCTTTTTTTCTTTCCCTCTTTTCTTTTTTCTTTCACATGCAAACTGTTTCTTTTATAAGTGTTTAGATTGTTTCGATTTCTTTTGGTCCTGAAGATTTATTCATGGACTTTCTGAGAACTGGTTTTCTACCTTGAGTTCGACATTATTACTGACAAGTTACAGGACTTGGAAGAGCTCTTCGGATTGGTTAGGTAGAACCTGTTCTTGGTGCATGGTTGCATCTTTCTTGTATCACTGTTTGATGTATATTATGTACATGTGTATCTCAAGAATAAAAAGGAAATAGACAATGTGTGGTGCAGTCTTTTTCACTCAAATTAGTGTATGGGTATAGTCAAGTAAATCCTCTGTCACTTCTAGAAGTTGATAATGTAATAAGCAATCTGCAGGTAATCCCCCCTGGGATGGAATTCCATCATATTGTTCCACATGAAGGTGATATGGATGGTGAAACAGAAGGAAATGAAGACGGAAAATCTCCTGATCCACCTATTTGGGCAGAGGTCTGTTACCTACATTTTGGCATATCTGCAATTCCCTTTCCAGTGTTCTGTTTTTTGCTGTTGTGTGGAGCATAGAATAACTGACCTAAATTTCTGAAGTGGTTTTTTGCAGATAATGCGCTTCTTTACAAATCCGAGGAAGCCTATGATACTTGCCCTTGCCAGGCCAGATCCCAAAAAAAATCTAACAACTTTGGTCAAAGCGTTTGGGGAATGTCGTCCACTAAGAGAGCTTGCTAACCTTGTATGACTGAAAATTTTGTACCTATATGGTGAAATTTATCATCATCATCAAGAGTATATAAATTGCATCGCCACTGAGGTACAAATTCCCTTTGTATTTTGCAGACCTTAATAATGGGTAATCGAGATGATGTGGATGAAATGTCCAGCACCAATGCTTCTGTTCTTCTTTCAATACTTAAGCTGATAGATAAGTATGATCTCTATGGTCAAGTTGCTTATCCGAAACACCACAAGCAGTCTGATGTTCCTGACATCTATCGTTTAGCAGCAAAGAGAAAGGTGAGCGTTGAAGATTTTTACAAATCTTTTGGGTGCCTTATTGATTTCTTTTATTTATTATTAGTATTTTTAAAAGTTAGACAAGGTACTCTGTTGATTGGGCTGGTTTGTGGGTAGTTGGATCAAAAGGGTTCATTGACTTAAATTTTTTAATTTTAATAAGAGTGTTCATTTTCAAACTTCTTCAAAAATGATTTCATTGTTCTTGACACATGATTGAACTGGATTTGTTTGTGTATTATCAAGTTAAAATTCTAGATAGTGAAGTGTTTTTTCTCCCTTCTATTTAGGATGTAAAGTGGGTGAGCCAAGCCAAGTATTGGCTTTCCCGTGGTAGCTTGTGAAAGTAGAAGCAACTATAGCCTGTCTTAAAGAAAAGGTTGATCACTTGCATTACATGATCAAGGTCCTTGACTTGAACTTGCATACTTCTTGCGCAAATATATTTTCAGAATGTTCTCTGTTGTTAGGTAGGGCCCCATTTTCATTGGAGCTCTTTAATTTGTAAAAGTGGTATAAAAGATTGAATTTGACAACACATACATGCTTGTAGAATGGTCAAGTAGTTGACGAAGTCTGACGCTTTACCACCTAAATGGAGATTCTATGTTCCTTTACCCTGATGGATGTTAGTTTAGCAAAACTTTGACAATCAGATCAGTAGAAGGCTTGTTTACAGCTCGAGTACAGCTGCACTAAACCTGCTTTTGGGACCTAGTTTGAGTCATGCTTTCGAGGGCCATAACCTTTGAGAAAGAGCTAGTCAATGCATCATTTTATCTCTGTCAATTGTTATTTTGCTTAAAGCACTTGGTATGGTATGGTTGACAAAGTGCTCCATACTTTTGTTATTTCGTCAGCAGGTAGGGATACTTGAGATCCTCCTTTTTCCTTCTCCTTATTTTCGTTCCTGGAGTCTCATTTTTGAGTTGTCTTCTTACAGTATTGTCTCAATACGCTCTGTGTTCTTCATGTTCTCCTTTCCTTTTTTCCTTTTTTCCTTCTTTCCTTCCTCCTCAACATATGTGCAATAACGTTTTTAGTGAACATAGTTTTGGTTCTTATCTTGATTTAAGTATCCTTTACTGCATCTGATAAAGCAGACACTTATTGTTCCCTGAATTTTCAATGGATAGTGGAATTAGTGCTTTAGATATTGAGTGTAAAAATTATGGTTTTGTACTAATGTAATCACCTAAAGAAATCTTTGAACATCAAGGTACTGTGTTAAAAAAGAACAGAATTATTTTTGAGACACTCTGCATTTGTTTTCCTTGTGGCATTATGCTTACACTGGCTTCTTAAGGTACCATGCCGTATGTACTTTGTTAAATGGTTGTGATTTCTAAAAAACTGATTGTAATGTAGTCATAATTATTTTTATTTTTTTCCTTACAAATTTCATTCTTTTGGCTTCTAAATTATAAGACACTCTTTTGCAGGAAGAGTGGCTTCAGGAATTGTCATCTGAAAACTATGCCAAAACCTTATTATGAACATAATATTTTGATTTTTCATAACTGTTTTTCTTAAATTGTTACGAACTCAATTGGAAAACATCACTACAAACCTCATTTAATGGTCAGAAACTATATAGTTCTGCCAATTGTTGGCTAAAACCTAAGGTTTTGTACATCAATTGTTTGTAATATAGTTAGTTTTCTTCTCATGGTACATAAAGATTAGTTTTACCCTTTTCTATTATTTTCCAATTCTTAGCGTTGTCTGTAGGATAAGGTAAACGGATCTAACCTCTTCATTTTATCCCATTTTGATATGATAGAAAATTAACCAAATCTAGGTAGGTTAACTTTATCACGTGGAGCCTAATCTTTCTCAACTTGTACCCTGTTGTGCAATTCCATAATCATGAGTACTTCTCACTGTCAACTTGCACATTAAAGGATAAAGAAAATGAGAGATGATCTTCATAAGATTTTTTTTTTAAAAAAATGTCTATCACAATAATGACGTGTGTAAATAGATACAACAAATATTTCAAGTAGCTAAGTATGTGTGACCTGTAAAATTTTTAATATTTGGAATATACATGGACCTCTTTCTTAGAAGACCTATCAAATTTCTCATTTGAATCTATTTTAGCGATTCTTATCCATCAATCCATCTATTATCTGTATCAGAATCTCTATCAGCAGACTCGTAACTGTAATATCTTCCATGTGTTCTATGCATTTGTCCTCAGATACATTTGCTTAACTAAGTATAAGCTTTTTCTTTTGCACTTGTTTTTGGCAGGGAGTTTTCATTAATCCAGCTTTTATTGAGCCTTTTGGGCTTACTCTAATTGAGGTACTTACCTAATCTTCATGATAGATTTTCCTTTGCGTATTTAAAATTTGTTTCCCTATAACCTGCTTTTCTTTTTCCCATTCTCCTCATAACGATCAGGCAGCAGCTCATGGTTTGCCTATTGTTGCCACAAAAAATGGTGGACCTGTTGACATCCATAGGGTATGCCCACTTCGTCTATTTTTCGTAATGGATGATATTAGTAACGGAAGTTCTATGAAGTTATGATATATTTACTTTTGGTGCATTGCAGGTTCTTGATAATGGTCTCCTTGTTGATCCCCATGATCAGCAGTCCATTGCTGGCGCACTCTTGAAGCTTGTTGCTGATAAACAGCTTTGGGCAAAATGCAGAGCAAATGGGTTGAAAAATATTCACCTCTTCTCATGGCCAGAACATTGTAAAACTTACCTGTCCAGAATAGCAAGTTGCAAGCCAAGGCAACCAAGATGGCTGAAGAATGATGATGAAGATGATAGTTCGGAGTCAGATTCACCAAGTGACTCCTTGAGAGATATACATGATATTTCTCTGAACTTGAGGTTTTCTCTGGATGGAGACAAGAATGAAAATAGAGAAAGTGTTGGTGGTTCATTGGATGCTGAAGATCGGAAGAATAAGTTAGAGAATGCTGTTTTAACATGGTCCAAGGGCGTTCTAAGGAACACACAAAGACCTGGGTCCATTGAGAAGGGAGACCAAACTTCTAGTGCTGGTAAGTTTCCAGCACTGAGGAGGAGGAAGCATTTATTCGTAATTGCTGTGGATGGTGATCCTAGTACCGATCTTTCTGAAAGTGTCAGAAAGATTTTTGAGGCTGTAGAGAAGGAAAGGGAAGAAGGTTCAATAGGATTCATACTGGCCACATCCTTTAACATTTTCGAAATACAATCCTTTTTGCTTTCTGAGGGAATGAGCCCCACAGATTTCGATGCTTTCATTTGCAATAATGGTGGGGATCTTTACTACTCATCTGTCCACTCAGAAGATAACCCTTTTGTAGTTGACTTGTACTACCATTCACACATTGAATACCGTTGGGGAGGTGAAGGGTTGAGGAAGACTTTGGTGCGTTGGGCTGCTTCAATGGTTGATAAGAAGGATGAAAAGGAAGAGCAGGTGATTGCTGAAGATGAAAAAAATTCAGCCGACTACTGTTATTCTTTTAAACTTCGCAAACCTGGAGTTGTAAGCTTACATCTTTGCTTCTCTTTCAGATTTGGATTCCTTTTGGTTTTCAGTCCTACAGTATGCTATTAATGTCTGTAAAATAAAGTTATGAATTAAGTCCAGTAGCCCCTGCATTGTATTATGTCCATACATAGGTTTATGCAATTGTTCTGGACGGTTAAAGAGTGCGATTTTGATTGATGCTATTGTCTTGCAGATTCCTCCTGTCAAGGAACTTAGAAAGCTAATGAGAATTCAGGCTCTTCGTTGTCATGTTGTTTATTGTCAGAATGGGAGTAAGATCAATGTTATACCAGTGCTGGCATCGCGTTGTCAGGCACTCAGGTACCAATTTTCATAGTACTATCCAGCTTGGCAGGATTGGAACTGTTGGCTTTAGATTTTTGTTTCTATGATAATTTTTTGGAAAGTCTGTTAGGTTTGAGTTTTTTTTCCGTTGTTTGATTATTAGTTACTAGATTCGGCCTACCTCTAAAACCACGTACTGGATCACACATCCCAATCGCTGTGTTTGCATACCAAACGCTGCGATTTGAGTTTCAGTTTGCTAAAGTTGGCTATCAAAGCAGTTACAAATATTTACTAGAAAAATAATGACAGAGAACAGAGAAACCTAAATTCCTATCACAAAAATTATCTTAGCGTTGAATTTGGATTTTGGACTTTAGATTAAACTTTGTGGCAAATTAATTTTATTAATTAGTAAACAAAAATTATCATTGCTCTACATAATATTTGATACGAACTCAATAATTCTTCATAGCGTACTGTGAACCCAATTACTTTACTGAAGAAGTCTACCTCCATTTTACCCTATAAATTCCTAAATCTCATACCTCATTCCAAAACTCGTACCATGACTCAGAATGTACAGCAAATTGGGTACTATGCTTTGAATTTTCTCCTGTTCACCTAATTCATCAATGTTTCTTCCAATGTTGTCAGTGGTTTTGAGCTCTGGTCTATATTTCTAGGAGTCTGTAAATAACTTGATGTTATTCCTTTTCTATTGTTTGCTGCTGGTTTTAGGATATATATAGAGTGAGAAAATACTGCGGCAAGGATTAATAATTTCCAGTAGGTTTGAAATTTTATGTCTTGGACTTAGAAAGTGACGGTACATTATAGGGCTATATTTTGTATTGAGTTCTACATTTGGAAGCTGTTGACATGGAGTTTTGGCCAAAGACCAAATAAAGGGGGTGACGGATGAAAATCACCCAGACACAGAATCATGTTGGCATTTGAATACAATTTTATTTATTTATTACTTTTTGCCGTCTCTGTTAGGACTGTAAGGGGAGAAAAGAGTGCCAGGATTGTATTGTTGATTTCTGTTATCTGTTTCTTCTACTTACTCGTCAACTGAAAGCATTAAAATGGAAGTTTGCAAATTAAAAATAATATAATAAAAAGGTATATTTGTGTATCAGCGTGCAAAGATTATTGTACGGGATTGTGATTTGTGAATTCTACTAGAAGATTAGTCAATAGTTTGATCCTGGAAGAGCTTGTCAAGTGTTTGATTAGTGAAAGAGTTGGCTCAAAGCGTACTACTGAATGTCATTTGTTTGAAATGTAGCATTTTGAGGGTGTTTTGGTGCTTTTTCAGTAAATGCTACCAAAAAGTGATGTGGTAATACGCCTATTGTGAAATATTCGATTCAGTACCTTTAATTAGTTAACTTGAAATAATCATTAAATGTATCTGGTATATCATATTTAATTTTCTGAAGTGACTTTGACATACTTTTACATATACATCTCTTTTCATCCGAAATAGCTCTCACGACAGCTACTATGCCTGATGAAGTTCCTGGAATTTTGTCTAACTCTGCTATGATGTCTATAATTATCCTAGAGACCTTCATCCTTTTATCTGAATACTTTTGCTGCCAGCGTTTGCCCTTTTGTCTGGGGGGAATACTTCATTTTAAAAGTGAACTACTTGGTGCTGGAACTGATTTCTTAACATCCTTTTCAGGTATTTATATCTTCGATGGAATGTAGACTTGGCAAAGATGGTTGTGTTTGTTGGCGAAAGTGGGGATACTGATTATGAAGGATTGCTTGGCGGCATACACAAGTCTGTCGTACTAAAAGGAGTCTGCAGCAGTGCAAGCAGCCTACTCCATACTAACAGGAACTACCCACTTTCAGATGTCATAGCGTTCGACAATCCTAATGTTCAGACAATTGAAGGAAGCAGCAGTGATTTGGCGACCTCATTGAGGAAGCTAGGGGTTTTGAGTGGCTAATAAATATCGGACTTCAACACCATATACCATATTCTGCCTGAAGTAAATGGTGTTGTCTCTTTGTTGCTTCGAGGTCTACTTCACCATGAAAGAAGCATCGTGTTTTGGTTGATAGTTTGAACACGGTGAGTTGATAAAGTCTTATAAATGCAACATAATTCTTTGTTGCCTTTTCAATGGAAAATGAGATTTATGAAAGCATACTTATGCCTGTATAGCTTCGTAAGATCTTTGCTGTGTTATCGAGCCTGTGTTGCTGTCTTGGCTCTCTATGTAATGCTGCAGATGATGAGATGAAAGTTCAATAAAAAGATGTGACGATCTTTCTTTCATGCTTCAAGTTTACATTAGCTATTTCCATGAAATTTACTCTTTGATGGGAATGGTTTTCGAAAGGCGCTCCAGGCCTTAAGTGCATACACAGATAGAATCGTTTCGAGTGTTGGATCCAAAATTTGTACATTAAAAAAATGAGACTTCCGCCCTTTCATGCATTGGAAAATGAGACTTACACTCTATACTTGTAAAAAATCAGTTAACTTTTATGTTAAAAATATTTTAATGACAATTCTACCCTCTTCATTCCCAATATCCCTACCTAAAAAACGTCATTCAAAACACATGGTTTTTTGTCTTTTTTTTTTCCTTGTTTCTTTGTCTTTATTTTTTTTCTTTTTTGGTTGAATACACGGTTATTTGTCAACTAAAAAGAAAGGTTGCACGTTGTTTTGGGGTGGGGAAAGGGGATGGAATTGGTTAGGGTGTGTTGATATGAGGGAATGGTGAGGGTATAGATGTCATTTTATGAGGTTTTAACAAAAAAAATAATACATTTTTTATAGAAGGGGTGTAAGTCTCATTTTTGAAAAAATATGGGATCTAAATTTCATATAGATAAAAGTGGAGGGGGTTTAAGTAAAAAATACCCAAATTTTTAATACTTAGTGGGGTTAATGGAGGTTGCAGCTGTCATTATCTCCTATTGAATTGTCTACAGTTGTTTTTTTTTTTTGTTTTTTTTTTGCAGTAGTTACTAATTTATTTTTTAGAAATTAAAAACACATATAAATTTTTAAAATTTAGTAGAGTTAATGAAGACTGCAGCTGTGATTATCCCTTTTTTCTTTTTTGGTCTAAGTGACTATCCCCTATTGAATTGCCCATGATTGTTCTTTCTACGCGGATTTTGGACAGACCAATAGCCTATGATAATGAGGTACCTGTTCTTTTCTGGTCAAACAAAAATAAGCTTCAATTGTAGTCGATGGACAAGAAATGCAGGAAACTATGTCGGTAAGTATGCTAGTGGGAATTTGTTAAGCTATTCAGGCCATGTTGTTTGCCTCACTGTTCTTCCAACTGGATATTTGACAAGTACTTAAAGGTTATTTTGAGTGCAAACAGAATTTGAAGTCTCTGGAGGATATTAGAAATCCAATTCAAGGGTAAAGTATTGCATCACTTCAATAGTATTTTTTACAAACGAAAAAAAAAGAAGCAATTAGTCACTTTATGGCTTCCTAAATTTATTGAAGCCCGAAAAAAAATAGGGACTCCTACCTGTTAAGGAGACTGTTGGAGAGAATTTTGAAAATTTGACTTTTTTTAATCATTATAGAGAGCTTATTGAAAATAACTTAAAGAATTAAAGTAGAGAATCTATTGGAGATGCTAAGTATCACAAGGCTAATTTGATGGGGTTCATAATTGTGGGTTTTGTCACTTCTTTTTGGGCTGGGGGGAGAACTTTTGTTTACTTTCTGCGTTTCTGGTCAACAACTTCTGTTTTCCGATCATCTAATTTTTCCCCTTTCTTTGTCTGAATAATTAGAGAACAATTGAATCCATAAAGAAATGAAGAGTTTATTTTTTATTTATTTTTTTATTTTTGGTCATAAGTAATGAATTATAGTTGGAAATCTTCTTTTCTTATTCGTCAGATAGCAATCATTTCACCGAAATTCTACTTGAAATATCTATTTTTTTTATTTTATAAAAAATTCAATTTGAAATAGGGCGAGGAAGAGCGAGAACTTTGACTTAATTGAAATTTGATATTGTCATATTTCTAAAAGTTTCCCTAATAGCATGTATATAGCTATGTCATTATCGTAAGCCCAATCAAATTGCCCACCAAAAGGGAATGGGAGAATCTAACTAATAGGAAAAAACATAAAAATTAGTTGGTAGCTACACAAACCAAACCAAGTCACATCTCATTAAATGGAGTCAATTGAATACATTTGATGATGTTACTCATATTTGTTAAAAATCTTATTTTTATTAATTTTATACACTCAAATCTCATCTAAATACAAAAATAAGGTAATATGAGGGCAAAGTAATGTCAACCTAAACCCAGTAACTTGGGGCAAGTGGTTAGTGGCTTATTAATGCCTAGCAGAGGTCAAATGTTCGATCCTTTCCTGAGGCGCTATGATAAAAAGTTTTGGGTCAGGTCTTTACCCTTAAATAAAAGTCGAACTCTACTGATACTCTTAGACCGAACTCCGAATTAGTCGGATCTAATATGGTTCCAGACACCAGAAACTCTAAGCAAAAAAAAAAAAAAAAGTAATGTCAACCTAATTATGGAGCCATGGGTTCAGGGATGGAGATCTCGTCACCGCCTTAAAAGTCTCATATAGACTCTTCTGTGAACAAGTTGTTGAATGCTCCAAGTCATGGGATCCTCTATGACGTCTCGTAAAAAGAGATAAAAGTGATGAAATATTCCTTTAGTTAATTTCATCTTAAACTGCTTTGCCTCCCTTGTATGAAAAGAAAAAAAAGTTGAATGGACCACCCGAACCACCTCCCACCCTACCAATAAGATTCGAAATCTAAAGTACACAATGATTATAACAAGAAAGAGGATCCATTAGGATGAATTAAAACATGTTGCTTCCATCAATAGAGAAAATAATTCAATTAGTTTTAAACGTTTATTTATTTTGATATTTTAGTTTCAAATATTATAAATCAGATATTTTAGTCTTAAATGTTTTAAATAAGGGACACCATTAGTTTATTAGTTCATTTATGTTAAAGTTGCTTCGTTAAAATCACGTGATTCACATGTCGTGTGTAAAAGAAAAAGCGTACAAGGTTAAATTGAGAAAAATTAAGGATCAAGTGAAATTTTGTGAAAATGAGTTATAAGCTAAATGACCAATTTAACTTTGAAATTTTCTTTTTTTAAATCGCAGCGTACCAATCATGTGACTTTAACAGAGCAAATTTAACAGAAATAAGTTAATAGATTAACGGTGTCCCTTATATAAAATGTTTAAGATTAAAGTGTTCGATTTAAAACATTTAAAACTAAAATATCAAAATACACAAATATTTAAAACTAATTCAGCCATTTTCCCATCAATAGTACAAACTCCAGCTAGCATTATCTTACAAAGTTAATGCTACAGGCTCCCACCACCAGTAGAGATAGTACTAGGAGTTAAACATAGCATTCATATTGATGTACCATTAAACTTCACCCACCGCATGTATCATTAATGGTGTATCCATAACGAAAAGTGTTACCCCAACGTGTTCATGGGGTCATTAATTAATTGTATATATTGGGATCCACTTGACAAATATCATATTGATACGTTGTTACTTTCGTAGGTTAAATTGTTTGTATATATACCTTCAGAATATGGGCATCATGCATGACCGAACGCTCTGTCTTAGCCTTCTTTGTTTCAATTCATGATAAGATTGGAACGCGTGAAAGTGAGAGAAGCTTAGTCAACTACTCGTTATCTTTTTTTTTTTCTTTTTGGGTAAAATAAGATATACCTCTGTAGTTGTTGAATAAACTAGTTATCTTCCTGTGATATTGTAATTGTCTTATAAATTATTTTTGTTTCCAAAATATAGCACATAACCCCCTGTTATTAGTTGGTCCATCCAAGTTAATGGCGCACGCATTTCACGCCCTAACTTTGTAACTTTGATTAGTCAACATATATTAAACCATGAAGGTAGGGAGTTTTGTGAAATATTTTTAAAATATGAGAGTTTGATGAGATCATTTTGATAAGAAAAAGGATAATTAGCTTTAATGCATGTTATAACTAGCTTATGATAAGCACATGGGGGTGTTGTATATTTGAAAATGAAGGACAAGATTTTATGAGATTATTTCTGTATGACAAAGGGGTATCTAACTTATTACAAAAATACAAGGATATGTTGTGCATAATACATGAAGTGCATTGTCATGATTTTATCTTCTCTCAAACAGAGTTACGTTCTGGATCAAAGAGGGTAACTAACTAACTTATTTGGTAATCATAGTGGATATCATGTATTTGACCTTTTTTTTCTTTTTTAAACACTATAACATTTTAGATATTTTGCAATACTTCAATTGAAAAATATAAAAAATCGTAGTGGAAAATAAAAAGACTATTACAATAAGTGTCTTATCGCAATGATTTTTTAACAATTGTATAAACTAAAATATTTTACAACGGTTAAATTTTTTTAATCACTTTTTACTAATAATTGCTCATGAAATTATTTTTTGGCAACGATTTTAAAATGTTACTTATTAATTATAAAAACTGTTGCAATAGAGAATTTGCAACAAAACCATATGCAATGACATCATATACACCGATTAAAGTTATTTGCTATAGTTTTAGCCTTTTTGCAATAGTTTTAAATATCTTTAAATGTTTGCAATAGATAAAAAATGTGGTAGTGAAAATTTCCTCTAATGTAGTAAGTTTGATCATTTGGAATCCAGCTACGGAAGATGATCTAATCTCTACAACTTTGAGTATACTCTAACACTCACTTTAGGGCTTAGACAATCTTCCTTCTTATTTTTTTTGGGTTCAAGGGAGGCTTACAAGCCAATATTGTATCACTTAAGATGTTAACACCAAGAATCGATCTCGATACATATTGTATTTAGAGCAAGAATCATGTCATTAGACCAAATGCCTAGTGGCTTATTGTTAAGGTAAAATTTTGACAATGGGCCTGAATGGGCTTGTCGACCTCGCTTACTGCTCCAACAGTGGTTAACCTGCAAAACAAGGACCCCTCGGGGTGTGTTCGGGGAACTCCTTCGACGATCAAGTCCGTTATAGGGTCAAGAGAAATGAGGATATTTCTTAACTACTGATCTCCCTGAATGATCATTTTAGGACAAATCTCATTAATGGTCCCAATTGTTTATGTTTTGTCCCATTTTAGTCCTTATTGTTTCAAAAGTCACGCAATTGATCTCTATTGTTTATATTTTCAATTGATCTCTATTGTTTACATTTTGTCTCATTTTAGTCCCTATTATTTTAAAAGTCATGCGGTTGGTCCCTATTGTTTACAAATATATCATTATTAGTTCCCATTATTTACAAATATATCACTATTAGTCCCTGGAACAATAGAGACTAAAATAGGATAAAATGTAAACAATTGGGACTAATAGTGATATATTTATAAACAATGGGGACCAACCGCATGACTTTGGAAATAATAAGGACTAAAATGAGACAAAATATAAACAATAAGGGCTAATAGTGATACATTTGTAAACAATGGAGACCAATTACGTAACTTTTGAAATAATAGGAACTAAAATGAGACTAAATATAAACAATGGGGGCCATTTCTATCATTTTATTGTCACATCACCTTGACAATTCTTGTCAGACTGTCACGTGGACCAAAGAGATATCCTCATTTTTGAGGTCGATACATCACATCAATGGTGCCTTTTCAAACTCTTTTTCTCGTCAAAGATCTTTCTATAAATAAGAGTTCATTTCCTTACTTTTTTCATTATCTCATTTTCGTTTTTTTTCAAGAACCTCACTTTGCTTTTTGGTAAACTCAGGTTTAAACCTTTGTGTGTGTCCTGTTTGCACATAGTCATTTTTCAGATGAACTATGATTAAGTTTCACCTAACTCAGCTTGAGTCAATTTTGGGAATAAAACAGTAGTAAAACATACTAAGGTTATATTGGGCCCTTTTCTAGGTCGGTCCATATGTTCTTTAAGTTTTGATGACCCCGGAGGTCGAGGATTTTTTTGTTGGTTGAGTCTGATGACCTTTAAATCGGTGTTAACATCCTCGAGTTCTAGCGCCCTTGGCTCGGATAGCCTCGGGCTCTAGTGGCCTCGTGCTCCAATGCCCATGGGCTCTAATGACCATGCTGGCTTTAATGTCCTTGGCTCGGATGACCCTTTGTGTTGGCTCTAATGACCTTGAGCTCTCATGACCTTTTGATTGGCTTTAATGGCCTCGGGCTTTAATGATCCTTTGATTGGCTCAATGGGCTCAGGCTCTTATGACCCTTTGATTGGCTCTAATGGCTTGGTCGAAAGCTCGTGACCCTAAGTGGCTCTCATGGCCTGGTTGGGTGCTCATGACCCTAAATGGCTCTCATGGCTTGGTCGGGTGCTCATAACCTTAATGACTCTGATGGCCTGGTTAGGTGCTCATGACCTTAAATGGCTTTCATGACCGGATAGATTTGTGACTTGACTCATTGGGATGGTAGACCATGATACTCGGGCCAATCCCTATCATGTTAGTAGCAGACTATACAGATATATCCTTATTATTTAAAAGAAAATTATTGATACCTTATTGGAGGTTAGTGATATAGTTCTGTACTGACCCTGACCTTTTGGCTTATTCGGGGTACGATCTTATATAGCTTCTCAACTGGAATACTACATTTTTTTGCCCCTTTCTTCCTTTCGGGAAGATCCAATTGCCATGTCTCAGGGGTCTTCAGATTGAGAAAAAGCCATAAAACCTTCTTGGATAGCTGGTTGGTCAACTCAGCGCAATAATTCCTTAGGAGATGAAAAATTTCCTCATTTGGGGATAAATAGAGACAACGACTCTGAAGTGATTCAGTGTGACTCACCCAATCTTTGCTTTCCCAAATTGAGCCTAAGAAATACATATAGGTCCTTGGTAGGGCTACTAGTATGAACCATGTTTCTTCTCATGCCTCTTGGTCGGAGCACTCTCTATAAGGTTGGGCTGACTTGATCACCCAAGTTGTTAAGGTTGGGGGAGCTCCACTAAGGTTGGACTTACTTGATTACCCAAGTTGTTGAGGTTGGAAGAGCTCTACTATGGTTGGACTGACTTGAACACTCAATTTATTGAGGTTCGGAGAGCTTTACTAAGGCTAAAAGAGCTCTATTGAGGTTGGGAGAACTCTACTGAGATCAAAGAGCTCTTCTCAAGTCAGTTTGGACCTTTTCCTCTAATCTAATGAATGTAGCACCAACATCCACATATTGGCTGAGCTACCGCTATTAATTGTAAGTCTTTTTTGACCTGAGGCATGGGTAGTGCTTTCATGGTAGGTAGGAATGAGCTAGATTTGTTCCTTAAGAACCTTTATGTGTATTTCTTATGGGGTAGAGACTCCTTTGTCTGGTTATGGCTGCTAATCAACTTGTTCCCACAAACGGCAGCAATCTATTAAAGTAAAATTTTGACAATGGACCTGAATGGACTCGCCGACCTCGCTTACTGCTCCAGCAGTGGTTACCTGCAAAACAAAGACCCCTGGGGGTGTGTCCGGGGGTCCCCTCCAATGATCAAGTTGTAAGCATAATCTCTATTATTTGTGGACCAATAACCTTATTTTAGACTTGGACTTATCATTAAAGTATGCTGATATTACATTACCAATTGAAGATGATAAGCCACTACATTATTACTTGGGAATTATAGACCATGATGGGTGATATTTAAATCTCATAATTATAGAATTTATTTAGTGAAGTAATGGATGACCTTATGCCTACTTTGGTATTGATTATGGCATAAATGGTGTGACTCTTGACCCTATTTTCTCCTCTATAAAAGGGCATCAAATTCTTGTAATATAGGTGTGCTTCTTTGTAAGACTTATATCATTTTACTACATACTCTTTTCCATCACTTAAGCTCGTGCCGTTTAGAGACAGACAAAAGAAGGAAGTCAGGAACCTTTTGCAGTAATTCTGAATTCTTTTACAGTAATTTTACAATCTTATTATGGCTAACAATGGTACATGTTATTTCAATCCTTTAAGTTATTATTTCCGCATTATTCTGAATATTATAGTGTTTATTCTAACAATTGGTATCAGAGCCTTGTTACATGTTTAGCCATTAAACTGCTTTGTTAAGTTTTTGTGATATGATTCTGCTTCGCATAAAGTTTACATGTTGATTTGTTGCATATGTCTTTGCTTATTGTTATGTTAAAATAAAATAAACATAGTAATAAATGATAAAGTATAAAGTTGCAACAAATCACTTATGTAAATGCATTGTTCATGATAAATAAATTAATTATCATATTAAGACAACTTGGTTATCATGAATTAATGATGAAGAATTAAAAGATTGAGTCACAGTAGTCATTCAAAGCAAAGTATCAAAGACATTGGATTATATATAACATGCCTTGTCAAATTACTTGAGTATTTTCATGATTAAAGCTTTGCTCTCAGCATCCGTTTGCTTCTTGAAAAATCTCGCCGTCACATGTTCTATAGTGATGCATCAGTGTTATTTTTCCTACGTTAAAGAAATTAAAGATGTATGTATCATGTCAATGAGATGTTAAAGTAACTGTATAATTATTCTTTATGCATGTTATTCACGGACAATGGATGTTTATTATATTACAATATCATAAGAAAACTAAAGTATTCAATTGAAACACTATTCGTGATTAATCTTATTTACGTCATTCGTTTATACTTTGACATCTTATATTCTGTTTTGGAATTTAACTTTGTTGAGTTTTAATTTCAAGAATAATTTCTAAAATTATTTGTGTATTCATAATATTTTAGTTTTAAACTCAATTAAGTATAAATTTATTTGGGTTAGTAAAGGTAACTACATTAAAGTATGACCAAATGAAAGATTAATTAGAGAACATTGTTAATTATTTTGTACTTTAGGATTTATTAATCTAGTTATTACCAAAGTGACCTAGATTTTTGAATCTTGCAAGTATAAAATAATATAAACGACAAAGTCATATTTTATGATATAAAAGACAACAATATTCTCGAATGGCAGTCATAATTAGGAGATTGAGACTAGCCCAAAGGAAAGTCACTTTTAACTAATTATGCACTGGATAGGGTAATATAATGTTATAATCTAAAATTTTAGTGTCTGCCCAAAGGTGACACAATAATTTTAGTAGTAAAATTATATTAGCCCTAATAGGTGATTAAAGTTTTACATCCTAAGAATGAACAATATATGTGCTAAGGCTTACCCAAAGGTGACTTTAGTGACATAAGTAGTCCATGCCCTCATTGTGAGCATATTTTTGTCACAGTATCAATTCCTAATATGTTGTACTCTCACGCATCAACAATTCCGGTCCTGAATGGTACAAATTTCTCGGAGTGGCAAGAGCATATCCAATTTACGTTGGGTGTAATGGAGCATGACTTGGCACTTCTGTCTGATAAACCTGAAGAGCTAACTAATGACAGCACTGAAAATGAAATTAGTATTATGACAGCATGAGGGAGATCTAACAGACTCAGTCTAAGGTTAATAAGGATGACTATAGCTAATAACATTAAAACTTCCCTACCACAGACGGAAAATGCAAGGGAATTTCTTAATTCTATTAAAGATAAGTCACTGGCAGGCACACTCATGGCAGAGCTAACTACCATGAAATATAATGGTAGTCAAGGAGTTCAGCAACACATTCTCAATATGGCGGATAAAGCCGCAAAATTAAATGCTTTGGGAATGCATGTAAGTGATCCTTTCTTGGTTCAGTTCATACTAGCTTCTCTTCCTTCTCAGTTTGGTCATTTTAAGATTCACTACAATACTAATAAGGACAATTGGAGTTTGAATGAACTCAAAAACATTTGTGTTCAAGAGGAAGCTCGTTTGAAGCAGGAAGGTCAACAGGTTGCAATGTTTATAGCTCAAGAAGCTCAAAAGAAGAAAGGTAAAGGAAAATCAATTCCACCAAATAAAGGAAATACTTCTAGAAAGGCAAATCCGAAGCAGAAAGGAAAATTCGTTGTCAAATGCTACTTTTGTGGTAAGAAAGGACATGTGAAGAAGGAATGTAACAAACGCAAACTTTGGTTTGAAAAGAAAGGTATGAATCTTTCTTTTGTATGTTATGAATCAAACCTTGCTGAAGTTCCTTCTAATACTTGGTGGATTGATTCTGGTGCTATGGCTCACTTAACCAATACAATGCAGGGATTCCTTACAAGTAGGAAATTGAGAAAAAATGAACAATTCATCTGTATAGGAAACCGTTTCAAGGTGGAAGTGATGACTGTTGGAACTTATCGCTTACTCCTAGAAACGGGACACAAGATGAATCTTAAAGACACTTTATATGTACCCTCGATTTCAAGGAATTTCGTTTCATTGTCTAAATTAGATATTTCTGGATACTCAGCCTTGTTTCATTGTGGCAAACTAAGTTTGATGTTTAATTCAATAACAGTTGGTTCAGGTATTTTATATGATGGTTTATATAAAATTTCTTTGAATCATGAGTTTGCACAATCTTTAATGGCCTTGCAATCAAATGTTGGATCAAAACGTAGTCGAATTGATGAGAAATCTTCAATCTTGTGGCACGGACGACTGAGTCATATATCCAGGGAAAGAATTGAAAGACTAGTTAAAAATGAAGTTTTAGAAAAACTAGATTTCACTGATTTTGATTTATGTGTGGATTGTATTAAGGGAAAGCAAACCAGACATAATAAGAAAGGTGCCACAAGAAGTTATGAGCTTCTTGAACTTATTCATACAGATATCTGTGGACCACTCTTCATTCCTTGTTTTACTGGAGAGAAATATTTTATCACCTTTATAGATGATCTGTCACGTTATGGCTATGTGTATCTAATTCATGAAAAGTCTCAAGCTGTTGACATCCTTGAGGTGTTCATTACTGAGGTAGAGAGACAATTAGATAAAAAGGTTAAAGTTATCAGATCAAATAGAGGTGGTGAGTATTATGAAAGATATGATGAGTTGGGACAAAATCCTGGCCCATTTGCCAAATTCTTGGAAAAACGTGGCATTCGTGCTCAATATACAATGCCAGGAACGCCACAGTAGAATGGAGTTGCTGAAAGGCGTAATCGTACTCTTATAGATATGGTAAGGAGTATGATGAGTTACTCCAAGGTACCCGATTCTTTGTGGGGAGAAGCATTAAAGACCGCTATGTATATCTTGAACAGAGTTCCTAGTAAAGCAGTACCGTCAACTCCTTTCGAGTTATGGACTGGTAAGATACCCATTTTAAGACATTTATATATTTGGGGTTGCCCAGCGGAAGCTAGAATCTATAACCCACATGAAAAGAAATTAGATTCAAGAAAGATATCTGGATATTTCACTGGTTATCCAGAAAAGTCTAAAGGGTATCAGTTTTATTGTCCAAACCATAGTACGAGAATAGTTGAAACCGAAAATGCCAGATTCTTAGAGAATGGTCAGAATAGTGGGAGTAATGAAACAAGAAAAGTTAATCTTGAAGAAGAGAGGGTAAATATCCCATTATCCTCATCTTCTCAAGATATTGTTGTTCCTCTTCATATTATTGCTCCTCAACCTACTTAACAGGTTGAAGTAGTAGTACCTCAATATATCCAGCAGGTTGAAGAAGTTGAACAACATAATGAGAATGTTACACCTCCTCAGGAAGTACAACCACCATAACCGCCAATATTGAGAAGGTCTCAGAGGGAAAAAGATCTGCTATCTCAGAAGATTATGTGGTGTATCTCTTGGAATCTGATTTTGATATTGGGATTAAAAAGGATCCGGTTTCATTTTCACAAGCTATGGAAAACAATGATTCTAGTAAATGGATCGATGCCATGACTGAAGAGTTGAAATCTATGGACGAGAATGGCGTCTGGGATCTCGTTGAATTGCCTAAGGAATGTAAGAAAGTCGGCTGTAAGTGGGTTTATAAAACCAAGCGCGATGCCAAAGGCAATATTGAACGATATAAGGCCAGACTTGTTGCCAAGGGTTTCACTCAGAAAGAAGGCATTGATTATAAAGAAACTTTTTCTCCAGTTTCTAAGAAAGATTCCCTTAGAATCATCATGGCACTCGTAGCTCATTATGATTTAGAGCTACATCAAATGGACGTGAAAACTGCTTTTCTGAATGGAATTTTGAATGAAGATATCTATATGGAACAACCTGAAGGTTTTATAAAGGAAGGAACTGAACACATGGCTTGCAAATTAAAGAAATCCATTTATGGACTTAAACAAGCTTCCAGACAATGGTATATTAAGTTTAATGATACCATTACTTCTTTCGAATTTAATGAAAACATTGTTGATCAATGTATATATCTAAAATTCAGTGGGAGCAAGTTTATCTTTTTAGTCTTATATATGGATGATATTTTGTTGGCCAGTGGTAATCTTGGTTTGTTGCACGAAACTAAAGAATATCTTGCCAAGAATTTTAAGATGGTTGATCTGGGTAAGGAATCCTATGTCATTGGCATATAGATTTTTAGTGATCGATCTCGAGGATTGTTAGGATTGTTTCAAAAAGGATATATCAATCGAGTCTTGGAAATATATAATATGTAGTTCTGTTCAGGCAAGGATGCTCCTATTGTGAAGGGTGACAAATTCAGTGAAAAACAGTGCCCTAAAAATGATTTGGAACGAGAGAACATGAAGAAGTTTCCTTACGCGTCTGTTGTTGGGAGCCTAATGTATCTTAAACTTGTACAAGACCAGATATTAGTTTTGCGATGGGAATACTTGGTAGATACCAAAGTAACCCAGGGATCGAGCACTGGAAGGAAGCAAATAAAGTTATGAGGTATCTACAAAGGACAAAAGATTATATGCTGACATATAAAAGATCTGATCAGCTTGAAGTGATTTGGTACTCAGATGCGGACCTTGCTGGCTGCATAGATAGTAGGAAATCCACATCAGGATATTTATTTGTGCTAGTGGTGGTGCAATTTCATGGAAGAGTACCAAACAATCAATCATCGCTTCATCCACGATGAAAGCTGAGTTCATAGCATGTTTTGAGGCAACTAGTCATGCTTTGTGGCTGCGGAATTTCATCTCAGGACTTGGTGTTGTTGACTCGATTGCCAAGTCGCTGAAGGTATATTGTGATAACACCGCATTAGTTTTCTTCTTTAAGAATGGCAAATACTCTAATGGGACAAAGCATATTGAGTTGAAGTACTTGATCGTTAGAGAAAGAGTCCAGAAACATCAAGTATCAATTGAAAATATCAGTACCACTTCTATGATTGCTGACCTATTGACCAAGGGATTACCTCCCAAGGCTTACAAGGAACATGTTATTAAGATGGGTATTTTAAGAAATCTAGAATTGTGATAATTGTATTGATACTTATGCGCATTTATGTTATATGTTTCTGTTTCTTTTTGTTCATCGATTTTGTATGTACATATTTTCATTGTTTGATGAATAGAAATTGTCCTAACAAGACAAATTACAGGGGTTATTTCAATATTAGGATTGTATTAGTAAAGGTTGCCAATATTGTAGTACATAGAAAGGAGTATGACATATGAGTCTTATAACCCCTATGACTCATATTGTTAACCTAAGCTAATTACAAATATTACGACATCTTTTAATTGGTTATCAGCTTTTTATTTTCAAACTAATCTACGTGATCACGTATCAAAATGTTTCTTGAATAAGTCCAAGTGAGTCAAAAATTATTTTAAATATATAAATATATATATATATATATATATAGAGTATTAATCGATCTAATGGTCCAAGTGGGAGAATGTAAGCATAATCTCTATTATTTGTGGACCAATAACCTTATTTTAGACTTGGACTTATCATTAAAGTATGCTGATATTACATTACCAATTGAAGATGATAAGCCACTACATTATTACTTGAGAATTATGGACCATGATGGGTGGTATTTAAATCTCATAATTATAGAATTTATTTAGTGAAGTAGTGGATGACCTTATGCCTACTTTGGTATTGATTATGGCATAAATGATGTGACTCTTGACCTTATTTTGTCCTCTATAAAAGGGCATCAAATTCTTGTAATATAGGTGTGTTTCTTTGTAAGACTTATATCATATTACTACATACTCTTTTCCATCACTTAAGCTGGTGCCGTTTAGAGACATACAAAAGAAGGAAGTCAGGAACCTTTTGCAGTAATTCTAAATCCTTTTATAGTAATTTTACAATCTTATTATGACTAACAACGGTACATGTTATTTCAATCCTTTAAGTTATTATTTTCGCATTATTCTGAATATTATAGTGTTTATTCTAACACAAGTCAGTTATGGGATCAAGAGAATGAAGAAAATTGCTTAAGAGCGAAAAAGGGAAAGAGCCTACATAGGCTAGAATTAGATGCTTACCGAAGTTTGATCTTTTTGGTCTAAAATATAGACGAATCCCATGATTTAAGGACCAATTATTTATTTTCTTGTTGAATAGAACTTTCCTTCTCTATGGAGTTTATCTGGATGGTCCCCACCTTCGAGGAGCTTGAGTACTATCCCCTCATCACTTTTTTTTTTGGGGGTCAAACCTCGTGACTTATCTTGCTAGTTTTTTCATGTGCAGAGTATTACTTGCACGGGAAAAACTCTTTTGCATACGCTGGAAATTTTGCAAGCCAAATTAAGTTGGTTAATTAGAGGTTACAACACTTTGGTGTCACCTTTGTGTGTATGCAACATATGCCTCCACTAAACTCAAGCCATCAAAATCTTGCCCATTAGATTAATTTAAAACGTACGGGCAAACAACCGTTGGCGAGAAGAATAATGCTGTACACACCAACAAAAATATTGTGTCTTTGCACAATTTGGTTGGACTCGGACACCAACTTGTTTTGTGACTTCAATTTGATTTTTAAGGGTGAACTTGACACTTATTTTTCATAAATTGTACACATACTATAGCAAGCCACTTGCAATTTATATCATGAACTGAAAATTATAATCTTCAAATCTACAAATGATTTGAAGCGTTAATGCCTTGATGGGAGTGAAACAAGAATGAGTGTTACGTGGATGAATAAGAGTAGGCCAATGTCAAACTCTAATACAAGGATAAATGAACATGGGGTTCTAATTATCTAAAACAATTGATATTGGGTGGAGTAACTCAAATTGACCAAAAAAATAAAAATGGTGGTTTCATTCAAGTCTTGAAATTTATAATTGATTCATCCATGCGACAATTATATTCTCCAAGAGATTTGTGTCTCATAACACTTAATTTCGTCAAAAAATGAGGCAACAAAATGATTGCAAGTGATTCTTAATGATCATCCATGTTACAAGATAACAAATGTGTATCAAGAAGCAAACTAATGTACATATTGGTTGACAAAATTATGCGCTTAAATATTTGTTGGGAAGTCATACAATCGATCTTGTTCCAATGCAGCTGGGTTTACTTTTAGATAAACACGTAACAGAAGTGACTCATCTCCCAAAATGATTGTAAAGTAAGAGGTATCCCTACATTAGCTTGAAATTGAAAGATAAAATCCTGCTTTTAACGCCACAAAAGAAGTGATGAGTAAGCTTCCATATCTATATATGGAAGCCAAAACCATACAAAGATGCATTGCGTAAAACGTCTTTTGTGTGAATTCGTATAGGGCGACAATATACGACATATAATTAGATAAGAAGTTACTTATGGGCAACGAATTTAATGAAACAAGCATACTATAACCGTCCACTAATGGTTGGTCACCTATCTCCCTTGGCCCTTTCAGAGAGGTTGCCTATTTTCGTGCCAATCTCAAAACTTAAATATATCTTTTACTTGTATGAGCAAATTCAATTAGATGATTAAATTAGCTAAGCTTCCTCCAACTATATTGGTTAGGAAAATTAGCAGTTATTATATAAATATATGTAAATATGTATATTATTAGCACTTAGGTTGACAAGTTACTAATTAGATGCAACACTCGAACAAGTTTTTTTTTTAAAAATTAATGATTTGACTAATTTCTTTTGCTGGGAGGAAAGGGGAATCCACGACGTGGCGATAGCCTATTGGAAAAGATAAATTAATTTTTGAGGTCACTTTTGTAATCCTTCTATTCTCGTATTTGGTTTTTATCATTTTTTTTTTCCTTTCGAAAACTCAAAATTTAGTATAACGATAATAAATTTAAAGAGAGAATTTTCTTGATTATATTCTAAGATTAGTTTCACTTAATTTATAATAATTCACTTACAATTACTTATAATATTGGACTTAATCAACTTATTTAAGATATTCCTGCACGTGGTGACATTAGTACTGAACTCAAATAATTATATATACAGTTAATATATGTCATCTAAAGTACGAATGCAAGATGAAATATTGAAGAAAAAAAGAATTCCCAAATTCTGTCTATTTTTTAAAAATTTTTTTTCTTGGTGGGTGGAAGAGGGGTAGTTACATAAATATTCCTTCGTCTGTGAACGTTTAGAATTTAAAAAAATGGCACCAAATGGAAAACCAATTAGTTGGAGAATTCCATTAGATGCCATATGTCTAAGTACTATAACATATAAGCTCCATCATGCCAGCATTGCATGAAGAAGTTATTGATAACCTAACACAAGGATATACCAGAAAAGTCAAGCCACAATTGTTTCGAGTCTCTTTAAATGCTCTTGTTTGTTGCAGTTGCTCGTTAGCCTTATTATTAATAGGACAAAGACACCATAGCTAGCAAGAACCATCTCTCTCTCTCTCTCTCTCTCTTAATAGCAGTTTCTCTTTCTACAAATGCGATATGAACAACAGCACTGAAGGGTCTATGAGGAAGAGGAAAGCAGCGGATGAGATGGAGCAAGAAAAGGATCAGACAACCTACGACTTGGTCGAGTCAGCTGACAAGAAGGAAGTGAAGAACAACAAGAACAACGTTAGCAGATGCAAATCGAAACGTTATGGTCTTGTATCATTTCATGAATTGCCAGAATACATGAAGGACAATGAGTATATATTGAAATACTATAGAGCTGAGTGGCCTCTAAGTGAAGCTTTCTTCAGCTTGTTTCGTTGGCATAATGAAACACTTAATGTTTGGACGTAAGTTTCTGTGCTTAGTTTTATGTTTTGTCTAGTACTAATTGTTATTTTCGCACGATAATCGAAATTCATTTTTTCAGTTAAAAAAAAAAAAATTAATTTAAGAGAAAAAAATCCTTCTTTTTTTTTTTTTTTGGTTTTCCATTGAACAATGATTTTTTTTTTTTTTAAAGAAAATCATAGGAGTCTCATCTCTTTGATGAATTTAAATTTATCTTGATTTTACTCTGTGCAGGCATTTAATTGGATTTATACTATTTGTGGTATTAACGATTGGAAATGCGATCCACGTACATGAAGTCGCAGATTTCATTACGATATTTACTAGGTATGCTAAATTTTTTCTGTAATTTAATTATACTTTTTTATATAGAGTTTGAAAATTTTAATGAACTTAACATTAAATTGTCTTGAGCAATTAAAAACGGGGGATTTTGAATTAGGGCGGTGGCAATTATAACACCGCCCCCGCCACCCCCCCCCCCCCCCCCCCCACCCACACACACACCCACACCCACACCCCCACCCCCACCCCCATCCACCCACCAATGATGAGAGGTTTAATTGAGAATAAATTGCTCAAGACAACTATTGAAACGCGCTAGAATTCTAAATTTGAGGAGGGAGGCGTAGTAATAAATAGTAGCTAAGAACATAACGAGGATAAATATATGAAAACCTTTTAGACGATAATGCTTTGTTTTTTCTTTGTACAGTAAAAATTTATGTACTAAATGTCAAAACTATCCTATATATATATATATATATATCTATTAAAAATTTTATTATGCATTTTTTAGGCACACTATTATTTACCAAGAAAAATTAAAAACTTTTCCTTTGGTTCCACTTTTAGTTACCAAGACACTTATTAGTTAACAATCATTTTCAGGAAAAATTTCTCTTTACACGAGTGGGGCTAAATATGTGAGTGGTCCTCAATGCCGCTCAATAAAAGCGCTATAAGTTAACCTCCAAACTGTAACCTTTTATTAATTATAACGTGTGATTTGAGAATAAGACAAGAAATATTATAAATTGAAAAGAATGAGGCGCATTTATTAAATTTTAATGTAGTTTGGAGAAGCAAGTTGTTGGGATCTAGTCTGGCAAGTCCACGAATAGTAGTCAACAAAATGAAGTCATAGCTTAATTATCATGCATTAAATGTTGGTAAAATAAAGTAGCCTTGGGAAGTTATTTATATTTACTTTGATCAAATCTAAGGGTTTAAGGTAGAGGAAGTTATTGTCCGGATTCACCGGCTCTTACAAAAATGGTAAAATTCACATCATGTGAATCTTATTATTATAAAATTTTCCATCAAGGTAGGTAGAAAGCTCAAAATTTATAAGCTGCCAACAACCCCTCCTATAGAACGGCTAATAGGGACTTAGTATCTGTACTGCTAGTAGATTAACTATTTTGTGCCAATTAATCAGTATAATCACTTAGTGGATTAACTGGGGTGATTTCAAGTATATTTTATCCTCGTGAAAAAGTAAGAAAATTTTGATTTTATCCTTAAAATGAAACAAGAACAATTTAAACTTACCGATTTGTCTATTAACACAGTTGGCTTTTCATAATCAGTTTGATACTACCACCTAATAATTTGTACTAATCAAGTCATATGATACAAATTTTACAGGCATTTTTCGACAAGTGCAGATGCAAACATTTCTCACAACTCAAACGATTTCTTCCTAGTAAGTCTCACTTTGTTGTAACTCAAGGCATAAACTTTTACTCTTTTTTACGTTGTTGAAAATTAAATGAAAACTGAAAAAAACTTTTGTCTTGTAGGGGCCAACTCAACTGATTGACCTAAAACAGGAGACGCCATTGCAGCTTCAAGCTACATCACCAGGGACGGCGGCTGCAACAACTTGGCCGTTTTTCGTCTTCCTAAGTGGTTCCATGTTCTGCCTCCTGTCAAGCAGCGTTTGCCACCTCTTCTCTTGCCACACGCATCATCTAAACCTTAAATTGCTGCAAATGGACTACGTTGGAATAACAGTCATGATCATAACCTCTTTTTTTCCTCCAATTTACTACATCTTCCAATGTTCTCCACATTGGCAGATTGTTTACCTGTCTGGAATCACAATCATGGGAATTTGCACTATCATGACGTTGCTTTCTCCAGCTCTTTCGACTGGAAAATATCGTTCTTTTCGCGCCTTACTCTTCGTGTCCATGGGACTTTTCGGCCTCATCCCTGCAATCCATGCTCTCGTAGTCAATTGGAACGATCCCCATCGCAATATAACACTTGCTTATGAGGCCGTCATGGCACTATCTTATCTGATCGGGACAATGTTTTATGTCACCCGCATCCCGGAGAGGTGGAGGCCTGGGTGGTTCGATCTTGCCGGTCACAGCCATCAAATATTTCATGTATTTGTGATGTTTGGTGCATTGGCACATTATGGAGCTGCGCTTATTTTCCTGAAGTATCGTAGTACATTGGGATGTGAAAAACATTAGTATTATCAAAATGACTCTCATCCAGTAGTGGGATCTACCCCACTAAGTGGGGAGCAGGTCTCACATTAAGTCTCTTCCCATTCGGGTCGTCAATGCTGAATGAGAGCAATTTCCTTGTATTATGATTTTAACTTAAACATTAGTACGGATTAGTTTTTACACCCATAGAGATATATACATTCTTTGTTATTTTTACTTTCCTCATAGCTGATATCTTTAGCTATGAGAGACCCAATTTGTCGCGCTTGGCATCTATCGAAAGTCAATATGCCTCTATTATTTTTATTTTTATTTGTTATTTTATTTATGGAGGCACAAGCAGCGTTACATGGAGATGAGTCTTGGGAATGAGCATTGTTCAGAACCCAAAGTCACAAATCACAGATTCTTGAATCTCCCCATGTGGAAAGGAGAGGTCATGACCTTAAGGAGTAAAATGTACGACATTTCATTATGTTTTGTAAAAATTGCATTTTAAATTTTATATTTTCAAAAGTCGTCTAATCTCTTATGTTATTTAAAATTTTACATATTTATCCCAATTTAAACTTCAATTTAACCCCATTAGTCTATAGTCATAAAAGACGAAAATACTTTTGTTTAAAACTAATTTGACTATACACCACTTTCATCATTTCAAATTTCATACCAACTTTAGAAATATAAACGATAACTTTGAGTGAGAAACAACACAAACTCAAATTTTATACGTATGCATATGTTTACAATTAAATGTTTTAGTTCTTTAATCAAAGGAAAAAGGTAAAAAAGATTGTGTATTTTTTATCTTGTTTTTCTGCATTTCCTTTTAAATTATTACATGTTCTCTCTTCATTATTATGGACCACACTAATATTAAATTTTGATTCTGAATATTTCATATGATTTTTATTGCTGATCATTCTATATATGATTACCTAACTAATTTCTGTTCAAATTTCATGTACACTCTGGACATAAAAATGAAAGGGATATGTCTTTTCAAAGGTTTTTCTATGGCTCAAAATTCTGCAATGAAGATTTTATATTTAGTTTCAAAATCTTCATAAAATTGAAATTGTATAAAAGTAGACTAAACTTTTCTGAAGCAAAAAACTACGGATTGTTTGATGTGCTTGTTCCATTGCGTACGCTAGAAATCCGAGAATACAATATGAGATTGTATCCTTTTTAATTCACAGCCTAAGTGCCGCCTTAATGATTTTGCTATGTAAGTTGAGAGAAAGCAGAGAGATTTCATTTCTTTTTAATGGACTTGTGATGAAAACTGAACAAAATGTACGTTGAGTTGTCTTGAATTGGACTTAAATATCAAGTAGTAGGAAGTTTATTAACTTTTTACTCACTTGGATCAAAAGTATCGGGTCAATCTATCTTGGGTGAGCCACGAGCCTAATCCAACATGTAGATTAATTGCCGATCCAAACCACGTTTCATGTTTTCAAATAGCTAACTAATGGGGTAACAACTAAGCTAACCAATGGGATAATGCCACATCACACATGCTATTAAAACAAAACTTAAACAATTGTCATTGCAAGGGTTTTAACCTGCATCATTTAGTTTAAGAAATAACTTTGTGCTAGTTGCTTGTCTTTTCTAGTGCACGAACATTGTTATTATTACGCTGTCTAAAAAACTTAATACGAAATTGCCACCACCTACGACTTACCACTACACGAAAACAGGATGCCTGCAACGGATGTGGACGACAGATTTTTTTCTTCGCCGAATGGCAACAGAATAGCAATGGACATTGAACGTCCGTCACCAAGATGGAAGCCAACAATTGTCACCAAAAATTGGCTACGGTTGTAGTGAAGAATTATTTTATTAATTTTTTTTACAGAAAATTTAGAGTCCGTCACCTATCTATTATCAATTTACAATGGGTGGAAGACTTAAATAATATATTTTTATTTATTAATTTGTGTCCATCGCTCATCTGTCGTGAACTAGCGACGAAAAGGCAACAAATTTTAATTAAAAAAAATAAATATAAGTATAATTAAAATTCATCACCATTCCGTCGTAATTTGGGTGGCAAACTGGCAATGGAATGTAGTTTTTATTTATATTTATATTTTTTGTTTGATAAGTAATAAAATAATAATATAATTAAATGATAAATATTGAAAGCCGTTGTAATCCGTCGTAGGATGGCGACATATTCTGGTTTTTATTTATATTGTTATTAATTGATATGTAACAAAAGATAAATATAATTAAAAAAATATTAATACATTTAATATCCGTCGTCATTTCATCGTCATTGACGACAAAATTTTAAATGTCGATCATCATTCCACCTCAAATGGCAATAGAGTGGCCACAGACATGTAAGAAAAAAAAAAATAGAAGATTGCTTTTGTTTTAATTATTGAATATAGGCTAGGGAATAACGACAAAATATGGGCGATGGAACATTGAAAATAAGATGGTGACGAAAAATGGGTGATGGGATGGCAACAGACTGCCGACGAAAGGTAATAAAATAATTAAAAATAAAACATTATATGGTGACGGAAGGCCAACGAAAGTAAATAAAATATTGAAAACTTATAAATTAATATGGCGATAGATTGGTGACAAAATTAAAATAGCGATAAATTAGCGATGTAATGAGAAGAAAATAAATATTAATTATTTTTTAACTTGACAACAGATTGATGATTGATTGTTAAATTAGCCACCAACGATTAGGTGATGAAAGGGCGTGAAAATTTTCCGTCGTCAGAGCCCTTTTTTCTTGTAGTACCTCCATCAACCATCTCCACCAGCCATCTCCCATTGGGAGTCCATCAATACGAAAATCCACCTATTTAAAAAACCATTAACAAAACATGTAAGATCTTCAAATTTTACAAATATTGGGTTTTATTTCAAACTCATATGACCTTCTTTGAAATGTATAGATTTAGGCTAAATTTCAATATAAAATGACTTATATGCTATAAATATTCTCAAAATGTTTATGGTGAGCTTCTAAAATAATTTATGATATAGTGATGTGATAGCAGTCGGATTTGCCACTGGTGAGAAAGAAGAAAAGCAAAAAATGAAAAAACAGTTACATCTATGTGAGAATGGAATTTCCTTTGTCCAGTTCTTAGTTGCATCAAATGCATGTGTATGACATTCTCTGTTTAGTTTGATGAAAAATTAGAGGCCGTATGGGGCAATATTCTGAAAAATACAAGGGCTATTAGGCAACTTTTAAAATTTAGGTAAAACAAAGGAGAGTGTTGTGTATTTTATTCTGACTTTAAATATTACAAACAAATTGGCACGAAAAAGTTGATGTTGAAGTTAATAAATAATTAAAATAAATCCTTTTTTAATAGATTGAAGTTTTAGATGATGTGACCAATTAAAGAAAAAAATTAAAGTCTAAGTTATCAAAATAATTACGGTTTAAGTCATCCACACCCTTTTGAAAAAATTATATCTGCATAAGTTAGTAAATAAAAATAATAAATCCTATAGTCAATTTGTTAGAATATAAACTTGTTCCACATTGGAAAATCATAAACTCTAAGACCACCTTATAAAATCCTGCGCTATTCTACTTGGCACCAATTGGTTTTAAGTTGAAAACCTAGTTATCTTAATATGGTATCAGAGTTGGGCCTTTGGTCCAGTCATATTTATTCACATGCGACCCATTTTAAGTCAAGTCCACTTGTCTTCAAGAACTGAGCCTTTGGTCCAGTCATATTTATTCGTATGCGACTCATTTCAAATCAAGTCCACTTGTCTTCAATATTTTGCGTGTGGATAGTCTACACGCTTTTTTCACATGTGACCTATTTCAAATCAGGTCACACGTGAGGGAAAGTCTTAGAATATAAACTTGTCATACAACGGAAAATCATAAACTCAATCATAAACTCTAAGACCACCTTATAAGATATTGGGTTACTTCAATTGGCTTTTTGTGCTTTTTATCTTAACACAATTAAGAGGTGATTTCTGATCATTATATTTATTCCAGCTATCGGTGACCAAAAAGCGGGGAACAAAAATAACTCGAAAAAGATTGTAGTTTGGTTAGAAATCGAAATGCCTCAATTTGTATAGTTGTTGAAGATATTATCAAAATTAGACCTCTGAATTCTAACAAATAATTTATCTAGGGCAGAAGAAAGTTGACAAATTTGACATACATTTATGACATAATTATTTAACCTATCCGTTAGGAGACAAGTTTAGTTTACATGCCCGATGTTGAAGCCCATGAGATCAATTAATATGCAACCTAGTTTTTGATATTTACTTTCTGATTCAGCTGGGTTTTAAGTTCTACAGAAAAATGTTGCCTATACTTTCAGCTTTCTTCGGTTGCATAAACTTGTAGCTTGTTCTGTCCTACTTCTATCCAAGTAACTTCATATTTATGATGTTTATGAAGTATAAACGTTGCAAATAAAGAGGGGATCATCTTTTCCCATGAAGACCCTTTGAAGAACTATGACATCCATTGACATGAAGCGAACAATATCTTTGGGCAATTATTGAAATCGTGATATTATCAATGGTACTTCATGTGAGAATTCTGTCTTGTGATAGGACACAAGATGGAATTCAAAGTTGTCACGTTTTAGTCTCAGAACTTCAAGCTTGTAAATGAGACTAGGTTTATAGGTTTAAAAATAATTATTTGAACCTTAAATTTGTTATGTTGATGGTTGAGTAATTGTTAATTACTCGGATGTTGAATTGCATTCGAGAAATAGGAGGGAAAAAAAAAGAATGCAAGAATACACAAAAATTACATGATTCGGCTATGCTTAAGTCCACGGAGCAACTGAATAAATTCATTAATGTAAAGGAGAAAAATATTGCAATATCTCTGCAAAAGAAAAACTCTCAAAACTTATGCTAAATCTCTCTTTACCAATATGCAATGAGATTGCAATATTGCAAAGCTACTCTCTCGCTAAAAAAAAAAGTGCAAAAGGATAGACTATTTAATAGAAGAGAAAGTAGTGTTAATCCTAATATGATTGTGATAGGAAATTATGTAAATGCAAATCATACAATGATTGAGATTCTTATCTTTTACTCTCGTTAGACTTGTTTTTCTAAATTGGTTTAGGAAAATATGAGTCACTTTTAACATTTTCCACCTTGACGAGAATTTTAAAAACTCTAACAGCTTCGTTTGGATTCATTTTTTTTAAAGGAAAGGAATGGAAGGGGAGGAAATAAGGAATCTCTCCCCTTGTTTGGATTGCAATTTAAAAAAAAGTAAATGTTATGGAGGAGTTCCAAAATTTCTCCATTTCCTTTAATTGGAAGGATTTTACAATCCTTCCAATTTGGAATTTTTTGGAGAGAAAGGAAAGGCTAAAGACAAAAAGTCTTTATTGTCCTAAGTTATTTTATTTTATTTTCACAATTACCTTTATTGCACCTTAGACCTTACATTGTCTCAAAGGGTACTCAAGTAATTTTTTAATTAAAAATTGTCATTTCCTTTCATTTCCTTCTCCATTTCAAACAAAGGATTATAAAATCTTTTCTCTTCCTTTCCATTATTATTTTATTACAATCCAAACAAATGAATCTTTTTCCTTTTCTTTCCTTTATTTTTCTTCATCTAATTTCCTTTCCTTTCCATTCCTTTGTGCAATCCAAACATTATATAACAACACATGACTCCTCATCAATGCAAATCGAGTTATCATCTAACTTTCCAATATGAACTTAATCTTGTTGCTCATGTGAATACATCTCCAAATGGCTGCAATATGAGAAAGTCCAAACAATGAGAGTATTTGACTCCACTAATCACTTTGTTCAATACATTAGCTGAATTCTTTTCGGTATCAATCTTTTGAAAAAGAATGTAACTCTCATTCACTATATCTCAAATAAAGTAAAAGCTATCACGCCCCAACTCGACCCCTCCTATAATCAGTCAGGACGCAACAAAATTTCGGCAGTATAAGGTCAGTAAATAGGACACCGAGGCTCTAAACCAACCTCAATAGAATATCATACATCAACTCCATAAACCATACAACAAACAACTCCTCAATAAAATAATAACATACATCATAACCATATTATACAATAATCAATCCTCGTTATACGCCTCCGTTCCAACATAATACATGAACCTTAATATACATCGCAAAATATATTGATACCAACCTAGCAACCTATACATAGACAAAAGAAAGACTACTAAGATAGCATCAACTAATTCATTATCTTTTCAACATCTTATACATTATAAACTACAAAGCATATAAAAGTTAACTAGATAATATACAAGATAATAAGGTGTTCAATACATCAAACATCAAGGATAGGACTCTGGAACATAAGACTCATCCACATAAGGCACATTTTCCTCTTCAGGAGGCACGTACTCGTAGTCCTGCTCTACAATACTTGTAAGCATGCAATAATAGAGAGTGAGCTTATATAAAATAAGCCCAGTGAGGATCCGATAGATCTCTAACAGTATTCGCTATACTCCTTGAAAATGATCCTTTGAGCAAGGAAACACACAATGACATCAATAATACTATCATCACATAAACTATAATGACCATTCAATAAAGGATACACTAGTTAGTATAGCTCTAAATGCCATCACAATCATAACAACCTTCTTGTGACTTCCATAAACTCACGCACCCGAGGTACCTCAATAACCTCTCCCTCCATGACACTTCCGTCATGCGAGCTGGAGGTAGTCTCTGGTAGTCATACCGTTATCAACCCGACAGCCCGATGCTGCCCGAGAGGTGGCACACACATACCAAAGACTCAGCAATAATAATAAACATCATTCACAGGAGGACAGTCTAGCAGAACTGCCTATCTCCCGGTTCATCAATCATCAATCAATAATCATCAATAATCATATTATCATCATAATAACATCAATAATCAATTTAACAACAAATAACTAAGTTAGATGACAAAGTAAGCCATCTAACCGAACATGCATTAAACACACAATCAAACCCTAGTTTACCCATCATCAACTCACAATTCAATCACTCAAACCATACCCAATCAACTAAAGGTATAATCTAACATTTTAAAGAAAGACAACCTAAACTTCAAATATTCATAACTTGCATTCTACTAGTCCAAACCACTCCAAATCAGTTTCTATTACTCACCCAATCACTCAACTACAATAGCCCTCTCGGAAACCAACCAAAACACATTCAAATCATGCCCAACAACCCTAAAACCCTAGTGTGTCATGACTGAAATTTTCAAATTTTCACACGGACATCACAATCGAAAATTCGGCATTACAACACCGCTACCACGTAATTATCAAACTTTTAGAAATTGACGACAATCAATTTCAACCAATACAACTCAAGATAATCAAGAAATGGCAAATAACTCAACTTCAAATACCCGAAAATAAATAATTATGCTACAACGGTTCAAATTTTGCAAGAATACGTATAAACGATCCTAGGCATGCACTGAGCAATAATCTAACATCAGATTAACTTTTTAATGGTTCAATAATCAATTCTACACAAAAACATAAAAGATGAGTTTTGAGATCTAGAATTTTTCTCTCACCTTAGATGTGATATAAGCCTAGATATGTGTGCAATGCGTGCCCAACAAGCGGAATCCAACTCGGCACGAAAATCTACGGACAAAAACTAGCTTTTCCTTTGAAAATTTACTTTGAAAACCTTGAAAAAACCTTGGCTTATTCTCCCATGAAACTCTCGGCCCTTTGTGTGTGTTGAGGAGTGTGTTTTGTGTTGTGTTTAGTGTGTGTTGGTGATATATGCATAAAGGTAAACATTTTAATGAAAGTCAAAGTTGAGAACTTTAGTATTTTCTTGACTTTAAATTCATTTTCTTGATCACCAATGCTCAAAATAATTATTCAACACCCAAGATAGCTCAAGTAGGTTCTTTTTAGATGACAAGAAGTTTTACATCCAAACAATTCTACCCGAGTCGGCTTAAAACTCAATTTTTGCAAAAGTCGGTGTAAAAACCCTAATAAATTCCTAAGCTGATTTGAAAACTGTTTTCATCAAACACAGGTCTATTAAGGTCCGAGGACTAGGTCTAGAAGGGTTAAAAATACCAGTTTCAAAATTTTAGCGGACATGTTTCAAAAATACTATTCACTAAAAGTCGACGATAAAATTTCTGACTCCGTTTTTTATGAAAATTTCATGAATGACATTTAGCATGTTCCAAGAGTATTAACATCAAAATTATCACATTCTAAGTCATAGAGCAAATAAACAGATCAATTCATGCAAAATGAGATAAAGCACGCAAAACGAGACAGGATAGAAAAGTGGGGTTTCACATTCTCCCCCCTTAAAGAAATTTTGTCATCAAAATTCTTACTTGATATACTAAACAGATCTGGGTACTGCTACTGCATCTGATCTCGTCTCTCCCAAGTAGCTTCCTCAATGCCGTGATGCTTCCACAACACCTTAACCATCGGAATCTTCTTCGACCTCAACTCTCGTTCCATCTGATCAAGAATAATAATCGGACGTTCATCATAAGTCAGATTCTCACGAAGCTGTAACGGCTATGGCTCAAGAATATGAGAAGGATTTGGATTATATTTCTGCAAATTAGACATGTGAAATACATCGTGGACATTAGAGAAGTTCTCCGGTAAAGCCAACCGATATGCCGACTTACCAACCCTGCTGGTAGTCTCAAACGGCCCAACAAATCTCAAACTCAGCTTACCACCTTTACCATAACGAGCAAACCCCTTACGAGGAGACAATCTCAAGAAAACCCGATATTCGACTACAAACTCCAAGTCCTGATGACGCTTATCAGCATAACTCTTGAATCTACTCTGCGCCGTAAGCATTCTCTGCCTGATCAATTGAACATTCTCAATCTTCTCAAGAAGCTCTGGCATGATAGTCGGATCAATAGTCTTCATCTCCCCTACCTCGTCCCAATATAAAGGTGAATGACTCTTACGACTATAAAGAATTGCAAAAGGTGCCATTCCAATAATAGCTTGATAACTATTGTTATAGGCAAATTCGGCAAGTGGTAGATGTTTCTCCCAGAAGTCCAGAACACAAGCCCTAAGCATATCTTCCAGAATTTGAATAGTCCGCTCAGACTGACCGTCGGTCTGTAGATGATACGCGGTACTGAAGTTCAACTGAGTACCCAAGGTCTCCTGAAGTTTCTCCCACAAACGAGAAGTAAATCGAGGATCTCGATCTGAGACAATACTAGATAGAATCCCGTGAAGTCTAACAATCTGATCCAAATAAAGACCCGTCAACTTTGTAACCTTATCTTCCATCCTCATAGAAATAAAATGAGCTATCTTCGTCAAACGATCCACGACAACCTAAACTGCATTGTTACCTCTGGGAGTTCTAGGCAAACCAGTGACGAAGTATATCGTAATATGCTCCCATTTCCATTGTGGTATAGCCAACGGCTGAAGTAACCCTGCAGGTTGTTGATGCTCGGCTTTCACCCTCTGACAAGTCAAACATCTAGATACAAACTGAGCAACCTCTCTCCTCATGTTATTCTACCAATAGTGTTGCTTCAAATCCCAATACATCTTGGTTCCACCGGGATGAATAGTGTACTTAGAATTATGAGCTTCTTCCAGAATACCTCGCCTCAAGTCCGGTTTATCGGGAACATATACCCTATTCCGAAACTGAAAAATACCGTCCTCATGTAGTTCAAAGTCAGACTGATCATCTGTGATCTGATCCTTGATCTTTTGAAGTTTAACATCAAGTTGCTGAGCTTCTCTGATCTGAGACAATAATAAAGGCTGAATACGGAGATGTGAACACATCACCCCAACCTGAGTCAACTCCGGTCTCCAATAAGTGAATTCCTCAAGAATCTCCCATTTCTTGACAGCCAAACAAGCAACACTCGTCTTTCGGCTGAGAGCATCTGCTACAATATTTGCCTTTCCAGGTAGATAATTGATAGAACAATTATAATCTCCAAGAAGCTCCATCCACCTCCGCTGACGCATATTCAACTCCTTCTGTGAGAACAAGTACTTCAGACTCTTATGATCAGTGAAAATCTTGAACTTACTGCCCCACAGATAATGACGCCACTTCTTCAGTGCGAAGACAACTGCTGCCAACTCAAGATCATGAGTCGGATAATTCACCTCATAAGGCTTCAACTTTCTAGAAGCATAGGCAATAACTCGGCTATTCTGCATAAGAACACATCCCAAGCCCTCCTTGGATGCATCGCTGTAAATAACCATATTATCGGTCTCCTCTGGTAGAGCAAGTACTGGAGCGGTAGTCAACCTCTTTTTCAACTCCTGAAACCCACTCTCACACTTCTCATCCCAATTAAAGATAGTCCGTTTCTGAGTTAACTTAGAAAGTGGCCCAGTAATCTTCGAGAAGTCCTTTACAAACCTACGATAATAACCTGCCAAGCCAAGAAAGCTACGGACCTCAGAAACATTTTCTGGCCGTTTCCAAGACATCACCACTTCAATCTTAGTAGGATCTACAGATATACTGCTCTGTGTAATCACATGGCTAAGAAAAGATATGCGTTGCAGCCAAAATTCACATTTGCTGAACTTGGCAAACAGCTGATGCTCATGCAGCTTCTGTAAGACAAGCTGTAGATGTTGCTCGTACTCCAATTCAGATTTAGAATAGACCATGATATCATCAATAAAGATTACCACGAACTGGTCTAAATACGGCTGAAAAACCCGATGCATAAGATCCATGAATATTGCCGGTGCATTAGTTAATCCAAAGGGCATAACAACAAACTCATAATGCCAGTACCGAATCCTAAAGGCAGACTTTGGAACATCCTCCATATGAATCCGAAGCTGATAATACCCCTGCCTCAAACCAAATTTAGAGTAGACTTTGGCTCCCTGAGGTTGATCAAACAACTCGTCAATCAGTGGCAAAGGATATTTATTCTTGATGGTCACCTGATTCAAACCACGGTAATCAATACACAATTTCAAGGTACCATCATTCTTCTTCACAAATAAAACAAGAGCTCCCCAAGGTGAAGAACTCTGTTGAATAAATCCCTTCTCCAATAACTCCTGCAACAGAGTCTTCAACTCCTTCAACTCAACTGGTGCCATTCGGTACGCTGATTTAGAAATAGGTTGAGTACCGAGAATAAGATTGATCACAAACTCTACATCTCTCTCTGGCGGTAACCCTGGCAACTCCTCGGGAAATACATTGGGATATTCCAGAATAATAGGGACTTCCTCTAGTTGTAGCTTATCAGATGACTTGTTGATCAAATAAGCTAGATAACCCGAACACCTTTTACTCACCAACTTAACAGCTTTAGTTGCTGAGATAACAAAACTCGTCTTAGCACCCCGGTTCCCTACTACCTCTACTACTGGATGATCTGGCAATTGAAACTGTACTACCTTTATTCTACAGTTCAACTGGGCATCATACTTAGAAAGCCAATCTATACCCAAGATAACATCATACCCCCGGATAGGAAATAAGATAAGGTCTGAAGGAAAACTATGCCCCTTAACATGTATTTTACAATCCTTACATACTAAGCCAATCACATACTTATCAGTCAAAGAGGTATTAATCTCAACCACATAAGGCAATCTTTCAGGTTGCACATTAACACGTTGCATACAAGCAGGAGTAATAAAAGAATGCGTAGCACCAGAATCAATCAACACTTTAACAAGTTGATCAAGTATAAGGAAGTTACCTTCCACAACTGCAGTCTCCTCAGGCACCTCCTCTAAGTCAACTACGTAGGCCCGAGCCTGGACCTGTTACTGCTAAGGTGCACTGGTCGCAAGTCGGCCCTGATAACCCTGAGTCGCTGTCCGACCCTCAGTCCTCGAATATCTAGGGCAATCCCTTGCCCTGTGCTGATTGCTGCCGCATCCTAAACACGTCCCTGCCTTCACTCTGCAATCGGCCTCCACATGCCCTGTGCGCTCGCAGTGTGTACACTGCAGTGATGATGCACTAATACTGCCCCTGGAAGAACCGGAAGCTAAAGAAACAGCTGAACCAGCCTGCTGTTGAGGCCTTACCAAACTAGGCCTGTACACAACCTGCTGTACGGGAGGCCTATACATACCCTGCTGAAACTGCGGTTGATACGGCCTCTTACTGGGCTGACTAGACACAAGCTGATCCCCGTTTCTCTTTTCTAACCTAGAAACTACGTCAAGGGCCTCAGTGAATATATCATACTGATTCAGAGCCATCGCATCCTAAATCTCGGGCCTCAACCCTAACATAAATCTACGAGTCCTCCGCTCCTCATCAGCCACATACTCCGGTGCATACCGGGACAATCGAGTAAAGGTGGCCTCATACTGAGCCACTGAGGCATCCCCCTGAACCAGAGACAGAAACTCAGCCTCTCTCCGCTCCCTCGCAATCCTTAGGACATACTTTGCCCGGAAAGCCAACAGAAAGGTACCCTAAACATACGGAATACCCTGAGTCGCCCAGCTAGTTCTCACCATGCGCTACCATTCTTCTGCCTCATCATCCAACAAGTACACGACAAAGGAGACCTTCTGCTCATCGGTATAATCAAGAGGATCATAAATCTTCTCCACCTTACTAATCCACGCTTCAGCCTTCCGATTATTGGGTTCCCCCTGAAATCTAGATGGATGATACCCCAAGAACTCTTTCAGGGTACCACGCCCGTGGTTTCCACCCTGCACATTCAATAACTGAGCCTGCCAAGCCTGAGTCTGGGCAGCCTGCCCTGCTATCAACTGGGCCTGTTCGGCAACTAACTCAGCAATCCTATCCATAGCTATCCCCAAACGATCATTACCCCTGTCACAGCTCGGTGTCGCATTACCAGGAGTCTCATCTACTACCTTGGGCCTACCTCTGATCCTTGGTCTACCGGCCATTCTACTAATCAAAGAGTTAACACAGGTTATAACACGTAAACAGGTTATAAACAAGTATTAACACATAAACAACAAACTCATATTAAACACATAAACAAATTGATCACATAATCACATAAGCACTAAATCACATAATCACATAATCACTTAATCATTTAATCATATGAATACATAGTTCATTTTTCTTTCAATTCATACATACTCTCATGCTAAGACCATTACCCACATTCCGAGAATACCCCAGCTGACAACTAGCATGCGCTCTGATACCACTTAAATGTCACGCCTCAACTCGACCCCTCCTATAATCAGTCAGGACGCAACGGAATTTCGGCAGTATAATGACAGTAAATAGGACACCAAGGCTCTAAACCAACCTCAATAGAACATCATACATCAACTCCATAAACCATACAACAAACAACTCCTCAATAAAATAACAACATACATCATAACCATATTATACAATAATCAATCCTCGTTATACGCCTCCGTTCCAACGTAATACATGAACCTTAATATACATCGCAAAATATATTGATACCAACCTAGCAACCTATACATAGACAAAAGAAAGACTACTAAGATAGCATCAACTAATTCATTATCTTTTCAACATCTTATACATTATAAACTACAAATCATATAAAAGTTAACTAGATAATATACAAGATAATAAGGTGTTCAATACATCAAACATCAAGGATAGGACTCTCGAACATAAGACTCATCCACGTAAGGCACATTTTCCTCTTCAGGAGGCACGTACTCGTAGTCCTGCTCTACAATACCTATAAGCATGCAATAATAGAGAATGAGCTTATATAAAATAAGCCTAGTGAAGATCCGATAGATCTCTAATAGTATTCACTATACTCCTTGGAAATGATCCTTTGAGCAAGTAAACACACAATAACATCAATAATACTATCATCACATAAACTATAATGACCATTCAATAAAGGATACACTAGTTAGTGTAGCTCCAAACGTCATCATGATCATAATAGCCTTTTTGTGACTCCCATAAACTCACGCACCCGAGGTACTTCAATAACCTCTCCCTCCATGACACTTCCGTCATGCGAGCTGGAGGTAGTCTCTGGTAGTTATGCCGTTATCAACCCGACAGCCCGATGCTGCCCAAGAGATGACACACACATACCAAAGACTCAGCAATAATAATAAACATCATTCACAGGAGGACAGTCTAGCAGAGCTGCCTATCTCCCAGTTCGTCAATCATCAATCAATAATCATCAATAATCATATTATCATCATAATAATATCAATAATCAATTTAACAACAAATAACTAAGTTAGATGACAAAGTAGGCCATCTAACCGAACATGCATTAAACACACAATCAAACCCTAGTTTACCCATCATCAACTCACAATTCAATCACTCAAACCACACCCAATCAACTAAAGACATAATTTAACATTTTAAAGAAAGACAACCTAAACTTCAAATAATCATAACCTACATTCTACTAGTCCAAACCACTCCAAATTAGTTTTTATCACTCACCCAATCACTCAACTACATTAGCCCTCTCGGAAACCAACCAAAACACATCCAAATCATGCCCAACAACCCTAAAACCCTAGTGTGTCATGGCTGAAATTTCTGAATTTTCACACGGACATCACAATCAAAAATTTGACATTACAACAGCGCTACCACGTAATTATCAAACTTTTAGAAATCGACGGCAATCGATTTCAACCAATACAACTCAAGATAATCAAGAAATGGCAAATAACTCAACTTTAAATACCCGAAAATAAATAATTATGCTACAACGGTTCAAATCTCACAAGAATACATATAAACGATCCTAGGCATGCACTGAGCAATAATCTACCATCATATTAACTTTTTAACTGTTCAATAATCAATTCTACGCAAAAACATAAAAGATGAGTTTTGAGATCTAGAATTTTTCTCTCGCCTTAGATGCAATATACGCCTAGATATGTGTGCAATGCGTGCCCAACAAGCGGAATCCAACTCAACACGAATATCTATGGACAAAAACTAGCTTTTTCTTTGAAAATTTACTTTGAAAGCCTTGAAAAAACCTTGGCTTATTCTCCCATGAGACTCTCGGCCCTTTGTGTGTGTTGAGGAGTGTGTTTTGTGTTGTGTTTAGTGTGTATTGGTAATATATGCATAAAGGTCAACATTTTAATGAAAGTCAAAGTTGAGAACTTTAGTATTTTTAGTGTTTTCTTGACTTTAAATTCATTTTCTTGATCACCAATGCTCAAAACAATTATTCAACACTCAAGATAGCTCAAGTAGGTTATTTTTAGGTGACAAGAAATTTTACATCCAAACAATTCTACTCGAGTCGGCTTAAAACTCGATTTTCGCAAAAGTCGGTGTAAAAACCCTAATAAATTCCTAAGCCGATTTGAAAACCGTTTTCATCAAATACAGGTCTATTAAAGTCCGAGGACTAGGTCTAGAAGGGTTAAAAATACCAGTTTCAAAATTTTAGCGGACGTGTTTCAAAAATACTATTCACTAAAATTCGATGATAAAATTTCTGACTCCATTTTTTATGAAAATTTCATGAATGCATATTTAGCATGTTCCAGGAGTATTAACATCAAAATTATCACATTTTAAGTCATATAGCACATAAACAGGTCAATTCACGCCAAAATAGATAAAGCACGTAAAACGAGATATGATAGAAAAGTGAGGTTTCACAAAAGCGAACATCAATATGCTTTGTCTGGACATGATATACTTAGTTCTTTGCTAAATGGATGATACTCTAGTTGTCACAAAATACCTCCACAAGTTTTTAATGCACTCCTAAGTCAGTAATCAAACCACGAATCCAAATAGTTTCTTTTAAAGCCTCTGCAATTGTCGTATACTCAACTTTTGTAGTAGACAAAGCAACTATAGATTGCAATATAGATCTCCAGCTGACTGGTCCTTTAGACATGATGAATAAATGTCATGTGATAGATCTCCTTTTGTCTAGATCGTCAGCATAATCTGAATCAATAATCTACATTAAATGATGATTCTGTTTTCAATAGTACTACAATATGATAATGGTCCGTCCTAGACGATATAAGTATATAAATATTTTTCCACAGATTCAATACTACAACAGTCTTGCATAGTCTAAATGGTATAATTTTCTTAACTATAATTTTTTTGCATTGAAATGCCAATAATCTCATGGTAGGTCAGATATCTACTTGGACAAAATAAACTACAAGTAGAACTGAGATTCTACAAGAAAACATCAACTTCAACAAACACATTACATCCAATGAATGAGGGGCTATAAAGTAATACCACTATAAGAGTTTCTTTTCTCTTTACAACAACAAGTGTTCCAATATTCAAAATCTAAGCCAAACCCTATTCTGTAAGATAGGCATCAAATTTCCACACAAAGTAAAAAAACTTGGTAGAAATATAAATCAAAATAAAGAAAACACATTTCCTAAGGCATTACATAGAGCATATCCAGTGGTTTAATTTATACAGCTTACTTACGATTTTTCATCCCCAAATTTCCACCATTCAGATTCGTGCTATGACCTTCCTCCTGCAAATTGAACATGTAATTACTTAGATGATTGAAACATCAAGAGAGAACCATGATATAGAAACTGCATTATGCTACTATTATATTAATGAGAAGATTAAGAGACAATATGGATCCTTCAGTTCAAATGATGTAGAGGGACCATGTGACACTCCGAACCTAGCATGTAGCACATCTTACTTATTTGCATATAATTATGTATTATTTTAAGTGGTTATATGTGTATATGTGTTTATTTTGGTGATTTATATTCATTTCTTAACATGATTTCATATTTCTTGAAAAATGTATAAACGATGTTCAATTAATTCATATAAAATGATTAACCTAATATTTTGTTATTTGTATTATGTGGAATTATTTTCTTACATCTAATAAATTACTTTTCATCATTTAAAAATGAGCTATGAGCTCGGGGTAAAAATTAAAGTATTTTATTTTACGAATTTCGCATTTTTTTTCTCATTACATACTTGTTTTTAAGCATACGTTCATAAATTTTATTTGCATTGCACTTCGAGAAGCCAGGTAGAAAAATTGCTAAAGTCATCGCATAAATAGTAACATGTAGGAATTAGTTTGGGCCATTAATGATCAAACTAGCTTTTGGACCTTCATTTGCTACCTAAACTAATCCAAACCAAGCCCAAGTTAAAAGCATAAACCCAACTTATACATATACACATTTATTTATACCTATAATATACATAACACAAAGCAAAAAGAAGAAGAAAAAAAAGAAGAGGCCGTCGGCCATAAGGAAAGGAAAAGGAAGAAAAATTCAACCTAGGGTTTGATCTTTGAAGCCATTCAAGAGGATTTCAAGTGGTTTCAAGCTTCAATCTTGCACAAACAAACTTCTAGGTGAAGGATTGCATTTTTCTATGCATTATTTTGCTTAATATTGCTTCTTTAAGACTTGTCTTGAAGTAGGAAAAAGTTGTAAAGTGTTCTTATGCATATCTAGCTTATCTATTGGTGTTCATAATGTTAGTATAACATTCTTTTGTGAGTATTGCTAACTAATCAAGTAGTTGGAATTGTGTATGAACCTAGTTAGTTAAATGCAAGAGTTGAAGATCAAGTGTTTGTATAAATGCTTGAATGAAGTGTAGAATGTGTAATATTGCCTTAGATATGCTTAACATAGCTTATGAACAAGAATTCAAAGAGAATTTCAAGTGTTGTGTGTGTGTGTATAGTTTCGGCCAAATGGCCACTTTGGTGCTAGCCTTTTCCTTTTGTTTCCTTGAGCTTTATATTGTCTAGTATGGCTTAGTAGTTGATCTATATGGCATTCTATTTAAGATTGAGTTCAAGTAAAAATGATATCATCACTATGTGAAATGTAAAGTTAGCTTAGGTTGTTAGATTGTTAATGAATGTTAAACTTAAAGAGTATTTGAAGTTATTGTATGCTAATGAACATTGAAGCAAGCTTAGTAAAGAGGTTTATATATATGAAAGCTAGTTATTGAATACATGTGTTATTATCTTTGTAGGTTGGATAATTGGCTAGGAGCAAGTACAAGGCTAAGTGGCCAAATTATGTTATACCAGTTGTTATTCGACATTTGTGAATTGTCAGTACTAATGTGTATGAAGGTTACTAAGCTATTGTTTTCTTGTATTTACTTGGGACTTAGATAAAGTTATGAGATATTTATGTGAATTATTGGATTGGCAAAGTATGTGGTTAAGATATAGTCCTCAGAGTTACATATTGAATAAGAACATGTTTTATTACTTACCTTGATTGCTAATTATCTATGTGCGAGGACAACCTACTTTGTTGTTCCTCTTTATGTGCTATCAGATTGTAAATTGTTACTTGTATGTGCTATATTCTTGATTCTCATATCGATGGTTGCGCAACCTTATCATCGGGATGGATGCAATGGGCCTCTCTGGGTGGCATCGGGCTTGCCAGGGTTAGTTGCTCTAGTTTCGTACCCTCTCCCTCACTCGCTTGGTCTGGAGATTGTCAGGGGGTGTTGGGTCATAGGATTACCGAGGTACATCTGGAGTACCCCACTGGAGTGAATGGGGATTTGCCGTCATAATATCGTGGTTCGTGTTCGAGACCGTGATTGTAAACTTGGAGTGATAAAGGCTATCGAAATCGTATCTTTTTTATATGTGTTGTTTAGTTTCGTGTAATGGAATGTTACTCTGTATTGATATTGAATTCTCGTGGTTATCTTATGTTCTTGTCCTATCATATCATTTTTTATGTATATTGTTTAGTTTGTTTTTAGTTATTTGTCTTGTATTGTTAGTTAACTTTATAGCTGCTTGTTGCATTGCACGAAAATGATAATTCATTCGTAAAAGAACCTAATGTACTAACAAATCTCAAAGGAAAAAGAAACAAACACTTCATACACACATAAGTCTAAGCAACTCTCTCTCTGCAATAGAGGAAAAATGAATCAAAATCCAAAAGCAAACAAATCTCAAAGGAAGCTATGATCTCAGTTATTGCATACATAATTGACCGACACAATACTATACACCAACAAAATCAGTATGGCTAACTCTACAACAAATTACTTATACAAAGACTATCTACAATTAAACATGCAAAAATTAAAGAGAAATTAAAACTAGGAAAAAAATTAAAAAAACTAACCTAGCTGAAATTGAAACATTTAAGCATCGAAACAAGTGAATTCGAAGTAAAAAAACACCTCAATGCAAAAAATATAAATGAAATCAAAATTGGGGAAAATTAAACCATAACCTAGCAAATCTGATGATAGCAACATTGTTAAACTGCAATCAAACAACAAAAAGGAAATAAACAGAAAGTCAAACAACACCTTAAATGAAAAAATGAACAATTAAATAAACCCTAAAGTGTTAAATAACACAAACAGAACCAAAACGCTCGATCTTATTCTGAAATTATCAATTGTTTTGCCAGAACATGAACAAAAAAATTATATATATCATAATCTCTCCAAAAAAATTAATTTTGATGCAGAATTAAAAATAATAATTATAATTTAGCGAAATCCCTCTTAAAAAATATTTTTCCCACAAACTTGAGCCTTATACATTAAGATATAATTACAATCAGCCAAAACTGAACAACAAAAACCATTTTTCTTGCAGAATCAAACCCTAAATTATCCAAATAACATTAAAGCAACCAAATTCGATTCAATTAGGCAAAACGTGATGATTATCTGAGATTTGATAACCTCTAAATTTGATTTAATTCCCAAACAAGTTAAACTATTTTTAAGATATTAATTTAAACCAAATTGAGTTTTTTGAGATGAGATCTGTTGACCTCCAAAAATCATGTTAATTCAACAAAAATTCAAGTGCCCAAATTACCTAAAAAATTAATCTAAATCAAATAGAATCTTACAAACTAAATCTAAAATTAAAAAAATAATTTATAAAGATAAAACATAAACAAAAAAGAAAGCATAAAAAGGAGAAGAGAAAGACTATCTTCATACCTTGAAAAGAGGTTATGAAAAACGTTTTTGAGAAAAGAGATACTATATATACAAATATACAAATGTATAAAAAAATATATATCTATATATATATATATATATATATATATATATATATATATATATGTAGTATGTGAAGTGAAATAAACAAAATGAGGATGTCATACTACACCCTTCAAAACTTAACAAAGTTAAACCATAAAAATAAAAATAAAGTTAACTAGAAGCACTAGAGGTGCATACCGCACCCCCCAAAAATTCCAAAACTTTTAACCATGATAATCCAAATACATAGAAAAATGAGTCATCTAAAAATAGCACATTCTCACTTCCAGTTAAAGACGGGATAACATATGTTTGCCCAGTGTCTCCACAAATCAAACACAAATTGCTTGCTTTTCTTATATGATTCTACAAGCTTGAATGCAGACATGCACTTGTATTATCTCATCATCAAACAAACATATAAACCACAATCGTGTCCATCATCTTGAATAGGTGTCCACAAAGGATGACACAATGGCATTGATGAATTTTTTTTGCATTGTCCTATATGCCTCGGGTTCTTCTTTTTGAAATAGCTAATCCAGGTATTGGAGCTGCAAAACATAAATATTAATTTTACTAAAGAGTCATTTGATACTAAAGAGTCATTTGATAAATATTAATATTAATAGAGCAGTTTTGACACTTGGTCGACTATGGGTTGCCTTGTACATAAATCGGGAGCAGTATCACATATGTTCACCTCATTTGTGATAAAGTCAATTACACAAAGATACCAATGTTTGTTTTCATAATTCATTGGTAAAAAAATTTATGACAAATCACGAGTGTTACTATTTATTCATTAATGAACAAAACAAAATTAAAAAAGTCAGTTAATCAGTTATGAAAAATTAATCCAAACTCAGGATTGCCGATTAGTATTGAAAATGAAGCCAAATTTTCATCCAACTACATTATGGGATTCTCAGTAACCATCATCTTATGAAACTCTTTCTTAAAATATGGCATCAAGCGTCCACTTGTTCAACATCTCGCAATATATCACATACTCCAATTCATTGAAAAACCACATGAACCAATTAACATAAAAATAAAAGATAAAAAAAACCAACAGAATAAAGCCACTTCACATACTAAGACACTTATAACTAAAATATATATATTAACAAGGTGCGATATGGGGATCCATTTCTTCTTGTACAGTAAGAATACGGCATTCAAGACACGATATATTAACAAGGTAGGATAAAATGCCTGTTGGCAATCCATTAATGAACGAATCCACTTATGATCACCCCAAAACGAATGCGTGCATTTAGAAATTTGAATTCGCTCTCCACAAACACCTTAACGATCTACTGCTGCAATGTATTTAATTTTTATATAGAATCAGTATAGTATTAATATATTAAAAAATGCTATGAACAAATTTAAGGATGTGTTCTCTATTTGTACACATACCGTGAAAAGAGAATGTAGATACCATTTAGGCATTTTTGCATCTTTATGCTTACCATTTTTTTCAAGTTGAGCTACATAACAGTCAATTATCTATGGAAATGATATTTACATAGATAATTAAAACCATACATAATCAGTCATAACCAGTTTAATATAATGATTATAAACTTTAATGTAATAATTAATATAACCAAATGAATTATTAAATTCTCACGCATGAAGATATAAGCTTGTTCAGCATTAGTTGATACATCTCAGATCTTGTAATATTATTATTATCCATATTAACTAATAGCTCCCTACAATATTAATGGTAAGAAGATTATATATAATTTTTTTAAAAGGAGTAACTAAATGACTACTAGAAGACAAATGTAAGCCAATTTTAGAAAACTCGCCTATGGTGATTCTCCAGTGAAAATAGGTAGTCAAATAGAAAGTCATCATCTTTTTTCATTCTGAGACCATCTGCATATGAAAAATTGTTTTGCATAGGAAATGTAGAATTTGTATCACTACTAATCACAACCGTGTTAGCAGCGACACGTTTTTTTTACCGTAATCTCCAAATAAAAGACAACTTTAATGTAATAATTAATATAACCAAATGAATGATTAAATTCTCACGAATGAGGATATGAGCTTGTTCGGCATTAGTTGATGCATCTCAGATCTTGTAATATGATTATTATCCATATTAACTAACAGCTCCCTACAATATTAATGGTAAGAAGATTAGGTATAATTTTTTAAAAAGGAGTAACTAAATGACTACTGTAAGACAAATGTAAGCCAATTTTAGAAAACTCGCCTATGGTGATTCTTCAGTGAAAATAAGTAGTCAAATAGAAAGTCATCATCTTTTTCCATTCTGAGACCATCTGCATATGAAAGATTGTTTTGCATAGGAAATGTAGAATTTGTATCACTACTAATCTCAACCGTGTTAGCAGCGACACGTTTTTTACTGTAATCTCCAAATAAAAGACACCTTTGTGATGGGTTGTCAATATTTTCCGTCAGCGGATAAATATGCTTCAAAGCACTTGTCTTCTTGTTCAGTGGAGATGTGATGGATATAGAATCCTCACCCACTTTAACATTTTTTGCTGTGTTATCACCTATGCCCCAATATCATTGTCCTTTTATTGAGATTTTTGCCTTTGCATGAACTTTCTCATAAGGTTTGTCGCCTCTTTAATCTCTGTCTTGAGATTTTCAAATTCAATTCTGGTAATGAATTTATTTGTCATAACTTACACATATCCGTTTTAATGTAATTAACACATTTTCACATTGTCTTGCTTCATTTTCAAATCGAATAAAAAATAAAATAAACATTGTATCTGTAAAATAATTTAAACCTTCATTTCTTTGAACTTCCACAAGGCAATGCAGACAAGCTTCTTTTGTGACCCCTCTTAGATATTGTTTTGTTGTTTTGAAACTCACTTGACTTTCAGTTGGTTGACAAGTAATATTTGTGGAATAATTGCTATTATATCACATTTGGACACGTGACTAAGGAAACAATTTTTGCTACCTTTTGTCTTTATCATGTTACCATGAACGCTTTTTTTTATGACCATCAAACAAAGAAGGATGTCTATTACACTAGCTTTTACCATCAGACCAAACAATATTTTATTTTTATTTTTTTATGACCATTAGACAAAACACTTTTACCAAGGTTAATACCCATCATGTATACCTTTTGTATTTAGCAAGTACACTACATTTTTCCTTTTCCGATGTGTTCAGACATTTATATGGGGTCTTGTGTTTTTTGTTCAAATTTTACACTGTACCACACATCCGCCGTTGACATTGTAAAAAATTTGGATGTGACCTTTTCTTCTCTGCATAGCTAACGTTCTAATACGTTGTCTAAAAATTTAAACGTTTTAATTTAAATTTCAAATGTGATTGCTTTCTTTAACATCTTCCCAATTTAATTTAGATATCTTTTTTATGTAATGAGGGAATCCAATTTGTAATATACAAGTTAGCATAATGGGAAATTAGTCAATTTGGTCTATAATTTAATTTAATATACGAGTTAACATAATGGGAAATGTTACAAATGGTCCATATTGTTTGCTCAATTTTTTTGTTTGGACATAAATTATACGATTTAACATAATAAATTATAGATTATTGTTTATATGAGTTAGTCAATTTAGTCTATAATTTAATGTAATATACGAGTTAGCATAATTAATTCATCTCTATTGAGTGACAATAGAACACATTATGGAACCGGTGAATATCAAGAGTTTGGACATAGGATTGGGGCTGTGGACAAGAGGAAAGATAAACTTGGAAAATTAAACGTGCTAATACGTTATTTGAAATTTTCAATGAATATCAAGAGTTTGGACATGGGGTTGGGGTTGGGGCTGTAGACAAGAGTCCAAGCATGAGATGATTGGACTGTGGGGTATTAGGAAGTGGCAGTTGGTCCTTAGGTACCTTCAAGTACACTAGTTTTTTGTTATTTCCAATGTTATCAAACCTTTTACATGGAGTCTTGTGCTTTTTTTTTTCAAAATTACACGGTACCATCACATCCGCCGAAAGTATGCAAAATAGGTTGAAATGTGACCTTTTCTTCTCTGCTAGGTAACGTGCTATATACGTTGTGATAGGTATTTGTTATTTATATTTTAAATTTATTCATTTATTTAACAAATTTGTTCAAAACCATTAATAGATTCCTATTAGACCCAAAAACATAAATAATATCCAATAATTGCACGGTAGAAAATAAAATCTATTAGACATTCTGACCAAAAAATTATTGCATGGTCGCCACATTTGTTAAATACTTATCAATTTCTAAATTTTACTCGTTTAATATCTTATTTTAAGTCGTGACCATTTAATTTATAAGCGTAAATAAAAATGTTTGTACGGAAGGAGTTTTTTTCTTTCCTTTTTCTTTTTGTCCATTGTGATTTTCTTATTCACATGTGATATTATGTTAAAAATAAATAAATAATCCATGATAACAAAAAACCAACGGGAATTTTTATTAAATTAGTGAGTAATATTGCAACAACTATACTCACTTAGAGATTGATACAACAAAGATTGATACTAAGAAAATACAAAAAGTAACACATACACCAAGAAGAAAATTGCTCAGATTGGAACCGTTAACAAATTCCTTCATCTTCTTTTCTTTTATCGTAGATGTTAACTCTTCTTCAATATCATCGTCATCTTCGTTGTCTAATATTTTGCACACATTGAGTTCGGTACGGAACCAAAATGCGGTAATAGGTTCGCACCATTTGAAAAACTTATATCTATTACACGTATAGTATAAGCGCCCTATGTTGGCCTTCTTAATATCGGTCACAATGAGAATTTCTGCATTGTCATCGCACCGACACTTCGTGTTCTCATATCTCAAGTTAAGTGTTGGATCTCTGTACTTTTGTCATCGACTAGTCGATGTAGACATTTTGATATTTGATACAAAAAATAAAAAATTAGTGGACTAGAAAAAAATAAAAGTGACAAGGAAGAAAAATTGGTAGAAAAAAAATAGTTATTCGGAGAACAAAAAAAAAAGTAGTACACAACTTAATTTGCAAACTTGTGTAAATAAAGGATAATGAAGAGAAGTCAATTTTCCAATGTAAAGCCAAAAATGTAAAGTAGCCTGAGAGAGATAAAGATATGGCAATGACAATGTCAACAAAGCAAAGTCACCTTTATATATGCGTTGTTTGTAATGTTTATTTTGGGTGAAATGTAAGGCATTTTGGTAAATTCAACATAATAATTAGCTTTAAAAAAGACATAAAATACATAAATTACACATTGTACATATTTTGACTAAACATAATAATTAGTTTACGACTAAAAAAATGTGCACAATTACATTGCCATTCCAAAAAAAATACATAAAATACAAACATTAAAAAACTACATTACAATTTCCTCGATTAGTAGGATTGAAAATTGGTTGGATAGAATGAGGAGCTCGATCTAACATTGTCATTTTGAGAACCAAATAGCAGTTGGCTAAGAATATTATAATGATCTCTATAATAATGTGGCACACTTGATTGTGTAGACATGTTGTTGAAGTCACGATGCGGTTCATTAGTGTCATTTGATCTATCGTCACGCTGTACCTTTGGACAATTATTTGCTTGATGACTGATATTCTTGCAAAAGATTGCATATAACGTATAAAGTATCGGGTTTGACAACACTAAATATAGTTAAAAAATAAAAAAATAAACTAACCTGCATCGATTACATCGCCTAGGTACTTTGTTACTATCTTGACATTTTCCCCTCAACCCTTTTGGCTTAGCTTTGTTAGGATCCAAAACATCAAAATCCATTGGTTGGGACGGTCCAGCATCATCACCGTGTACTTCCATTATACACAACTCTTTGGCATGAGCCGTTAGAATCGCAATGCCTTCAACTACTTCCTTATGGCCCTAACTTGTCCTTTTGGCATAAAACCCTAGTTCATTGCACTTTGACATTATGAAGCCATTTTGGGCCATCTCAATTTGCTCTATTGTGCCACCTGATAGATTCTTATCACGGAACTCCTTGCTAATGTCAGTTGTCCATCGTTGGGTAATGCATGTTGGTGGAATCTCTTTTGGTCCTTCGTAATTAAGCACATATATAATGTGCTTACACGGCAGACCGGTCAAATCAAACCTTTTACATTCGCAATTTATCTACGATGACACCTTATTGAATAAACATGATGTACTAACCCTTTATTATTGTAATCAGCAATAATATAGGTGCAAGAATTAGCACTGTGGGAGATAACTCTATCGTGCCAAAGCATCGCTTGCAACTCAATGTGTTTTCTTATCTTTGTGAACACTGCTCATGTATACACATTAGATGCATGCCACTCGATTTCTACTAGTAGAGTGATTATGGCTAGCTTCATATAGTTGTCTTCACTTCTTGCTCGACGACATTGATTCGCACGCGCTTCAGTGCTCGATGGTAGTCCTTTACGAAGTCTAATAGCTTTCGGTCAGTTCCAAGGAAACTATTCATAAATACATTCATACCCTCATATCGCTGAGTACTCTTCACTCTAGAAAAGAAATATCCGCGTAGATATGCCTCTGCCCAAAGTTTTCTCTTCTTGTATACATCCATGATCCATTTGTGGGTCTCAATACATTTTTGAACAATCATATCCCTCCATACATACTCAAACTCGTCAACCGAACATCTCAGGGACATGTAAAATGTGAATGTCATATTGAACTTCAGTATTTTCACATTTGTACTTGCATTTTTCTGTAGATGCCACTTGCATAGCCTGTGTATTGCTTTAGGGAACATTGTCACGATTGCTACTTGTATTGACTTATCTCCATCCGTGACCACTGATATTGGACTCTTACCTCCCATCGCATTCAAAAATGTGCTTAGCACCTAGATGTATGATTCATTGGTCTCATTTTCTATTAAAGCAACTCCAAAAAGACATGTGTTTCGGTGGTTGTTCGCCCCAGCCAAGAGGATCAAAGAAAATTTATAGGCATTTGTCTTGTAAGTAGCATAAAAAATCAGTACATTGCCAAATACTTCAAATTCATCCCTTGATCTCCTATCTGTCCAAAATAACTTGTCTAGTTGATTCTTATCATCTACTGTGTATTGGAAAAAAAAAACCTTGGATCGTTATCCAACTTCCCATGAAGATAACCTAAAGCAGCTTTGACATCTCCATCAATGACTTCCTCAAATTAGTCACAATCCATTTTATTGCACAAATATTTTCTAGTGAAACCAACATCCTGGTAACCTCCGGCCACACAATTAAAAAAATCCATGACTCTATTTTTTTTACACCGGATAGATTCAAAGCGTGCACTACATCTTTGTGTCTATCATCAACGTGTCTGTATGAGCTGAGGAATAACACGCCGTATGTAGGTACCAAGTCGTGATTATGTTTTTCAATGAATATGGTAACAATATATTGCATAATCAATTTGTTGAACTTAATACAAAATTTTACATTACAACCACATCTTGTTAACACACAATGTTATAGCTGTCTGTTTGGCATATCCAAGTAATCCTTACTCCGAGCACCCTCGCAATGACAAACATATTGACGATTCAACACTTTACTAGTTAATTTATCTCTATAAATCGTACATTGCCTAACACTAAATCCAACAACATGCACATAATTGTTATAGAAGTTGAATACATCATCTTCGAATGAAAATGTCATTTGATGTATTTCTTCTTTACTTAGATGTTGCATGTTTGATGAGTGGTCAACACCATTAGGAGGAATCGGGCTCTCATCCATCTTTATAAAATTAGAAATACTAAGCGTTATATATCTAATAAAATTACGATAGACTATGACTTTAAATTAGAAATTCATTTTTTAACAGTAAAAAGAATAATAAATTAATTCTAAATAGTAAACTTAAAATTTTCATTTTTTTAACAGTAAATAGATAATTAAGTTTTCATGTCCATTTGACGCCAAGGGGTATCCTCAGCCTAGCAGCAAACAATCTTAAACTTAAGTATAAGGGCCCAGGTTCGAATCTTACACAAGCTAAACTTAAAATTTTAGTTTTTTTAATAGTAAAGAGAATAAAGAATTTTGCATGTCCATTTGATGCCAAGGGATATCCCCAGCCTAGCGTCAAATAATCTTAAACTCAAGCAAACGGTCCCAAGTTTGAATCATGCACAAGCTAAACTTAAAATTTTAGTTTTTTTAACAGTAAAGAGAATAAAGAATTTTGCATGTCCATTTGATGCCAAGGGATATCCCTAGCCTAGCGGCAAACAATCTAAACTCAAGCAAAAGATCACAGGTTCAAATCTTGCTCAAGCTATACATAAAATTTTCATTTTTTAAACAGTAAAGCGAATAATTATTTTTTCATGTCCCTTTGATGCCAAGGAATATCCCCATCCTATCAGCAAACAAGCTAAACTTAAGCAAAAGATCCTAGGTTTGAATCTTGCACAAGCTAAACTTAAAATTTTTGTTTTTTTTTTTTGTCAAAATTTTTTCGGTAACAAGAAGAAGAAAGTTGATGAAAGGCTAACTTCAAAGCACATAGGGTTACTCAAATGTGAAAGTAATCACCAAGAAACAACCAAAGGATGTGTGCTTATTGACAGCTCAATCAAGACAATTATCTAAAACAACATTTTTTATTCTTCCATTTTTGCAGGAAGGCCAAAGAATGGGATAAGTAAAACTACTAACTTTTAAATTTTTTCAACTCATGTATATGCATAAGGGAAAGAAAATATACATCAGCAATATTATTCTGCTACAAATATGAACCATAATTCTAAACATTTTTTAATACATTAAAAAAAAATATAAAATAGTATTGGATCAATCTTACTAACTTGATAAATAATTGGTATTTTCCTCTTCCCTCAACAATATAATTCTTCTACAAATATATCTGTAAAATTCACATTTGTCTATCATCCATATGAGTTTCGTTTATTTATAGAAGATACATTCATTGTGTTAGTTGTAACTTATAGTGGTTTATTTATAAGATATAACATTGATTTAATGTGACTAATTAATTAATACTTTATTTTTCCAAGTTAATAAACAAAGATTTCATTTAAAATTGAATATGATCGTTTAATAAGACTTGTATTTATGTTTTAAATGATGAAGACAATGAAAAATATGTTATTAGTGTACAACAACGATTAATTATAGACTTTTCGGATGTATAATTAAGGTTATTCAATTTTCACTTACAATCCCTTTTTGATGGGTACTAATAATCTACAGAGTCCGAGAGCCTTAGGAAACAATAGTGACAGTTTATGATTGCAAACAATAATCGATTTAAATCAAGAAATACATAATAAGTGGCAAAAAGAATAAATTAAAATTTGGATTGATTTTGCGAAATATTTAGATATGATGTTAAATTAAATATTACTAAAATTAATAATAATTATTTAGAACATCACAATATCCCTTATCAAAAATCCTGAAACACTTCAAGGCATCACACAAAATTAATTTCTTGCATAGTTTTCTTAAGCCATTTATCAAGAATGCATTTTTAACATAGCCCATTTTTATAGAAACACAATGGAGGTTTCAATTTGTTTGCAGTCTGAGGAAAAAAAGAGAGAAAATTATTATGCTAAAGAAAGAGGAAAAAAATCATGGATTGCATGCAATTTTGAGTGTTAATTTAGTATATGTTTTAAACAAAAAAAATATTAAATAAAAAAGAGATTAAAGTCACACATGGGAAATGTTTTGGATAAACAAAAGAAAAAAATAGTACACGGGCAATATAGTCATTTGGTAAATTTTTATATTTTACTTTGTGCACATTTAGGTCATTTTATATATACTATTTTTTTATTCATGTCCAATTTAATCAATTTCGCACATGTTTAGTGCAATCATATCAAGGCTAAGTTGGTATTTTTACTCAATGTTATAACCTCACTTATGACGGAAGGAATTTTAGTCTACATGGCTGTGGCAAATCTCCCACAGCCTCATAGAAGAAAAATCCCTCGAAACCCTCAAAGTTAACATAGTTTTGGTCTAAGATATATAGTAGAGTGCCTTTTGTTTCTTTCTTTCTCGACACAGGTTTATTTAGGTTCTTGTACACCTAGTTGTATGTCTTTGTCACAGCCTCATAGAAGAAAAATCCCTCAAAACCCTCAACATTAACATAGTTTTGGTCTAAGATATATAGTAGAGTGCCTTTTGTTTCTTTCTTTCTCGACACAGGTTTATTTAGGTTCTTATAGACCTGGTTGTATGCCTATTTCCCAATGCTGAGGCGTACATTATTCCCTCTTGAAGTCAATCTTAGGCTAAAAATGTATTCTAATTGTGAATATTGTTTTGACATTGTTGCCCTATCTGTATGAGACACCTGTTTTTACTTTAAGAACTTGACTTATGGTGATTTGAATGACCTCAAGTTCTAACACTATTGGCCGAATCCCTCCCACATTTTCCAATTCTCTTCTCCCATACCCACTTAGGTTTAATTCCATTCGCTAGACTCTTTTGGTTATAAGTGGTGTTTTCATTGATCTTTCGTCATATATATCGGACTGACATCTTATTCACTTAGTTCATATTTATCAACCTTTTTTTAGGTGACTATTATGGATTTAAGGTTTACATGCCATCCCAAATTTAGGTTTGGCAGGCTTCCTAGATCCTCTAACCTATAGCCTTTTGAACAACAAGTGAGAGTTTGCACCTTCGCATACAGGATAAGTTAATGATCATTATCTTAGCATATATTCCATGAATGGAAAGGCCCTTTTTTTGTCCTCACCTTAAATTCTGGAATGATGGATGAACAAGTTTATTCGCACTTTTCGCAACTCCATTGAGTAATATGTTGAGAAGCCAAAGTAATCCTTGACTTGGCCCTTACATCGCCTTGGCCTTCTAAAAATGTAAGTATTTTCTACTATCTATATCTCTTCATGTTGTAATCATCTATTATTGTAACTTAGTTTGCTCATTTGGGTTTCCCAAAGGTGTGAGGTGAAGCTGCAGCTTGGGATGGCCTCTAATCAATGCAACCAGAAAGTGACTAGATGTATTCATACGTGTAGAGAGCAAAGTTTAGCAATTGAAACATACTTGTCATTTTGTCCATGTATGTACAATTGTTTGTATTTTTTTAAATTGATCATAGATATTTATGTGTTTAGTATTTCATTCTATCAATACTCTCCTAGCATTTGAACCATCATACTTTGAGAATGATGTTTCTCTCGCTTGAATGCTAAACAAATCATCATTCTTAATTTAACACTTGGAGCATCACGGCTTCTTGTCCGATGTATGGATATTAGGGAACTCCAAAGTCCTGGGATTAATGTTTGTCACTGTCACAAGAGCTTTCGACCCTAGTTTTTTAGGAGTTGAGAGCCATTACAATCTCTAAGGTAGTGATTGGTACAATAAAATAAATTTAGACAACAATAGAATGAGTTGAGGAATAGAATGAAACTGAGAATATAATGAACTTGGAAATGAGAATAATATGCTTGATATGTTTTAGGAATGAAGATAGAAATGAATATATTGATTCCAAAAATATGTTTGATAATCAGTATACAAAAGTAGTAATGAGAAAGCTTGTTATTGTTATTATTTTTTCTATTATTATTTTAATTTATTATTATTGTAAATATTATTATTATTATTGTTACTTTATTTTTATTTTTAAAATTATTATTTTATTATTACTATTATTATTTATTTTTACTTTATTTTTATTATTTTAATTTTAATTTTTATTATTATCACAATAATAATAATAATTATTATTATTATTATAATAATTATTATTATTATTATTTTAATTTTTTTTTCATTATTTCAATTTTATTTTTATTGTTAGAAAATGATTTGTTATATTATTTATCTTTCAACACGTCCCCGCAAGTGCAGGCGGAGTTGGTTTGTTAGTCTTACGCTTATATAGTTTTAATGTATTTAAATGGGTGACAGTAAGTTTTGAACCAAGAACATTTTAGAACCTAGACTTTGATACCATGTTAAGTGACCACTTCATCTAAAAGTTTAAACTGTTAGAGAGGAATTTGTTATATTATTTATGTTTCAACACTTTGGAGTTCTATGGCTCATAGATTTGTGCAGCTTTGCTCACATGACAATGGTAACATACATCTCATATTTATATTTGAAATATATTCCTAAAATTTCCTAGTTTCATAGTCTGAACTCAATCTGGAATTGAACTGAAATTAGCTGGCTCATAAATATTAATTCATACTTTGCTGCCTGATTTTGAATTTCTCAAGTCTTCTAAGAATATATAATTTGAACTTTTTTTTGCTGATTTTAAATTTTCTTCAAATCTAAAATTCTTTAAAATCTTTAAATTTTCTCAACTCCACTTTCTAGCTTGATTTCCAACAACATGATACTCCTTTCATTTGCAAAATTTCTGAGGCCTTCTGGACCCTTTTGTGTCCCTCGAAACAAGTTCCTAATGGGTTACCCGTATCCATAGGCGTGTCGATCAAGTCCTGGCTCTGACATAAGGCCTAACGTCTAACGAACTTGGAGGAATACCAGTGGGTTTATAAAAGGTTTGATCTTGATAAATTCCTTAGGCAATCTAATCTTAGTGGACTCTTGTATCAGATCATTATCTATGAAAATATTTGGCCCTTTAACCATCGTGTCCTACAACGTTGTGAACAATTTGACTATTACCGATGTTTTGCCTTATTTGGTGGTTTTTCCTTTTTAGCATCATTAGTTTTAGTGGACCTTTGAATAATCCTATTTGTTTTCTCTTTGAATTGTGGTGTAGAATCACTATACATGATATTCCCATCTGTTCATGAAGGCTTTTCTTGGCCCAATTAGATCATAATCAGCTACTTGCCTCGTCAAACACATGCAGGACGTCCAATAGCTTTTGTAGGCCTTCCACTAAAGCTTGGTGTAAAAGCTGTTGATTTTAAGTGGTCACTAACAGTAGAAGGTCGTGATACTTAATCTTTCATCACTAGAATCTACGGGACCCTAAGTTTGAGATTCCCAGATAGGAGATTACTACCCTCTTGTGTTGGGATGGAGCCAAAAATTTAAAATTGAAGGTTAAAATTTAATTAAAAATACTATTTAATAAAAATTTAAAATTGCAGGGCAGATATTTTATTTTTTAAAATATTACAAATATTTTTATAAACCAAAATAAATATGGCAGATATTTTATTTTTTAAAATATTACAAATATTTTTATAAACCAAAATAAATATGACATATTTTTTTAAAATTGAAAATAACAAGATTTGTTCTACACATACTTTTAAGGATAAAAAGTTAAGACATTAGCAATATGATGTTGGTATTTGTTGAAAATAATAAATAATATTATAAACTCCTCTTTAATAGGTTAACCTTTTAGATACCTCATTTAATTTAGTATCAGAATCTAAGTATCAAAAGTTCCAGAGTTCTTGTGGGGGCGTGTTGAATATAATAAATAATATAACAAATCTTTTTTCTAATAGTTTAAACTTTTAGATAAGGTGATTACTTAACAATATTAGTACTGTTACTTTTCTTCTTACCTTTCATGTTGCTATTATAGACGAAGCTGTTTTATAACTGTCAATGGTTATTTCCTTCATTTCTTCTTCTTCTGTTATGTTGTGTCATGTCCTTACTTCTGAAAACACCTAATGCATAACTATTGTATTAACCTTGAATGGTGATGGAACATGCCTCCATAGTCATTTCATATACTAGTTCCCACGATTGATCCACGATTGGCTTTTCATTTGTCCACTATAGTTGTATGTGTGGCGCGGCCATTAATTGACACATAGCCTTCTTATCGAGGCCATCTATAAAAGACTTTTTTTTTTTTTTTTTGCGAGGTGTGCCCATTGTGCTAATTTATTCACAACACCTTCAATTCTATGCATACATTAGTTAAGTACATTGCAATGGCATGTGACATATTTATGGTGTAAACACCTAGAAGGCAATGATTCCTTGTCCCATTCTATGCAGGAGGTTATGGTATTTAACAATATTAATCTCTTTATGTACTCATTTCATGTTAGTAAATTTAGGCTTTTACCTAAGATTATAGTTAATGACTTTCACATACAAATATCAAAAGGTTAAAACTCATTTGTAGCAAGGTGTAGTGATTTACCCAAATATATTAATGGGTAAAGGAAAACTAGTAACTAGTGAATCCAAAAAAGTGGTTTGAAGGTGTTATCTTTTACATCTATAATTAGATATACAAAAATAAATAAATTATATAGAAAGTTCTTGTTGCATCCAAATTTAAATCCCAATCACAAGATACACAGAAGCGTGCCCGCCCCGCCCCGTTGCTCCTAATGCAAGGGGCAAAGCGCAAGGTGTAGGGTGCAAAATTTGTCCGAATAGCTTCTTAATTTAATCTTTAAATTCAAACTTTAGAAATAGTTGCAGTTTGAAACACATATTTATTAGCTACTTTAAGAAGGTATTTATTGAACTAAAAATGTGTCAATTGATTTGGCATGTCTATTGTGAATACACACATATGGTACTTGTTGAACTGAAAAAGGTGTCAATTGATTTGATATATATGCTTATTGTATGAGGAAAACTATTTAAAACATTCAAGTGCACGTTAGTCTCTGACCAACCAATCATGTCCTACCAAGTAAGTGAAATAGACTTTAATGTTGTTGTTCAAAAAGTGAGTGAAAATGATTAAATGACCTTAAAGTTCTCACGTTACAATTCATTGAATAGTGGAAGGTGAGTGTTAAGAGCCCACCAAAATTTAACATGTCAGGTGTAGGTCATACAAAATAGTTGCAAGGTTACCATAATACCCCTATATAGATATGAAGAATTACCTTTATGGACTGATGTATAATGTGCATAAAGACAAAAGTAACGTAAAATTACCAAAATGGGTATTTGCAGCATTTATTGCAAGATTTTTTGTTTCTCAAGAATCTATAACCAAAGTATTATCTATGGATATGAAACTAAAGATAGATCTACGAATGGTGAGTATAGATATCTATGAATATGAATATAGATCTTTTGTTTATATCTATAAATAATCATTTCGTAGAATGTCATTATAAATTTGTAGAGAATATCCAAAGTAGGATTTACAAATGTCCACGTAGGTATCTATGAATATAAAGCTTTCTCATTAATGTTTATAGATAATCATTTTGTAGATTGTTATTATGAATTTATAGGTGTATTCAAAGTTGGATCTACAAATATGCTTGTAAGTATCTAATAATCAAAGTAGGGATTTACGAATATTCTCGTTGATATTTACAAATAATCATTTTATAGAATATCATTATGAATTTGTAGGGAATGTATCTTATTAGTAGAGTTTGCTTATGCTTATTATGATTGATTATATTAGTCGTCAAATCATATCATCAAACTATTTAAGTAAGCTAGAAAAACATCATATAAAGATATGTTTTTTTTTTTCTAAAGAAGATGAACAGGAGACTAAAGTGGGTCTGAGTTTGGATAAAAAGGTCATTCTAATAAAAGGATAAAATGGACTTTTACGTATTTGAATGGATTTGAGAGCTGACAAACAAATAAGGGTAATTTGGTAATTGGAATCCTAAATTTAAAAAATTATTTAAATAAAAGGGTGAACATCAACCATTGATGTTCAACCCTTTAAGATCAACGTTTCAGATCAATCTAGACTGAGGTCAGTCCAGATGGACTGAAGAATGACCCAAAGAGCTATAGGTACTTGTTGAACTAAAAAAGATAAGTACTCAATTTGATCATTTATCTTTAGAGTTTGTGTTAATTTAGTTTATATTTTTTAAAATATATTTTTTTAGTCCTATATCTTTATTATTTCTCCTAACTTAGTTCTTATTTTTCAAATTGTATCCTTTTAATCCTATATCTTTAGTATTTATCCAAATTTAGTCTTTATCTTTCAAAATAGTTGAGGACTAACATGGACTATAATGACAAAGATAAGGACTAAGTTGGAACAAATGATAAAAATGGAGAATTAAAAGGTTACATTTTGAAATATAAGGATTAAGTTGGTATAAATGGTAAAAATATAGGACTAAAATAGTACATTTTGAAAAATAATGACTAAAATGATACAAACTCTAAAGATAAGGGGACCAAATTGGGTATTTACCCAACTAAAAGAGGTGTCAATTAATTTGACGTCTTTTATGAATATACTTGTGGCCCTAAAAGGCTAGTTATGAAGAGAACTGAAAATAAAGTCTATTTCAATATGTTTTTTTATTAAAAAGGTTATGAACAAAAGAAACAATGGAGGACTTTGTAGATTGTAGAATTTAAATAAACTTATTAGTTAAGTTTCAAGGGCTTTTTGTATTTTGTTAGATTGACAGTAAATGACTCTGCCACAAGTTTTTGTTTAGTGGAATGAAATGATCTCTTGTTAATTGAGCAAAAAAAAAACAGTAAATTTCACATATGTGTGAGACCCATTCTATGTGAGAAGATTGATTGAATAACAATCTCTCTCATAGTATTTGATATATACCATAAATCAGAACTCTCTAATCTGTCGCTTTCTCTTCCTTCTAAAATTGCTTAGCGATATTTTGCAATTATTCCTTCAAAATATTCAGTCTCACAAAGAGTTTTGTTGCAAGTGTTTTGGTGTTACTGTTGTGCCCTAGAACAGAAAAAGTTCACGAGACTCCAAGCATTTGGGATGGATGAAATCTGTCTCAAGAGCATAGTGTTAACAGTAGCATTTAGCAATAGTGATTATGCATCAATTTTTACGCAACCTGTGAGTTTTATTTGCAGATATATCAAGTTTATATCTATTCTGATCGTACTTTTTGAAAAAAATTGTTTGTTTAAACAGAATTGAAGAGCAACCAATTCCATGAAAAAAAAATATATATTTGGAAGAGTCTAATCAGCCCATTTTCATTTTTTTCGTCCAAGGAGATACTTATGTTTATAGTAATTACAAGGAATACTCAATTTTTTTTTTTTTTTTTTTTTTGAGTTTGGAAAGAGAAATTTGGGTTTTTTATTTTTATGTTTTACAAGAGGTCAATGGATTTATTTGTTTTTTGGTACTCTCAATGAATCTGTTAGGTCACAAACGTTAATTAGGGATATATTATGACACACCTTATTCTAACGAGGCTGTATGTGTTTAGAAGTCAAATGACTTCATGTATAATTCAACATTATATCATTGTCTATAACAGATTTCTAGAAAGTTTAATTAATTCAGAAAGGCAAAGATCGAGACCGAGGCACTATTGACTAGTGAAGGGCGATAAGCATTAGGCTTTCTTGACATTTTGACTCTTATGTGCCAAGCCAAGCTAACCTTTGAAATACTTTCATAAAATAATGCACCTTGGGATTAGAGTGATCATGTTTAATATTATCTAACCAAAGTCCACCTTTATAATCGAATTTCCTGTTGCTCATTCTGAGGACAGTGAGCTCTATGTAGAGCATAATTGATCTCTATGGCTTGAAATGAAATTTCCCATTCGAGAAGCAACAAAAGTTGCCACTTTGCTTCAATAACTAAGTTTGTAGTAGAGCATATGAAGCATAAATATTGGCAATCCATTATATACGTTAAGAATTATAAGTTACATTTTAAAATCAATTGTTATTAAAAAATGTAGCTCAGGAGTTTCTGTGATGAACTTGGAGTTAGAAATATTGGCAATCCTATTTGTTAAAAATCATGATTTTTTTTCTAAAGTTAATTGTTACTAGTGTAATTCAGGATCTTATATAGTGATCTTGAAATTTAATATTTTTTTAAGTGAGACAAATGTATATTATAATACTTTCTCTCACGTATAACCCAGTTTGAAGATACAACTTTTTTATTGCCATGCATGGTGAGCTCTGACTGACCAAGAACTAGAACTAAGATTGAAGATGCAACTATACTGAGCTCTATAATCAAGAGTGAGATGCGTCACATGTGGATGGAGGATCGGATGAGCTGCATAACCAAGAGAGAGATGAGTCACATATAGATAGATTGGCAATGGACAAGATTGGACTAAGGGCTTAATTTTGACAACATATTATGAATCATTGAGTTTTATTTTAAAATCAATTGGTATTATGAGGAATGACTCATAATCTTATATAGTGATCTTTAAATTTATAATTTTTTCATATGAAACAAGTATATATTGTAATACTTTCAAACTATCACCAGAGGGTAAATAGCCTAATATAATCTAATCGTCCTTTTTCTCTTTCTCGCTCACAAATTTGGCTTCGGATCTGGTGATTTCTTTGAACTAAAGTATAGAATTATATGTTGCTATTTTAACCTTATCGATTAAGTTATTATTAGAGAGTCGCATACTTCAAAAATGATCATTTATGTATCACCCTGAAAACGTTGCATCATTCATGCTTTTTTTTTTTTTTTTTATGTGGGATTGACTTGAGAAATTTGTACACTATTTGTATCGTTGCTTATTGATATAAATCTATATATCCTGCTTTTACCTTATAATCAGTGCTACCAAGGTAAGATAGGAAAATGTTTCTGTCCGGCAACTGAACCAAAACGGATCTCATACGACTCTGGGAAAGCTGGAAATTAATCCGATTATCGGACTTTAAGTATTTTCGGAGAAGATAACATCTTCTTCCAGGATACTGTAGATCATAATGCAAGCTCATGCACACATATCTACATGCATTTAAGTCAAAAATTAACATCTCAAGGAGTAGTAATTGGTCAAGATAATTAGCATTAGTCCTTTATTATTATAGCTCTCTTGGTACGTTCGAATCCCATTTCCATTTTTTTTCCTTTTTTTATGCGACAATTAAATTAACCCTCCCTAGTATGACAAACTCCGGTTGATTTGATTTATCGACAACAAAAAAAAATCCGGTTGATTTACTTTCTTATTGCTTTGACCAAATTCAATGCTACCATAAATACAAAAAGTAGTAAGGCTCTATTTGGCCTAACTTTTAGGTATTCAAAAGTGATGCATGTAAGTTTAAAAGTTGAGGCTAACCTGTTTGGCCCATTTCTGAAAATGGTTTTAGGTAAAAGCTTAAGCTGAAAAACAAGAAGCTCCAAATTGAAACTTTTCAAAATAGACTTTTGCGAAACTATTTTTACATAATGCGAGAAGCTATGTTTTTTTTCTTTCTCAAATATACCCCTTCATATTTTTTAAAATCCAACATTTGCCTTCAAATTTTCTAAAAGCTCAACATTGCCCAATAGAGGCCAAACAATCAACCACTTTTATTCAATAGCACTTCCAACCAAAACTTTACTTCTAAAAGTTTCATAGGTAGGCCAAACAAAGCCTAAGATAAAAATGAATGGTACGGTAAAGTGAGCCTTTTTCCTATGTGGGCGGATCAAAGCGTCCAAGTACATGTTTCGCAGACTTCTCCTGCATGTGAGAGCATAGATAAAGGAAATTTCTTGTATTCGACTACGCCTAGTTCGGTCCATGTAATAAAAAGTGGGCCCTGTAAATGTAGGATCCTCATACTTGTTAGGGGGTCGAATGGGTCATAGTCGAATGCAAGACCAACCCATAGATAAAAAGGCAAACTGCATGCTTCTTCTTTAAGTCATAACTAATGTTAGGTGTCGCCCTCTTTTCATCACCATATTGTCACCTCCTAGTTGGCATGTCAACTAGATAAATTTATTTTATTAATGTTACATTAATTCTCTCTTTTCTTTTATTAATTTTCTCTCTCTTTATTTTTCTTTTTTTGTCTCCCTTAATTGAAGTTTTCTATCTTCTCTTTCTTTCTCTTTTGTTTATCAATAGTCGTCAAAGTAGAAGAAATTGTTCAAAAAACAAAATAAAATTGAAGATAAAAAATGGGCACCAAGGCAAGTGAGGGGAAAGAAAAAGGAATACAACATGCTATGTCTTGGCGCAACAATTAAAATTACTCAAATTTGCACAAACGTGTTATGAAATATATTACAAGACTGTTGAATTTTTTGTTATAAGTATAAGCACGGGGACTGACAAAAGCATGAGAAGGATTATTTACAGAATATACACATGACAATAAATACTTTTATTGATGGTGAAAAGATTAGAGGGCAATGTTAACTTTATCGGGAAGCTGATACGAGAGACAATAAAGAATAATTATCAATTATCAAAATAAGCATATATGATGATATTTCATGTAAGGAAAACAACCTATATCATAGAAGTTCTTTAAGGCAACAATATCCAGACGATTAAAGAATATTTCTTAGCCAATAACTTAATATTTTACATCAAAAGATACAAGAGAAAGAGAAATTATACTCCATTCAAAAACTTCTTATATGTGTTATGAAGGTGTACTTTCTTTCTTTTTCTTTTTTTATCAAGAGGATTGAATCCACCACAAGTGATCAAATGCATTCCATGCGTATTATAAAGTTATAATTGGGTTACAGTATAATTTTTACTGTAGCAAAGGAAAAAAAAGAAAAAAAAAAAAAGAGGATCTCACAACTATATATTAATTTGTCAAGAAGAAGAAAAATTTTAAAAAATATGCAGTGAATGGTGGAAAGACAAAAGTGAATGTATACTAGAATTAAACAAAAGAGAAAGAAAGAGAAGATTGAAAATATTAATTAAGGGAGACAAAAAAGAAAAAAAAGAGGAGAGAGAAAAATTAATAAAAGAAGACAAAGAAATAATATAAAATTAGTAAATGAAGGGAGAGAAATAAAATAAGTTTATAGTTAGCATTACAACTAGGCATGCCAACTAAGAGGTGATAATTGTATAACGTGTACAACCTGCTATTTCATGCCAATTATAGTTAAATTGGATTTCAAATGTGCCTTCACAATTGTACAACCTGCTATTAACTGATTTCCTACCCACTGGAGTGGGATAATGTATCTATCTCTTTTGCAATATTAATATATTGTGTTTTGACAAAAAAAAAAAAAACTAAGAGGTGATAATTAAGTGATAAAAATAAGGTGACGTCTAGCATTACTCTTTTAATAAAATCACACTTGATGGATCTAGAAAAAAAATTTATAAAAAAGAAAATTTTTCGACAATTTGGCCTGTGAAAATTCTAATTACCCTATTAACAGAAAATGAAAACCAAAACGCTAATTACGAAATTTGCAAGGGGATTCTAGATCTTTCTTCTAAGATTTTAAACATTATCGACCAGAAATTCTATTAGCCCATTCTAGTTTAATGCTTGAGTTTTCTTCAAGCCTTTACTTGTAGAGAATGAAATTAATTTGCTCTCATAAATTAATGTTTGAGTAATTCAGTATTAGACGAATTATTTCCGAATTCTTGTGTTTCTATAATAGAATGCAATTATCAAGTCATTTATTCAACCTATAGCCAACCGAATGATCAAACAATAAACAAGTTTGGATGTGGTCTTGCCCCAAGTGTCAGGGCTAGTGATTAGCATTTTATTTTTGGAACAAGAGTATATAAATTAGTTCATAAACAAAATGGTATAAATAAGCTAACCAATATTTTTTAAAATAATAAATAAATATAGAAAACTCTAACACTGTAAGCTTTTAGATGTAGTAAATTAATAGGGTATTAGAATACTTTTAAGAAAGGTCCTAAATTCAAATCTTAACGTTACCCATATGAAAAGAATATGTCTACGTATAAAGTACAATACCCTTTGCACATCAAGGAGCGTTATAATAATCCTTCCCATTTGAAAAGAATATAACCACATGTAAGGAGTCCCTTGCACTGTAAGCTTTATTTAAAATAATAAATAAATATAAAAAACTCTAACATTGTAAGCTTTTAGATATAATAAATTAATAGCATATTAGAGTACTTTTAAGAAACGTCCTAGATTCAAATCTTAACGTTACCCATTTGAAAAGAATATGTTCACGTACAAAGTACAATACCTTTTGCACATCAAGGAGTGTTATAATAATCATTCCCATTTGAAAAGAATATAACCATATGTAAGGAGTCCCTTGCAAGAAAGGGTATACGTTGAAAATAATAAAATAAATATAATAATTTCCTATTTAATCGGTTAAGTTTTTAAATCACGTAGTAAATAATAAATATACTACATCCTATAGCAATGCAGACCTAAATCTTGAAGTTCCACATTCCTTTAACAATCACTATAAGTTGAGCCGACCAGTTCCACTGATTTCTAGGCATCTTTCATCCCATTCTAACAAAGAAGCGCGAAGTCGAGAAGTGGCATTCTCAATCTCAAGTAGCAATGCAGGCTTCAAGCTGCAGGACTTCGATCTTGCTTTCCCATAAGGTCTCCCATCTCTTCTTTTCCTCATCCTATATTTCTCTCGCTTTTATCACAATCATACCCTTTTCACTTCAATCACTTTTTGGCAGAAAAGAATAAATAACAACACCCAACAAGTGTCTCTTTTGAACTCTGTACTCACCACAAGAGATAAAGTTGAAAGTGTTAGAATATACATTTGTCCCACGTAAAAAAATCATAAATTTTTAGACCACTTAATAAGATCATGGGCTACTCCGCTTGGCACCAATTGGTTTTAAGATTGAACTTCAGGCTTCTTCACATGGTATCAGAGCTAGGCTCATGGTCTAGTCTCATTTATTTTTCGCGTGCGACCCATTTCAAATCAGGTCCACTTGTCTTCAATATTTCGCGTGTGCATAGTTCATGCACTTTCAATCTTCCATATGTGTTATTTACCACATGTATATTCAATTTTCTATGTGTGATCCATCTCAAAAATTTGGTCCATATGTATTCAATCTTCCAAGTGTGACCATCTCAAAATAAGGTCTACTCGTGTTCAATCTTCTATGTGTGACTCTTCTTAAATCAGGTCACACGTGAAGTGGAGTGTTAGAATATACACTTGTCCCACATAGAAAAATCATAAACTCTTAGACCACTTAATAAGATTTTGGATTACTCTACTTAGCACCAATTGATTTTAAGATGGAACCTCAAACTTCTTCACAAGAAGTGTCAAAGTAGGTAAATTACCACTTGCAAACTATCATCGTTTGTTTTCAGAATTGTATCTGTTAACATTGTGATTTTTTCTCTTATTAATTTGTTATAACATTTTTGGAGAAAGTAGAACAACTTGGAGAGGATTGAAGAGAATTTAGCTAGGGCAAGAGCAGCAATCCATGAAGCAAGCTGTTCAAGACACTTTAGGTCTTACAAAGAAGAGCCCTTCACTCCAAGAGGATCCATTTATAGAAATCCATATGCCTTTCATCAGTCAAGTTTTGCCATATTCTATAGAACGTTAAGATTACACGTTGACAACTTAATAATATATTTTGAGTATCCATTTATGTTAAGAAACTGAGTTTCCATCTTAAAATTAATTGGTGTCAAGTGGAGTAATCCAAGATCTTATTAAAGTGGTCTTAAAGTTTTTGATTTTCTGATATGAGACAAATGTATATTCTAACACTCCCTCTCACGTGTGACCTGATTTGAGAAAGATCATATATGGAAGATTGAACACGCGTAGACCCGGTAAGAATTGAGAACCAAGAGCTGACATTGGGATGTACGAGTCAGCAAAAGTGAGAACCAAGAACTGACATGAAGGCGCACGAGTCAGGGAGAGTTGAGTGCTGACATGGGGGCGCACGAGTCAGTGAGATGATACAAGAGAACAGATAGGTCACACGTTGACGAATATGCTGGACCAAAGGCCCAGCTCTGATACCATGTTAAGAAACTGAGTTTCCATCTTAAAATCAATTGGTGTCAAATAGAGTAACCCAAGATCTTATTAAAGTGGTCTTAGAGTTTCTGATTTTTCAATATGGAACAAATGTATATTCTAACAATTTTTATGCAATGGAGACCCAAAATATATTTTACTTAGGGTTAATACTATTTTTGTTCTCTTATCTTTAATTTTATTAATGATGTGGTCTTTTATTTTCAAAAGTGATATATTTTAGTTTATTATATTTTCAAGTTGGGACACCATTAATTATATTGTATGAATCCGTCAAAAATCTAACGGTAGTCTTTTTTTCTCCAAAAGACACACGTGCTGGACACGTGTGTTTACCATCAAATTTTTAAAAGATTCACATAAAATGACTAACGGTATTCCAACTTGAAAAGATAAGGGATTGAAATGTATCACTTTTGAAGATAAGGGATTATATCGTCAATGAGGTTAAAAATAAAAGATCAAAAGTGGTATTAAGTATTAACCCTTTTACTTATTTATCGGAAACATATCAATTAACCGCCTATGTTTACGATCTTCATCAATTTTTTTTGTAATAGCTCTCAAACAAAAAAAAAACAAAAAAACAAAAAATCTAAATTCGCCCAGGGTACATGAATTATGGGCGTATAGGAAAAATCCAAAATGTCTTTTTACGTATTTTTATTGTTTATTTTTCTTTAATGTTTCATATGCTTAGGAGCCATGTAGAGATGGTAAAGCGATTCAAGGTGTGGATTTACAAGGAAGGAGAGCAACCATTGATACATACCGGACCATTGAAAGATATACAGTAGAACCTCTTTAAATTAATACTCAATAAATTAATAATCTCTTTTAATTAATAAAAATATCTGGTCCCGACTTGAAACCAGTATAAAAAGTTAATAAATTCGCTAAAATTATAAGATAATACATTTTTTTTAAAATCCTTTGTATTTTATTGATTCAAATATTTCATAAATTAATAATTAGCTAAAAAGTACATAATAAATTGACTATGAGATCTTAAAATATGAATCAAGAGTAGCTTGTCTTTTGTTGAACTTCAAATCTAGTTAAATCTCATATTTAATTATTTAAAGAGAAAAAATTGAGATAATCCTACAAAGATTAGGATACAAAATAAGAGAAATTAGTTCTCATCCTAATCCTACAAGGACTTAGATACGAGATTAGAATTTTTTTTTTTTCTAATCATACTAAATTAAATTTTATCTTCTATTCTCATTACATATCTTTTCAAATTGGACCGAAAAAATACAAGTTACTTTTCAAAAAAATACATCATAATCATAATATGTTTACTATAAAACCAAAAAAATAAAAAATATCTCTATTAATTAATAGTTATTAATTTATCGATAAATTAATATCTCGTTAAATTAATAGAATTTGATAGTCCCAATGCTATTAATTTAAAGAAGTTCTACTGTATATGGCATTGAAGGTCAGTTTATAGTAGAAATGGAGAGTGGGACGGGCCCTTTCATGGCCTCCCATCCGGATGAAGTACATGCATTTTTCATCCGAGTAAATTTCACATTTAATCTCTATTGTTTACAAAAAAATTCAGTTTGGTGTCTATTGTTTAAAATGTCTCAATTTAATCTCTATTATTTCACCAAAAGTTTCAATTTCGTTCTTATTGCTTAAAAGTTTTCAATTTCGTCCTTATTGTTTTTCAAAAAAAATTAATTTTGTCTCTATTATTTTTAAAAAGTTTCAATTTCGTCTCTATTATTTTCTTAAAGTTTCAAATTCGTCTCTATTATTCAAGGACTAAATTGAATTTTTTTTAAAAAATAATAGGGACAAATTTAAATTTTTTTGAAAATAATAGAAACGAAATTGAAACTTTTTGGCAAATAATAAGGATGAAATTAAAAAAATTTAAACAATAGGGATGAAATTAAAATTTTTGGAGAAATAATAAGGAGTAAATTAAGACATTTTAAACAATAGAGACCAAACTGAATTTTTTTACAAATAATAAAGATTAAATGTGAAATTTTTCCTTTTTCATCCCAGTAAGTGTAGCCAACATAGTGAAGTACGTTTACATGCCCATCACTGCCTATTCTCGTGAACAGCTGCAAAGAATAGTAGAAGACTATGTTGGAGTAGTAGCTGACAAGTATCCCTGCTGGAATCGAAGCAATGGAGCTAACCATTTCATGGTTTCTTGTCATGACTGGGTACTTCTTTTTCCTTTTTTCTTTATCCATCTTCTCAAGAGTTATGCCTATTTGAGTTCATAAGAACAACAAAGAATAAGTAGTTTTAATTCTTTACGAGTAACTAGAAATGCATGAAACTTCAAATTCGAAGGACATATTAACTAAGTTCTTGCCATCATTTCTAATTTTAAATTTTATGAGGAAAATGTTTAAGATATCAAACTAATTAAGTATAAACTTTTTAATTTTTTAGATGAGATACTCACTTATAATAGTATCAGAACCTTATTATCCAAATTAATAAGACTACGGTTCAAGTGACACTACTATCATCTTGTTTACTATGTGCATAGTTAAAAAGACCTTGTTTATACGTGATAAGATGTGTTAGAGATATCATATTATTTAAGTATAGACTCCTTAACTAAATTAATTATCAAAGAGGCCCAACTTAATCAATTATCAAGAGAACCAGTGATACCTTTTAGTTTGTTAGTTGTTACTACCAAATTGTAGGTATGTTAGTTAAATATATGATGCAATGCAGCAAATTAGAAGGTGCGAGGAATAAATCAGCTTGCTTGCGTAACATCGAAGCTTATCTCTACATTAAATAAAAAATAAAAAAATAAAAAAAAATAAAAATTAGAAGTTGAAAATAAAGGAATATATGTATATAAACACATCCCAATATAACTTTCAATGTATCAAAGCCTAATTCAACAAAATGATAGAAGCAACTTTGTGCTGAAAGCAGCTAAAAGGTCCCATTAAATTCCACTCAGCCTCCAGACAAACTACAATTATTTTCTCTAACTTCTCGCACAACTAATGTGAAATATTATAAATCGTAGCCTTCGAAGTCAGTCTCACGTCTCACATAGCAACATACACAATTTATCCGTTTTTTATATGACTAACTCATCTTAACACTACAAAAAAAAAAAATTGAATTTTACGAGAGACGGTTCTTCTCACTGTGCCGTCGTCAATTTGAAATTTGTGATAGTACGGTGAGCGAAAACGTCCATCAAATACGAGGTTGTCGCCAAAATCGTTCCCTTCACTAAACCGTCACAAATTTGGCGACGGCAGCCAAACTATCTCCATCCCGTTTCCAAATTCTCCGTCACCAAGCTCTCACCATTTTTTCCCGTCTTCAGGCCGTCACTACAGTTTGTCGTCACCGAGCCCTCATCAACTGGTGCCGTCCCAAAACTGTCACCAAATTTCCCATTGCCAAGCCCTCACCAATCTTTCCCCTCACCCACCCGTCACCAATGATTTCTGATGTGACTGTATTTGCAGCATTCAAACCTTGGTATTTGTACTATATTTGCATCTTAACTTAGGGATAATTGCAACATTTTGATACTTTCGATACAATGTAGGAGAATACTGAAAAGTGGAAGTTCAGATCCAAAACAATCCAAAATGCAAGTCAAGAACTGAAGAATGGGAAAAGCACGAGAACCGGTGGAAGAATAAAGCCGATAAAGACGGAATTTGGCCGAAACTAATGTGTAATCAGACTCGGAATGCTGAAAATAGCCCGAAAATGCCTCGGTCAACGCTCGGTCAAATCTCAGTCAAAGTCAAAAATTCAAGCCCAAAAATTCAGCAAAAAGGCGCTTGAGCGCGCCCTCCTAGGCGCTCAAGCACCCTACAAAAATCCACCGCCTTCTAGAAGAAAACACGTGGTGAAGATTCAGCGATGGAGCAGAAGTGCACTCCAGCGCTCCTTTTGGGCGCTTAAGCGCTTGTCATGGAAGAATCTAGAAGCACCACGTGGGGAGCAAGCAACGGTTGGAGCAAAGGCGCACTCAAACGCGGCTCTGAAAATTTGCCCCTCCCACCAAAAATTGTAATTAATTTTGGAATAATTCTAATATTGTTGGTATAATTTCATGTTAATTCTAGTTGTAGTTAATTAGTAGGATAAAGGAAAAATCCCACCTAAGTGGTTCTTATTTGGAGAAATTTTACCCGAATAGCTACTTTTATGAAGGAAGTCCGACCCAAGTAGTTATTATCCGTGGGAGGTTCTGCCCGAATAGCTTTTAATAGGAAAGCTCTTATTCGGGGGAAATTAGCTCCGCCTGAATGGCTACTTTGCGTCGGACCTCTGTTCAAATTTTGGGGATCAAAAATACGCGTTTATCAATATGGGAGAGTCTTTATTGACTCTCTTTTATTTACATAACTCGTATTCATTTATGTCTGAGTAGATTGATATCTAGGGGTGAATATCGTAAATGATAGTATTTTAATATATGGTCTCGGATTTAGCTTATTCAATTTATATTGCAATGTATAGCTTGTTTTAATTCAGGATTCATACGTAATATTTTAAAGTAGATGTTATGAATGCTTTACTTTCGTATCATAATATTACACTTGTAGTTGATATTATGATTACGTTACTTTAGTGCCATATAATTGTTTTAATCATGAGTCTATATGTTGTACCATAGACTCCATAAGACTATAGGTTGTACCATAGTTTCTACCTGAAGGTTAACTCCTTAATTTAGTTTGTCTTGTTGTACTTGGTTAAAATAAGCTAAGTAGATTAACTATGTCTATAACTTTTAGCTTAACCGGGTGTATGCTTGTAGCTTAAGCCCTTGCAAAATTTGATAACCTAGATACCGAGCCTATATTAATTGCCTCATTTACATATTTCAACCCCTAGATCACCACCCCTCGTATCCATATTTAGTTAGTTTAACTTAGATAATTTAGTTAGTTTAATTTACATTTTCGTACGTTACTCAAACTCCAATTGCGAACCTGTCACTTAAGCATTTTGAACACTTTCACGCTACTTCACTAACTTAATTAACGAACTTCCCTGTGGTACGATTCCGCACTCAGAGCACACTACATTACAAAGATTTGTGCACTTACGGGTATTTAAACTTAGTTGTTTTACACCGATTTTTACACATACAACTGATCACATCAAGTTTTTGGCGCTGTTGCCGAGGAAGCACGATATAGTTAGTTATTGATAAAAGTAATTGTGAATTTGTTTTAAGTGTTGTAATTACTATTTATATTGTTTATACTTGTTTTACACTATTTCATTTACATAATTGTCTGTAAAGTATATTAGTATTTTAAATTTTGCAGTTTCATTTCGTATTTAAGTTTATAACTGTTTTATGCTTTTATAATATAGTTTGTAAAATAAACTTAGCATATTTTCTTATAGTTTTTTACTGCACTTATATTTATATTAGTTTTTGTATGCACGGGTGTCATTCCTTGGATCCGAAACTCACCCCATATAGTCCCGAGCCCCAGAAAACTCCGCGAACGAGAGTCCCAGTCCCGATGGTGGATCAAGAAGGTAATGTTCAAAACCTTCTGCTTCTTCTTATAGCTCAACCTATTAATCGACCTGTGAACTAACCAATGACTTTACGTCAACATTTCTCTCCGAATGATTATAATCCTGAGTTTGCCATAGCCCCACCGGCTCTTGGCAATGTCAACTTTGAGCTCAAGACAGGGACAATTTCAATGCTTCCTTCCTTCTATGGAAAAAGCAACGAAAACCCTCACGCTCACATCCTACAATTCTTGGAAGCATGTTCAACGCTTCATATTCCAAATGTGACCCGTGAGAATATTCAACTGCATCTATTTCCTTTTTCCTTGAAAGATAAAGCCAAACAGTGGCTAAATCATTTAGACGCAGGGGTTATTACTTCTTGGGAATAGCTTATTCGAAAATTTTTACATAAGTTCTTCCCAATGGCAAAAACTACCACTTTTCGAACTGACATCATGACATTTGCTCAATCGGACTTAGAGTCATTTCATGAAGCATGGGAAAGATTTCTTGATCTTAAAAATCAATGTCCTCACCATGGATTTGATCGTCACGAACTCTTGCATTATTTCTTTAAAGGTCTTACACCTCAGCAGAAAATGATGGTAAATGCAATGAGTAATGGAGGTTTCTATAACCTCACAGCCAACGAAGCTTGGAGTAGAATAGAGAATATAGTTGAAGACTCTCTTCAAAACACAGCTATAAATAGACAAACTAAGAGCACTCACAATCCCTAAAAGAGGGCATTTTTTGAAGTTAACTCTAACTCCAACACCCAATTGACTGATAAAGTAGAAGCCTTAGCTCAGCAAGTAGAAAAATTCATCTCTCTAGGGTCTACTTCTTCACAAGCTCCTCAAATCATGAAAATTTGTGTCGTATGTTCTGCAGTAGATCACTCTACTCTAGACTGTCCAATCGGTTCACAATTTCCTGAATTCATGAAACAACAAGTCTATGCCACACAAGGATATATGAGAAATTATGATCCTTATTCTAACACGTATAATCCTGGCTGGTGAGACAATCTCTCATTTTCATGGCGACAAATGAATTAAGAGCCTCAGTTTCCTCAACAAAACTATCAGAAACAACAAGGAAACTTTGAGCCTCGGTTTTCTCAACAACCATATCAGAGGCCACAACATAATAATCCTCCTGGTTACTACCCAGTCCAACAGGACAATCCGTTCAGAATACAGCCGAACAATGTCCCCGCTCTTCCTCCTGCATAGTCATCATCTGATGACAAATTTGACAAACTAGTGCAAATGTTCCAAGTTCAGCAACAGTCTATTGCTAAACTTGAAGGACAATTGGGGCAAATGACCCAAACTTTAAGTAAGAGAGATGAGGGTAAACTTCCATCTCAGACCGTGGTAAATCCACGAGGACAGTATAGTACTGTCCAAACTGAGACTGTAAAAGAACAGGCCAAGCCCATGACTACCCTTAGGAGTGGGAAGACTATAGACAACCAGGTTAGAGAAAAGGTTAGGGATGTTCCTGAAAAAATTGAGGAATTAGAGGAACCTGTAATCGAGGTGTTAAACAACAATGTCAATGACTCCCGTAGGAATCAAAACCCAACGATAGAGCCAATAGTTGAACTATCCTCTCAAGTACCTTTCCCAACAGCTCTGTCCCGTCTGAAGTCAGTTGATGATCCAAAACAACTCAAGGTCTTAGAGCATCTTAAAGACATTAAGATCAATCTACCTTTAGTTGAGGTAATCCAACAAATTCCAGCCTATGCCTAATTTCTAAAGGATCTGTGTGTGAAAAAGAGACGGACCAACTCTATTCCTAAGAAGGTCCGTCTTAATGAAAAGGTTAGTAACATCCGCACTAGAGGGTTGCCTCAAAAGTGCAGTGACCCAAGAGCTTTCACCATTCCATGTTTAATCAATGACCAACGTGTAGAAAGCGTCTTGCTAGACTTAGGATCTAGTGTTAGCCTAATCCCTCACACAGTTTACCAAAGGTTAGGTCTTGGAGTGTTGACACTAACAAATGTAACCCTCTAATTGGCAGATAGATCTGAGATGTTATAGAGGATGTCATAGTTAGAGTAGGAGAATTCTTGTTCCCAGTGGATTTTATTGTGTTAGATATGGACTTAGGCCCTGATAACAAAAATACAACTCTCGTTGTACTAGGCAGACATTTCCTAGCAACAACTGATGCTGTTATTTACTGTAGGACGGGAATGATAGAACTTACATTTGGGAACATGAGAACAAAATTTAGGGTTGCTGACGCAACCAAAAAGTTGAACCAAGATGAGGAAGAAGAATGCTTCCATGTTGATACCATTGACTCATGCATAGATGAGTTTGCCTAATCAATCTTAACTCCTGATGAGGAGATAGCCGAACTTGAACGGCTATTGTATGAATGTGACATTTCGCCTGAAATGGTCGCCTCCACTTCCATTGTTGCAGTTCAAGAAAAGGATGATCAAGTAACAACTCATTTCCCTGAAGTTTCAAATTGCCCCACAATTGAGTCTCCACTAGCGTTGGAACTCAAAACCTTGACTGAACATCTTAAGTATGCCTACTTAGGACCTGAAGAGACCCTACCAATCATCATTGCTTTGGATTTGACTACCGAGAATGAGGCCAAACTCTTGAAAGTCCTAAGTACTCACAAAAAGGTGTTAGGTTGGACAATTTCTGACTTGAAAGGAATTGTTCCTTTTGTGTGTATGCACAAGATTTATCTCGAAAAAGGAGTCACTCCTTCTCAAGAATTTCAGAGAAGACTAAACCTAAAGATTGGTGATATCGTCCACAAAAAGATCATCAAGTTACTTGATGTAGGTATTATATACCCAATTTCTGACAGTCCATGGGTAAGTCCGGTACAAGTGGTACCGAAGAAATCTGGAATTACTGTGGTCCCAAATGACAAAGGTGAGCTAATTTCTACACGCATTACCACTGGGTGGCGTGTATGCATTGACTATAGAAAGCTCAACTCCAAGACAATAAAAAACCACTTCCCTTTACCCTTCCTTGATTAAGTCCTAGATAGAGTAGCCGGACAAGGCTACTACTGCTTTTTGGACGGGTATTCGGGATATAACCAAATCCCAATCTTTTCTGAAGATCAAGAAAAGACTACTTTCAGATGTCCTTATGGAACCTTTGCATTCAAGCGCATGTCTTTCGGTCTTTGCAACGTACCTGCTACGTTTCAAAGATGTGTGATGGCCCTGTTCTTAGATATGATCAAAAAGTTCCTAGAAGTCTTCATGGATGACTTCTCAGTATTTGGAGCTACCTTCGACGAATGCCTCACACACCTTTCACAAGAGCTTGACCGATGCGTTGAAATGAACATGGTTCTAAGTTGGGAAAAGAGCCATTTTATGGTTAAGCAATGTATAGTTCTGGGTCATGTTGTTACACAGGATGGAATCCATGTAGACCCAGCCAAAATCGAGCTAATAGAAAAGCTGCCCGCACCCAAGACGGTGCGTGACATCAAATCATTCCTTGGTCACGCTGGTTTCTATCAGCGTTTCATCAAGGACTTCAGCCACATAGCCCGACCTCTCTCTAGTCTCCTAGCACACGATACCGAATTCAACTTTGATGACAAGTGCTCGGAAGCTTTTGAGAAGCTCAAATCCTTGCTATCCTCTGCTCCTATCATCCAACCTCCTGGCTACAGTCTCCTCTTTGAAATAATGTGCGATGCATCTGATTATGCAGTAGGAGCTGTATTAGGCCAGTGTAAGGATAAACTGCCTATTGTGATATATTATGCTAGCAAAACCTTGGATAATGCACAAAATAACTACACAACCACTGAAAATGAATTGTTAGCTATAGTCTTCTCCCTAGACAAGTTCAGATCTTACATTTTAGGATCCAAAGTAATAGTCTACACAGACCACGCGGCTTTGCGGTATTTATTGACTAAAAAGGATACAAAGCCCCGTTTAGTCCGTTGGCTATTACTCCTTCAAGAGTTCGACCTTGAGATCAAGGACAAGAAAGGAAGCGAGAACTCTGTTACCGATCATCTATCACGTTTGGTACGTGATTCTCCTATTGATACTTTTCCTTTCAAAGACACGTTCCCTGATGAGCAACTTTTTGCCATCTCATATAAGACCCCGTGGTATGCCCACTATGTCAATTATCTAGCTGTCCAAGAGTTTCCAACTCACTAGGGTAAATGAGAAATAGAGTGATTCATGACACAAGTCAAGTACTTTATCTGGGAAGATCCCTACCTTTTCAAGATTTGTGTCGACCAGGTCATTAGGAGATGTATTCCTGAGGACGAAACTAATAGCATTCTCCAGTTCTGCCACTAGAGGAAAAATGACAGCTGTCAAAGTCCCACAAATTGGGTTTTTTTGGCCCACTCTTTTCAAGGATGCCCAGTAAATCTGTAAAAATTTCCCACAATGTCAACAAGTTGGCTCTATCTCAAAAAGTGACATGATGCCTCTTCCACCCATCCTCATATGTGAAATTTTCGATGTTTAGAGTATAAACTTCATGGGTCCCTTTCCTCCTTCCTCAGGATATACTTATATTCTTATTGGTGTGGACTATGTGTCCAAGTGGGTAGAAGCGGTAGCAACCCGAACCAATGACCACAAAGTCGTGGTCAAGTTCATTAAAAATAACATTTTTTCTCGATTCGGGGTGCCACGTGTACTTCTAAGTGACGGAGGACAGCATTTTCATCACAGGATGTGAGGCCCGACCCTGAATAACGTGTCTTACCTCAATTTGCGTGCCTTAGACCTAGAATTATATGACCGACCTTGGATTACGTGCACTGTCTTGGTTTTCGTGCATGCCTCGTCATACGTGCCTTGACCTAAAATTGTGTGCTCTAATCCTTGACCTACGTGCCCTGACTTCGATTTACATGTATTGCATTAAATTACGTGCCTTGCATTGGTTTATATGCATTCACCTAGGGTTGCGTGCATTTGCATTGGAATCCTTGCATTTATCTTGAAGTATGTGCCTACCTCGTAGTTCGTGTCTACCTCGTGATTCATGCCTCGTATTGATTTTTGTGTGTATCTCGTAGTACGTGTCTTACCTCATAGTGCATGCCCTATACCTAGGAAAGCGTGCCTGCACGCTAATCAACAAAGAATCCTACACAAAACACTAGGCAAAAAAGAAATCCTACAAAATTTACTAACACTAAAATAATAATAAACTATCTCAACTTTCATATAATTTATTCTACCTAGGTTCCCTAGATTCCCAACATTCTCTTACATTCTAACTACTAGGCAATTAAAATATATCTAACCTACAATAAAATAAGCCTTAAACAAAACAAAAAATTCAGAATTCCACATACCTTGGCCGACCATACCTTGCGCATGAATAAACATTGCATAAATTCAAATTATCTTAGACAACCTATGACATAAGCTCAAGACACCATGCATCAAAAACTTCAAAGCTCCCTATCCTAAGCTACCTTTCTCGACCAACCCACCCCATGCCTCATTACAACTCAAATTATATGCTAGTTGACACAAAAATCAAATTTGAAAGGCACTAAGGCCGACACACACACACACACAACTCATCACATTTCATTTTTCTCTCAAAACTTTCTCTTTCCTCTCATTCTCTCTCATTTTCGACCATGGCTTCTCTTGAGCTTCCAAGACCTTAAGCTCACTCTCTAGGACACTCCAAGCATCGGCCATAGCAAGGTAATCAAGCAAGGATAGCTCAAAGTCATACACAAAGCTCAAAACAAGGATTTTGTGCATATTTGCTAAGTCTTCAAAGAGGTGAGGGCTAAAACTCTTTTAAAAGCTTTCAAAAACCACATGCATACCTTCATATGTCTATTTTTACCTCTGTACTTGTGGTATATGTGTGTACATGAGCTTTTGTAACCATGCATGGCAAGATATTTAGCTAGAACTTGAAGATAGATAAAATCGCGAAAATGGCAGATTTCTGACTTGTTAGAATGAAGTATATTTGGCCTGGTAAATGATGTTAAAAATGTGTGAAAATTTGTAGGTGACTAGTTTTGCCAGTTCTGAGAATTTTTCATAGAAATAGGCCAAGGACAATTTTGACTCTAAGGTCTCCAAAATGGCAAAACATCGAAAGGTGTCTAAATTTGGAAAATCTGGGAAAATAGAGCAGGTTTTTGGCAGTTCACTGTCCTTGTAGAACGAAACAGTTTTGACTTAGTAAATGATATTTAAATTGCATGAAATCTGGTAGGCTGCTTAATAAATGTTGAGTATGCTTGAAATGGTTTAAGAGTTGCTTGTGGTGCTTAGCAAACGAAACTAACCCCGAGTACGGCCTAGTAAACCCTAATGGCCCTGTAGGTTCCCGAGTCATAAACCATTCTTTTGTGAATTATAATGATGTTGAGGAAGGTTAATAGGCTGCCCGTAATTGTCCTTACAGCCCTAAATATGATTCCCGATGATTGCATGTTGATAAGTGAGTTATTCTTGCATCCGGCCTCGTGTAATCGACACTGCATGCTTGTATAATCTTATTACTTGATACGTGAACCCCGAAAAAAGTTATATGACTTGATTTACATGTGTTACATGGCTGTCCGTTTAATATTCGTATAACTCCATGTGTATTACAAGTGAAATTAAATATCAAAGCATGCTTCGTGTGTTTACTTGTTAATGTGCGATCTTATAATTGCTCAGAGGCAACCTACTTTGTTGTCCTCCTAATGTGATATGTTAAATGTTATAAATGTGCATTACATACAAGGTTGCAACCTTTCATTCTGGTATGGTAGCGTTTTACGCACACCGGGCGGCATCGGGCTTGCTAGTGTAACCATGACTACCATGGTCCAATTCCCTCTCTCACTTGGGGGCTAGACTTCCTCGAAGAATTGGATCGTAGGATTTCGGGGTACATCCGGAGTACACCCATTTGGCGTAAAAAGTGGATGATTGAAGCCGGCCGCAACAACTGTTACTGAAAATGAACTTGAACGGCAGGAAGTAAGTGCTATGTAGAGGAAAGTGCTACACCTAAATGTGGTGAGAGCTACCTCTTGAGCCCGTATGAGCTACCTCTAGAGTCCTGTACGTATCAAACCGTATCTTTTTTACTATGTGTTTAAGTACTCTCACTTGGTTCCTAGAAGACCTCGGGAAGGAAAGACAAGTAAATGTGTTCATTTATATTTATGTTATGTTATGAACTTATTTATTCTAATTGACATGTTTTCAAAGGAGTTTCATAAGATTAACTGGAAAAGAGTTTCAGAATGTTATCTCTCGTTTTCCCTCGCTGAGTTCATAAGGACTCACCCTCTTTTATCATCATAGGTGAAGCAGACTTGGAACAGATACCCGAAGTAAATGTGCTAGTTGATGAACCTTCGGAACGACTATATGCATTGCATGTTTTCCATGAACATGAATGCTATTAAGGATGTTGTGTTTGATTGCAGATTGTTTATTTTGATGTAAATGACCCCGTTATAATTTGGGTCTAATTTTGGCTTGTACTGATTATAACCGGATGAACTCTTTATTTGGTTGCTTTGAGTTCATTATCTTGGTTAGTAGTTATCGTAGGCGTTTAAACCACTAGGTGAAGAATCAAACAAGTTAACTCTATCTAATTTAACTTAGGTACTCATTGTAAGCTAAAGGATAACAGGTGCTTGTGTAATAAGAATCGATGAATAAACGGGACATAGTTATCATGTTAGGCTTATTAAACAAACGAGACTTTCAAGATAGGCTAATAGGCATATCGGTTGATGACAAAATAAGAGTCCTTAATGGAATTGGATTAATGATTGGAATAATTAAGGCGTTTAGAAATTAGGTCAAACTAAAAGGTCCTAATTACAGTTGTTATGTTGCCGATTTTTGAAAAACTTTTGGAATTCTAGTCTAACGGATAAGCTTTAACCTTTGTCAATCGGGTATAGTCATAAAATAATGAGAATGATTAGATCACACCTTAGTCTAGCCTCTATAAGTCGGGTTGGGGCGTGACACAGGACACTCGAAGCCTTATTAAGAAAATACTCAATCCACCACAAGATCGCAACGCTTTACCACCCATAAACAAGTGGACAAGTGGAAGTGTCGAATAGGGAAATCAAGTCAATTCTCCAGAAAACGGTTAGGCCCGATCGAAAAACTTGGTCAAGTCGTCTGCATGATACATTTTGGGCCTACCGTACTGCTTTCAAAACTCCCATCGGCATGTCCCTGTATATATTGGTATACGGTAAAGCGTGCCACTTCCCTGTTGAACTAGAGCATAAAACCTATTGGGCTATTAAGCCCTGAACTTTGACTTGCAATAAGCGGGTGAAAGTAGAAAATTGGCGTTAAATGAATTGGAAGAGCTTCGTTTCGAAGCTTATAAGAATGTCAAACTCTACAAAGAGAGAATGAAGAGGATTCATGATAGATCTATCCTAAGAAAAACCTTTTCTCCTCCTGATCACGTTTGGTTGTTTGATTCCAAATTAAAGTTCTTCCCAGGAAAATTAAGAACAAGGTGGGATGGTCCATTTGAGGTGCTTGAAGCATATCCTTCTAGAGCCATCAAGATTAAGCACCCCGAATATGGGTGCATCTTCACAGTCAATGGGCAACGATTGAAGCATGCATTTAATCCTAAGGTAGTCCCTCATGAAGTTGAATCCGTTGAACTTCTGGACCCTGAATACCTTCCATAGAACGGAATCTGCCTAGCTAATGGCATTAAACTCAGTACAACCGTCTGGCTGAAGATGTTAAACTTAGCGCTATTAGGAGACAACCTAGTATTCTTTTGTGTTAATATTTATTTAAATTTTGTCGTTACATGGACTCTGTGAATCCTTCTCTAGCTTTAGGAAGTTTGGGTTTTAACCCTGAAAAACATTCATAGAGGTACCAGTGTTGTTATACTAGTGGTCACTATACGTTTCTGTGTGCAGTTAGCTTAATTATGTAACTCTGTCTTATATTGTGAGCTACTCCACCAGCTTAATGTAGTTTGGGTCTGTTGGATATTACTTAATAAGGTAGTTAGAAGTGTGAGTATACACCAGACGTAACATCTGTGATGTAAAATCCCACTGTAATAAACCTTGACCCTGTGGAACTAGCTTTGGCCTTAAGTGGCCGAATGAGAGCACTAGATGTCGTGAGCACAGAAATCTTTGGAAGAGCTAGTCTTTGTAGGAATATCAACTCTAGAACCCCATAAAAGAGTCTAAATGGTTTGGGTAGTTTATTTATTGCTTTATGTATTAGGTTATTTTCCTTGACCATAATTATTTTTGACCTCCCTCCCTTATACTATTTTGTATAGATTAAATATTAATTTTGTTGTGTTGGTGATAATTTGTAAAATGCTTTGTCTACTAATCTTTAATTGCAGAATGATACATCTTTTGAAAAAAGTTAGTAGAAAAGCTTTGACAACAACATAGAGATACTTCACATCAGGTGATATCTTTCCTTACTACATTTCCCTTTATACCTGATCAACCTGCGCTGTAGAGTAAGCAAACCATAGGTTTAAGGATATAGCATTTGTCATTATGTTCTTTCTTGCATATTACACTCTCATTGTCTTACATTGCTATTTGCTTGACGACAAGCAAAATTTTGGTGTGGGGGTGCGTACATTTCATGAAAATATTTTTCGAAATATGCAAGAAATACACCATTTTTGTTCATGAGAAGAGTAGTTTGCTACCTTACTTGTTTAAAAGAAGATGATTTAGATGGTTTGAGAATCTGTTTTGTTAGCTATGTATTATGAAAAACTCTGAGGAAACTCTGTAAGAGAAACTTTGGGGTACTGTATTCATGAGTAAACCTAGTTGTTCTTCATTTCTTCAAATGATAGCTATGTGATTATGAAATGACTGAGATAGGATTACCATTTGTAATGAGAACTCCTTGTGATTGAAACCTGAACTCTTATGCCATGTCTGTACAGTATGTTATGTTACTCTGTCTGTATGTACACTCCAAAAGAAAAGAAACAAAGAGAAAAATAGAAACAAAGAAAACAATGAAAAAAAATAGAAAAAGGAAAAAGAGTTGTACATACCTTTACTGTTGAATAAATTTTTGGTATAAATATGTTGTAAATTTCTAAGCACCACTATCCTAGACATTGTAATTTAGGATATGTGTTATAGTGTAAGGTTTTGAGCCTAGATATCTCGGGTGATTAAGGCACGTAGGGGTCCCTTTAAAACCTGGCAACCTCAGTCATAATGGCGGGGGATTGTTGGCCTTAAAGCCCGCTACATGGGATATCCAGAAAGTAAAGGAAACTAAACACTATATAGAGATATTGTTAGTTGTACTTTTATATTTCTGGCAAATGATAAAAGGTTAAGGCATGATCAAGAGTTTGATTGCAAATAAAAGTGAGAGTGTCGAAGTCTAATTTGTTTACAAAGTCTTGAAAGTTGGGAATTGTTTGAACTTAATCTGCTTAGTTTACTTTTAAATATGTACTCCGAAACAATCAATAGTCTATTTCCAATACGAGTATCTATTGAGAAAACTATGTTCAAAGTTCTTTTTATCATGTTTATCATTAACTGCTGAATATGTTTAAGATAGTAGATTGCATTTCTCATGTTTCATTTTTGGAAAATATTTTGACAAAAAGATAGGATAGATTATTTCATCTGTTTTGACTTGTAAAAATCTTTGCAAATTTCACTTTCACAACTGTTTTAAAGACAGTCTTGCTTGAGGGCAAACAAGGTTTAGGTTTAGGGATGTTGATGTGACTGTATTTGCAGCACTCAAACCTTGGTATTTGTACTACATTTGCATCTTAACTTAGGGATAATTGCAACACTTTGATACTTTCGATGCAATGTAAGAGAATACCGAAAAGTAGAAGTTCAAACCCAAAACGATCCAAAATGCAAGTCAAAAAGTAAAGAATAGGAAAGGCACGAGAACCGGTGGAAGAATGAAGCCGATAGGGACAGAATTTGGCCGAAACTAGGGCGTAATCAGACTTGGAATGCTGAAAATAGCCCGAAAATGCCTCGGTCAACGCTCAGTCAAAGCTCAGTCAAAGTCAAAAATTCAAGCCCAAAAAGTCAGCAAAAGGGTGCTCGAGCGCACCCTCCTAGGTGCTCAAGCGCCTTACAAAAATCCACTACCTTCTAGAAGAAAACACATGGCGAAGATTCAACGATAGAGCAGAAGCGCGCTTGAGCGCGCCTTTTGGGCGCTCGAGCGCCTGTCACGGAAGAATCTGGAAGCACCACGTGGCTAGCAAGCAACAGTTGGAGAGCGCGCCTCTGAAAATTTGCCCCTCCTACCGAAAATTATAATTAATTTTAGAATAGTGCCAATATTTTTGGTATAATTTCGAGTTAATTCTAGTTAATTTTAATTCTAGTTGTAGTTAATTAGTAGGATACGGGGAAAATTCCACCTAGGTGGTTCTTATTTGGGAAAATTTTGCCCGAATAGCTACTTTTAAGGGGGAAGTCCGACCCAAGTAGTTATTATCCGGGGTAGGTTCTGTCTGAATAGCTTTTAATAGGAAAGCTCTTATTCGGGGGAAACTCATCCCTAGTAGTTCTTATTCGGGAGAAATTAGCTCCGCCTGAATAGCTACTTTGCATCGGACCTCTGCTCAAATTTCGGGGATCAGAAATACGCACTCGTCAATATGGGAGAGCCTTTCTTGACTCTCTTTTATTTACATAACTCATATTCATTTGTGTCTGAGTAGATTGATATCTAGGGGTGAATATCGTAAATGATAGTATTTTAATATATGGTCTCAGATTTAGCTTATTCAATTCATATTGCAATGTATGACTTGTTTTAATTCAGTATTCATACGTAATATTTTTAAAGTAGATGTTATAAATGCTTTACTTTTGTATCATAATATTACACTTGTAGTTGATATTATGATTACGTTACTTTAGTGCCATATAATTGTTTTAATCATAAGTCTATAGGTTGTACCATAGTTTCTACCTAAAGGTTAATTCCTTAGTTTAGTTTGTCTTGTTGTACTTGGTTAAAATAAGCTAAGTAGATTAACTAGGTCTATAGCTTTTAGCTTAACCGGGTGTATGCTTGTAGCTTAAGCCCTTGCAGAATTAGATAACCAAGATACCAACCCTATATTAATTGCCTCATTTACATATTCTAACCCCTAGATCACTACCCCTCGTATCCATATTTAGTTAGTTTAACTTAGATAATTTAGTTAGTTTAATTTATATTTCCGCACATTACTCAAACTCCAATTGTGAACCTATCACTTAAGCATTTTAAACACTTTTACGTTATTTCACTAACTTAACTAACAAGTTTCCCTGTGGTACGATTCCGCACTCAGAGCACATTACACTACAAAGATCCGTGCACTTGCAGGTATTTAAACTTGGTTGTTTTACACCGATTGTTACACACACAACTGATCACATCAATTGCTATCACTGAGTACTCGCCAACTTAACCGCTCACTATACCGTCACCAAAATTTGCGTCTCCAAGCCCTCGCCAATATTTCCCCTCGCCAATCCGTCACAAACATTTCCCTTCATCAAGCCGCCACTAAGCCCTCACTAACTTAACCATTCCATAGACTTGGACTTCTCATGACTCTTTCACAAATTTTGAAATATCATCCCAAACTGAACCTGTTTGATATGTGAAATTCATTTCAAATAATGCAGAAAATACGATATAATGTATATAAGTAAAATCAAGACTGTAATTTAAATTATTTACAAAAAACAAATGCCCTGTACATAGAAGTGTATTTAACATCAAACTAGAGGGTTAACATTATATCAAATTATTCTCCATTTTCATCACTAGGTGAAGATGATGAATGTTGCTCTTCAGGTTGAAAATATACTTTTGCGTAGAAGACTTCTAACACATCGTTCTGCTTCTTTAATTGTTGCTGAAGTTGATTGATTAACTCGTTCTGACTCTCAATCCGCTTGTCCTAACTTTGTAATGTTTTGTTCAAAGTCACTGTGACTCTCGAAACGGCATCATTCAGTTATTCCTCTGTGATCACACGCCGAGGCAGGGTTGCAGTGTTTGTAACAAACTCAACTGAAACTTGCGAACCTACCCCATATATCCGACCTTTGCGTGATGGGCCAACAGCCTGTAAAAATACTGCGTTTTGATCCACAGGCATGGGGTTTGAGTCTGATTCCGATGAATTCCTGGCCGTTTGGAGCATTTCATCGTAACGAGCCTACGAATACATTAGTAACAAGTTAGTATTACAAAACCGAATTTCAACACAAATAAAAATTTGTCGTCTACACAAACATAATATTCAAACACACACTATTAAGGTATGACATCAATCTTCAATGCATTTACTCGTTAAAAAAAAAGGGGTCAGCATCTCGTTTCTATTTCGGACTTTTCCCAATAACCTATTACAATATAAAGCCAACATAATTTACAGTATCCGAGCTGATACTGTACAACACTTAACCTCAACATAATAATCATATGCTACTCCAACCATAAGGAGATATTTTCAAACATTGTACAACACAAAAGTCTACAACAAATAATCATGTTCCATTGGAGAAATGTTTGTTCACATCATAGCTACATTCGTACTCACACATCACTAAGTATGTTTTCCCTCTGGAATATTAGCTTTAACAATTATAAATACTTTGTGGAATCTTATACCTTTTTTGTAACACTGTGAATCCCAAATTAAATTAAACAACTACCCTATACATTGCTGCCTCTACCAGACATTCCATGAATAATACATACCATAGTCTGCTCGCCCCAAGAGTCTGTGTACGGTCCGTCAGCCCCCTTGCAATGAGCCTTCTGGAAAACCTCCGCATAAGTCATTGTCCTCCCTAGTTCTTTTTCCTATAATAGCAAATCACCAAATCAACCTACATATAAATGTGTATTTGACATAATTTTGATTCATTCACATAACATGTATAATTAACCAAGATTGTATTACTAAATCAATATCATTCTTCTAGCTGCCTCATGGGTTAGGATTGAACCTAGATGGTGAGTAGACAGATTGGCCTTTCGATTGTTTGACTCTCTCTTTGAGATTTCTTGCCATTCTGGCCTTTGTCATAACTCCAGCATTTGGTTCCATATTTCAAGTAGTATAAAATCTGGCTTTTTCATTCTTGTCCATCCTTTGTTTGTCAAATCTGAAATTAGGCTTCTTGCAGTAGATTCAAACTTGCGTCAAACTTCAGCTTCATCAATTGGAAGCCACTTGTACTCCCTCTGAAAATGTTAATATTATGATTTATATAATTCAACAATTACTATGATAATTGTACAATAGTTTTCCTCGATATATATTGCGTTAACATTTTATACCCTGAAATATTCGAACCATAATCTTCTTGTATCACTTGGGACCTGTTTGTATGTCAACCACGGCTCTACATACCCGGCATGTAGAGCTCTTAAAACCCCTTTGGTTGCGTTATATGGATCCTATCTATAGAATATAACATTATCAAAATATATATATTAGTAAAAAAAAGTAAAAGATTTAAACTTCATGATTTAAAGTAATACATACCCGTTTCCTACAACTTTCAAGCAGCGTCGCTTGTCATTTTGCCATATCGTATAATCGACTAGAGACTGGAATCCATAAAATTACTAATCTTCGATGCCTGCAGCCCGTCTGTCAGCAGCGCGCGAAGGCTCGGGCATATTAAAAAATTGTGCACCACCGGGCATTGAAGAGCCATCACCATCTACGCATAAGTCCTCTAATTCTTGTGGCAATTCACTTAAGAGTATAGACTTCATAATGGATTGGGACACCTTAACTCATGCCTTATTCAGTCATGAGTCATGCAATATTTATAATAGGAGGACAATAAGTTCGAATATTAGACCTTTAAACATAACGAGTAGTTAACCAACCACTCTACCATTTATCGTTGCCCTACCAAAAATAATTATATGTTAAACTTAGATTGCTTAGTTGTCTCTATAAAAAATTTCAGTTCCATGTAGTTAGACAAAGCACATTGTACTAAAATGAAGCAACACACTAATCCATTTCAAATTCAGGCTTCGGATGTTTCGGCTAAAAACCTCTCACTCTTCAAGAACTTGATCAGAGTGCTTTGCAATGCCAATACATCAGAAGGATTTCAACCTGAAAGAGACGTGTCATTGCCCGAGATTTATGGACCAGTCGATGGTCTTGTACCCCCAGACCTCGGCATAAACCCCAAAAAATGCCCTATTCTTGCCTTCTTTGCTGGTGGAGCCCATGGCTACATAAGGAGACTGTTACTTCACCATTAGAAAGAAAAATATAATGAAATAAGAATCTATGAGTACCTCCCAAAGGGTCAAAACTACACAAGATTAATGGGTCTAAGCAAGTTTTGCTTGTGTCCCAGTGGATATGAAGTGGCAAGTACTAGAGTTGTTGAAGCTATTTATGTTGGATAGTCCCTGTGGTCATCTCAGCACATTATTTTTTACCGTTCCGTGATGTACTTGATTGGAGTCAATTCTCACTTCAAGTTCCAGTTGAGAAAATTCCAATGATCAAAGCCATCTTGAAATGAATCTCTGATGATAAGTTTCTAAGGATGCAAAAGAGAGTGAGGAGATTGCAAAGGCATTTTAGGCTTAACATACTAGCTAAGCCTTTCGATGTAATTCTCATGGTGCTTCACTCAGTGTAGTTAAGGAAACTTAATCTTAGGCTAGTTACTTGATCAATAATTGTCTTCGGTCTTTGTACACATTTATCGGGTAATAACTGTTAGAATAGATGCCTTAAAAGCCAATTAAATGTATTTTCAGAAAATTAGATAATATATTATTTATTTAATGTAGGCAGTTTATTTAAATTATTATTAATATGATTAATTATTTAAATAAAAGTCTTTAGAATAATATTTATTGATTCTATCCTTAAGGGTAAGGATATGAGTGACACAATCTATATTCATAAATATATTTTAAAAGTAGTCCTCAATAATTACATAGATTATACAATGAATTATATGAATTAGTCAATAATTCGTTGTACAAAGTAATAGTGCAGTTAGTCCTTAGACACCACGGTTATATTGTGTTAGGAATACCGTAATTTGCTAGTACAATTAAACAAGTTCTAATCAAGATTAGACCATGTACTCAGTGATTACGATCTATTTCAGTATGGAGATAGTGTGTGTAGATACAGAATAAGTCAATTAGGGATTCTATGCGATCTATTAATCGAGTAACTAAAAATCTTTGGCCAAGGTAGAATAGTGGAAGTCATTCCATAGATTATTCATAAGTTACCAATTAAATAAATTTGGTCATATGATTGTAATGGGGTTTGACGACCCTATCCATGACTCTGGCTTAATCGAGAGGATTTAGACAGAAGGAATTGATTGCATAATAATTACTTATTAAAAAGGTTCGTATACTTGCACTTCATTATTAATTGGGTAATCGCGATATACTGCTAGGTGCCACTCACAATTTGTGGAATTAATTAGAAAGAATTCTAATTAAATATTAATTGGATTATATTCACTGCCGATTAATTATGAACCCGAGATGTCACACACAAAAGAGATTAGTGAATTAATTAGATTAGAGAAAGTTATTAAATTAATTTTAATATTGTCCTAATATTAATTTAAATGACTCGTAGTAATTAGATAATTGATCTAATTAGTTATAGAGTCCAAGTCTGGTCAATTAATATTGGCCCAATGATGACTTCATGTCATAAGAGATTCCTATATAAATGAATGTTCTGATAGAAGAAAAGCTACAACACAATTCTATTTTAGAAAAATATTACGGATTTTCTCTAAAAGTTCTAGTGGCGGCTAGATCCAATTGATTATGCGAATCTCATGTGGAATACTCTTGGAGGCTTCACAGTTGGGAAGCTCGTCTCAGATTCATCCTTGTTTTTCGCAATAGAGATAATCCTAAAACTATAGTATAAATTAAATTAGATTAAATTTTTTATGCTATTATAATATGCGTTAATAACCATGAACGGATACATGAATTTATCATGTGTGTTTCTCAATAGTGGTATTAGAGACACCGTTCATGCTTATTACGCGATTTTAAAGTTTATAGCACAATTGATTGATGTCTCTTGTTATTAAAATTAAAGAAGTTTAATTTTCCATGCCTAGGATTTATAGTCTATAGCCCTTTAATTGTTTTTCCCATGATAATATGTGAAAATTGAGTTTTTCATGGATTTAATTTCAGAATTTTTGTTTTTGAAAAAAATGTTTTTATTTTATTTTTGGGAAAATTTGTTTTATGAAAAAAAAACAGATTTATTTGTTATAAATAAAAATTTTTGAAAACCCCTTAGTAGTTGCGCGGTCGCTGCCAGCAATGGTTGGGCCACTACCTATAACGACCCCCGGCGTCGTTGTAGTAGCAGCACTAAGGGGCAACAACGTGGTAGTGACACTGCAAAATAGTAGCAGCGGCAGTGGCGGTGGTACTGCCCAGAAAAATTAGTTGGGGAGAGGGGGCGGCGGCTGGGGAAGAAAGAATAATTTTTTTTTTAGGGTTAGGGTTACAACCCAGACCCAAATCCAGATCCGGATAGGGATCCGAATCTAGGTCCAGATTTGAACCCAAGACCCAAGTGTATGGGTCATTAGGGTTTTGGGCATATTTTAATTTTTCCTTTATTATTGGGCTAGATGGCATGGTAGGCCTATTTGGGCTAAATTTTAAAATGGGAGCTTTAAAATTATAAATGGGCTAAATGGATTTAAGTATAGTAGTTGGACTAGCTTTATTTAATTCGGCCCAAAAATATTATTTTGCCCAAATAATAAATAGTTTATTAATTAGACAATATAAATAAAATGTAATTTTATTTATTTAATTAAATATGAGATATTTTGCTTATTTAATTTAATAAATAGTTTATTAAATTAGGCAACCTAATATAATGATATTATATTATCGAATTAATTGTGCTATATTCGTGGATTACCTATTGGATATATGTTGTGTGCGTGGATGAGCATAGACTTGTATTTATGTATGGATGAATGATTGAATGAATGAATGAATGATATTTATTCATTTATTTATCCATTTTTGGGTTTTATGTAAATTATTTAAATGGGGCTGACATGCCTCTTATCCCCATTTTGATGATGTAAAACCCCTATTCCCATTTTCGTACCCTACTAGATTCGGAATCTTTGTACATAAATGTAAATTGAAGATCAAGCGTGATGCATCAAGGAGTTGGTGGACCCGGTTTGAAAAAGGAGTTTTGTGAAGCCCAACAATGAGTAGCCCAGAATTTGGGCCATATATTATTTTAGGAATTCAACCCAGTGGCTCGGGTTGATAGTGCTCCTAGTCCATGATCATCCCATTTATTACATGCATTTATTTATTATGAGATATAAATATTAAATGCGTGGATGTTTATATTCTTGTTTATGAGATAAATTGAAATCAAAAGCATGTGAAAAGTGAGACCTAAATTAAAGACCATCAAACCTTTCCACTTTAAATATTAAGTTAATAGTGATATAGTCTTGGTTAGATTATATTATTGTCTTCCATTATCATAGATTAGTTTATGTGTTGAGCAAGTAAGTGACTGGCTATGGACACATAGGGGATAATTATTTGTATCAATATATGAACTTAGTCTATTATAAGCATGAGATGTGAAAATTTTGGATTCTTATTGGCCACCAAAAATCTATCATGTGAGATATCAATGTTGCATTGATTCAAGTTTACCAGGATAACATATTTGACTTAAACAATCCTTAGAGACCAAAACTCTATCATGTGAGGTCAAAGGAGTTGTAAGCAAGAAAATTGGGATTTGTATGTGATGCATTGAATAAGTGTTATTCGCCTATTAATTTTTGATTCACCAAAAATCTATTATGTGAGGTGAAGCAAAAATTAATGGGCCCTCAATCTACTAGAGAGTTAGTTATTTGATTTTCTTTTTTCTACTAGGGAAGTTTAGGATTTGAAAATTTTAGTAGGGCACTATTTGATGTAAAGACCCAAATCTAATAGTTAATGATATATTTATCTAATAATTTAATTATTTTCTGCAGCTATATATCAAAAATGAATCCCTTAGTATTTATCTTAGATAAGAATTGTTTGACTAGACCGAATTTCGTTGACTAGTTCCACAACTTGAAAATTATCCTGGGTTCAAAAAAGATTGAGTATGTGCTTGATGGTCCACTTCTTGAAAAGATGCCTGGAGAGGCAACTGAGGAGGAAATGGAAACTTATTGGAAATAGTGAGATGATGCGTTAAAGGTCAGGAGCTATGTTTTGGTTTCAATGTCAAATGAGCTTCAACGACAACATGAGGACATGGAAGATATCACAACCATCATCAAACACTTACAATAGTTGTATGGTATGAAGAACAGGGTTGTTAGATATGAGATATCTAGGGAATTGTTCCAATTAAGGATGAGTAAGAGATCAAATGTGAATATGAATGTTCTTAAGATGATCGGTTTGATCGAGCGTCTTAAATCCTTGAACTTCTTAATGGATTCAAACTTGCAGATAGATTTGATACTTCAGTCTCTTCCTGAATCATTTCATCCTTTCATTGTCAATTTTCAAATGAATGACATTAAGCGTACCTTACTTCAACTTTTGAATATACTGGTTATATATCAAGAGCAGATGAAAGGAAAGGGTAAGGAAATGGTGCTAGCATTTGCTTCTTCCTCATCAGCTAAAAAACAAAAAAAGAAGAAGAAGAAGAGAAAAAGTAAGAAGACCTATCAGGGCAAGCTTACTGGAGACGTGTCCAAGAAGAAGGGGAAGAGAGCAAAGCAAGGAAAGTGTTTCCATCACTGGAAGGAAAGACATTGGAATATGAACTGTCCAGAGTACCTCACGAGTTTGAAGGGAAAGGGCAAGGCCTCTGCAAGTATGTCACAATTACTCATATTTGAAATTAGTCTTTCAATTAGCCATGATTCTGCTTCGTGGGTGTTAGATTTTGGCGCCACTTCTCACATATGTACTTCTGTAGGAAAACTGAAGAGAAGTAGAGTTTTGGAGAAATGAGACGTGGCCTTGAAGGTGGGAAATGTATGAATTGTTGCTACATTAGCTATAAGGACATATTGTCTTAGTTTGTTATCAGGATTTACTTTAGTTTTAGACAATTGTTTGTTTTTGCCTAATGCCTTGATGAACATCATTTCTGTTTCTATTTTAGTTCAAAAAGGTTTTGAATTTAAATTTTTGGATAATGGATGTCTTGTTTATTTGCAAAATAAATGTTTTGGCACTATCAAACTAGCAAATGGGTTTTATATACTTGATATAAAGCATGATGACAAAATAAATGAGCAATGTATGAATATTGGAACCTTCAAAAGAATTGGAGATACGATTAATTCAAAATATTTATGCTACTTAAGATTATATCACATAGGGCAAGCAATAATCACTAAGTTAGAGAAAGAAGAACTAATAAACCTATGTGGCCCAAGTCCATTCCCAACGTGTGAGTCTTGCATCCTTGGTAAAATGACCAGATCACCTTTTGTTGGACAAAGACAAAGTGCCACAAATATTTTAGAATTAATGCACACTAGTGTATGTGGGCCATTTGGAGAATTGACCCGAGGAAGATTTGGCTACTTCATTACCTTTACAGACGATATGTCACTGTATAGGTATGTGTATCTTATGAAACACAAATCTGAATCATTTGAAAAGTTTCAAGAATACAAAGCAGAAGTTGAGAATTAAACTGGAAAAAAGATTAAGGCCCTTCGATCAGATTGAGGAGGAGAGTACCTTAGTGCCGAATTCTAGAAGTATCTCAAAGAAAATAGTATAGTCATCTCATTAACTCCACTTGGAACACCAGAGCTTAATGATGTATCAGAAGAAAAAAATAGGACCTTGTTGGACATGGTCAGATAAATGATGAGCTATACTAATTTACCTATTAGCCTATGGGTTATGCTCTCCTTACAACTACATACATCTTGAATAGGGTTACATTCAAATCAGCCTCAAGCACTCCATATGAGATCTGGAAAAACAAGAAACACAACTTTAAACACGTTAGAGTATGGGGATGTCCTGTTTACATCAAAAGGCTTAAAACTAAGTAATTGGAAGCAAGATCTGATAAGGTCAGATTCATTGGTTATCCTAAGGATTCTTTGGGATATAACTTTTATTCTTCTATTGACTAGAGAGTCTTTGTCAGTAGATATGCCATATTCTTGGAAGAAGAGTTCATTCAAAAAGGAGGGTTAAGAAGAACAGTAGAGCTCAAAGAGGGAAACATTGGGCAACCAATTGACCAGGATGAAGTCCAGGATTCAATCCAGCATGAAACTATTCAAGAAGAACTAATTGTTTCACCACAAATACGTAAATCATTGAGTACTCGTCCCCCTACAAGGTATAGCTATCTTTATAATTAGGCACAAGAGTTGTTTACCTTGATTGTGGTGATTATACTGATGATCCCATCAATTATGAGGAAGTTATATCTGATATGGACTTAGAAAGAAATCTAAAATGGATTCAATGCACACCAATCAAGTCTGGAATCTTATAGACCCTCCTGAAGGTATTGTACCTATAGGTTACAAGTGGGTATATAAGAGAAAAAGGGGTGCAGACAGGAAGGTAAAGACCTTCAAAGCAAGATTAGTGGCAAAAGGTTATCGTCAAAGACAAAGGATTAACTATGAGAAAACCTTCTCGCCAATAGCAATGCTGAAATCTATTAGGATTTTGTTGGCTATAGCTGCATATTATGATTATGAGATATGGAAGATGGATGTCGAAACGGCTTTTCTTAATGGCTTCATTGAAGAAGACATTTATATGGAATAACCAAAGGGTTTTGAATTCAAAGGTGAAGGTCACAAAGTATGCAAGCTAAAGAGATCCATCTATAGACTCAAGCAAGCCTCTAGAAGCCAGAATCTATGGTTTCACGAGGCCATTAAAACATTTGGCTTCATTAATAATGAAGACAAACCTTTGTTTACAAGAAAGTCAGCAATAAAAGCGATTATGTTTCTCGTCTTATATGTAGATGACATACTGGTAATAAGGAATGACATAAGGATGATGTCATCAGTCAAGGTCTGGTTATCAAGAACATTCTCCATGAAAGACTTGAGAGAAACGACTTATATCCTAGGGATTCGTATCTATAGAGATAGATTGAAGGGATTAATAGGTCTCTCCCAAAGTATGTACATAGATAAGGTGATAAGGAGGTTTAACATGCAGGATTCTAAAAGAGGGTTGTTACCTTTCAGACATGACATTAATCTATCTAGGGTTATGAGTCCTAAAATAGTTGAAGAAAGAGAATGGATGAATAAGGTTCTATATGCCTCAGCCATTGAAAGCCTTATGTACGCCATGCTATGTACGAAGCCTAATGTTGTGCATGTTGTAAGCGTTATTAGCAAATATCAGTCAGATCCATGTGAGGAATACTGGATACTTGTCAAGAATATTCTTAAGTACTTAATTAAATAAGACTAAGGATATGGTCTTGGTATATGGAGGAGGGGAGATAAAAATCAAGGGCTATACAGACTCAGATTTTCAATCTGATGTAGATGATTGCAAGTCTACATCTGGATTCATTTTTATCTGTAATGAAGGTGCAGTCAGTTAGAAGAGTTCCAAACAGAGCACGACTGCAGATTTCATTATAGAAGTCAAATACATCACCGCATTGGATGCAGCAAAAGAAGCAGTTTGGATCAAGAAGTTCGTTCAGAACTTGAGGTAGTTCCTTCCATTCAGTTCGCAATACCCTTACACTGTGATAATAATGGAACAATAGCGCAAGTTAAGGAACCGATGTCTCACTAGAAATCCAAACATGTAAGAGGCACTACCACATTATTTGAAAAATTGTAGGAAGGGGCGATGTTGTTATGCTTAGAGTAGCATCAGTAGATGACACTGCTAATCCGTTGACCAAAGCTTTGACCAGACAGTCTTTGGATTGACATCTAGAGGGGATAGGTATGAGATACCATTCAAATTGACTTTAGTGCAAATGAAGAATTGTTAGATTAGATGCCCTAAAAGCTAATTAAATGTAGTTTTGAAAATTTGGATAATATATTATTTATTTAATGTGGGCAGTTTATTTAAATTATTATTAATGCGATTAATTATTTAAATAAAAATCATTGGAATAATATTTATAGATTTTATCCTTAAGAGTAAAGATATGAGTGACATAATCTATATTAATAAATATATTCTAAAAGTAGTCACAGATCGTAGAATAAATTAATTGGGTGTTAGTTTATCTAGATAGATTGTATTACAGTCTACTATTCAAATAATATGAGATATTAATTTGGGTGATTAGTCTCATATCGTAAGAGTAGATGTATAATTAATTATTGAGAACAAGTGACTGAACATGACCGCTAGTATAACAAATTACATGGATTAGTCAATAATTTGTTGTACAATGTAATTGTGCAATTAGTCCTTAGACCTGAGACACCACTATTATCTTGTGCTAGGGGTACAATTTTCTTGTTAACTAAGCTAATCTTAATCAAGGATTGGACCATGTACTCAGTTATTACGATCTATTCTAGCATGGGATAGGTGTGTGTAGATACATAATCTGTCAATTAGGGATCCTATGCGATCTGTTAATCGAGTAACTAGAAATCATTGGCCAAGGTAGAATAGTGAAAGTCATTCTATAGATTATTCGTAAGTTACCAATTAAATAGATTTGGTCATATGATTGTAATAGGGTTTGACGATCCTATCCATGACTCTGTCTTAATTGAGAAGATTTACACAGAAGAAATTGATTGCATAATAATTACTTATTAAAAGGGTCCGTATACTTGCATTTCATTATTAATTGAGTAATCGCAATATACTGTTAGGTATCACTCGCGATTTGTGAAATTAATTAGAAAGAGTTCTAATTAAATATTAATTGGATTATATTCGTTGTCGATTAATTACGAACCCGAGATGTCACGCACAAAAGAAATTAGTGAATTAATTGGATTAGTGAAAGTGATTAAATTAATTTTAGGATTATTCTAATATTAATTTAATAGACTCGTAGTAATTAGATAATTGATCTAAGTAGTTATAGAGTCCAAGTCTTGTCAATTAAGACTCGCCCAATGATGATTTTAGGTCATAAGTGGTTCCTATATAAAGGAATGTTCTAACAGAAAAAAAAAAAAAAAAAAGCTAGCATACAATTCTCTTTCAGAAAAATATTACGGGTTTTCTCTAAAAGCTGTAGTGGGGCTAGATCCAATTGATTGAGCGAATCTCGTGTGGATCATTCTTGGAGGCTTTACACTTGGAAGCTAGTCTCGCATTCATCCTTGTTTTTTTGCAATAGAGGTAATCCTAAATATCTAGTATAAATTTAATTAGATTAAATTTTTATGATATTATAATTTGCGTTAAAAACCATGAACGGATACATGAATTTATTCCGTTGCGTAATTTTAATTTTAAAAATGATCATATATACTTCCCAACAATAACTTGGTGCAAATGAAATTAGTTAGTTAGGAATTAATCCATTTGATTTGTAGTGATTTTTTAGCAGAGATATGTAGAAACCTAAAATTCTTGACAAGAAATTAATGTGGAAAAATGATAAAAAAAAATTATGCGTAGAGTTCACAAACCAAGAAACTGAAAGCTAGTGAATTTATACATGCAAGTAAGTTATAACGAGCCATATTTAAGTCCGGAAACACACATTGTTATTGGGTAGATTGTAATTTATTAAACATATTTTAAAATTTTATTTTGTTCTTCAAAGTTATATCCAAAAGTGGTGCTTTATGTGCAAATAAACCTATTTATTAAGATAAACGCTCTTTATTTAATAATATTTCAGCAACACTTTCTATGAAGAAATATATCTTTTCATTATAGACACACCCGTTAATTACGAAAAGAAATATTCCTTCATATTGTGTCTTTACATCATAAAAAGAATGTGTTTAATATATAAAAGAAAAAACTGTTGGGGCAGCGGAAGAGAAAATGGGACATGTATAAGCAAAATGCAAAGTGAAAATGCTGCTGGAAAATTTTTGTTGATGTGTGTTGCAGAGAGTTTTCTTAATTCTTTAATTCTCTGTTGCTTACTTATGAAAGCTTACATACAATGGCAATTTATAGCCCTCTATGAAGTATCTAGGGCAAGTTAAAATCAACAATAATGGTTGCAACTCCAAACTTGTATAACTTGACTTTATCTTCTTCAAAATCAGCAGCTGGCTTGTTTGAATAAAATTCAGACCATCTAGAAGTTGTGTAGCTGAATATCATCTAGATGTTTTATTTCTTTGAAAATTATAATTACATTTTTTTCAACACCCTCTCTTAATTTGTAATTTTCAAAACTTTCTTGAACTTCTCAAATTTCTCAGTAGTGACGAGTTTGGTAAGAATATATGTTGGCTGCTCATTGGAGTTGATAAACTCCAATTTAATTTCACAATTGCCTACCAAATCTCTAATGTAATGATGCCGCAACTCTATGTGTTTCCTCTGCGCATGAAACACTGGATTCTTTGTCAAAGCAATTGCAGACATATTATCACAATAGATAATTGTTTGTTGTAAATCACCAAGTATTCTTTTCAACCAAACACTTTCACAAGCTGCATATGTGACAACTATATACTCTGCTTCGACTAAGGATAATGCCATGATTTTTTGCTTCTTTGAGCTCCAAGAGATAGCTTTAGTTCCAAGAGAAAATATGTAGCCTGAAGTGCTTTTTCTATCATCCAAGGATCCTGCCCAATCACTATTGGTATATTGACTAGCTTGAAATTTTGTTCTTTCATGTACAAGAGGCCATGCTTTCTTGTACCTTAAAGGTACCTTAGCACTCGTTTAGCTGCTACATAGTAAAGCCTACTCGACTCATTCATAAATCTAGATATCAGACTAACTGAGTGCATTATGTCTGACCTTGTATTTGTGAGAAAAATCAAGGATCTAACAAGACTTCTGAACATCTTTGAATCCACTTTTTTAGCTTCATCATTAACTTGTAATTTCTCATTAAAAGCCATAGGAGTTGACAGTGATTTGCACTTGTCCATTTGAAATTTTAAAAAAAGATCATTTATGTATTTTTCTTGAGAGATAAAAATCTGACCTTTAGATTGCTTAACTTGGATCCCAAGAAGATACTTCATAAGACCTAAGTCAATTATTTCAAATTCTTGCATCCTTTTCCTTTTAAAATCATATACCATGTGCATGTTTGTACTCAAGTATATTAAATCATCAACATATAAACAAACAATGAGAAAATCATTGTTACCTCATTTCTTCATATAGAGTGATGGTTTACTCGGTCTTTTCTGAAATCTATTTTTGGAGAAATAGCTATCAATCTTAAAGACTTTTTTATGTCGAAATCCCCAAAACAATTCCATGCTCTCGGTGTTTGTTTAAGTCCATAGAGTGCCTTGCGAAGTCAATAGACTTTGTCTTCATCTTCTTGCAATTTATAGCCTTGTGGTTGCTCAACATAGACTTCTTTTTCAAGCTCTCCATTTAGAAAAGCTGATTTTACGTCTAGTTGATACACATCTAGCTCCAATTAGGCTTTCAAGGCTAAAACAATCCTTATGGTCTCCATTCTTGCAATTGGTGCAAAAGTTTCATTGAAATCAATTCTGAGTTGTTGAGAATAACCCTTTTGCAGCCAATCTTGCCTTGTGCTTTTTAATGGAGCCATCTTCTTTAAATTTTGTCTTGTAAACCCACTTAAGGCCAATAACTTCTTTGTCTTTTGGTACGTGTACATGCTCCCAGGTTTTATTCTTTTCAATAGTGGCGATTTATTCATCCATTGCTTCTCGCCATGCTTGTTCCTTTGTGGCTTCTTGGAAATTTTGTGGCTCAAGAGAGATGAAGGCAACATCACATGATTTATATATCTCTCTTAAAGAGTGCATCTTCCTTGGAGGCGAATCTAGTCTTTCTTGGCTAAAAGAACTTGATGTTGGAGAATTTTGTGTGCTTGAGCTTGGGCTTGAAATTGGAGTTTGATCACCTTGTGGTTGTTCTTCTTGGCTTGTTGAACGTTCCAAAAACTAATATGAAGTTGGTGTTTGAGAAAATGATCTTTTCCAATTTCAAGCTGCCATTTCATCAAAAGCAACATTTCTTGACACTATCAACTTGTTAGTGTTAGGATTAAAAAGTCGATAACCTTTGGATTCATCACTATAGCCAACAAAAATAAGTTTTTCACCTTTCTCATCAAATTTTTCTATTTCTTGAGAGGGGATTAAGGAATAAGTGATGCATCCAAAAACTTTTAAATGATCAATTACCGGTTTCTTTTTGCTCCATGCCTCAAATGATGTCTTGTTCTGAACGGCTTTTGTAGGTGAGCAATTGAGAATGAAGATTATTGTATTGACCGCTTCAACCCAAAATTTGTTAGGAAGTCCTTTGCCTTTTAACATGCTTCGAGCCATCTCCACAATTGTTCAGTTTTTTCTTTCAACCACTCCATTTTGTTGCTGGCTTCTCCAAATTATAAGCTGTCTTTGTATGCCATTTTCTTTGCAATATTGCATGAATGTGCCATAGATCTATTATCCTCCTAGATCAGTTTAAAGAGTTTTTATTTCATGTCCACTTTGTTTTTGGGCATAAGCTTTGAATTGAAGAAAAGCTGAAAATGCTTATGACTTTTGATTTAGAATGAAAACCCACATCATTCTAGTATAGTCATCAACGAATAAAATGACGTATCTCTTATCACCAAGAAAAGGCGTCCTCGTAGGACCACAAATATCATAATGCACCAATTCAAAGAGGTGTTTTGGCTCTCCATGAAGTTTTAGGAAATGGAAGTCGATGCATTTTTACCATAAATGCATCCTTCACAAATTTTATTTTTTCTTTCAAAAGGAGGAAGTCCAATCCCCATATTCTTTTTTCTAAGCAAATACAATCCCTTATTGTTCAAATGACCATATCTCAAATGCCATAAAAAGGTTTTATTCTCACTTTCAGTTTTGAAAGCAAATGCATCAACTTGTGGCATAATGAGAGGAAATACCTTATTTTGGCTCATCTCGATTATGGCTATTGTTTAATTGTTTTGCTTGTTGAAAATTATGCATTTTTCATCTTCAAAGATCAATGAGTAGCTTTTTGTAAAATTTGTCCAACACTCAAGAGGTTTTGTATCAAGTTTGGAACATAAAGAACATCATTAATGAATTTTTTGTTACCTCTCTTTGTGTGGACTGCAATGACTCCTTTGCCAGTGGTACTTTGAAACTTGTCATCACCAAGTTTCACTTGTGACTTGTGACTTTGATCAAGCTCCACGAAGATATCTTTATTTCCTCTCATATGGTTACTGCAACCACTGTCTAAGTATCAAATGTTTTGAGATTCGGTTTGAGCATTCATACGAGAAAATAGTTGGTCTTGTTCATCTTTGATGAAATTTGCTTCATCATTTTCATCTTTATACCAACAACTTGTATATGAATGATTTAGAATTTTACACCTTTTGCATTTGAATTGACAATCTTCTGACTCATGATTTGATTTTTTGCAAATCCGACAAGAAGAGTTAGAAATACCATATTTTGATTGCTGGTTTTCTCGTCTATCCTTGGTGCCTCCATTACCTACATTTCAGTTTTTGTTGCCTCTTGCCTTGCTTTTTTGATGAGTTTGGTACATTCTTGCTTGAGAAGCTAATTTTGGATTGGAGAGCTTGCTCCAAGGATTGACTTGTTCTATTAATCCTTTCCTCATGCACTTGAAGAAAACTCATTAGTTCATGTATAGTGTACTAAGAAAAATCTTTCGATTCTTCAATAGCTGCTACAATTTGATCAAATTTTGGAGAAAGACTACAAAGAACCTTTTGGATAATTTTCTTGTCTCTGAATTTGATTCAAAACTTTAGCAACTTTTGAAAGAAAGTCTTGAATATTCACACTTTATTTTATTGCCAAATTGTCAAATTCTCTCCAAAGTGATTGAAACCTTATGGTGACAACTCTATTAGTTCCTTGATATGCATTTTTCAAAATATCCCAAGCTTGTTTTGCTTTATTAGCACCAAAGATTCTAGGATAAATGAATTTGCTTACCCCTTGTTGAATGTCTCGAAATGTACTTGCATCTTTCTTGAAGTTTTCTTTATACTCCTTTGCATTTGTTTCCGTCCAAGTTGAAGAGCTTTTACTTGTAGAGGTTGCACTTGCAGGTGGTTCTGCATAGCCACTTACAACCACTGCCCAAAGATCTTGAGAAATGAAGAAAGTCTTCATTTGACTGCTTCAATAATCATAATGTTCACCTTCAAAAATAGGAATTTGATATGGAGAATAAGAACACATAGTTGGGGTTGATAATATGGTTGCCATTGGAGCTGAAATTTTTTATTTTATGAAGTGTATTGGGGTTGGAATTTTGTGGTTTTGTGGAGTATATTGTGATTGGAAAGTGTGGCTCTAGATACCAAATTTGTTGGGGGCAGCGGAAGAGAAACTGGGACATGTATAAGCAAAATGCAAAGTGAAAATGTTGCTAGAAAATTTTTATTGATGTGTGTTGCAAAGAGTTTTCTTATTGCTTCAATTCGCTACTACTTACTACTTACTTATGAAAGCTTACATATAATGGCAATTTATAGACCTCTATGAAGCATCTAGGACAAGTTAAAATCAACAATAATGGTTGCAACTTTAAACTTGTACAACTTGACTTCATCTTCTTCAAAATCTGCAGCTGGCTTGTTTGAATAAAATTCAGACCATCTAGAAGATGTGTAGCTGAATATCATCTAAATGTTGTCTTTCTTTGAAAATTACAAATTACATTTTTTTGAACAAAAACCCCTAGATTATGTCTTTGAGTCTTTCCTTTTCTACAATACGTTCCTTCATCTTGGTCTCCTTTCCCCTAGTTAATGCAACTGTGATGCATCATTTTTGTAAGAAGCAAAATGATGCAGCGCTAGCTTTCATCTTTACGGACCAGCATGGAAGACCCATTTATGGTTCAACTATGAGAATTCCTACAACTAGTGCCTTACAAACTAAAGCTTTAGGGTTTCGTGAAGCATATATCCTTTCCAATGTGATATTTGAGCTGGATGTGAAGGTGGTTTATCAAGATGTTTCCAACTCTTTTAAAACTTCTCATTGGCATGTGGGTTTTGTTAATTTCTACATTTATTTGCATTATTGTAGTACATTCAGCTTAGACTAATTCGATGGAATGCAAACAAGGTTTCTGATTTTGTGGCACGACATTGTTGTCTATCCACTCTCCAATGAATTGGATGTCCAATTTCCTTCCCTCGCTATGTAGTCTATTTTTGGTTGATTCCCTAGGCATGGGGAGAGACTAGCTTATACATAGAGTTGGCATATGGGTCAACCCAACACGGCCCAATCGAATTATGAATTCAGAAAATTGAGTCCAACTCAGTACAAATGTTTAGTGAACTAAGTTGGGGTGAGCTCATTTTTTAGAATACAGGACCCAACTCGGCCCCACGAACCCGCTACCATAGGTCACGTACTAAACAAACTAATCAAGGGTATTTGGATAGTTGGATTAATAATTAAAAAAATAAAATTTAAACTCAATTTTTTTAAGAAAAGTTAATTTAATGATTAACGAGACATAAGGTAATTGAAAATATTAACATAAATGATAAAATATTACATAACAAACTATAAGTTTACGAGACACGAGTACATTAGGAATATAAACATAAAAATAAACCATTACATAAGCGCTTGATGAAAGCTAGTGGAAAAGTTATCTATTTTATTATACTCCTTCTACGAGTATTGGCCCTGTTGGTGGTGGTAGTGGGCTTTGCGGTAGTGGCTTTCCAAATACTTATTCTAGTAATGGTCGTTGGCATGGTGGTGATAGTTGAATAACTATTTCAGAATTGAAATAGTTTGAGATATTTGAGCATTAAGATATAATGTATTTTACAAGCGTCTTAGCTCTAAATAAAAGACGAATTATAAATTTACGTTGATAATAATTACAAATTACATGTCCTTGTTCTTCAAAGTCCTCAAAATATTTCCAAACCTTTGATGAATGTAATCAATGTGAAAGATTTTCTTATTCCATGACCATAGTTATAGTGTATAGTGTTGTAATAAATTGAATGTATAAATATTTTAATAAAAGTACCATTAAAATTAAAAAAAATACATCAACCAAATTCAATTGAAGAAAAGTGGAGCTCATCTTCTTGAAAGTTAAATTAGTCTTGAAACTTTGAACAATTGAGAGCTAAGAGTCTTGAAATTAACTTTGAATAATTGAAATTACTAGTTATTATAACTTAAATTGCATAACACAAAAAATTTTAATTTTTTTTAATAAGTGAGCTCGAATTGTGCTTAATTTGTACTGGGTTCGAGATGGGCCTAAATTGGCCTCGAGTTGGGCTGAGCTGGGCTAGTGGACTGAGTTGGGTTGGACCTGTGTCGAAATGGTCTCGAGTTCAAATGGAATGGGTTAAAAATTATATGGCTCAGCTTGACCCACCTATATATGGTGAAGTAGGTCGAGTTGAGCCCACTTTCAACCAAGTTGGATTGGCTCCGAATTTTTGTGTATTAGGCTGAGCTAGACCTGTATCGATTTACCCCAAATGTCACCTTTACTTGTACAGTATGATATGCAATAACTTGGTATTTGAACCCGAAAAAAAAAAAAAAAAAAAAAGAAGAAGACTATTATGTTCACCGTTTTACCTTCACGCTATGTTTTGAATTAGGGGGAAAGGACTGGTTAGGTAGAGCTAGAGTAATCTCTTTTTGTTTGGTCTAGGAGAGTTAATATTAAAAATAAATAAAAATAGGAAGGATTGACCTAATCCATCCTATACTCTGAATTTTAATCCCCTCACTTTGGTGTCCGAAATGGGAGAAAGGATTATAAAAATTTTAGAAATGCCCATTGAGCCCACATTTTTCTTATTTTATTCAATTTTTTGGTTCATTAAAAGATGAATATGTATAAAATTTATCCTTATAAAAATTTTAGAAATGCCCATTGAGCCCACATTTTTCTTATTTTATTCAATTTTTTGGTTCATTAAAAGATGAATATGTCAACTTATTTATAAAATTTATCCCTCTCCCTAGTTTTTTTCCTAATTCAAACTAAGAAATCAAATAATCCTTTATAATATATATATTTTTTTAACTTTTATCTAATCTAAACAAGATTTAATCTCTTTTGTTCTGTTCTTTATAATTTTGAGTTTTCCTTTATTATCTTTTTCCCTGAATCCAAACGAACCCTTAATTCTTATTGCTCAATTATTGGTTCAAATCTTTTTTCTTTTTCAATTATTGGTTGAAATCTTTTCTTAATCTCGAAGTATAAATGAAAAGCAAGATCACTACTCTTCACGAATATTACATGTCGAAAAAACTGCCTTATTGATCTCCTATCCCAACCTCACACTAGTTTTTCACTTTTGTCCCTTTTGAGAAGTGCTCACCCTTTAAAAACTTTCCATGGTGTTCCATTTTGGTGGAACTTTCTTCATCAGTCAAATAATAATAATGCCGTAGAATTTTCTTCACCAGTCAAATAATAATAATGCAAAATGACAAGTCTCGTAATAGTCTTAATGACAAGTCTCATAACAGTCTTAATATCTCTTGAAACTAATGCTTTGTTCGAATATTTTAATATTATATTTTAGTCGTTTATTTAATTTTTAAGTTATAAAAATAGAGAAAATTTATTGTTGATAGGTGAATTGAATGGTTGAGGTGCAAATTAAAATCTTAAAAAATATTATTTAGCAGAGGATCTTAAACCGTTTGGGTTGGGAGAAATGGGGAGAAAACGATTAGTTAGAAAGAGATTATAGAATTTCTCCTCTTATTTAGTTTGGAAACATTAATAAAGGAAAGCAACAGGAATGATTGATCTAATCTCTCTTTTACACACCAAATTTTAAAATCTCAATTTGGAGTCAAAATGAGATAAATGATTATAACATTATTTTTATGCCTATCATGTCCTTGTCCTTTATATGTAATTGCAAGAACACCAGATATAAAAAGTTTAGACCATATCATTCTTCATTAAGGGTAAATATGTCAATTTATATATATAGTCATTCCTTTCATTTTCTTTTTCATCCACATAAAGAAAATATATAATCCTTTCTTATACTTTCCTTTGTAACTTTATCGAATTCAAACAAGATATTAATCTTTTTCTTTTCTTTACCGTTTAATCCTTTTCTTTCTTTTATTATCTTTTCCTTCATGAATCCAGATAAACCCTAATCCCCTATTTGGATTGCACAAAGGAAATGGAAGAAAAGTAAAATGGAGGAAGAAAAATAAAGGAAATGAAAGAAAATGAATTACTTTATTTGGATTGCAAAATAATAACAATAGAAAAGAAAGAAAAGGATTTTATGATTTTTTGTTTGGATTGGAGAAGGAAATGATAATTTTAAATATAAAATTACTTAAGTACTCTTTTTATTTTTATAACCATGAGATATGTTACAAAATAAACTTTTAACACAAAATCTTTTATTTCCCTCCAAAATATCGTAATTTGAAAGAATTCCAAAATAATTCTCATTAAAAGAAATAAAGGAATTTAAAAAACGCCTTCATAACTTTTTTTCCCCCTCTAAATTTGCAATCCAAATAAATAAATAAAACAATTGAAAAATCTCTCCCTAACTTATTTTTTCCTTCAATATTTGCCAATCCAAACAAGCAAGAGAATAAGTTATAATTAGGTGGCAAAAAGTCCTTTTCCTCTTTCATAAGACTTTGGGACCTCATTTTCATAATCCACCGAAGGATTAAATAATGTTCAAAACTATAATGCTGCAAAGTAGCAAAGACCATATTTTAATATCATCAAATTGCAAAGCACACTAAAATAATTTTGTTGGTGGGCAGCCCACGAGAATAAATTCAAAGACAACCAAGCATCTTCATTGAGCACATGTCACTCTTAAATATATTATCTCTTGTTTGTAATGACAAAATTAATCAATTCGAGTTGTACACTAAAAAAGCTATTAAAATGGCTTAAAACATTATTCTTCGTTTATAAACAAAAATTAAAATTTCTATAATTGACCATGAAAAGAGACCACTCGTCTAAAGTGGGTCCCACATAATATAGTTTGATTTTGATCTATTTGCTTCACCGTCAAATTGGACAGCTCTTTTGACCAAAAAAAAAAACCAAAAAATGGGACAGCTCAGATTTGAAGGTTGAAAATAGTTTAAACTTCGCTGCGGTAGTACTCATCGTACGCTTCCGTATACTGACAACTTTACTGGGAAAAGACCTTTTTAACTGTGGTTTTGTAACATGAGGAACCATGAACATACTTTATAAAGGGGCAAAAATCATTTCGGTCCCTGAGATTTGATATAAAATCTAAATTAGTTCTTGAAGTTTGTAAAAAGGTCAAATAAATCCTTTTCATTATCTATTACTTAATAGTTAAAGATTTGACTAAATAAAAAGACTTAAATGCCTTTATTTTAGTGGTTGGAGATTTGGAGAGAAGGAAAAAAAAAAAAATTAGAACCATGCAGCAAACACAACTATTTAAGCACTCAAACTATTTTTTTTCTTTTCTCACTTTTAATTCATGCTCTTTCTCACCAAAAAAAAAAAAAAAACAACGACAACAAATGTTAAATTTATTATCGGGAAGCCATTATTTGTGGCTTTTAAAGTCTTAAATTTTGGATATATATCTTCCAACTACAAATGTTGTATGACTTTTAACTAACTTGAAAAATGTATTGAGGTGCAATATTAGACAATAGAATGTATAACGTTGTAATAAATTCACTATAATTCACATGTAATGAATTCCTCGTAATTTGAAAACAAAAAAGAAAAAATAATAATAGACGAGGAATTCGATACATATAATTTATTTTTTCACATTTAATATTTGTATTTTTTTCATCTATTATTATTTTTTCTTTTTTGTTTTTAAATGACGAAAAAAATGGCTTAGATGCTTAAATAGTTATGCTTGTTGCATAATCTCAATTTTTTTTTTCCTTCCCTCCAAATCTCCAACTACTAAAGTAAGGGCATTTAAGTCTTTTTATTTGGTCAAATATTTGACTATTAAGTCATAAATAATTGAAAGGACCTATTTAGTCTTTTTGCAAACTTCAGGAATTAATTTAAATTTTATACTAAACCTCAGGGACTAAAATGATTTTTGCCCCTTTATTAAGTAAAAAAAGAAGAGAATTTAGTGAAGGGAATTTTCTATAAAAATGGCTGCCGTTTGAAACGAATATCAATTTTGTCAGTGAAAATTCTATAAAATGTCCGGAACGATTATGTTTAGGGAAGTTTATAAATGTCAAACGTTCAGGGCATTTTATCAGTGAGCTATTGGTATTAAATTATTCCAACAATTTTCTTATTCAATTTCTCATATTTTAGGAAAGTTTCGATCTAAAATTCGGATCTTACAAAGATAGAGTAGTAGATTTGAACTCCCATCCCATCCTCCATATCATCTAACTGTCAAATGACCTAAAAAAAATAATGAAACTGTTTGAGTGAAACTGAAATAAATATTTATTAAAATAAGAGATTGATTAAAAATATAGGAGTTGTGATAGTAAAACTAAAATAAGAGATTTCTAAATATAAAAAAATGTTTCAAATTTCTTAAATATAAGAAAAAAATAGAGAGATTATTAGAATTAGCTTAAATATTTTTAAATCGGCAACATAATTCACTATATGTTTTTGATCAATTCAAACCTTTTCTTGGGGTTCTCTCATAGTTTCTACAAGTGAAGATGATGCGATCAATCTATAAAAGTCGGTAATATTGACGCATGTTTTTATTACTATATATAATGGTTACATGCATTATTAAAGTAGTCTCATATAAGACAACATGGTCGTCTTTAAAACTTTCTCTTTAGGAGCAATGTTATGCTTTTCTTTTTCACGTAAATAAAGTATATGCTTTTTGAGAAAGTCTAAATGTGTCCTCCAATTTTGTTTTTACAAGACAAATTGAAAAAGCAAAGAATGGCATACAAGAAATAAAAGAAGAAAATGAGAGAAAGTGTTATAATATTTTTGTTTCTTTAATTACAGCATCATTAGTTAGAAGTTTGTCAATGGAAGTTTTTTCATCGCATTTTAGTAAGACAAGAATTTTGATTTCTCATTGTCAATAATTCAATTAAAATTGCTCAAGCACTTTTGAGACTTAAAAATGTTTAATTATAAAGTGATACATAAACTATTTTCCGATTACAACACCAAAATTTGCACATAACTTCCATTTAATTTTGCATCAAATTGGGCATAGAAAAAAAAGTGTGTGTTAGACAAAATATCTAGCAATTATTGTCCCCTAAAAGGAAGGAGAAATAGATATTCCCAATCTTTTATTTCCTCAATCATTTATAATAAATGCTTTTGACATAGAATAAGAATTATTGCCTAGTACTAACGAAAGTCAAAGTTTACCTCCACTAAAATAATTTACACAAAATATTTATTAAGTTTTGAAATGAGGAATTTTATCATCAATAACTGAAATAATTTAAAACAGAGATATGAATCTTCTATTTTCACAAAAAATCTTAACACTCTTCACATGGTTCAAAACTTTATTAGACCGGAGAATAACACAAAAACAAACTTAAACATCACAAAAATCCACATGTTCCTTATTTATAATAGGGTAAATTTGTCCCTATAATTTACTTATTTTTTTTATTGTCGTCTCTAATATTTTAAAAGATTCATAATAGTCTCTAATATTTATAAAAGTGATTTAAAATAATTTATATTATTTAAAATTAGTCAATTTAGTCATTATTATTTTTAAAAAAATATAATTTAATATCTATTATTTCTTAAAAAATTCAATTTAGTTTCTACACGTGATTCTTATTTAAAAACTAAATTAAATTTTTTTAAAAATAATAAAGACTAAATTAACTAGTTTTAAACAATAAAAATTATTTAGAATTATTTTTATAAATATTAAAAATTAATATAATTCTTTTAAAATATTAAAAATTAACTTAAAAATATATAAATAATAAAGACTATATACATAATTTCCCCTTGATACTACACATTTTAGGTCGCGTTAGTTTTAGGTGGACCACGATTTTACTCTATCTCTTACTTACTATTTCTTAATTTTCTTAAATAGAAAGATACCTATAATTGCCTACAAATAAGGTAAAAAGACAAGAATATAGAAGCTATATTCAGAACAACATATAGTTTTTCTTTTTCCCGAAATGGTGATAAAAAAAAAATTATTTTACTCCATACATATACATATATATATATATATATATATATATAAATATATATTATATAATAGAATTTGCACAAAAACTGTACATGGATATGTACGTACAAATAAAGTAATAAAATGACGCCGACGGCCAACCAAAATTATTCATTCTTTTTTTTTTTGTCCAAAAAATTATTCATTCTTGTTTGCATACTTTTCTTCTTTGTAGATTGTAGGCTTACATAACCCCCCCAAGACCTCTCTCTCTCTGTATAGCATAATTCATCTTCATCTTGAGGTGAGATATAGAATTCTATTATCTTTTTTTTGTTTTTTTTGTTTTGGTTTCTGATCAATATACGAGGCAGTCCGGTACACAAAGTTCCGTTATGGGCAGGGTTGAAAAGGGTTGGACTCACTTTGGTTTAATTGTACGCAGCTTTTGTATTGCTTTTGGCAATAGGCTGTTTTTATGATTTCAAGTTACACGGTGATAATTTTACGGTTAGGGGCGAAGGCTGTTTTTTTAATCTCTATATAGTTTTTTTTTGTAAATTTTGTTGTGTGTATTTGAATAGTTGAGCTGAAAAAAGTAAAGTGGTTGTGTTCAAAAGTTGACTATGGTTTGTTGGATCTTTTGATCATGGGTTGTTTAATTAGTCTTCAGTCTTTTGTGTTTTTTTTTGGGTATGGTTTTTTATTTGACTTTTGTGGGTTGTGATCTTTGTGTTGAGATATAAGCTGATTTGGTGTTTTTTGAGCTGTTTTAATTTCATTCTTTACATTTCAACTTCATAGTTGTATGTCCATATTGATTTCCTTCATATTTTATTGAAATTCACTGTTTTTGCATTGATTTTGTGTAAGTCAATGATTAAAAGTGTTCATGTATGTGTATATAAACATACCCACATGGTAAAACACGAAGAGATCAATGAAGGGTGTATGTTGGTTGATGTTAATTTAGAGCTAGCTTCTGGGTTTTTCACAGTTTTCCTCTAGTTCTCATGCTAGTTGTCTAAGTTAGGCTCATATTTGGCTTGTTTTCATTGAAGTGATTGAAATCGGATCGAATTGAATTAAATAGTGTCTTAACGAAAACATAGAGTGTACATATTTAACTGTTCTAATTCTTGCTCTTGCTGAAAGTTCAGTTCTTTACATGTTTTAGAAGTTTCTCCTACCTCTTTTTTTCTGGTTTAGGTCGCTAATTGAGTTGCTATTGTAGATAATGTTTCAAGTGAAGGAAAAATGTATATTTGTATGTACTATACTCAATATTGTCGATCTTGAATTCTTGATTAGAATAGAATTATGAGGTTTTGTAATCTATTTTGTTCTCAATTTAGTGAAGTGATCATACTTATATTGTATATGTTGGTTCATTTGTAGATTTCTTTAATTATAGAGAGAGAGAATGTCTGGAGGAGGTACCCAGAGCAGTTTGAGAAAAACTCTTGGAGCAATTAAGGATACCACTACTGTTAGTTTGGCTAAAATTAATAGCGAATACAAGGTATCTCAACTATTTTGAAGTGATCCTCATTCCTCATTATAGTTCTTGTTTTGTATTGGCTTTTTACTGATTCTTTTTGTTTTATATTTTGAATAGGAGTTGGACATTGCCATTGTTAAGGCTACAAATCATGTTGAGCGCCCCGCGAAAGAAAAATACATTAAAGGTGAGTGATGTCCTCAAGCTTTAAATGGTGCGTTGCGTTATGACTGTGCAATCTAGTGGAATATAGTCATGATGTTGCTTGGTGGTTATATTCGTGTAATTTGTCTCCAGATTGTAGCTGATGCATGACCTTCTTCTGATTTCAGCTATTTTTGCTGCTATATCGGCTACCAGGCCTCGAGCTGATGTTGCATACTGCATACATGCACTTGCAAGACGATTGTCGAAGACACATAATTGGGCAGTACGTCTTCATGCCTTTGGCAAATTAGACTTCTTATATAGCTCAACGACGAGCCAATGATATGAGGATTGATCATAATGATTGAAATTACCTTGTATCAAGCTTCTCTCTTCCACTGAGTAGTTCCAGACCAAAATAAATAGAATGTTTTAAACGATTAGGAGCACTGGGTTTCCATTACTATTAACAGAGATAATGTGTTGACAGTTGACATTGGTACCTTTAGCGACCGAGTTATGGGGAATAGTGTGTGTCTTCTTAATAGACTAGAGTTCATTGTAGTATATCTTTATTATTCCTTGGTTTATGTCAAAGGGAAGTTTGTGTGAATTTCCGCTTTCTAAGCCTCGAAAACTAATGTAAGACTGAGAGAAACGAATAAATGTGAAATGAATAAAAAAAAGAATCAAGTCGCACCATCTTTGTAATAGGTAAGCTGAGTGTCAATATAGTTGTTAGGTTCCCAAGATCATCATCAAACTTCTAGGATTCTGGATTGGCGCATGTAATTCAACTAATAAATAAAAGACATCAAGCAATTGATAGCAAATTGAACAATAATGTATGCCTTGATGAACTTAAATTGTAAAGAATCCAAAATGAAAAAGAGGTTTCCCTTTTCTTGGACCAGGGTAGTTGACTAGCTTGTTACATTCTCTTTCTTTATTGATGAGTCTCTTGGGTGCTGCATAATTCTCAGTCAACGGCATAGGGGCTATAGTTAGGCATAAATTGTCATTAACTCTACAAGTGGTTTGGAAATATCTTAATTGTGTAATTAGTTGAGGTTTCCCTATTTGACGCATTTAAGTGGGGTTTAGTTTCTGAATCTTGTTCAGTGGCATATGAGTGTATGTCAATCTAGAAAATAGTTGTCACACTTGTGGACCATCAGAGCTTACCAGAGAAATTATGGTTTGTCCAACACATAGGTTGAATAAGGTTGTCCTGAATCCAATTATGATGTGGGTTTAGCGTCACTGCTGAATTGTTGATACTGGAATGTACAGTATCATTACTTTATTGCCTTCAAGATGTAGTTCTAGGTCTATAGTTACTGGATAATTGATTATTTATGGTCTACATGCTCTTAAAACTGATCGCGTCACTGTTTTTGGTGTTTGGTGCTTAGGTTGCCTTGAAAACTTTAATTGTTATTCATCGTGCTTTGAGGGAGGTGGACCCCACATTTCATGAAGAACTTATCAATTATGGTAGAAGCAGAAGTCACATGCTTAACATGGCTCATTTCAAAGATGACTCGAGTCCAAATGGTGTGTATGTTTTTTCTGTTTGTGGGTTCCATTAGTACTGAAAATCATATGGAAGTAAGTTATTTGGTAATGACATGTATTCTGATCTATTGCTTAGCATGGGATTATTCGGCTTGGGTGCGAACCTATGCACTATTTTTGGAGGAGCGGCTGGAATGTTTTCGAGTTCTGAAATATGACATTGGGGCAGATCGTCTGGTGAGAAAACTGTTACTTCTCTTTGATTTTTGCTTGAAGATTGTTGTTTATGTAACTTATATGCTTTCTACGTTCTCTTGTTGCATAAGTTGTTAGAGTGTAGTTACATTAGCGATGTGATTCAAGTGGTAGAGATTATCCTTCTATAGTTTCTATTAGCGCCATTCCGTTTGTAAGTGGTCCTTAAGGTGTAATTGGCAGATCCATGCATTTAGATACATCTGAATTTTCCTTATGTTAATTTATTTGGAAGTAGGGCCACAACTAGTGCAGTGTTGAAAAGCTTAAATGAGATACCCTTAGGATTTTGGGCTCAATGCACCACTCTGCCAATATTTTGCAAGCATAGGTGCATTTCAGGTCCACCATGTAACTACCCTCTATTAGTGGCAGAAACCTCTTTGCCTTTTATTTACTCAAGATTCTAAGTTTGACATGGTTTAGTTACAAACTTGACAATCTCTAGCACGTAGGATAGAACATATATTTATAACTGCTCTCCTTATAAAACTTTCACACATCTGTATTTCACTTTCTTAAATTTGCTTATGATTTGATAAGTATACTGCTGCTTAATAACAATAATACTTCTCTGCTGGAATTGGTTTGTTTTTTTAACTCTTTGAATTTCCATTTTTTTCCTTTAAAAGCCGAGTCACTATAATCTTATTTGAAAATGGGTCATATATCAAAAGCTGTTTCCATGGTCGAAATTCATCTTCCTTTTTATAATTGGGAAAACAGTATTGTGATAGAATCCATATTGGTCCTATTTTTACTAGGTGAGGCTCCCAGTTGAGCTTATTCTCACTCTTCATGTAATATTCTTAAAAAGAGAAAGGACTTTATTAGCATATTTGTTTGGAGGGGCACAATCCTTTGTGTGAAGTCATCATTTAATCTAGTGCATCATGTATGCCATCCGTGTGAAACAAAGAGAAATCATCCTTCTGTCAATTTTCCACAATATGTATAACTCGTGAAGAATAAATTAATGCTGAAAGACATTGCCCATCTAGCTCTTTTGCAGATTAGGGTTTTTCTTTTCTCGTTAACTCATTTCTGTTGATGCAGAGAACAAAAGATTTGGACACCCCAGATTTGCTTGAGCAGTTACCATCCCTGCAGCAACTTCTATTTCGTGTTCTTGGCTGTCAGGTAACTTCCAAGTTGTCAGTTTTGTGAGAACAGTTTAATGGATAATGCTTGCTAGGAAGTGATATTTGAAAGTTCAATCGTGCTCATTTCTTCATGCATTTGTCATCTTTATCAACTTTCCTCTTCCCTGCATACGAGCATTAAACATGACTCTTCAATGCAGCCCCAAGGTGCAGCAGTACATAACTTTGTGATTCAGTTAGCACTTTCAATGGTGAGTAGATCCTTGTTTATAGTTCTAGGGGATCAAACTCCATACGCATAACTTTTTATTTTGTTAAATCTGGGCCATTGATTGTTTCATTCAGGTTGCTTCTGAAAGCATCAAAATTTACAATGCTATAAGTGATGGTACGGTTAATCTAGTTGACAAGGTAAGATGTGATTTTTTGCTGTATTTTTCTTACAGTTTATGTCAATACAGCATCGAATATGGATCCAAAAAGAATGAACAAGTAATATCTCAACTTCAACAGTTCTTTGAGATGCAACGTCATGATGCTTTTAAGGCGCTGGACATATACCGGAGAGCTGGACAACAGGTATTACATTATGAAAAGTAACCTTATAACTAGGCTTACGCTGCAGCATGATGCTGCAATTTACCATTTAATGCTTTTACAGAATTTTATGACTTTCTTTAGGCTGAGAGGCTGTCAGAATTTCATGAAACATGTAAAGGCCTTGACCTCGGACGGGGAGAAAGATTTCCTAAAATTGAGCAGGTTTAAATCTTTGGTCTTTTCAGCACTGGTGTTATATCTTCTGATTCTGTTTTTAAGATTTCTTAAATTGCTTTATTTGTTCATCCACAATGAAGCCTCCTGCATCATTTCTACAAGCCATGGAGGAGTACGTCCGAGAAGCACCACGAACTTCCATCGTCCGTAAAGATTCGGTATGGAAATATCTTTATCTTTTTTCTCTTGTACTGTGTTTAATCAACATTTGGAAAGCAGTGGATAAGTTTGTTTTTCTGAGATTGCAAGTTTTAAAGATTGGTGTTGAAATATATATTCCTCTCACAAAGAAAAATCACAAACTCAAAGAACACCTTATAAGATCCTAACTACTTCACCTAACACCAATTAGTTTTAGGATGGCATCTCATGATTCTTAATATGGTATCAGAGTTGGGCCTTTGGTCTAGTCATATCCATCCACACGTGACCCATCTATTGTCTGTCTCAATGTCTGTACTCCATACGTTCTCAATTCAATAAATCAAATTAGCTTCAACTTTCCGCACACGTGATATACTTAGAAGGATCTAGTTTCTGTTATGATTATGTTGTGTTCTAATGAAGCAGTCCGTTGAAGAGAAGCCAAAGGTGATTTTGGCCATTGAGTACACAAAGACACTAGAGGTAAAGGAGGCACGCCCCCCATCCCCACCTCCACCTAAACCTCAAACAGATCCCGAACCAGTTAAAGCAGACCCTACTGTGGCAGAACCGCCTGATCTGCTGGTAACAATCAGAAAAGTTCTTTATCTCATGTACAAGGATCCTTTTGCTTCTTTTGATTTGATTACTGGTTTTTCAAGCATACTTAATTTTCTTTCTTGCATTGCTGCTAGAGTTTGGATGATCCTGTTCCAGCTGCCTCAGAATTGGATGAAAAGAATGCCATGGCTTTAGCTATTGTACCAGTTGGTAGGCTTCACTGACATTGTCGTGTATTATAGTTATAAAATCTTTGAAAATTCTCTCATGTCTTGCCACTAGTCCAATCAAAATTTAAACCATCCAAGTAGCTTGAAATTTACTACCATTCACATTTAGGGACATGGTGACAACATGAATATAATGATGTACCGGGGTTTGTGTATTAGAATATTCTTTCATTCAAATACCTCTTTCTGTATCTCCAATTGGTTGAAATGCCTAATTTGTCTCAAACTTCATGTTTTTCCCTATAGGTACCACCAACCAACCCGCTTCTACTGGTCCAAATCTAGAAAATGGGACTACAGGCTGGGAGTTGGCACTTGTCACGGCTCCCAGCTCCAATGAGGGTGTCACGGCTACCAGCAAATTGGTAATCATTTTATCTTTCCTTCAGTCTGTATATTATTTCGTAATTAAAAAATTCTACGTGACAAATTTTAAGCTTTATCACTCCAACTTAATTTATGCTTGCTATTCTCATTACCATCTAATTTAATTATCTTTATTATCAATGAAAAAAATATCTTCGCATCTTTTCTGTTTGTATGTGATTGTCAGACTCTGTATAGTTATAGCCTACAGGCACTCGTATTATAGTTTAAGGACAGAAGTTCAGAACTTGTCTTGCTTGAATACTGATTCTTCTACTTTGACCAACAAAGGCTGGAGGGCTGGACAAACTTACGCTAGACAGCCTTTATGACGACGCAATCAGAAGAAGTAACCAACCTGTAAGCTATAACCCATGGGAATCAGCACCAATGTCCACCCCAATGATGTCTCAGGCAACACATGACCCATTCTATGCTTCCAACATGGTCGCTGCACCACATTCAGTACAGATGGCAGCCATGGCCAACCAACAACAAGCATTCATGTGGCAGCAGCAACAGCAGATGATGGTGATGGGCCCACAACAGCCACCAGCTACGAATCCTTTTGGCAACCCATTTGGACCTACTGTCCATCCTTATGGCACAGGCATGCCTGTTCAACCGTATAATCCTTATACTAATACTACAGGCCTTATGTGAGTATTCCATTAAAGAAAATCTTTGTTCCTTTGAATCATTCGGAGGGAAAGCACGGGGATGTAGTTAGACCTGGTTTTGAATACCACGGGGATATGTTGAAGGATAGATATGTACCATATGTTATGTAAGTGCAGGAAGTAGGGTGAAATTGTTTGTTTAATAATAATTAGGTAGATGAAGGCCCTTGGGTTGTTCGTTATAATTCAGACCATGGAGGAGGATAAATAATGCCTTTGGGACTTCACCAGATTCTTTTGTCTTGCTTTTGCTTGAGCAAGATCACATCTCATGTATGTGCCTCTTTTGGTTCTATTCTTTTGTTCTCCTCTCTCCAAAATATGTAAAATTTGTGATTGTTCAACATCTTCATGTATTATTGAGACAATGGTTCATCGCAAGTTTATACATGTTTTTTAAATACCTCCCTAACCTCCAAGAAAGTACCAATCATTTCTTTTTAAATAATAGGGATACATCTGTATGGTCTGATCTAACATGACAGGGATTGACCCGAGTATCATGATCCACAATCCCAATAAATATAAACCTTCTGCTTATACAGCACGAAGAGCCGACCTAAGGGTGTAAGAGTTCCAAGCCATTAGAGCCATCCTAATGGAGTAAAAGCTTGAACAGTAGAGCCATCCTAGAAGAATAAGAGCTCAAGGGCCATCTTGACAGAATAAGAGCCCGAACAATTTAGAGCCAAGAGCCCAAACGATAAAGAGCCATCCTAGAAAGGAATAAAAGCTCAAAAAAGGAGTTAGGACAACGTAAAAGCTCTGTTGAGTCACCATAATAGGGATGAAAGCTCGAGCAATAAAACGCCAACTATCGAGCCAACCTTCGAGGTCGTAAGAGCTCAAGGCAACGAAAGCCAGCCTACGGGTTGTAAGAGCTCAATGCCACTAGGGTCCATGTGAGCCCTGACTACGAGCCAATCCCGAGTCTATTAAAGCCAAACTCAAGGTCCCCGGGAATCCTGGCCATAAGCCAATCCCGAGGCTATTGAATGTGAATTCAAGGTCCATGGGAGCCTCAACCACGAGCCAATCTCAAGGCTATCAAAGTTGAATTTTGGGTCACGAGTACTTGACCAGGCCGTTAGAGCCAATTAGAAGGGGCATTAGAGTTGAGGTCATTAGAGCACAAGGCTACTAGAGCTCGAGGCTACTCGAGTCAGAGGCACTAGAACTCGAAGATATTACCATCGATTTAAGGGTCATTAAGAAAATTTGGGCTGAGCTAGAGGCACATGGGGAGATATCTTACTTGAAACTTTGTCATGCCTCACACCTCAAACTAGAAAAAGGGTTGAACTTCAGCACATTCTCAAAAAAATTGGGTCGCTTGGGTACCTGAGCTAGAATTACATAGATGACCTTAGCCAGCATGGTCTGGGTGGCAACCGGGCAATAATTGAAGAGATTTGAAAGATCAAGTCCGAACTCTAACGCATTCTTGAAAGGATCGGGCTGCCCAGCTACCAGAGCTAGAATTATACAGTGGACCTCAACCAACATGGTTTGGGGAATTAGCCGAGATCTAATTAAAAAGATCCGAGAAATAACTCAAGTCCAAGCTGAAAAGAGTCAAACTGCAGGGCAGAAGCTTTTTGGCAAAAATGGGAAGACTGTAACAAAAGTTAGAAGAGCCCGAGGTTGTAAAAAGAGCCTTCCCATAAGTCCTTGGTGTTGGGAATAGTATGCCCAAAAGACCACTAGCACATTGTCATTGATATATCTGGATGTTTACAAAGAATAATTAATGTCATCTTACTTCTATGAGTATGTTTTCTCTCTTATGAGCATGTCATTAATTAAGGAATTGATATTATCCCCTTGAATATTATCTCCTTAAGCTTGATATCATGGGATTTGCCCCTATCCTATCCTGCAACTCCATATTTCAGCAACTATAAATATAAGTACACATTCAAAGTACAAGTTTCTCATTCTAACCCATACAAGCTCTCTCTCAATTGCTCCTAAGCAGCTACTTTGCTCTCAAGTAATACTTTAATACTCTTAAGCAATTTCTTGTTCCCATAACTGACTTGAGCGTCAGAGTGGATCCCCGGGCACACCCCTAAGGGTCTTTATTTTACAGGGAGAAGGTCAGTGGAACCCCAAGTAGTAGATTCCAGCCCCCACAGTCTATGTAACACAAGCTGGCGAAGCTCATCTAGCCTACCTGAACAGGTCGGCGGAACCCCAAGTGGCAAAGTCACATGCTAGTAGAGCTCATTTAATCAATTATTAAAACTGATGAGGACGAACCTCAGAGCTTCTGGAAATTAGGACCTGACATACAAGACCAATACGAACCTAGCCTAGTAGCAGGCCTAGCTGACGCAGTATAATACAGGGACTTGGCGGAGCACCTAGCAGGAGGGGATAAACCCTTAAGATAAAGATAAGAAACAGGTCGGATATGCCAGTTCAACCACAGTCGGAGCTTAGAAAGTACAATACCAGACTTTTACCTTAACACTATATACATATATAAGTGAAACGATTGGATATTTTGAATCTTTTTTTTACTAGTAGTACTAAAAGTATGCTAAATATATATGTTTAACTTTATGAGTGAGATTTAATAATTGATTGCACCAAAAAATATGACCGCTCTCACCAGCCAGCCTCGTGACCCTCTATTTGAACCTCCACCCTAAAAATAAATAAAAATTGTAAATTGTTATGAAAATATATGTGGATATTCATTCTTCAGTCCATAAAGTTTTGGAGCCCAAAACCAAGTCCATGAAAACTAAAGCCTTCTAGGGATTACTTGGAAGACAAGCAATATTTTCCTATAAATAGGACCTTGTACATTGTAATAAAGCACATCAATATCAATAGAATCATTATTCTCTCTTCTCTCTTTCTCTTATTTTATAACACGTTATTAGCACGATAAGTCTCTATTATTCAGCAAAGTCCGAAGAGGTCAATATCTCAATATCAGGTAAACCTTAATTCTATATATGACTATGAGCATTATTATATTTATTGCGAGTACATGTAACATGGACTTACAGTGATCCATTGTACTGTACTCGCATATCATATCAGACAATTTTTAATTACTCGTACACGTTATACAGACTTATTGTGATCCACTATACTATACTTGCATATGCTATCAACAATTTATAACTGCTGGTACATGTTACATGGACTTATAATGATCCTTTATAGCATACTGGCATATGTTACTAGTACTTTATGATTGCTAGTACATGTTACATGGAATTACAGTGATCCATTGTGTTGTACTCGCATATTACAAATAGATGAATAATATTTGGATTGTATTTAGTAAATTATGTATATAAACTACTGATTTTGCATATAAGTCACATATAGCAATAGTTCAATTATACTTGGATATGCGATGTTATCATGCTTGGCCATATTATATGATTTTTAATATGAGCATACATATACAATTTTTATAATATAACGTTATACAGAATCTATGTGATAAATAGCATATGGGTAAACTCTTGAAATTTGCTTATATATGATGATTCTCGATGAACTATATTTCATTAAAAAAAAATGATTACCAACGTGTTGGCCTTTAGTTTTATCCATTGATTCATATTGGATGTTAATTTTAAGATTTGTATAGTTGTAATATTTAGATTGTTAATGATAGAAAGTTGTAAGACTTGGAAATGGCTAACGTGGGGTCATATCTTTGTCAAGTGTTTGTCATGACTGGGTTAAAATCTAAGATAGTTTTCTTACGTGGACAATAGACATTGATTTGATAGCTCCTTAAACATTATGAGACACATGAATACAGTCTTCACCTTAGACTAATTTTTTTTCTTCTTTTTGGAACATTTTCTTTTGTTGGCTTTACATTTTGAACAAAAACAAAAATAATTCTTCATTAGTAAAGGAATTTTGTTTGGTCCAATCAATGCATGGTTTTATATTCATTTTTTTTTATAGAACATAAGCTTTGAATTTTTTTGTTGAGAAGTTGTCATAATATAATTGACAATACAAATTAAATATGTTATTTCTATTATAAAACTACATCGTCATCCGTAAAATGTTCAACTTAATTTATGAGCTTTGGCATAATTAGAACTACGCTTATTTCATGATGATCGGCTTTATTCCTTATGTGAAAAAAAACTAAAAAAATGTTAAAAGTTCATAATTATGTTTAGTAACACTGCAACTTATAAAATCTTTAATTATCTAAACCTTAATGACTTTATTTATATGTGTGCTCGCAATATACATCATATTTTTATCTACTGAACTATTGCATTTTTTAAGCTAATCATATGTTCATGGTAAATTGCAAATTAGCATGACATCATTGATACAGATTTCATGCATGCTGTATATTTTTACGTGTCATAATATGGACTAATATTGGAACTCCAAATCATGCTTTATACTTATGACTATTTTTATATTTTGATATATGCTAGCTTCAAAAAAATGTCAAATCTCACGAAGTTTGAGTTTGTTTCCCTTGATCTTTCTGGCAATAACTATTTGTCATGGACCCTTGATGCTAAAATCCACTTGAATGCCATGGACCTTGGAGAAACAATTAAAGAAGGAAATAAATCTTCTTTAAAAGATCGCGCTAGAGCGCTGATATTCCTTCATCATCATATCCATGAAGGACTAAAAGTTGACTATCTTACTGTAAAGGATCTATATGAACTTTGGAAGAATTTAAAAGAAAGATTTGACCATCATAAAGGAATAATTCTTCCAAGAGCCCGATTTCAATGGATCCACTTACGATTGTAGGACTTTAAAACAGTAAGTGAGTGTAACTCAGCAGTATTTAGAATTACTTCACAATTGAAATTATGTGGAGAAAAGATAACTGAGGAAGACATGTTAGAATAGACATATTCTACTTTTCATGCCTCAAATATCCTTCTACAACAACAATATAGAGAACGTGGTTTCAAAAAATATTCTAAACTAATATCATGTCTACTTGTTACTGAGCAAAATAATGTACCTTTTGATGAAAACCATCAATCCCGACCAACTGGCTAAGATCCATTCCCTGAAGCGAATGGCATTGCGAACCCTGAAGTGAATGCTACATCATCTAACAATCGTGGCTATGGTCGTGGTCGTGGACATGAACGTGGACGTGGTCATGATTGTAATAATTCTTGGTACTATGATGGTCATAACAAACCAACTTTTAAGAAGCAAGAAAACCACAACAAGGGAAAGGATGCACAAAAGAAACTTCCCTAAAATGCATAAAGCAATTGCAATAGATGTAGCATGAAAGGGCATTGGCACCATACTTGTTGTACCATTAAACATCTACTAGAGATTTATCAAGCTTCTTTGAAACAAAAAGCAAAAGGTGTGGATGACTGTAGAAATGTTGATCACTTGATTGGTGATGGGGATGTTCATCTCAATTATTTTTTTATTTATTTTAAAGAGAAACAAAAGGGGGAGAGAGAACTTTAGTATGGTTAGTTTTTTTTTCACTTAAAATCTTTAGACTTTATTATGTTGGTTTTTGGACTTTATGATGTTGGTTTATTTCTCATTAAAGTTATTTTCAATGTTTAATATGTTCCTTCTTCCTCTTTTGCATAATGTTATCATTGCTAATCAAATTGCTTTATATTGTGTTAACTCAATATTTATATATTTGTTTATTTTTGTTTTGAAGAATTATGGATTTGCATGATATCAATGATAGAGAAATATGTCTGGCTGACAGTACTATAACATATACCATTCTCAAAAATAGTTTTTATTTCTCCCAGCTAAAATTAACTGAAGCAAATGTCAATACAATATCTGGTGCTGCAATGTTAATTGAAGGTTCTGGAATAACATGTAACACCCCAATCCCTCACGAGACTAGAGCCCCGATCCCATACTCCATGGCACAAAAAACGAGAAAAATGGGCAGAGTTTCTCATGTTTCTAGGCCTAACTGATTACCTGTAAACAAAATATAAAACTACAAACCACAACCTTTAACATTCTTAACAACCCCAAACTTCAACCACACAACTTTCCCAACACTAAGACTATCCGAGCCTTAAGCCAAGACATTACAACCATACAAGCATGCAAAGTTAAAACTATTGAAATCTTATCTTTAAACCACTTATCATACCACTCTAGCATTATCAATTTAAACTACATATAATTTAAGTCCAACCAACCAACTAACCTTCACTGACCACACAAGTATACAACATTAACAATAAAGCAAAGTTAAAGTTATTACATGCTGCTACAATCCAAACTATACATCAACACACTAACTATTACAATCTTCCAAGATAATAAACAAATACATACAAGACCAAAACGTCTCAAAATAGAACATATACACGACAACATCACATTCTTCACACAAGCCATCCAACCTCGGTAAGCAACAAGTCAAGGCAATTGACCAGACTGAACTTCTTTTTCTCAATCTCTGAAGGACCTGAACCTGAGATGATTAGAAAGATGGGTGAGCATACAACACATGTATACTTAGTGAGGGAGGGAAACAGTTAACAAGGAAGTTTTCAAAAGTATTTTCGTGCAATGCAATAGTTAGTCACAGAAGATAGCAATTAAACAATTAAAAAACAATTAAACTATGAAATACCACACATTTAAATAGGATACAATGCGATAACTCTTATCACTCCAACTCTTTAAATCACGAACCACGAACTCAATCTCGATATGTCGGCATCCCTTTACACCAATAGGTACTTCGGATGTACCCGATCCTATGACCAAAACCCTTGGCATACTTCATGCCAGGCGAGTGAGGGATTAGGGTACGAAGCTAGGGCAACCAACACTGGTAAACCCGATGCCGCCCAGAGTGGTCCATCGCATCTGTCCCGAGCGATAAGGTTGCGTAACCATCGATATAAAACCACAGAAAACAACGATAAGACAATATGACAATAAAAGCCAATAAATACATAAATGAGGGACAACAAAGTAGGTTGCCCTCGCACATGAATTACAATTTACAAGCAACTATAACCTAGATAACAATAATACTTTCTGGTCGACATATAAATGAGCACATAGACAATACAATTAAAGTAAATAAACAATAACTCATTAACTACACAATAACTATCATAATGAAAAGTAATAAGTCAATTAAGATGGCAAGTACGATGCATCTCTCACCTCGGATTAGGCTAAGTATGCAAGAGAATAGTTGAGGTTCACTCCAACCTCCCTTGAATTAGTTTGACTACGTAAACCCTAGATTTCATATAAGTATAATAATTTAGTAATTGACTATAGAATGTTTAACAACTATCTTTCACATCCAACAATCTATATTACATACTTTATTCCATTGTAATTTAATTAAGCACCATAGCTTTTAGTTTACAAAAAGTTAACCACATAAGATAAGAATAACTCAATAGAATAGAACCAATGAAAGCAATTACTATCAACCGCAAGTCAAACTAGCACAGATTTATCAATGTTTAGCTTAGAATCAACAACACATTAAAGTAAAAGCTTCTTATGAATTTTTTGTTATTCTTAGTCTTTACACATTTCCTTTTTCTTCCTCATAGCCAAGTTTAGTAATTCTCTTAATTCTATAACCTTTATTTAGAGGGCTAGGTAACATTATGCTAATTAATTAACTAACTGACCAATTATCGCACGATACATACTAAAGATCAAAGACCATTAAAAAGATTATTAAACACTATCTTTAAGCTTAAACATCAATTAAAATCTCAAAATCCTCAAGCAATACAAAGGGCCGAATTGATGCATGCCACATTTCATGAATTCTTTGATCATTACATGGTTCATAACTCCCATGGAGTCTAATTCTAACATAAAACATTTCATACAAGCATTATATCAAGCAAATGATCTACAATTCGTACCTTAAGCTACAAGGTTAAATTAAAATGATTTCAACCATAATAATACATAAAGCCTACAAAAGATTGTTCTTTACACTCCATAAGCACTAAACTAGCAATATAACTATTTATGGCATGCATTTAGTGTATAGAAATAAGTAGATAGCTTAAAAGTTAATAATCTTTAACTAAAGCACTAGCCATTATTTCCTAACAAAATTCCTAACTTCATCAAAGCAACTACCTATGGTCTTGACTTCTAAATTCTATGCTTTTTATATATAAATGTATCCCTTCGAGTGTAGATGATTTTAGAACCAAACAGAACTTAATTCTGATCTAAATTCCTCAAGATACAACCATTTTCGTACGACTGCGCGTGTTTGCCCTACACTAGCAATTTTTACGACACATTTATAAAATGGCTAAATCGGACGACTAAAACATTAGAATTAGCCTTAGTCCTAGAAATCAAAATTTGCTCTAAACTGCATAATCTAGCTTTTATGTAAATTTCATTAAGTTTCGAGCATGTTTACTAGGTAAAATGGGCTTCAAAAGATAGAGCCAGTGGACTGACCCGAACAGAACACACACACACATTTATATGCTAGCACTTAGGTTGGTTTAACTTGTAGTTTAAGCTTTGAACCTTAATAATTTGCAGAAATGATGTACAAGCTTCTTCTAGGCATTTTGACAAGCACAAGAACTTCATATGTTACTACCAGGAGAGGACCTACCCTCTGCCCAATGCATGCAAAGGCATGCACTGAAATCTCCCTCAATAATGAGGGGTATTTTGGTAATTTCAGTTAAGTTATTAAAAAAAATGTAAAAGCACTTTACCAATGGTCTGATCTATTTCCCAAACTCTGCCTCAAGGTCTTCGACTTCAACCCACTATCTCCTCAAGCGTTCAGATTCTACTCACGCATTCTTGCAAGCAGCAGGTACATAAGCAAAGTTCAATTTGAAATATCTTTCCTCCATCTCTTATTGGTGCTGCTAATGTTAGTGATAAACTCACCCTGAATGTTATATTTTTTCTTTTGTTGATGCTACTAAGGCCTGACCTAAGGTGTAGTTAAAACAAGTTGTGTCTTGTGTGGTCATTGGTGTAAAGTTTCTGTTTGATTTTTTTTTTATTCCAGTCAATTTATTAAGATCTATACCCTTTTGGTTCTTCTTTTTACTTGTAATTTCTTTTTAAATTTTAATGGGCATAAGAATTTAGGGAATTATATAGAATATATTTTGCTGTCTCTGTGTTAATGTATATATATCTTTATTATTTCTTGCGATTCAAACTATTACATTGCACTAATAATATGCTTGTTGTAAGCTTCCAATACTTGGGCAAATATGTCCTCTGCCAACTATCCCAAGAAAGGGAAAGGAAAGTAAAAAGATGTTTGAATATGTATTAAGAAGGGAAACTTGGTAAATTTTAATAATTTCATCTGTAAGGTCATATCCTTAGTGGCTTTCCATATGTTGCATGAGTGAAAGGGTTGAATATAATGTATAATCCTCAAAAGTATATTTTTTATTGATCAAATAAATTTTTACAGTGTAGAGACTTGATGTTTTGGGCCAGATTGGTGGAACACCAAGCTTTATGCTGTCACCTCTGAATGAACACTTAATTGAAACTGTGAGAATCACTTTTTTCACCTCGTTGTCCATTAGAAACTTGAATCGAACCCCATCAATTTCTTGTCATTATCTCCGATGCTCCTCTTTCTATGTTCTTCCTGTACTTATATTTTGCCAAAAGTTAATTTGCTTATTAGTGACAAGCAATGAGATGGAATGTAAGTCTTACATTTCCTGAAAGTATGACAATTAGATGAATTCATGAATGATACTTGGCAGTCAAACTATAGTGGTAGAAGCTTAGCTAACAAACTTCAACTTTGATGTTGCTGCATTGTATGAAATATGTTGATATTGTACTTGTTTCCCAATATTTAGCAAGGCTGTCAGTACTGAAATACTTGTATAGTGAGAAAAGGAAATCTTTGTGGCCAATAATTTTTAAAATCTCCAAACAATTTACACTATTAACGATAATTTACTTTGTTGAATGTATATATACATTGGAACTAGTCTGACTCAAAAATATGCACTTGCATATATTAGTTTATTTCTTCTTATATTTTTATAATTGTTGCAATGTGTGTAATGTGTATTAGTTTATGTATAAATTAGTGTCCCTGAATCCCGGTCTCTCAGCCGGAGTGACTACCTTGAGTCCCAGTGCCTGGCTCCGCCCTTGGTTACTACAATCTACAATATAACTACTATCACTAATCACATAGTTAGCTTAAGCAATAATCACAAAAGAAATCACAAATAACACTTAGAACTTTAGATCTTAATGTAGGCACGTCTTTCTAACTAAAATACACTTTATATCCATGTAACTATAACTTCCATAACATAAATCATTCAAATATAAATGTAGATAGTGTGAGATTCCTCACCTAAAAGCTCAAACACACAAGGAAATTGTTAAATCTCTTAGCAAATCACTTGGACAAGCTCAAAATTCACAACCCTAGCCACTTTCTCTTTTCTTTTTTTCTTTTTTTTCCTTTTGGAACCCGTCGGGTTCTTCTTGTTGTTGTTTTTTTTTTCTTATGCTTTGTTATCTCTAATAATATATGTATGTATAGTTATATATATTAAATATATATAAAGATATATATGTAGATAGCCAAATAAAGTCATGGATTGGGCTATAGATAATTAAATTTGGGCCTTAATATTATTTCCAAGTGAAATTAAAAGTCCAAACTAACTAACACCTCAAATGGCCCAATTTAATTCCTAAATACTACTATTCCTATGGGACACTTTGTAATTTTATAACTTGCTATCCGATCATGCTACACTCAAAATTCTAATGAACGATTACCTTAAACATGACTTATAATGAGGAAAAATTATAAGATTCGAAAAATAAAATAGTCAAAAATTCACTCCGGGCACGTATAGCACATAAATTTTTAACAGAGGAATGCAAGTTAAAAGTAAAATAAAGTAAATATGCAAATAGAAAAGAAATAAATAAAATAATTAAAAAGTCTATTCGGGCTCAGAGTTACTTATTCAAAAATTGAAATTTATGAAAAGCTAACAATTAAATACAAGGCTATAGTTTCAAATAAATACAACATTAAAATAATTAGCTCAAATTAATTAATTAAACACATTTTGCATATTTTCAAAAATAAGAGAAATTATATTAAGAAATATATGCCACTAATTAACAAAAGCCACCTAATCATGCACTTTCATTTAAAATAAACACATAAACATATGCAATTAAATATTAATCCCTATATGCAAGGTCCGGGTTGTCACACCACATGTATAATGTTCCTTGGAGGAACAAAGATTATAATAAGCGATGCCTTATATTCCAGTGAATCACAAAGAAGTCTATTGAGTTTTAGGGATATACGTAAAAATGGTCACCATATTGAAACCATGAATGAAATAAATAAAGAATATCTTTATATTACATCGCTTATATTTGACAAAAATCATATAGTAGAGAAACTGCCAACATTATCTTCTGGATTATATTATACTCATATAAATCCTGTGGAATCTAATATGGTGATAAACCATAAGATATTTGATCCAAAGAGTTTGATTCTTTGGCATGATCGCTTTGGACATCAGTCGCAATAATGATGAGAAGGATTATTGAAAATTCACATGGGCACCCATTAAAGAATCAAAATATTATTTTATCGAATGAATTTTCATGTATCGCTTGTGCCCAAGGAAAATTGATTACAATACCATCTCTAACTAAAGTTGATACTGAATCTCTTGCATTTTTAGAATGAATTCAAGGGGATATATGTGAGGCTATTTTTTCACCATATGGACCATTTCGATATTTTATGGTATTAATAGATGACTCAATATGTTGTTCATATGTCTCATTATTATATACTCATAATGTAGCATTTGCAAGGCTTCTTGCACAAATAATCTGATTACTTGTACAATTCCTGGATTATACAATCAAGAAAATTCGTCTTGATAATACAGGAGAATTTACATCCCAGGCTTTTAATGACTATTGTATGTCAATTGGGATCACCATTGAGCACCTTGTAGCTCACACACATACACAAAATGGTCTAGCAGAATATTTTATTAAACTTTTGTAGCTGATTGCTAGACTATTACTTATGAGAACTAAGTTGCCTAGTTCTTCCTAGGGACATGCTATATTACATGCGGCAATGCTAGTTCGAACAAGACCAATTGCTCATCATAAATACTCCCATCTATAACTTGTTTCTGGTCAATAATCAAATATATCTCATTTAAGAATTTTTGGTTGTGCAATATATGTTCCAATTGCTCCACCAAAGCGCACAAAAATAGGACCTTAAAGAAGATTGAGAATTTATGTTGGTTTTGAATCTCCATCGATTATTAAATATCTTGAACCTTTAACTGAATATTTTTTCACATCACGTTTTGCTGATTGTCAATTTAATGAAACAATGTTCCCAACATTAGGGGGAGATAAACAAAAACTGAAAAAATAAAAAATTTCTTGGAATGCATCCTCACTATCTCATTTTGATCCTAGCACAAATCAATATGAACTAGAAGTTCACAAAATTATTCACTTGCAAAAGTTTGCTAATCAATTGCCAAATGGATTCACTAATGCAAAGAAAATGACTAAGTCACATGTCCCAGCTTTAAATGCTCCTGCTTGAATCGATATTTCAAAAGAGCAACTTAGTAATGAGTCTACTATACGCCAGAAGCAGGATAGACCTATCGGTTCCAAAGACAAAAATCCTCGAAAGAAAAGAGAGAATAATAATCAAGTTGGCAATCTTGAGAGTTTTAATCCAGTAAACGTTACAATTCAAGAAATAGCTGGAAAGACAATACCAACAGAATTTCAGGTGCCTGAGCATAATACCAATAGTGAAGATGTTGAAAATGAGGAGATCTCAATTAATTATGTCTCTACAAGAAAAAAATAGAACATAAAAGAAGTCATTTTTTATGACAAATTTTCATAATAGCTACTGATTAGTGAAAGATAGCGAAGATCTTGAATCGAAGTCCATTAAAAAATGTCGACTTAGAAATGATTAGCCAAAATGGAAAGATGCAATCCAGGCAGAATTAAATTCACTTGCAAAGTCCAGATCATTCCATTGGGGAGAAAGAGCGTAAAGTTTTTGGACCTGTAGTTCAAACGCCTGACAATGTGAAACCTGTCGACTACAAGTAGGTGTTTGTATGAAAACAATGAAATTGTAAGATATAAGGCACGACTTGTATCATAAGGTTTTTCACAAAGGCCTATAATTGATTATGAGAAGATATATTCCCCTATGGTAGATGCAATTACACTTAGATATTTAATTAGCCTAACAATTTCTAAAGGACTTCATATGCGTCTTATGGATGTAGTAACAATATACCTATATAGATCACCAGATAGTGATATTTATATGAGAGTCCCTGAAGGACTAAATATGTCAGAAGCATGCAAATCAAAATCGCGGGAAACGTTTTCAATTAAGTTACAAAGGTCTTTGTATGGGTTAAAACAATCCGAATGAATGTGGCACAATCGTCTTAGTACATATCTTTTAAGGGAAAAATATGTTAATAGTCCCATAAGTCCTTGTGTTTTTATCAAAAAAATCAAATCATGGGTTTGTAATCATTGTTGTGTATGTTAATGATTTAAATATCATAGGGACTCTTGAAGAACTTACAACAACAGTTGCATACTTAAGTAAAGAATTTGAGAATAAAGATTTTGGAAAAAACTAAATTTGTCTTGGCCTGCAGATTGAGCATTTGTCAAATGGAATTTTAGTCCACCAATCAACTTACACTGAAAAAGTGTTGAAGAGATTTTACATGAACAAAGCTCATCCGTTGAGTAACCCAATGGTTGTTCGATCCCTTGATATAAAAAGAGACACTTTTCGGCCTTGAGAAGATAATGAAGAAATCATTGGTCTTGAAATACCATACTTGAGTGCAATTGGAATTGCATTTCCTGTTAATTTATTAGTAAGATATAGTTCAACACCAACACGAAGACATTGGAATGACATTAAACATATACTTCGTTATCTTCGTGGAACAAATTATATGTGATTATTGTATTCAAAGCATTCACAATCAAAATTGGTTGGGTATGCAGATGCTGGATATTTGTCCGACCCACATAAAGGTCGATCCCAAACGGGATATCTATCCACTTATGGTGGTACCACTATATCTTGATCCTCTACAAAATAAACTATTGCCGCCACTTTCCCAAATCATGTCGAAATACTTGCAGTTCATGAGGCAAGTAGAGAAATGTGATTGGTTGAGGTCCATGACTCAACACATTGAGGAAGAGTGTAATCTTTCATCTCACAAAAGAAGTCCAACCATATTGTTTGAAGATAATGCTGCATGTATTGCTCACGTGCAAGGGGGCTATATTAAAGGAGATAGTGTCACGCCCCAACCCGGCCTATAAAGGTTAGACTAGGGTGTGATCTAAACATTCAAGTCCTTTCACATTCTTAATCATTCTAGGAGGTTTAACACTTAACATTTTATTCTAGACTCCAAAATTCTTCGGAAATCCGGCAGCATAACGGCTGTAATTGGGCTCTTTGTTTTGACCTAAATTTTCTAACAGCCTCAAAACTTTCAATTCAAGTTCATTCCCGACTAGAGTTTACTATTTCATCATCAAGTGAATTGCCTATTGGTTATTTCGACGTCTCGTTTGATTTATAACCTAGCATGACACTACGTCTCGTTTGTCCATTTATCCTCGTTTTGAAATATACCTGTTGATCTTAGCTTATTAGCGAGTACCTGCTGAGATTGGATAAGTTCGTTTGCCTATTCCTTAACTAAGCATCATAACCTATGATAGATATTAGTGATAGTAAAAGCAAAAACGATCATAGTATGTCTAGTATCAGTCTACTTAATATAAGTACAAACCAAAATTAGACCCCAAATTACAACGGGGGTCTTTTACATTAGCAACAACAAGCAACATAAGATAAATGGTCTTCAAGCAGCACAAAATACACAAGTAGTCACGTTCATGCAAGACAACAATAACAGGCAATCACTCCAGGGGTTCATCATTAGGTACATTGAGCTCGGGTTCTTGTACCTGTTCTTCTTCACCTGAAATGATAAAAGAGGGTGAGTCCTTATGAACTCAGCGAGGGGGAAACGAGAAATAAGTTTTGAAACTCATTTTCCGGTTCAATTTATGAAAACCCCTTTTTAAGACATGTCACATATTACAATTAATACGATAAGCAATTATAAGAAACAAATCGAGAAACGGATACAATTACCAATCATTTCAAGGATACGGTGAGCATTTGCTCTCAATTTCAATTTCGAATCAATTGTTGCGGCCGACTTCAATAATCTACTTATCACTCCCAATTGGGTGTACTCCGGATGTACCCCGAAACCTACGACCCAACTCTCCGAGGGTGAAATGCCAAGCGAGAGAGGGAATTGGACCATGATAGTCACGGTAACACCGGCAAGCCCGATACCGCCCGGCGTGCGTGAAACACTACCATGCCACACTGAAAGGTTGCAACCTCGTATGCAATGCACATTTATAACATTTAACATATCACATTAGGAGGGCAACAAAGTAGGTTGCCTCCGAACAGTTATAAGATCGCACGTTGTCAAGTAGTCAAACAAGACGCGATAAGACAAGTAATTTCACTTGAAAGGCATATAGAGTCATATGAACATCAAACGGGCAGCCATGTAACACATGTAAAACATGCCATATAACTCATTAAGAAGCTCATATAATCAAGTGATACGAATTATTCAACATGTAACAACATTTACGTGGGTTCGGTAGCAAGAAAAACTTATTTGACAACATGCAATGGCCAAAACCATAATCGAAGTTATAAGACATTTTACGGGCAGCCCACGCAATGTACAGTTTCCACACAATATCCAATGATTAACACTTAGTAAGACTACTTAGCCATTAGGGTTTCCATTTCATGCATAATTGTGTGTTCAAACCCTAAGTCAACTCAACATCATTCCCAAGTCATACATCATTCAATTCAAACATCCTCAAGTACTCAAAACAGTCCACGCAATATTCCAACATCACAATTCCAAGCAATTAGTACCACAAGAGAGGTTACAATAGTTTTCCATGCATATAGCTAAGTGAAACACTCACTGCAATAGGCTGTTTTCTCACAATTAATCGGGTAAGCAAACAATCTCCAAATTCAGTGAATAAGATGTAAAATTAAAGCTTAAGAAGTTAACTAAACTCAGAAGCAAACCTTGCATCAATTGGAGTTCAGAATCATTAGTTATAGCCGAAACAGTGAGGTAGCACAAAACTGTCCAGATTTGTACACTTTTCAGAAATTTACATTTTTGAAGTCCTTAGAGTCAGTTTTAGCTTTGGTCCATTTCTGACAAAATTGTCCAGAACTGAAAAATATAGCAGAAAACAAAATTTCATGCATTTTGGACAACATTTGATAAGTCAAATATGGTTCGTTCCACAAGGTCAGTGCATCTGCCAAAACCTGATTCATTTTTTCAGATTTTCAGATTTGGTCACATTTTAATGATTTGCCATTTTGAGGACCTTAGAGTCAGAATTAGCTTCGGCCTATTTCTGGGAACAATGTTTAAAACTGTCCAAACTAGTCACCCACCAATTTTCAAGAATTTTCAACATCATTTGCTTAGCTAAACTTACCTCGAACAGACTGGTCAGAGAGCTGTCACATAAATTCGACTTCACCTAGCATCATTTTCAAGCCAAGATCTTGCCATGCATGGTTATTTAAGCTTATGAACGACCATATATCTCAAGTACAGAAGCAAATACACACATCTATGAGCATGCATGTGAGTTTTTAAATAGTTTTCAAAAGGTTTTAACCCTCACCTTAGCAATCAACCACAAAATGCTCAAGACCCTTTGTTGAAGCTCAAATCTTCTTCTTTCCCTTGCTTAGCCGAGAACCTCACTAGTTTTTCTCTATTTTTCCTAGCTTAATGATCAATCTCTTAGTGCATGCACATAGCTAGAACTTGAAGAAAAGAAATGGATGCTTAGAACTCACCTAGGCCGAAAATGAAGCTTCAATGCACATGCAAGAGAAATTTTCGAACTCTAGCTTGCTCGGTTGTAGTTCTTTACTTGTGGCTTGCTATACTTAGCTATGGTGTGAAGAGGAGAAGTTGAGAAGATGGTGAATTCAGCCGAGGCCGAGAATGAGAGAGAAAGGAGAGGTGAGGAGAGAAATGAATGAAAAGAAAATGAAGAAAATGACAAACAAGGAAGCCTTTTGCATCTTCAAGGGGAATGTCGGCCTTGGGCTTCAAAATTCTTCATTTTGTGTCTCCAATGTGATATTTTGAAATTGCTAGGATGGGAAAGGATGAAGTGGCCGAAAATTTGTGCAAGTGGAAGGATTTTTGAGCAATTTTTAATGTCTTTGTGTCATAAAATGTCTAAGCATGCAATAGAAATAAAAAAAAATTGTTCAAACCTTGTGCAAAGCCATGGTTTGGTCGGCCAAGGCTAATAAAAGGGCTGAATTTGTGTCATCTTTTGGGTGTTAATTGTTGTGTGTTGAAAATGCAAAAAGAACAAAGAATAAAGAATAAGGAATGTTTAGTGTTTGGTGCATTTTTTGTCTTCTAGTGAATGGAATTTAGATTATTATATTGTTAGTGGATTTTGTAAGATTGTTTAATAGTCTAGTGCTTCGTGTAAGATACTTTCTCGGTTAGCGTGAAGACACGCTTTCCTAGGTCTAAGGCACGCACTACGAGGTAGGACACGAACTACGAGACGAACGCATGTTTTTCAAGTAAACGCACGTAACCCTATATGAATGCACGAAATTCAATGCAAGGCACACAAAACTAAATACAATTCTCAAACCTAGGTCATGGCACGCAAATCTAGGTTAGGGCACGCAAAACGAGATATCGCACGCAATTCGGGGTCAGGCCTCACAGATAGGACCAAACATATCTCACTAAAGTTCTTCTTTACACATGAACTTGAAAAGAAAGGTGAAACCGATGTTCATTAAGTTCGCTCAAGTGAGAACCTAGCAAATTTATTTACCAAGGCATTACCAACAACAACGTTCGAGAAATTGGTGTACAAGATTGACATGCATATGACTTAGATATTACTCTTGATTTGCCTTAATGAGGGAGAGAATAATACGCACTGTACTTTTGTTTTTTTATCTAGGTTTTGTTCTACTATATTTTCTTGACAAGGTTTTTAATGAAGCAGTTAACGCGTATATTAAGGATATTGTATTTTTTTTCCTTAGTCAAGCTTTTTTCCCATCGAGTTTTTTTTTACAAGATTTTAATGAGGCACATTCATTATAAATGAATATATTTAATAGGAAGTGTTATAAAAATATATGTGGATATTCATTCTTTGATCCATAAAATTTTGGAGCCCAAAACTAGGTCCATAAAAATTAAAACCTTTTAAGGATTACTTGGATAACAAGTTATGTTTTCCTATAAATAAGACATTATACATTGTAATAATGCACATCAATATTAATAAAATTATTATTCTCTCTTCTAGCTTTCTCGTATTTTATAACATAAACAGAGAAATAAAACTAAACAAAACGAAATAAGTACTCAACATAACGCAGCGAAAATGTCATCTTGGTTGTCACGCTTCAAATCCGATGGCGATCAAACCCGACCCGATAGCCCAAACCCTTATTCCTCCTCCGCCGGCGGCGGCGGCGTAATCAAAGATGCCCTTTCCCACCACCTCCGTGGCGTCGCCAACTTCCTTGCCCCTCCACCACCACCACTTCAAGAAAACACCACCACCACTACTACTACTAGTATTACTACTTCTTCTTCTCAGGCAATTAGTGGAATCAAGAATGATTTAGCGGAAATTGAGGAAAGCTTCAAGTCGAGCCTTTCGTTGTTGTCTACAAAGTTGGCTTCTAGCTTTTTAAAATTTACTAATAATAATAATAAAGATGAGGATAATGAAGAAGAAGAATATGATGATTATGAGGACATAAACGGAATTAATGAGGAAGTTATGGACTTTGTACGGGAACTGTCGTCGCGGCCCAAGTTTTGGACGGATTTTCCCATTAATTTGCCTAATGGTGATCTTTTCCTACTCTTCTTGGTCCTCTTTATTTCACACACAAACACGTTTACTCTGTGTGCGTTTGGGTTTTATTAGTTTACATACTCTATTTTAATGTTTAATTCCATCGTTAATGCTTTGTTTGAAGTGATGATCATTTAACTTGTGTTTTATGTTAGCTTAATTGTTTGTTGAATAAGTAGTCGATGAATCAAAATTTTGAGGGTTTGTATATATGCATTCTTTCTTTATAATTTACTTAATGTTTTTTACCCGACCTGTATCTTGAACGCGTTGAAGCTGTTAGATAGGTGTTCTAGTATGATTTTCTTGGAAAATTTGGTAACTTGGTCATGTGATCGGGTGCAAGTTAGGGTCCTGGGTTTTAAATTGCTGTACAAGTTCATTGTTTTTCTCTTATGATTAGGGTGTTATTATCATCAGTTCAAGAAACAACTGGAAAGTAATTAATTTTTCGTGCCGGATTAGTCCTTTGATATTGTAAATGTTAATTAAGTTTTGTGATAGTGTAGCATGTGGTGCAACTAGAGCATTTTGTCATTGATCATGCAAAAAATTGCAGCATTGTTCATATCGACTCTCATACAAGTTTGGACAGTTCACCCAGGCTCTACTTTGCCTTTGCCTCACATTTGAGAATTTTCAGTGTTCTCCCTCTACTCAAAAACTATTATATAAGTCATACCAAGTAAGCTAATACACAAAATATAATACACCAGCCTTATATTAAAGTCGCTCAAGATCTGCTGTTTAGACACCACTCAGTTTGGTGTTTTTTTTTTTTTTTTTTCCCATTGGTCCCCTACTTGGGCAACTTTAGGAGTACTCCAGTACGGTGACAAGTAAGGGGAAAACAACATTCACGCAAATATATTTTCACATGTGAAGGAAGCAAAAGAAAGCAAGATCAAATGGATACTCATTGAATTTCGTGGTAACAAGTGGTGATTGTTCCTTGGGAACAGATTGCGGTTTATTTAAGGTTGATCCCTGTATTAATGTGTTATATCAGTGTTTTCTAAGCCAATGTTAAAACTTTTTCAGTGATTGAAACTTAATGAGGTCTTTAACTCATGCTGATGATATACCAAAACCAGTTCTTCATGATAAGGAAGCTCTGTAGTTCTTATAGGCTGTAAAGATTGAAATTTGTACTCTGGTTCTGTGTCTTTTCTGCTGCCTATCTTCTATATGTGTATCCCCATTGATTTTTAGTTAGTAAAGAGACTGTTTATCGGTTTAGTTAACTAAGACAAGTTAGGAATGTATTCCCAACAGTAGCTGCTTGTAGTATAACGTGCTATTTCTATTTTAGTGAGAGAGTGTAACCACTTTTAGAGACCACATATCAACATACTTATATAACAAGAATGGATAAATTTAAAATAATTGAATTTGTGAAATCGCCAAAGAAATTGAAATTCTTTGAGATAATATGGGCATGTATAAACATGTATATGTCTATTCTGTACTTCTTTTTGGCAAGTTTCCTGATGTTGCAGTTTAAATGGATTTTAAGTGTGGTTTCTGCCACTAATTCAGCTGTATGAGCCATTTTCTCTATATTAAATTTTCGTAGGCAAAGAGGATGCACTAAACTTTGGAAACATTTTCTTGCAGAGTTTGAGATGTCTGATTATCAGAGAGAACATGCTGTAGCTATTGGACATTTGGTGCCTAGCCTTTTGACTTTGAGGCAGAAAATTTGCAGTCATTTGAGTGATGGACAATTCTGGATGATCTACTTTACTATATTGCTTCCAAGATTGAGTGAGGATGATCTTAATTATCTGTCTACTCCTGAGGCAAGTTTGGATTCTTATATGACAGACAATTTGATTATTTATTCTGATTTGATATTTGAACATATATATCCCACAAGGAATGCACATCTGATGCAGAACAACAGGTGGTTGTTCTTCAACGTCTTTAAGTCCATTTATGCCCATCTTATTATTGAATATGCTCCACTTAATCAGCTGCATCACTGTGATATATCTTATGAATCACACAAGTCATGAAGTTTTACACTAAGTGGTCACTGCGCCCTTGTTAACCTTCTCTGAATCCCATACAACCCTCTAAATGCTCCTTCATGACTATGATATCTTATGGATCACACAAGACATGGGTTATTAGAGTAAGGGGTCATGGCGCCTTTGTAACCCTTTTTCAAATCCATACAAGCCTCTAAATGCTCCTTAATTTCTTAAATTGTCCTTCCAGTTGGAGTGCATATACTAGCGTAAACGTAGCACAAGATAATAACTACAAAAGAAAGAAAAAGATATAACCTATGAAAAGAGTTCCAAGGCAACAGCTAATATGCAAATATCTGAGATCATGGTTAAGTTTATGTCAAAAGCTTTTGGTGTTGCAATCTGCCATCACCTAGAGGCCATGGCAGTTTGTTCTATAACTTACATCTGCCCAATTGAAATGTTTTCATCCTGCTTGGCACTAGGACTTCTGTAAAGAAAAGAAAATGTAAGGTGTCTAGTTGAGTGAAGTTGAGGAAGGGAGTCTTTACGCTTATATCATTGGTCTTGAGATTAACTAGTAATTCTGGAACTTGTTACGAAAATGATTATTATATGAGGATAAAAGGGAGGAAATGAGATTTCCTTCATGTTTTATTCCTTTTTCCTTTTCCCTTACTAAATCCAATATCTCTGAGTTGCTCCTTAATGGTTAACATTTTCAACCTGGCAGAAATATATAATTTGCAAGTCACAAGCTTGAGTTGATTTCTGCAACACCTTTTTTTTTTTTTTTGGTTCATAAGCAACACCTTCATTGAAGGATGAAAATAATAAAAGAGCAATAGCAACCCAGAAGGGAGTGGTCAGACACAAGTTATCTGCTGTATTATCTAGTTTGGCAGTGAGTCTGCTTTTTGTCACGAAAATTGCTCCCTCTTACTTTCCAGCCCTTGGAAAATTTTACAGTTAACTCCATGTATTCTGTTATAAGTTGTCCTGGTCTGTAGATATATGCTGATCAGCTAGGAGTGACTCTCTCTCCTCTCTTTATATACATACATATATATGTATGTATATGCCTATCTATAGATAGCTATCTATATGTGTTCTCAGTCTATAGATGTTTTACATTTTCACATCTATAAATAAATGAAGAGAGATCGAGAGATGCTCGGATTGGATGAAGTACACTGAATGTATATTTTGAAGTTATTCTCTCTCTCTCTCTGCACGCATGTATCCTCCTCCTCTTCCACCCCCCGCTCCAAACAAATAAAATAAAATAAAATAAGAAATTTTCCACCTATTACTCTTCCACTTCACTTGGGTGGGATAGGTACTATAAAGGATCACTCGTGCATTGTCCGTCGTGTCACAGATACACCATTATCTAAGATCATAATTTAAAATTAAAGTGTAAACTTGGTAGAGCTCATTGTTTGCAGATCCTCTCTAAGATTTCTTTCTGTGAATTTGAGTGGGTAGCCTTTGTTTTGCAGCTATATTGGTCAAACCATCTTTAGGTTTTAATAGTAGGTCATATTTACAAATTCAGCTACATCCTTGCACGACTTCCTCAAGGATGTATTTTTTTGCTAACTTGCAGTTGGATGCCTGGTTAGTGTCTTTTGTTTTGTAACTCGTTTTACTTTATTTTATCTTATTATTGGTATGTTTCGTTGACCTCTCTTATAGTATACAATTGTTTTTTACACAAACTATCTTCTGTTTGTTAATTACCAATTTGACCTTATTAAATTCTTAATATTCCCATATTTCTATGTAACCTTTTTCACTTCATATTACTGTTTTTTACATTCTTCTTTACGTTTTTAACCAATCAAGTCTATGAAGATATTTTGCTGTTCCGGAATTTGATGCCTAGTTTGTCTACTTCTTGTAGTTACTTTGATTTTCTTTATATGTTCATTATATTTTTCTCTTCAAATATCATGTCTGTTAATTTTCTAACCAATTGTCTTTTCGAAAATCTGAGCATATATCTGTTGCTACTATTAACTAATCAACTTCTGAAATTTGCAGATGGTTCCAAAACTAGTGGTAAATTTCACATAAAGTTATGGAATAACAAAAGAAATTTAACACCACTCAATGTATCATTGAAATAACGAAAATATCTGTTGTTTGAGAACCTATATAGGAAGTGTCCATGACAATATGAAGAGAGCTCATTTTGATGCGTCTTTCATATGCTATGGTATTTTGAATGAGTACTCGGATTGTCTTATGATTAATTTCCTATTGTTTTGAGATAATTGTATTAAGAAGTTGATAGCATAGTTGCAATCTTACTCCATCCGTTGCCTAAGGTAAGTTTTTCAACATTTTCTAGTTGGATCTTCTTTAGCTTTATATCTTGGGTATTTCTTTTGGTTTCTTTTGGTTTCCGAAGGATAGCGGTAGATGGGGTAAAGCCTCCTTTATATTTTTTGAAGTCAACCTACTCTTTTCAGTTTCCTGTATAAAAGATTTTTGTCTAGAGTTAATATCATTTAAAAAATCTGCTGATCCCTAGCCTGAGCTAATATCAAAATTTCGATATCGCTACTACCACTCCAGTTGAGTAAGGTGCGTACCTTCCCTCTGAAGCTCTTATGGGGGGTTTTGCTGCAATCAATTGTAAATATCTTTCTTGCAGATTAGCACTTAGTGTTAGATAAGTACATTTTAGGAAAATAACAGTTTGTCTCTTGTGCTTTGCATGGATAAAGATGAATACCTCATGTGTTGAAAATACACTTTTACGTCCTTGTAATTTCTGAGATGAAACTGCCAAAATTGATTAAGCAGCAGAATTGATCCTTATTTGATGGACCAAGCATAAGATATTACATGTTAACCCATATAGAAAAGGGCGAGATTTGTCAGTTTATTTTCCTCTTTAAGTTATTGTTATGGTTAGATTGTCTCTAGGTAAGGTTAGATAGTCTCTCAAGAGTGATCATCTACTGAAAGGAGAAACATAAAGATCTCACTTTGTTGAAAACATGAGAGGGTGAAGTACATATTATGAAACCATTTGATGTTTATATGTCTTGTGCATCTAAACCACTCGGGGCCAAAGTTTAATAAACGTGATGGTTTGAGATACCAGGGCTAAACACATTCATAGTTGTAAGTTTTTGACATTGCGTTTCTTGTTTATGGATAGCGTGGAATTCCTCTATTTCAAATGCGTTTCATCATGATTGCTTCGTTATTTATGAATGTCAAATCTCTTACAGATTGTTGCTGTGAGGGAGACACTTCTGCAGAAACTGCAAAAAGAGAGGAATACTGTGGTGGAGACTGCTGACCACTCTGATGCTGTCATCTCAAGCGAGAAGGATGTTGATTTGGATAGCAAGCAACGAGATGAGAGCTCATCTCAGCAGAACATTTCAGCTGAGACTTTGCATGATCCTCAAGAGGTAGAAACAGGTGATAATCAGAAACCTGATCAGTGGCTGGAAGATGAAGATCCTGATCCAAGTACATTCTTAGATGCTCGTAGGCAACCTCAGAATGAGGAGGAAGTTTCTTTTAGTGATCTGGAGGATGAGGAGAAAGATCTGTCAGGTAGTCTATCTGGGTTTAGGCTACGACAGAAACACATGATTGCATCATTTGGTGAAAGCAACGACTGGACTCAACTAAATGAAAATTCAGGAGGTCAAGCTATTCGGCTTAAGGCACGACAATCAGGTTTGCAGGAGAAAGACTCAGAAGGCGAGGATTCAAATGACTGGCACCATGTTAACGACTTTGATTTAGAAAGTTCGGCATCTTCTTAATCGACCAGTACCTGTAAATTCTTCTTTTCTTCTTTGGAAATAAATTAAAAAAGACTCCTTTCCTCTTCGTTTTATATCCGTATGTGTAGATTCTGGTTTGGGATAAAGGGAAGGTTTGTTAAGCAAGTCTCTGTGGATCTTGCTTCTCTATTCGTGTTAATTCATGTATAGTATCTACATCTGTCTTGACAGAAAAACTGTGTCCTGTACTGCAGTTGGTTAGTGCAACGATGCTATTCCGTAACCAGTTACCTTGCGGGTTTGGATCCTTTTATAACGTTACAATATTATAAGGAAGATCCAATGGTTATAGATTGACGATATGGTTATAATGAAATGAACAGTTTATAACTATTGGACCTATCTTATAATGTTATACCTTATAAGGGGACCCAAATGCTTTACGTTTCAGTAAGATATATTGCAATGACAAGTATGCGATCAAGGCTACTAATCAGCTATTTTAACATAGCAAGAAGAAATAAATGCAGACCAAGTGTTACTCGCATTATCTTTTCGTTGGTTGAGAATTTGAGATCTGGACCTTGGTACAAAATTATAAGTCATTCAATTAAGAATTGGGCTAATTACTACCAATAAAAATTTCAATACAAGCTATAGCAAATTACACAAGCAAATTATCAAATACGTAGAAGGCACAAGTAAAGTGAGCAAGGAGAGAGAGAATGAACACAACGATTTATAGTGGTTTGTTAATCTATATCCACTACTTAAGGTACCTTTTCTTAGGATTTCCACTAGTTCTATTAAACTTGCTTCTTTAGAAGTTGGCGAATGACAAACTAACCTCACAAGTCCTCTTGAGTCCACAAGAGTAGTACATGCCTCTTCACTTCTTTGAGTCTACAAAGAAGATTAGACCAATTCCAACAACTTTCCTATCCTTTTTTCTATATGTGGGGATTTGAAACATTTTTTCTACATCTAGGGATCTCCTATTTTAGTTTCACTCTAATAACTTCTTTACATTTAATCAATCCCTTAGTTTAAAAAATTCATATTTCAGTTTCACTCCAACAACTTCTCTATTGTTGGGACTCTCTATTTTTATTTTATTCTAATTTTATCTCCTTATTTTAATTAAACATATCATTTTAATATTCTTTTCTTTATGTTCATTTTTCTCGGCTACATTTTATTTTTAATTACTAACATAAATTTTTAATTTTTAATATTATTTTTAATTTTTAATTTTTAATATTATTTTTTTTTTGTGTAATTTAGTATTTTTAATAACTTTTAATTTTTAATTATGTTTATTCATTGGTCATGACGATATTTTATTATTTATATTTTATAATATTATTTTAATTTTATTTTTTGTTTTACTTTTTAAAATTTAAAATTTGTTCAATTGCTTTATTTTCCATCATATTATTAATTTTTTTTTTGTTTTTGAACGTTGAATAGTGTTTAGGGGATAGGGTTTTCACCTTACATATGAAGAAGATAAAGATAGGTATAAGGATCCTCTACAATTTAGGGGATGGGGCAGGGGATTTGTTAGAGCATAATTTCACCAATCCCTTCTTGATATGTAGAGTAGGGAAACATTTAGGGCATATATTGGAGATGTCCTTACAAACACTTATTATACTATGAATCACTCGAAGATAGTTTTAAAGTATTTATCTCACAACAATAGTAGAATAAATATTGAGTACAATGAATAACTCTTAAGAGTATATGAATATAATTAAAGCTCTCTTGAATGCTCAATGATTTTCAAGTTAAAGTCAATAATTTTGTAAGCAAAGTGCTGTGAATGATATGAAAGCTTCATATCAATTGCTTTTTGATAGAAGAGGTAAAAAGAGCATCGGGAGTATTTGAAAATATATAGAAATACTTTCCAATAGATAAGTGTTGTCCCTTAATTAAACCTAAGAGGGGGTGAATTATGTTATATAGGCAATAATACTACTTTTTCGATTAGGCAATATGATAGCAATGATTAATAAAAAATAATCTTAAATAGATATGCACTTTATCAATATAAAATGTGAGTGAGGCAATTTATCAAACACTTGGTGAGCAGAAAAAAATGCAAAAAGAGAGTTGAGAGAAAGAGATTGCAAATCACGATTTTAGCGTGGTTCAGCCCCCGCCTAAGTCAACGACCCAAGCTCCCCGCTTAGGATTTCAACAATCTTCACTATGGTGGCTCTTCAAATGTTGGTGAGTCCACAAACCAACTACAATGGTAGTTCAAGCTTTTACAATAGAAAACAACCCTTCTCAATACAAAGCTTTAACTCCAACACCTTTGACAAGAAAATCCTTCATTTCAAAGTGTTTAACTCCCTTTTTTGATAAGTGTTTGAGATTCACAATAAAAGCCCTCTTTTAGGGTAGATAAATACAATGAATGCTTCTCTCTCAATAATACTCACAAATTCTTGCTCAAGTATAGCTCAATGATGATTCAAAGATAAAGATGATAAAATAGTTCAAGTGTAATTGTTTTGAATCAATACCTTAAGATTTTGCAGTTGAGAGACATTAATAGAGCTGAAAAAAATGGTGTAATTTAATGCTCCCAACGTTCACAAACGGCTATATTTTGAATCAGCATTTTGGCCCGACCGGTCGATCCCTATTCGCCGGTCGACCAGTTGAGAGACCCTCGTCCGGTGGATAGGCCTCGGGCGAACGACCCTTTGGCCACCAGTCAATTGGTTGCCATAGGGTCGTCCTGTGGAACCAAAACTGTCAGGGTTGGATTTTAAAAGGTGTTTCTTTTGAACATTTTTTGTAAGACATTTTTCAAATGTTTCCACGCAATATTTGAGAATCAAAATTGAACATATATCTTTTTGCAAGACCCAAAACCCCAGTCAAGTCCCAGCCGGTACCCCTTATGACTTCCATCTCCATCCTTATAACTCCATCTTCATTCTTCGAATCTTCTCCTTGAGTTGATGGATGTTCTTCTTCCTTCTTTAGCTTGATGATCTTGGAATCGGAGTCAATCTTGATTCATCTTTACTTGTGCACACTTAACAAATTCATTAAACACATTTATGGTTTGTAATCATCAAAACCAAGATTTAGAAGCCCTTTAGGCTAACAATCTCTCCCTTTTTGATGATGACAATACTTATCTCAAATAATAACAATGTAAGCATAAATGAGTTTGAGAGAGTATTTAGCATTTAGTACATTTTGAGTTTGTTTGAACCTAAGATATAAGTTTGTTCAAAAGACTCCTTCTCAACTTGTGCATACATGAAAACTCCCCCTCAATGTATGAGTTCTTTTAGATATGCTTTTATTATTTATATTTTATCCCCCTTTTTGAGATTAGCAAAACAGTTAGATCAATCACACAACAATTTACATTCTCCTCCTATGTGTTGTTAGCAAGTAAAGAAAAAAATGTCTAGATTTGATCTCCAACTACTTGGAATTGTCCCATCTTTTACAATGTAAGGCATGATGGATTGATTAAGGATGTAGAGAAGCAAACGTTTCTAGGCACAGAGTTGATCTCTCTTGGGCATAAACTCTTCCGACTTTCCCGTGCCATCCCACATTGTAGCACACATCTCCTTGGAAGCCTTTTAGTGTAGTTCACTTGGTAAGTTAACAGATGTGTAGAGTCTGAGACTACTATGTGAAATACCAAACAAGTTAGCCAAATCTAGTTCACTCACAAAGATGTTAACACCACTCACTCGGCTCTTTATCCCCCGCACACCGGCTTGTTCACCTTCTACCGCATAGGCATAGAACTCCCGAACCCATAGATCACAGTTGATGTCCTCAAGTTCAAACAGGGGAAGCCATCGTTGATGACAAAACAATTTATGGGGACGAGTGTTATCTAAAAAGTTTGAAGGATCAATGCGTTTACCCCATAGTATATCCCTTTTAGAGAAATCCCCCAGTGCGATAACGTACATTGGATCCCATGGGTCAATGGTATGAGGTCTAAAACCGGTCTTTCGCTTCTTTGATGCTTGTTTAGATGATGATGCCATGAATTAAGAAAAGAATTTGCAAGAAAACAAGGAAGGCTTGATTGGGGAATTTCGTCGAGCATCTTGTGTGCAAGAAAATTTTTAAAGAATTTTGAAAAGGATTTGAAAGAGAATTGAGTGAGTTGTGAAGATTGAAGTCTTGTATCTTTCATTTGCAATACAAGGATGCAATTTTGAAGATGGTAGGAGACAATGAAAAGTTATGAAATTTGAGTGAGAGAGAATTTTGAAGAGTTGTGATGAAGAAGGATTTAGTTTTGAATATGAAAGTTGGTGTTTTAAAGCTTTTGCTCGTTAGTGCCACGACCGGACGAGGGTAGAAGCGTCGGTCGACCGGTGCCAGACCCTTGTCCGCCCGAGGCACGCCCAACCGAAAGAGGGTGCGCCCACCGGTCGGTAGAAGAGCCGGTCGACCGGTGCCAGACCCTCGTCCGCCCGAGGCACATCCACCAGTTGAGGGGTAACTCCATCGATCGACCGGTGGGCACACCCTCTTCCGGTTGGGCAGATTATGTCAGGAAGTGGTTATGTGTTTATGAAACTTCATGTAATACATTTTCAACATATTTCAAGCATGTCCAGCTCTCTTCTAATCACATAAAATTGATTCTCATACAATGGTTTGGTAAAAATATCAGCTAATTGATGCATGGAGTCAATGAAGTTAAGCACAACATCCCATTTTTTAACATGATAGCAAATGAAATGATGCCTAATTTCAATATGTTTTGTTCTAGAGTATTGAATGAGATTTTTAGTAAGATTAATGGCACTTGTATTATCACATTTAATAGGCACACTATCGTACACAAGGCCATAGTCTAGCAAATTTTGTTTCATCCAAAGAATTTGAGCAACACAATTTCCGGCAGATACATATTCAGCTTCGGCCATAGAGAGAGCTATTCTATTTTGTTTTTTACTAGACCAATAGATTAATGAATGTCCTAAAAATTGACAACATTCACTAGTACTCTTCCTATCTACTCGATCTCCTGCATAATCCACATCCGAATACCCTATAAGTTCAAATGATGTGCTTTTTGGATACCACAATCCTAAATCTATAGTCCCCTTAAGATATCTAATGATTATTTTTACAGTATTTAAGTGAGACTCTTTAGGACAAGATTGAAAACGAGCACATAAGCACACAACAAATACAATATTGGGTCTAGAAGCAGTTAAATAAAGAAGTCTTCCGATCATACCTCGATATTGCTTTTCATCTACCTTGTTACCTTTCTCATCTTTGTCAAGCTTGATTGATGTTGACATTGGTGTACTCATTTCTTTTGCTGACTCAAGCCCAAAATTTTTGATAAGTTCTCTAGTGTACTTGCCTTGATTGATGATAGTACCCTATTGTGTTTACTTGATTTGGAGTCCGAGAAAGAAATTCAATTCTCCTATCATACTCATATCAAATTCCTTGTGCATACACTTAGAGAAATACTCACAAAGAGTTTCATTAGTAGCACAAAAGATTATATCATCAACATAAATTTGCACAAGTAATATATCTTTGCCTTTTGTTTTAACAAAGAGAGTGGAATCTAATTTGCCTCTAGTGAACCCTTTTTCAAGCAAATAGTTGCTAAGCCTATCATACCATGCTCTAGGTACTTGCTTAAGGCCATATAATGCCTTATCTAGTTTATATACATGATTTAGCAAGTTAGAGTTCTCAAATCCGGGTGGTTGTTTCACATAAACTTCTTTCTTGAGATAGTCATTTAAAAAGGCAATTTTTACATCCGTTTGATATAATTTAAAGTCCATAAAACATGCAAAGGCAAGAAGCATATAAATGGATTCAAGTCTAGCTACTGGAGCAAAGGTCTCATCATAATCTATGCCTTCTTCTTGATTATACCCTTGAGCCACTAGCCTAGCTTTGTTTCTAGTTACAACCCCGGATTCATCTAATTTGTTCCTAAAAACCCATTTTGTACCAATTATAGGATAATCATTAGGTTTTTCAACTAGATGTCATACTTTACTTCTTTCAAATTGACTTAATTCTTCTTGCATAGCGATTATCTAATCTTCATGATCTAAGGCTTCTTTAACATTTTTAGGCTCTAATTGAGAAAGAAAAGCAACATGTTCACAATAAGCATTTAGATTAGAACGAGTTCTTACTCCCTTTGAAGGATCACCAAGAATTTGATCATTTGGGTGATCTCTTACAAACTTCCAACATTTTGGTAGATCATCATTTGTTGTAGCTTCTTGGTCATTTTGCATTTGTTGTACATTGCCTTGTGAATTTGCTAGAGCTTCACCATCCTTTGAGGTTTGACCCTCTTCAATATTTGTCTCATTTGGATCACTTGAGATTCCCTAATTGCCAATGGTTGTAGGTAAGATTTGAATGTCACTTTTGGAAACACCTACATCATCATCATTCTTTCTTGAGGCAAAAGGATTAGTTTCATCAAAATCCACATGCATAGACTCTTCGATAAGCATATTTCTTTTGTTAAAGACTCTATAAGCTTTGCTTCTTGAAGAGTAACCCACAAAAAGTCTTTCATCCGATTTTGAATCAAATTTGCCAAGATGTTCTTTTGTATTTAAGATGAAACACTTACAACCAAACACTTTAAAATGAGACGCATTTGGTGCTCCACCTTTCCATAATTCATAGGGTGTTTTCTTTAGAAAAAGTCTAATTAGCACATGATTTAACACATAACATGCAGTATTTACGCCTTCACCCCAAAAGTATGTTGGCAAGTTATTTTCTTTCAACATTGTTCTTGTCATTTCTTGTAGTGTTCGATTCTTCCTTTCTACTACCCCATTTTGTTGAGGAGTTCTAAGAGCCAAAAAATTATATTCAATGCCACGTTCTTCATAATAGTCCATGAAAGATGCATTTATAAATTTGATGCCTTGGTTACTATGAATGCAATTTATGTAATAGCCTTTCTCATTTTGCACCTTATTACAAACTTTAGCAAATTCATTAAAGACATCATCTTTATGTGCAAGGGGTCTCACCCGTGTGAATCTAGTGTAATTATCTATCATAACATAGGCATATCTAGATCCACCTAGGCTTGCCATATCCATTGGACCAAATAGATCCATATGTAATTTTTGTAAAGCTCTTGATGTGGTTACCTTGCTAATTGTTTTGAAAGATGTCTTGTGTTATTTTCCAAATTGGCATGCATCACATAAATTGTCTTTTTGAAATCTAGTCTTAGGAAGACCTATGACAAGTTCTTTTCTCAGAAGCTTAGCAAGTAAATCCATATTAGTATGACTAAGTCTTCTATGCCATAACTATGAGTCTTCATTAATAGTAACTAAGCATGTCACATTTTGGCACTTCAATTCATGAAAATTAATTACATACACATGATCACATCTATTTCCAACAAACAACACTTTATCATCTTTATCATACACCTTACAACAAGTAGATAAAAATTCAACTCTAAATCCATTATCACAAAATTGACTTACACTTCACAAATAATGTCTAAGACCTTTAACATACAAGACATCATGAATAGAGAGAGAGTTTATATCTCCTATGCTACCCTTACCAATGACTTTGCCTCCTTCATTTCCTCCAAAGCTAACTTTACCTTTGAAATCTTTGTCAATCTCATAAAAGAAAGAGACATCTCCCGTCATGTGCCTTGAGCACCCACTATCAATAACCCAAGTATCTTCATATTTTACCTTTAGGGCAACCTATCATTCATAGAAACAAATCAAGTTCATTTTGGTCCCTAAGGTTCTATTGGGTCCTTTTGTGTTAATACGGAGTCCTAACACATCTATCAACCCATTTGGGTCTAAGCCATAAAGGAATGTGAGAATCTCTTCCCACCATGTTTCTAAATTTACATCGTGATGCATTGTGACCAATCTTCTTACAATAAGTGCATATCTTAAATGATCCTCTTGATGTTGAGGCTACATGCCAAGAGGATGATGCTTTGACAAAATGATTTTGATACCCCTTTTGGTATGGCTTATAGCTAATCCCCTTTTTGTCAATTTGTACTTTTTGTGATTCTTTTAATGGTGGATGGACAATTGAGGATTGAGAAACTGTCACAAACATAGTTTTTGAGAACTTTGGCTTAGAAAATGGCTAGTAGCCAATTCCACCTTTGTTAAATGGTAATTTTTTAGAACCAAGGATTTTGTCCAAGGCCTTTGTTCCTTTTGAAAATCTAACAAGATCATTTCGTAAGTCAAGAACTTGTTTTTCAAAATCTTTGATTTCTAATTCATTTTTGGACTTTAAATGATAGTATTCATAAATCCTTTTAGTAAGAGTACCATTTTCATCTCTAAATTCTTTAATTTCTTTTTGAAGTTCATCATTTTCTTTTTGAAGATTCTTTACTTTTGAGTGTGCAAGAAGAAAACTATCATGTAGTTTTGAAAATTCATTTGTTAGTTCCTCAAATGCACATTCATCATCATTAGAAGAAGAAGAAGATTCATCACAAGACGAAGAAGTTACCTCTTCATCTCTAGCCATGAAGCATACAAAGTTGGCCATTTCGGTTTCGCTTCCACTTTCATCACCAGTTGATACATCATCCTCAACACACGCCTTCATTTCCTTTTGCTTTCCTTTGATCAATTTTGGATATTTTGCTTTGATGTGTCTCGGTTTGTCACAATTGAAGCATTTTATCTCTTCTTTGGTCTTTTCTAATTTCTCTTTGAATCTTCTCTTGACTTTGTTGTTGATGGGCTCCTCTTTCTTCATCTTTTTGTATTTCAAGAACTTCTTAAAATTCTTTGCAAGAAGTGCAAGCTCATCATGATCACTATCATCTTTGTCTTTATCACTTGATTGAGATTGAGCAATGAGAGCAAGTGATTTCATTGTCTTCTTTTTCTCTTCATCTCGTATTTTTTCTTGATTCAATACAAGTTCCTCTGTCTCAAGGTTGCAAATGAGCTCATGCACCATAATCTTGGAAAGATCGGTTGATTCCCTAATAGATGTCACCTTTGGTTTGTATTATTTTGGAAGAGCCATAAGAATCTTTCGGTTGAGTTCTTCATTTGGATACTTCTTCCAGAGAGCACTCAAGTTGTTTACGATTTTAGAGAATCTTTGATGCATTTCATTTAGTGATTCTCCAGCCGTCATACGAAACAACTTATACTCATGAATGTGAAGATCAATTTTGGTATTCTTCATTTGAGACGTTCCTTGATAAGACATATGTAGCATCTTCCAAATCTCGTGAGCAGTTTCACATTGACTCATACGACTATACTCGGTTTTGTTTAGAGCATAATAGAGGATATTCTTGGCTCTTGAGTTCTTGGTCATCATGATAATGTCTTGATCATTGAACTCTCCCCTTTCTTTGGGCACTTGAATGGTTTTGACTTTCTCGACTCCACTTGCACTTAGAACATCTTTGACCGTTATCTCCTTCATTGGAACATAAGGGCCACCTTCTACTAATGACCATAGAGCATAGTCAACGGATTGTATGTATGTCTCCATCTTGTTTTTTCAATAATTGAAATTGGTACCTATAAAAAATGGAGGCCTATTAGTGGAGTAACCTTCAAAGTAAGGAGAGGTAGTATTGTTTGCCATTTATTTTTTCTTTGCTAGATGTTAAGCTATATGCAAAGTCTTAACTCTGATACCACTTGTTGTCCCTTAATTAAACCTAAGATGGGGGGTGAATTAGGTTATATAGGCAATAATACTATTTTTTCGATTAGACAATATGATGGCAATGATTAATCAAAAACAATCTTAAATAGATATCCATTTTATCAATATAAAATGTAAGTGAGGCAATTTATCAAACACTTAGTGAGCATAAAAAATGCAAAGAGAGAGTTGAGAGAAAGAGATTGCAAATAGTGATTTTAGCGTGGTTCGACCCCCGCCTAAGTCCATGACCCAAGCTCCCCGCTTAGGATTTCAACAATTTTCACTATGGTGGCTCTTCAAATGTTGGTGAGTCTACAAACCAACTATAATTGTAGTTCAAGCTTTTATAATAGAAAATAACCCTTCTCAATACAAACCTTTAACTCCAACATCTTTGACAATGAAATCCTTCATTTCAAAGTGTATAACTCCCTCTTTTGATAAGTGTTTGAGATTCACAATAAAAGCCCTCTTTTAGGATAGATAAATACAATGAATGCTTCTCTCTCAATAATACTCACAAATTCTTGCTCAAGTATAGCTCAATGATGATTCAAAGATAAAGATGATAAAATAATTCAAGAGTAATTGCTTTGAATCAATGCCTTAAGATTTTGCAGTTGAGAGACATTAATAGAGCTGAAAAAATGGTATAATTTAATGCTCCCAATCTTCACAAACGGCTATATTTTGAATCAGTATTTTGGTCCGACCGGTCGACCCCTGTTCCCCGATCGACCGGTTGAGAGACCCTCATCCGATGGACAAGCCTCGAGCGAATGACCCTTTGGCTACCGGTCGACCGGTTGCCATGGGGTCGTTCGTTGGAACCAAAACTACCAGGGTTGGGTTTTAAAAGGTGTTTCTTTTGAACACTTTTTGTAAGACATTTTTCAAATGTTTCAACGCAATATTTGAGAATCAAAATTGAGCATATATCTTTTTGCAAGACCCAAAACCCCAGTCAAGTCCCAACCGGTACCCCTTATGACTTTTGTCTCTATCCTTATAACTCCATCTTCATTCTTCGAATCTTTTCCTTGAGTTGATGAATGTTCTTCTTCTTTTTTTAGCTTGATGATCTTGGAATCGGAGTCAGTCTTGATTCATCTTTACTTGTGCACACTTAACAAATTCATTAAACACATTTATGGTTTGTAATCATCAAAATCAGGATTTAGAAGGCCTTTAGGCTAACAATAAATAACGACTATAATTTTCAAGAGTCGATCGAGAAGTTGGTTGAGCCTCTCTTTCGACTTGGCTCATCCAATTTCTACTAGAACAGTTGGTTGAAGGAAGTCGGTCGATACCCTTGACCGACTTGCTTCTTTCGACATGTTGTTGGACTGCCTGTATAAGTCGGTTGTGGTATAGGTTGAGACCCTCAATCGGCTTGCTTCAACCAACTTGTCCAGTTAGTACTAGGGCAAGTGAAAAGAATAAGTCTCAAAGCATTTTTCAAGTTTATGACAAGTCAGGATAAAAATACGACATTATTTGAAAGTCGTTAACCCATTTTTTCTACTTTTCCAAGAATAAGAACAAGCGATACTTTTGAGAGCATTTTGGAACAGTGATTTGAAAAATCATTTTATAAAACTATTGAGCTTTTATGAGCATCAAAGGCATTCGACATTTAGATGCCGGTACCCCTTTATGACGTTGCATCTTCTTTCTTATGAATCCCCAGTTAAGCTCATCTTCATTCTTCAATAGGTGAAATGAAGTCTTCACCGATCAAATCATTTGATGTTCATTTGATGAGCACATATTTGATCATTTTAGCATCCTTGACTTATCTCAATCACAAACAACTTATATAGCATAAGACTAGTTAATAATCAAACAAGTGATTAAGATTTAGTTATCATCAAAATTCATGATTAAGGCCATTTATGCTAACAATCTCTCCCTTTTTTATGATGACAAAATTTTATCCCTATATTCCCCTTACGATCATGCATAAGTAAGATTTCAATATAGCCAAGGAAGCTCTCCCTTACTATATGCATATCTCAAGTATATGAGCCTTCAAACATTAGTCTTTTGGGCATTTAAATACATACACAAAGCACCTATACATATCCCATTCTTCATCTTTCTCCCCACATATACATATCTCATATTTCTTCCCCTTTGACATCATCAAAATGAATTAAGCACAAGTAGGAGATAGCATTACAATGGGATCTCATGCAATAGCATTACAATGGGATTACATTTTAAGAAGCATTGCAATATTTCTTCCCCTTACTAAGTGCATATGTGCAAAACTAGCAATAACAATACTCATAAGCAATACAAATAGCCATACTTATTGACAAGCAAGAGCATTATAAGCAAAAATGAGTCATGAAGAAAGTAAAAACAAAGGAAGAGTTGTGAGAAGTTTGAAAGACAATTTTTTAAAAAAATTGGCAAAAAGCCTAAACATCACTTCTCATCCTCATCATCATCAATATCATCTTCATAGTCTTCACACTTTAGTTGAAGTGGAACTACAAGAGGTGGAGCCATGGGAAGTTTACTACTATTTTCTACAATCCAAGTACTATGACTATCCGCCCAAATATTCAAATTCATAACCTGAGTACAAACTATTTTCATATCTTTTTAAAATATTTTTCCCAAAGTGTTGATCTGTTTTTCAAAGATTTTATCCAATTATCGATTCTTTTCTAATGCAATTTTCCCCAATCATCTTGTTTCTTCCCCATTAAATCAATTTTGGTCATAATTCGTTCCATATCAGTCATATGAGCATTTGGAAGATTTGGTTGAGGAACACTCGAACTAGAACTAATTCATCGTCATCGCACTTCAGCGATTCTTTCAGTTTCTGTAGATTGTTCAATAGTAATCCTCATAGCTTGTTCTTTAGGGTCAGGCTCCATGTCCGCATACTCTTGCTCAATATCATCTTCTTCAATAATTGAAGCTTTTGAAGCTTTCTTTTTCTTACCCTTTCCAACTATGCATTTAGCCAAGATTTCGTTTCGAGCAACTTCAGGTAAGACATTAAACTCGACTAGCTTAAGAATTTGACCATGGTAAACAAATAATTTTATTCTTTTCATGGCTGCATTATTAAAGTTCCATATAAAGTGGAATGGGTTCAAAGTTCTTTGAAGAGGCACATTAAAATGTTCAAAAATCTTGGTGAGTTCTATAACATATGCTAAACCATACTCCTTTTCAATTATGCGCAACATATGTGACATCATCATGTAAGGAAGATTAATTCGTTGCCTTGAGTCAAAATAGATAAATAATGTAGGCATCACATAAGTTTACTCTACCATCATTTGTTTTTCGAGGCATGATTAAATCATTCATAATACGCATCAATAACTTATTTCTTCTAGTTAAATCCATGGCTTTGGGAGTATCATCAACAAGTCTTCTTTCATTAACCCCTTCCCATATCAAATTGTGCATTGTTTATTTATCTACGTCACACATTGTAGGCCACCATTTACCATTATAATAATATTTTCCATCAACGGGTAAATCACATAACTGACTTAAAAAATCTTCACTGGTCTTAATTTCTATATCCCTAACTGTGCTTAAGATACAATTTCAGTCATACTTAGCTCCTTCTCTTAATGTGGCATAGAATTCATGAACAAGTTCATTATAGACTTCATACTTTATATGAATAAAAGTGTTCTAACCTTGAAATTCAAAGAGAGACAAGATATTTGTACCTTCACATACAGAATCCACAATAGTTTTCAGTGAAATCACAGTGTATTCGTATATCCCTTCCTTGCCCAGTCTATTTGGAGTCACTAGAGGAGGTGGAAGAGTTTGTTCTTGAGGAGGACTGGGTCTACATCTTTTGGATCTTAAACCCCTTGTTCTTGTGTCAACCATGATGGATTTAAGTGAAAAAATACAAGAATATGAGGTTGTGTAAAGCGGGTTAACTTTTTACTAGATCAATTTTGAGAAAAAATGATAAAAATTTAAGAAGATTTGAGAGAAAATTGGTTTTGAGGGTTAGGGTTTTGAGAATTTACGTTTAAGATGAGAGAGAAAACCCTCTTTTTCTTCAAAACTTGTCCCAGTCAGTCGAGGAGTCAGACGACTGGCTTGGCTTGATCAACTTGTACAGTCAGCGACTGTATGAGTCAGTTGACGAGTCGGGCGAGGGACTCGTTCGACTTGCCTTGACTGGCTGTTCGAGATAGTAAAAGCGTATTTTAGCCAAATTTTTGCATGCCCAACTCTTTTATAATAGTACAAAATGGATTTTCATGCAGTGTTTTTGTGAAAATATCAACTAATTGATGCACAGAATCAACCAATTTAAGCACAACATCACCATTTTGAAGATGATCACATATAAAATGATGTCTAATCTCAATGTGCTTAGTCCTAGAGTATTGAATGAGATTCTTTGTTAGATTTATAGTGTGAGACCCGAGCATGCATATTAAGAGCATTTAATTACTTTAAACATTATTTGGTAGTATTATGTGTTAATTATGTGTTTACCTATTTTTGATACATCATATTTACATTTAAATTACATTTATAGACATAAACTTAGTCTTATTTTACAAAGCCTACTATAATTGACTTATATTTGACTCTTATGATTAATATATACAATATTTACATAAATACATATAAATATATATATATATATATATATAATAGCTTAGTTAAGCAACTTTGACCATTTGACTTTGCTTATTTGACTTCATTTGACCATCTTGCGTTATTTTACACCTATACATATATTTTAACACTTAGCAAAACACAAGAACAAGCTAGAAAACTCTTGAGGAGTCGGCCAAGGAGAGAAAAAATAGAGAAAAATAAAAAATAAGGTTTTGATCTTTTTGAAGAAGAGTTCTTGCTATTTTAAGCCAAATCAAAGTGGAAATAGCTCAAAGATTGTTCTTCATAGCTAGTTCTTGCCATATCTTGCCTTTTTCAACAATTTTTAGGTAAAGGTTTCAAGTTATTGCATGTGTATGCTTACTTTAATCCATGAAAATCATATATAATTGTGTTATAAATGCTTGTAGAGATGAATATATGTTGTAGTAGTGATTTAAGAGCATTATATATGCATATGAACTTGTTGGAGGTAAAATAGTTGGTTTTATACTAACTTTGTTGGTTGGAAGTTGAGAATTTGAGTTGACTTTGGTGTTTATGATTATATATATGTAATTGGGATATGATTTCATGGCTTTGGAGTGAATTTGGTGAATTTAGGGGTTTATTTTGATAAATTTTCCAAAATTCCAACAATGATGCAATTTTAGAGATTGACATGTTTGGCTTGTTTAATGCTTGGTTTTGTTGTGTAATGAGTTCATAATGCATTATAGTTGGTTACTATATTGATTGTGTTGAAGTTATGTGCTGTAGAGATTCTTAGGGTGGTTAAATGATGTCAAAAAATTGGAGTTGATTTGTAGAGATCATGTTCTTTTAAGGTTTAATTGGTGTTAATGTGTAAATGTTATGTTCTTATGAGCTTAGGTGGTATTAATGTATTGTAGAGATCATGTTCTTTGATAATTAAATATTAGTATTAATATGTTGGATATATGTGTTATTGAAGCTTAGTTGTAGTTGAATGAAAGTGTTGTTGAATAATAAATGTGTTGTTGAATAATGAATGCGTTGTTGAGTAATTAATGTGTTATGCGATGTGATGTGAAGTGTTGGGTTACAACCCTAGTCAGTCATGGTAGCGTCGTGTCGTGCTGGGCGGCATAGGGCTTGCCGGTATTTACATGACTACCATGTACTAGTCCTTTCTCTCGTGTGGTCGGTGAATGACGTAATGAGATTGGTCGTAGGTTCATGTACATTATGAGTACACACGCGGGAGAGAGAAGTGTTAAGTTCGTGGCGGAGTTATAAGGTGTCGGCTTCAATGAGTGTTCTAAAGCGGTAACTTCTTAATTTGTTGTTTAGCGTGAATGTTTCAAGGTTGTTAAACGAATGTGAATACGTGGTTACGAATGTGATATGTTGTTTCTAATGTGCTTCAAAAGGTTTTCAGGTTAAAGCTTTCAAACTTCCTTTTATCACTCCCTCATTGAGCCTGTTTAGCTCACTCCTCTTTAATGCATGTTACAAGTGTACATGATGTTGATTATGTGCGTGAAGAAGGAAATAATGAGCTTGATCATGTATTTCATGGGTAGTTTATGTACTTGACTTTGAAACTATGTTTTACTTGCTTTAGTAGTTGTTATGTATGGTGTAGTACTTGGCTAGTTTGAAGTATTATGAATCCTAGCTTATTTTGATGTATTTATATGGTTGGTCATGTTGCATCATGATCACAACTAGTTAGGCTTATATCTTGTCATATGTTTATGTTCAATTATACTTTGGTTATGAAAGTGTTGTCTACTTTTGCCCAAATGAATGAATGTAAGATTAGTGTATTCCGCAAGAGAATGATGAAATGATTTATATGAATGACGCGAGCCTTTGAGAATGTATGTTGTGTATTCTTTGTTGCATTGGTTGTTCATATCACAGGCATTATAATGTCCGTGTGTTGTCGCGACCGGGCTTGGTTTCCGAATGATCGGGTTTGGGCGTGACATATAGGATTAGTGTTATCACATCTAATCGGTACATGATCATACTCTAGTCCATAATCTAATAATGTCTGCTTTATCACAAAATTTGTGCAACACAATTTCCAGCAGATACATATTCGACCTCAACAGTAGATAATTCAACACTGTTTTGTTTCTTGCTAGACCATGATATTAGTGATTGACCTAGAAATTGACAACCACTAGTGTTTTTTCTATCAATTTTGCAACCTACACAGTCAACATCAGAGTATCCTACTAATTCAAATGATTTTCCTTTTGGATAACAAAGGCCTAAATCATGTGTTCCTTTAAGATATCTAAAGATTTGTTTTACACCACTTACGTGTGATTCTTTATGACAAGATTGAAAACGAACACATAAGCACACTGTAAACATAATATCAGGTTTAGAGTTAGTTAAATATAGTAGGCTAGCGATCATACCTCAGTACTTCTTCTCATCAACTGATTTATCTTTTTCATCTTTATCATGCTTGGTTGATGTTCGCATTGGAGTGTTTATCTCTTTCATCTTTTTAAGCTCAAATTTCTTGATCAATTCTTTGATACACTTGGCTTGATTTATGAAGATCCCTTCATTTGTTTTCTTTATTTGTAATCTGAGGAAGAAGTTTAATTCTCCCATCATGCTTATCTCAAATTCTCTATGCATGCACTTAGAGAAGTACTCACAAAGAGACTTATTAGTAGCACCAAATATAATATCGTCAACATAAATTTGTACAAGCAATAGGTCTTTTCATCTCCTTTAACAAATAAGGCAGAATCTAGTTTTCCTCTAGTAAACCCATTTTCAAGCAAGAATCCACTTAATCTTTTATACCAAACCCTAAGGGTTTACTTTAGACTGTATAGTGCATTTTCAAGTTTAAAAACATGATTAAACAAGTATGAGTCCTCAAAATCGAGTAGTTACTCTATATAGACTTCTTCTTAAATATAACCTTTTAAGAATGCACTTTTAACATCCATTTGGTAGAGCTTAAAATCTATAAAACATGTAAAGGCAAGTAGCATACGAATTGATTCAAGTCTAGCTACGGGGGCAAAGGTTTCATCATAGTCTATTCCTTCTTCTTGATTGTACCCTTGTGCAACTAATCTAGCGTTATTCCTAGTTACAATTCTAGACTTGTCTAGTTTGTTGCTAAAGACCCATTTGGTTCCAATAACGGATTGATAACTAGGTCTTTCAACAAGTTTTCAAACTTTATTTCTTTCGAATTGATTTAACTCTTCTTGCATGGCCATAATCCAATTATCATCAACTAAAGCTTCTTTTATATTCTTAGGTTTAATTTGAGAAAGAAATACAATATGTTCACAAAAAATGTTTAAGTTAGAGAGAGTTCTTACACCTTTTGATCGATCACCAAGAATTTAGTTGTTTGGGTGATCTTTTACAAACTTTCAACATCTTGGTAAGTCTTGATTTGTTGAAGTAAGTTGATCATTTGATGTTGGTTGATCTTCCTCATTTGATGTTGGTTGATCTCTCTCATTTCATGTATCCTTTGGATCACTTGGAGATGCTTCATTTACTTGATTTGATGTAATAGGTTGATTTTGATCATTTCCTTGAATTTCTACATCATCATCATCCTTTCTTGGAGCAAGAGAGTTAGATTCATCAAAATTTACATGCATTGATTCTTTAATAACTAAAGTTCTTTTATTGTAAACTCTAAAAGCCTTACTTTTAGTTGAATATCCAATAAGAATTCCTTCATCGGATTTTGCATCAAATTTACTTAGATGATCTCTAGTGTTCAATACGAAACATTTATACCCAAATATTTTAAAATATGCAATGTTAGATGTTTTACCTTTTCAAAGTTCATAAAGGGTCTTCTTGATAATTGGTTGAATCAAAACTCTATTTAACACATAACAAGCCATGTTAATGGCTTCACCCCAAAAATATGTAGGGAAGTTGTTTTCTTTCAACATGGTTTTTGCTATTTCTTGTATTGTTCGATTTTTTCTTTCTACAACCCTATTTTGTTGGGGAGTTCGAGGAGCCAAAAAATTATGCTCAATGTCATGTTCATCACAAAAGTTCATGAAAGGAGAATTCACATATTATGTGCCATTATCACTATGAATGCAAGTTATGAAATATCACAAAATTTCATGAAAGGAGAATTCACATATTCCATTCCATTATCACTACAAATGCAATTTATGAAATATCCCTTCTCATTTTGCACTTTTCTACACAACTTGGCAAATTTATTGAAGGCATAATTTTTATGAGATAGGAACATAACCTATGTATACCTAGTGTAATCATCAACTACAACAAATATATATCTAGATCCTCCTAGACTAACCACATCTCTAGGTCCAAAAAGGTCCATATGAAGTAATTTTAATGGCTTTGATGTAGTTACTTTATTTATTGATTTGAATGATGCTTTATGTTGTTTACCAAGTTGACATGCATCACATAATTTGTTTTTCTCATATTTTATTTTGGGCAATCCTTTGACAAACTCATTTCTAGATAAGTTCATCAATAAGTCCATGCTTGCATGTCCTAGTCTTTTATGTATAGCCATGAATTATCATTTGTTGAGACTAAACATTTAACATTTTAGCACACGAGTGCTTTGAATTCAATAGTGTATACATTTTCACATCAATTTGCCATAAATACCACATTTTTCAAATTGCCATATATAATGCAATATGAAGCTTTGAATTGAACATTATATCCATAATCACAAAATTGACTAACACTAAACAAATTGTCTTTTAATCCATCTACAAGGACGACATCATGTATTGAGATAGAATCTTTGTTACCCATACTTCCTTTTCCAAGATTTTTCATTTTCCATTATCACCATAGCTTACACGATCGCCTACCTTTTTGTTCAATTTGTAGAAAATGGATGGATTTCCGGTCATGTGTCTTGAGAATCCACTATCAATTATCCAACTTTCTTTATAGATGGTGCTCTCTTGAGATACCTATAATAAATTTAGGTTCCTAACTTCTATTAGGTCCTTGAGTATTAGTGGCATCCGCGAACACATCTAATAACTTATTTAGGCTTAAGTCATGATGGAATTCTAGCATCTCTACCAACCATGTTTCTATATTTACAATGAGATGCTATCACGCCCAAACCCGGTCCCTTCGAAAACCAAGCCGGTCGCGACGACACACGGATATTATAATGCATGTAATATGAACAACCAACGCAACAAAGAATACACAACATACATTCTCAAAGGCTTGTGTCATTCATATACAATATTTCATCCCATCTCTTGCGGTATACACTAAACATTCATTCATCTGCTTGGCAAAAGTAGACAACATTCTCTACAAAGTAAAAGCATACTTGAATATAAACATATGACAAAATATAAGCCTAACTAGTTGTGATCATGAACCAACATGACCAACCATATAGATACCTCAAAAGAAGCTAGGCTTCCCAATATTTCAAACTAACCAAATATTACTCCGTATACAACAATTAATAAAGCAAGTAAAACATAGTTTTAAAGTCAAGTACATCAACTATTTATGAAACACATGATCAAGCTCACTATTTCCTTATTCACGTACATAATCAACATCATGAACACCTGTAACATGCATTAAAGAGGAGTGAGCTAAACAGGCTCAGTGAGGGAGGGATAATAGGAAGTTTGAAAGCTTTAACTCAAAAACCTTTGGAAGCACATTAGAAACAATATATCACATAAGTAACCATGTACTCACATTTGCTTAACAACCATGAAATATTCACGCTAAACAACACATTAAAAGGTTACCGCTTTAGAACACTTGATAGGCAAACATTTGATAAAGATACACTCGTTTCGTTGATGTCATTCCCTTAAACACCATTCCGAATTATTTCCCCTATACACAAGATGTACTTCGGATATACTCTGACTTGACTACTACAACCCAAGCCCTTATGAAACACTCCGTTCATTCGGGATAGGGATTAGAACATCGGTGGTCGTGTCACTACCTGACAGCCCGACGTCGCCCAGGAAAACACAACCAACCGCATCTGTTTTAAAGGTTGCAACCCCATGGCTCACATCACAGCATATAACACATTCATTAATCAACAACACATCCACTATTCAACAACACATCCATTAACTCAACAACACATTCATTAACTAAACAACACATTCATTAACTAAACAACACATCCATTAACTCAACTACTCATTCATTAACTACAACTAAGCTTCAATAACACATATATCCAACACATTAATACCAACAAAAGAACATGATATCTACAATACATTAACACCATTTAAACTTCATAAGAATATGACCTTTATACATTAATACCATTTTAACCTTAAAGAACATGATCTTTACAAATTCATTCCAACCTTTTGACAACATTTAACCAACTATGAATCTCTACAACATATAACTTCAACACAATCATTATAGCAACTAACTACAATGCATTAGGAACCCATTACAACAACAAAACCAAGTATTAAATAAGCCAAACATGCCATTCTCTAAAATTGTACCAAGGCTGGAATTTTTGGAAATTCATCAAAATAAACTCCTAAATTCACCAAATTTACTCCAAAGCCATGAAATCATATCCCAATCACATATATATAATCATAAACACCAAAGCTAACTCAATTTCTCAACTTTCAACTAACAAAGTTGACATAAATCCAACTATTTTGCCTCAAACAAGTTCATATGCATATATAAAGCTCTCAAATCACTACTACAACATATAATCATCTCTACAAGCATTTATAACACAATTATACAAGATTTACATGGATCAAAGTAGGCATACACATGCAAGAACTTGAAACCCTCACCTTAAAATTGTGGAAAAAGGCTAGAAATGGCATGAACAAGCTATGGAGAACACACTTTGAGCAATTTCCACTTTGATTTGACCTTGAAATGCAAGAAATATTCTTCAAAAATGCCAAAACTAGTTTTTTTCTCCTATTTTTCTTGCTTGGACCGATTTTCCTAAGGGTTTCTAGCTTCTTCCTTTTGTTTGCTATGTGTATATTATATATGTATATATGTAGTATAATATTAAGTGGTCAAATGGTCAAAGGAAGACAAATAAGCAAAGTCAAATAGTCAAAGTTGGCATATTAAGCTATTTTCTAATATGTTTATATGTATTTATGTATGTAATGTATATTTATGAGTAGAACTAAGTCAATTATGGCATACTAGGTAAAATAAGACTATATTTATATATATATATATATATATATATATATAGGTAATTTAAATGCAAGTATGATGTATTAAAATAAATAAACACATAATTTTACCAAATAATGTTTAAAATAAATAAATGCACATAATATGCATGCTCGGGTCTCACAAATGCAATATGTCTATGCGTTTCACAATATGTACAACTCTTTTTGTGATCCTTTTGAGCTTGAGGCTTCATTTGAAGGGGTTAGTGGTTTCACAAAGTAATTTTTGAAAAACTTTTATTTTGTAGAAGGTTCATAACCAATCCCACTTTTATCAAAGGCCAATTTTTTAGAACCAAGCACTTTGTCTAAAGTTTCTTTTCCTTTTGTGAATTTTGCAAGACTTAAATTTAGACTTTAGATTTCATTTTCTAAAGTCTCAACTTTTTCTTCAAGTTTCTCTTTCAACCTATAAAATTGAAGAGCTTTCTTATGAGAAGCGGTAAGATCTTTGAGTTTTTCATTTTCATTTTTCAAATCATATTTTTCATTTTGAAGATCTTTAACTTGGTTTTGAAGAGTTTTGTTTTTGGAAAATACAAGAGTCAAGTCATCATGCATTTTTGAAAAGGCTTCTTGCAATTCATCAAATGAGCATTCATCATCATGTGATTGATGGAGAACAAAAAAAGGAGGATGAATATACCTCATCATCATTTGCCATAAAGCCAACCAATTGGAATATTTGGGGTATTCACTTACTTTTTCTTTTACTTTTCTTCTCATTTGGTTGCTTGATAAAGTTCATCTTCTAGATTTCTTGAACCTTATATATTTGTTCAAGTTCTTTGCAAGCAAGACCATTTCATCATCATCATACTTTTCATCATTCTTTTCTTCTTCATCACTTGAGTGGACTTTTGATGCAGGAAGTGTAAGTGATTTCTTGTTTTTTTTTATTTTCTTCTTCTCGGTCTTTCTTCTTCAATTCATGACTCATGAGAGATCCCATTAACTCACTAATGGTAAGAGTTTTGAGGTCTCTTGCTTCCTTAATTGCTGTCACCTTTGTTTTCTATGGTTCGGTCAAGTTTCGAAGTAATTTTTCTATCATTTCTGCATTAGAATACTCTTTCCTAAACGATTTAAGGCTATTCACAATATCAATAGTCTAGAGAATATTTGTTCAATACTTTCATCTTGTGACATTTTGAACATTTCATATTTCTGTACAAGCATGCTAGTCCTAGTTTTTTTGACTTGATTAGTTCCTTCATATGTAACTTCTAATTGGTCCTATATTTCTTTAGCATTCTTGCAATTGGTGATCTTATTAAACTCATTTGAGTTCAAGGCAATATATAATATATTCATAGTTTTATAATTTATTTCAACAATCTTAAAATCATTATCATCATATTCTTCTTCGAGTTTGGTAATGGTGATAGTTTGGTCTCCTTCCTTCTTAGTTTTTATGGGGATGGTTGGTCCATCGATAATCACTTTCCAAGCTCTAATGTCATGTGCAAGAATATATATTTTTATCCTAGCTTTCCAAAATGAGTAGTTAGTTCCATTAAACAATAGTGGTCGAGTAGAAGATTGACATTCAACTATGGTAGACATTGGTATATTTGCCATTATAACTCTATACTAGTTGTTAGACTATATATAGAGTCTTAATTATTGATACCACTTGTTAGGGAAAATATACTTAATACAGAGTGAATTAAGTATTGGGGCAATTATTACCAATAAAAATTTTAATACAAGCTATTGCAAACTACGCAAACAAATTACCAAACATGTAGAAGGCACAAGTAAAGAGAGCAACACAACGATTTATGGTAGTTCGTTAATCTACATCCACCACCTAAGGTACCTCCCCTTAGGATTTCCACTAGAGTTGCTTCTTTAAAAGTTAGTGAAGTACAAACCAACCTTACAAGTCCTCTTGAGTCCACAAGAGTAATACAAGTCTTTTCACTTCTTTGAGTCCACAAAGAAGATTACAAACACTCATTATATACTGTAAGTCTATCTCACAATAAGAGTAAAATAAATGTTGAGTGCAATAAATAAATCTCTAGAGTAGATGAATACAATTAAAGCTCTCTTGAATACTCAATGAATTGCAAGTTAAAACTCAATAATTGTGTAAGCAAAGTGCTTTGAATGATATGAAAGCTTCGAATCAATTGCTTGTTGATAAAAGAAGTGAAAAGAGCATTTAGGGTGTTTGAAAATATATAGAAAACTTTTCAACGAATAAGTAACGACTATAATTTTCAAGAGTCGGTCAAGGAGCCAGTTGAGCCTCTCTTCCGACTTGGCTCATCCGACTACCATTGGAACAGTCGGTTGAAGGAAGTCGGTCGATACGCTTGACTGACTTATTTCTTCCGACATGTTCCTCAACTGGCTTGCTTCAACCGACTTGTCCAATTAGTACCAGGGCAAGTAGAAAAACAAGTCTCAATGCGGTTTTCAAGGATAAAACAACTTAGAATAAAAACGCAACATTGTTTGAAAGTCGTTAACCCATTTTTGATACTTTTCCAAGGATAAGAATAAGAGATACTTTTAAGAGCATTTTGAAAATGTGATTTAGAAAATCATTTTATAAAATTATTGAGCTTTTACGAGCATCAAAGTCATTCTTCATTTAGATGTCGCTACCCCTTATGACACCACGTCTCCTTCTTTATGACTCTTCCGTCAAGCTCATCTTCATTCTTCAATAGGTAAGATCTCCAAGGATGATAAAGTCTTCACTAATCAAATCACTTGATGTTCATTTGATGAGCACATACTTGATCATTTTGGCATCGTTGACTAATCTCAATCACAAACAACTTATATAGCACAAGATTAGTCAATAATCAAACAAGTGATTAAGATTTAGTGATTACCAAAATTCATGATTAAAGCCTTTTAGGTTAACAATAATTAACATAATTCACTTGAAATTCACACCCCTCTCTTATTAGGTTCTAGTTTTACCCCTCATTTATCAGGTTAGAGAATGTAAAAGGTACAAGCTAGAATCTTTTTTTTTATTATTACAATGGAGGCTAAAGTCAACCAGGATTTGAACTTATAACCTCTAAATACAATATGTCACTACTTAATCATTCCACCCAACTCTTGAGTGTTAAATTCAAAAATTTAAATAATACTATATTAACCTTTCACCTAATAGCTTATTGGTGATTAATGAGAATTCAAATTCTGTCACATCTCATGTTCAAAATAGAAAACTTAAATACTTCAATAAATAAGAAGCCCTTATGTATCCATAGCCAGCTAACTTATATATTTAATAGTTTAGTATTCTATGACAATAGAAGGCAGTGACCGAGTTTTCATAAGAGTCCATCGCTTATAACTGGATAACTTAATATTATACTTGGAAAGATTAGTGGTTTTATTAGATCTCATTTTTCACATGCCTATATCTTAATTTCATTCCATAAAATAAAATAAGAATTAAATGCAAAATAACTAGGATGATCATGGACTAGGAGCACATGCAACTTGAGTCACTTAACTTGAATTACCAAAACATATAATAGCCACAAAATAATTAATGCAACATCTCTTATTGGGTCTCTAAATCTCCTTTCGTGAATCAAGTTCAATAACTCTTAATGTCTTCATCTTTATTTTCGTACATTTATGTACATCAATTCTTAATCTAAAGGGTTACATAAATGGTACTCGGAATTTTACATCTTTAAAAATGAGATAATAGAGGTATACAAGCTCCACTATAAATTATTACAAAACCAAAATCAAAATAAAAATTAAATCGCATCCATTCATTCAAAACAAAAGTCTATGATCATCCACATGCCACTTGGACAAATAAAATAAATCCATGAGTATAGGAAAGTTAATTTCCTAATATAATCTCAGTATGTTAGGTTTTTTATTTAATAAACTCCTTTATTTAATTGGTGTCCATAAATATATCACATTTTAAAATAACTAAATATAATTATAGAGATATTTATAGATACCGAAATATATTTATATTATATTTTGGATAATTAATTAATAGATAATTTATTAATTTAAGTATAAAAACTATTTATGCTATTCTTGATTTAATTTGATAAAAGAAATTAGTTTAACCCCAGCCAGACAATAGAGTAGGTCCAAAATTATTTTATTTAAATCTAAGCCAAAATAACCAAAACATAAGCCCAGTAGCCCAAAATAAAATAAAAGAAAAAGAAAACATGGCCCAAAACCCAAAAGGGTTGGATTCGAACTTGGATCTGAATTCGGATCTAGACATGGGTCGGGTTCAAAACCCTAGCCACGAAAAAATATTTTTTTTTCTTTTATTCTTCCCTTCCCCCTCCCAACAAGTACTCATTTTTTCTCTTCCCTTGGTTGCAGATGCTACCATCATGGTAGCAACCGGTAGTTACTGGTAGCACGTCGAGGCTATCATTGTCGCAACTTGCTGCTACCAGGTTGTTGTAGCCACTAGCTACAGTAGCCAGTGATTACCAAGCTCGTTGTTGCGACTGGTTGGTATAGTTGCATTGCTACCACGCTGTTGAGAAGGGGAGGGAAAAATAATATTTAAAAAAAAAAATAAAACTAGAATATGAGGGAATATTCCAGGGATAAAATTTGTAATCAAACAAATTTTATGGACAAAAAAACATTAGTTTCATAAACTAATTAATTTTGATGCTATTAATTGAGCTATAAACATGTAAACACATAATAGGCATGAACGGTATCTCTAATACCGCTAATAAAAAAACATACATGGCATCTAGAAATTAATTTAAATTGTGCAATAGAAAATACATGGATCCATATATGGTGAATTATGTAAAAAAATTACATACATGCATATTTGATGATAAAATACATATTAATAAAATTTGATTTCATCTAAATACCTCTTGTATCATAGAATCAGGTATCAGAAAATGATGTCCAAACTCCCCAATACGAAGCCTCCAAAAGTATCTATACAAGATCAAATCCTAGTTGAATAGGACCTTCCACTAGAATCTTCAGGATAAAAGCCTATATATTCTGAAAGAATAAAGTACTAGCTTTTCTCTTGTAGTAGCCTCTTATTTATAAGCTCCTAAGAGCAAGTCCAACAGGCTTGCCAAACTACCACTTTAGCTAATGTAGTTAGCAAAAGTCCAAAAAAAAATATATTTTCTAACAGTTAAGAATGGCAGCGGTTCGGTTAACCGTGATTTTTGGAAAAATTGAAATCGAAAATCGATTGTTTAAAAACTATTATCTAAAATCGAAACCGATAAGTATAAAAAAAAGTTGCGGCTAACCGAAATTGAAACCAATATTTAAAAAATAATAATTTAAAAAGAAAAAGTCTAAAAATATGAAGAAAAAAAATAATTTAAATGTAAAATAATCTAAAAATACAATAAATCACAATCCATACATAATAAGACAATAAAATTAAAAATATACTACATCATTGCAAATATTCAAATCTAAAAAAAATAAAAATGAGAAAATATTTGTCCATCAATACAACTAGATAACAATGTTTATAATTAAAGCATCTACCAAAAACTTAGCTGCAAAAAACTTGAAAATGTTCACATTTAAAATGGAAAAAAATTGAAACTAAAAATAAAAGCTTTAAGTATGTATATAAAATACAGTCAAGATAAAAGAATAATGAACCTTAGAGAAAAAATGACATTGTTGGATGAAGAGAGAGTTTGAACTTTGAATATTGAAGCTTTGAGGACTGAGGTGTGGTGCAGGAAGAGAAAAGAAACTAAGAGTTTGAACTTTTAAAGGCTAGGTCAAGTATATTAGTATTTTATTATTTTATATCTTTTATCTTTATTGTCCTTTGAGTCTTTGACTTGTTGACCTCTTTTAGTCTAAATGGCTATGATATAGCCATTGGTTGTTTACTTCTTTTATTATTAGATTTTATTTATTTATTAAAAAAAAGTATGTTTTATTTTTTTAAATGGTAATATTGGGTTTAGTCTAAAACTTTTAAAAAATGTAGTGCATTTTTATTATTTTTTAAACTTTAAATATTTATTGTATATATATATATATATATATTAATATTAATAATTGAATTTCGGGTTTCGATTTTTTTAACATATAAAACCAAAACCTATCGGTTTACCCGTCAGTTACTACTTATAAAAACCAAAACCTATCGATTTACCTGTTGATTTTTGTTATCGGGTTTTATCGGACTGATACCCATCGATTTTGGTTATAGCAGTTACCCGTTGCCATCCCTACCAATAGCCTTTTTATTTGAGACTCCATTTTAGCTAAGTCTATATTTTGTCTTTTTGCCTCTCTACATCTAACTATTTGTTATTCCTCTCCAAACATACTCCATTTGGTAAAAAAATGTAACGATTGAAGTGTAAAACTGATATTGCAAACAAAAAATCACATGAATCACTAACATGAAGGTTGTGCTACTCCAAACAAAAAATCACTACTCTTTTTTTTTTAATAATTTGTGAAGCTCTTCATAAAATAACATTGAAGTAGAGCTAATGCTATTTTTTAATTTGTCGAGTTGTGATGGTTTTTTCTAATTTGTCGAGCTATGATGCTTTTTTTCTAAAAAAAAGTTTGTTAAGCAACAAGTGAATCTTGCTTAAATGAGTTAAAGGTGCAACTTTTTTTTTCTATTGGTGTTTCAGCCAACATGTATAGCAAAGTTCAAAATTTTATTTATATCATGTAAGGTGCTTTGACATACACGAGCATTAAGTAGAGGTAATAAAATATCAACTAATTTTATCGATAGACAATCAGTATTGGAAAAATAAGATCAATAACATTTAACAACTTAAATTATGTTAATATTACCATTTCTATTAGTACATAGTAGTTAATAATTAAAAATCGAAGATAAAAAATAGGTTATTAAGTAACGAGTTTAGAAAAACTATGGAGAGTTATTAGAGCATAACTAAATAGAGAGTCTGAAATAGAGAGTGTTGTTGGAGTAAAACTGAAATAAAGAGTTTATAAAAATAAAGAATTACCAATTTGACTCTCTATTAATAGATCTAGGGTTTATTATGGGCTAGTCCAATACTATTGGACTTAAAACTATGGACTAACTAAGTTGTGATCCAATCAAACTTAGGATAGTCCTTTAATTAATTAATTTTAGGACTGGCTTAATAATTAATTATTTTAATTCTCCCATTTGATTCAGCTTACCGGATCTCTTTTGGTCTCTTAGGTTCATAACAATTCGGCAGTAGAAAAATACTAATCTAATTAATGTTAATTAATTTTTTTTTAATTTCACGCAATCCCACAAGTTATCAATGATACCTAACAGTATATCATAACTATCCAATTAGTGATGGTGTGAAATCAATTGAACCTTTAATTTTAATTATCATGTAATTAAATCCTTTTGTCTTATCTGTTCCAATTAAGTGAGAGTCATGAATAAGTTGTCAAACTCACTAACTTAATAATATGACCAAATCTAGTTAATCAATAATGTGAAATTAATTATGGAACTCTTTCCGCTATTCAAGCAACCTCGAATAAGAATATCTGGGGTTACTTAATTATGAGATCGCATAGGACTCCAATTGAAAATTTTCATATTGATCACTCATAGGTCTTCAATATTTAATAATTTTTCATAACCACTTAGTGCATGATCTAATCTGACAAATGACAAACTTCCATACATGATACACCTATGGTGTTTTCATGTCTGAGGATTATTGGTTGTAGTCAAGAGTGTAATTCTATGGGCTCAATCTCAGGTTGCACAAACGTTTCTATAGACAATGGTGCAGTTGAATGCATCAACTTGATCAAGATGTATGCAAATCGTACAACACACTAGCTTGCAGCAATCTATTACATGTAATGCATCAACCGTTAGTTGGGTATTGAGTGAGGTCAAATGTTCCTCAGGAAGTTCAAACATATTATTTTCTGACTTCCCTACACTTGGTGTAGGCTGATGTATCTTTCTCATTTTTATAAGTTAATGAAGTTTAGTATTTCTGATTAACAAAAAAAAAAAAAAGAGAAGATTATTGGCAACAATGAGACAGTGAAATTATCAAGGCAAGTGGATGCAACTTTCTTCATCTCAACTTTTTGTTTTTCAAAAAGATGTTTATACTTAGGTCAAGTGTCCCGTCAAAGAAAAGAGATTAGGTCAAGCGTCATATGTGCACATGCCTTTGCAAAAGCTGTTTCATGGACTATATCTTTCTCAGATTAGTGCATGCACTAAGTGCCCAAGCTCAAGCATGAATTCAAAACATGCTCTAATATGCCTTGTCACTCAAGATGTCGCCTCCCCAGGGGTAAGGATACTTTCCTTTCTTATTTATTTCAATTTTGAAATGAAGTATATTAGAGGCTATTGTTAGATTTGAATCTTTTTAAATATATCAACCATCAAATTTCAATTAATAAGTTAATAAATTTTGAAAATAGTAATCAAAAGGACCAAATCGATGACACATAATACATCTTACTTCATGAATGAGAAATTTAAAAAATGAGAGGATCCAAACCCTTTCCGGACATCCATGATACACTAGTAAATATATTTACTAGCCTTTTAAATAAAGAAAAATAAAAAATGAGAAGATCGAAACCCTTACGAACATCCATGATACGCTAGTGTATATATTTACTAGCCTTTTGAACAAAAAATCGACCTTTCCCTGTTCATTAATTGCCCAATGGTCAAACTTTCTGTAATATGATAGTGATCCCTTGGCCGTGCCATATGTACTTTTCTTTGGTGTCGGGTAATAAAAAAGGGGTTAATTTTGAACTTTTTCCATTGAGTAGTACTCCCTTCCCTTGTGTCCTATTCCTTCTCCTATCAATTTCACCTCATCACATCGAACCATGTGAATTTGCTGCCTAGCATGTACTTCTCCCATAAGAGATTCTCTTGCTCTATTATTGAGTCTTGTGGTTATGGTACTTTTGATCTAACGAGGTAAAGCTGGACCAAGGAGAGCCACCAAATCTACCCAAGTAGATCTCGTGGTAAGAGTAGCAAAAATTTGGAACCATTCTTTACAAGATAGGAGATCTTATTAGATTGGACTATAAATTTACTGCAATAGCAAGCCTCCAAAGTGAAGACATCGCTTAGGACAAGATCTAATTAAGAGGTCTAGTGTCCTTTGCATAGAATATTTTGTGTGTTTCGAGAATTATTCAACAGTATTTCCAACTTGCATGAAATTGCAGTCATTCTTCCGTATTGTGACTCGTGAAAAAGATTAGTAAATATACTTGTTTGATTGTGAAATTGTTCTTCTCGAAGTTTAGAACTACTTTTTGATTATACGTTAACATATAAGGGCAGATACATTGGAGTATGGGGCTGCATCCCAACTCAATTCAAGTTTTTGTTCAAAATATGTGTATTTTAAAAGTGCGAATCAGATCATTTATATAATATACAAAAAGAAACTTATACAAAATTAGAATCTTCTTACTCTTTGTTAGTAGGACATAATTTGTGCTTCTGGAAATTATTGAGTAATCAGAGATAAAAAAAGGACCCAATAACTATGTCCTTAAGCTCGAGATTTGAACTTATTTACGGTCCTACCCTTGTTGACTTCAACTTGACTAATGACTATAATGACTTCATTGGAACCTATATTGTAACTAGCATTTGCGACTGCTGAATAAACTAATATAAAAATAAGATAACTTGCTCGAGAGAACATGAGCTCTAGTATCATAAGTGTTTTCTCATAGGAACGCCCATGAATTTGATCATTTTTAATGTAAAAAATAAATTTAGCCCTTATTTTAAAAAATTATTCATATATAAGTGTTAAATTGTATATTTTTTTAGTCTCTACTAAATAAATATCCTAGATCCCCCACTGTTAACATATAAACATGTGCTAGATGGTCTTCTAATTTAGGTTTATGTTGGGTCATTGTCTTTCAATTTAGGTAGAGTAGTCAAATTGTGCCATTATTTTGTTCATCACGAATGAGATATCCATATGACTTAAATCGAACAGTGTGGTTGTTGTGAGAGTGGTGGAGATGGCAAAAAAAGGTGTAAAAAGAAGAGATCTAAATAGCTTGTGAGAGTAGTGGAGATGGATTCATCGGCGATGAATGTGGATTAAGGGGGAATTAAGGCGTAATTGGAGTTCACATGTGAAAGTGAACTAAAGAGCAAATAGAATGATTTATCTCACATGAAAATATTAGGAGAATAATAAATTATTAATAAATATGTATATGTTCAAAACTCAATAATTTAAGCTTTTGGGTCAATATCATGTGCCAAGGGCATTCCGAAAGTATTAAAATTATACTCTGATACTGTTGTCACACAGCACTATCCGCTCAAATTTGTCCTTTTTTAAGGCATTTATCTCGCCAAATTCGGGGTTTTTTATGCATACAAGTTCGGCATATTCCAGGTAATTTTAAGCATTGAAAAATGTTATTTAGAAGCTTTTGAACGTACTGTTATAAATCGACGAGACTATCGGTGGACAAGCAGATAACAATATCACTTACTTCAATAACTTAGAGAACAATATCTTTCAATTAGAAAGAAAGAAAAGAACTAGAGAAAAGGAAAATGTTTGAAAATGATCATCAAAGCGCGTAAAACTCACAAAAAGTATGTGATTTCACTTAAAAAATAATACATGTTATAAAATAAGCGATAATAAAATGTGTTGCAATTAAACCGTTTTCTTGTAATTTTTTTTCATAAAAAGTATTATGTTGACGGACAAATAATTAACTGTAAAATGAAATTTAAAAAATAATAAAAGAGAGAAGTGATGGAAAAAGAAGCTTCTGACATATCACATCATGGTGAGGAAAGCAGATTCACGGATTCACTACACTACAAAATAATCCGGCCTCACCATGACATGCATTATTCACGGATGAACATTAGACCAACATCTGAGAATTGTGTATCGTGATCATCCCCCACCCCTCTCTCTTTCTCTCTCTCTCTCTCTTCCTCAGCTAGCTTTTAGTAGTCTGTATTTGGCCCCTTTGGCCACTTCTTTTCCCATCTTCTCTTGGATATAACACAAGCTTTTCACATGCTTGTCTTGCTGTGTTTATGAATTAGTGTCTAAATAAGCTCGCCCCACATGTCCACCTAACCTTTTCCTTCCATATTGTTGAATATAAAACCCACCGAGCCGAGCTTGACCTGTCCTGTCCTTGAATGAGCTGAGGTCCTGTACAAATAAAGAAAAAGGACAACGGGTGTTATCTCTTGCGTTATTCCTCGAATGAAAGAATTAGTGTTTTGACTCGGGTAAGTCTCCAACAAAGTGATGACAAATTTAAAAATAGGATTAATAAGTTACCTTTTGTCACTTTTCATATACTATTTATAGTAAATGTTAAATATTTTTTAGGTGGGTTCCACTTATCCTTACGTTTTTAATTTGATGACAGATAGCTTGGTGTTAATGACTTTTTTTTTTCCTTTTGGAGGTATTTTAATAATTACATAATTCATTATTTCAGGGCCATATCACATATATAGCGTACTTTTGGCAAAAAGTATTACCCAATAATGTGGAGATGAAGCAAATTCGCCTTTCAATTGCCCGTAGATTTTGATTTGGTAGAGAAGAAATAGGGTATCTTTATTTTCGACATGAAACGTTATTCGCCATAAACTTTCCAGTACATGATTTAGACTAAGACTGTCCTTAGTAGAGTCTTTAAAATAGAGATTTTACTATGGTATAATTATTACGTAATATAATTTATTTAGTGAAACAAAAATTCATAAAGTAGAGATTAAAATCACCAAAAGTAGATCCGGGTCGCTAAAAAGTACAAAGTCTCTAAAAATATTAACAAATTTGTTAACATTTTTAGAGACTCTGTACTTTTTAGAGACGCGGGCCCACTTTTGATAATTTTAATCTCTACTTTATGAATTTTTGTTTCACCAAATGAACTATATTATGTAATAATTATACGATAGTAGAATCTCTATGTTAGAGACTCTACTAAGGACAGCCTAAGTAATATTTTATGTTATCTTTTCACCGCTAATTCTCTTTTATATAATAAAAATTTATATATTAAATATTAAAGGATAAATAGCATATTATCTCTTATGATTTATCAAAAGTGCATGAAATCTCTTTGTGGTTTTAAAATGACTACGGAACCCCTCTCCCATGTGGTCAATCAAAATGGTGCATGGTACCCTCTCCATCAGAAAAAAAAGTTAAAGTTAACCGTAAGTGAATATCACGCATATAATTTGCGACATCCTATGGTTTTGAGAATGATGCATTTTGGTCATCATAAGTGTAAAAGTAAGTGGATAATGTCAAATTGATATTACAAGGTCGCAAACTACATGCATAATATTCACCTGCAGTTAACTTTTAACTTTTTTTTTCTGACGGAGGGGGTACCATGCACCATTTGATTGACCACAAGGAGGTTCTGTGGTGATTTTAAAATCACAGGGAAATTCTATACACTTTTGGTAAATTATAACAGGTAATATGCCATTTATTCAATATTAAATCTCCTATGTATACGGTAAAAATTTTATTAAATAAGAATTATTGAATGTGTGAAATGATGATAATTGAAAATGCAGCGGCTCATGTTTCTTTTTCGTTTTTTTCCCCGTTGAAATGTAGATTCTACCTTGTTAAAATGACAAGGTAAATCAAAAAAAATTACAAAATTCGAAAAAGTAAAGAGTATTACATTTAAGTCAAGGCAGAAAAGATCAATTTCTTCTTTTTGAAAACTTTTCTCTATTTCTTATTCCATTAGCATCTAAGTCTATTTCAATCTTAATACAAAGAGTCCCTTTCACTACCACCATCCATGTTTGAGAATTAAAAATTAAAAAACGAACTCTATAAATGAATAGGCCCTTGGTATTTTCTTTGAGGTACAGATATATCATGGTAAGAGTTCAGCGTTGAACATGCAAAATCCTATATATAATTATAAGACTACTTACAATAGGAAGATCTATTTAAAACATAATATGTAACCAGGGACAAATCTATATACACACTTGAGAGGGTTGCAATCCTTATTAGCTCTACGAAATTGTATAATTTTTTTTAATATTTTTAATCTATAAGATCACTTACTCACTGTTAATATTGTTACTAAATCTACTCAACCCTAAGTAATAAAGTATTCTAGATCCCCCACTAGATACCAAATATTTCTAATGTGGGCCAGGGATTGCAAGCATTCAGCCATTGACAGGTTAGACCTAGTGGACTCCATCTAATGTCGTTTTCAATTCCAACACCTCTTACACCAAAAATGTTAGTGCAATGCTAATTGATTATAGATGTAAAGCCAATCAATCAATCTAAAACTAAAGCAGGCGTTTAGTTCCAATCCCTCTTGATTGCCCTTTTTCATGCATGTGAGTCGAAGTGTGTAGGGCAAGTATGAAAATCATTCATGTACTAAGAGGATTCATATTAGGAGATCTTGCTCAACTCACAAAATATTTTACCATATTAGTAGAAGAATATCTTGATATTTTTTTTCTGAAAAACTATTTAACCCTCAAAAAGTTACTAAGTTTAGTCTTCAAAAATACTGAATTCTTATTGATAAAATCTTAGATCTACCGTACGTATACTAAATTTTAAAACTGTGTGGTCCAGAATGTCTGATACGGGTGAACTGAGGGCTGTCATGTCACTCACAATTGATAGAAGGATTATTGGCCCCAAGCTATGTTTCAGAAAATGAATAATCAACCAGCTAATATGAAGTACTTGTTGAGAAAGAAACTTGATCTGTTTGCTTCTGCTCTTCAAGAAAGGAAAAAAGGGGGTATCCATAGAAGGAAAGGAGGCTTCGTCGATCAGTAACAAATCAATATCCACAATTGAAAAGCTATGAAGATGACCCGAATAAATTCTTTGACTAAATTCTAAATATTTAGATATTCATCTCATTAAGAAATCTATTGGACAATTGGACAATAACCTATACCACAACCTCGGGGTGTTCATGTTTCTCGTTCCATTTTGTAGGAGAAGTTTTTTTATATTAATCTAAAACTCTTTTTGAGATATGGAAAAGGGAAAATTTGATAAATCACTTGAATTAAAATGAAAACCATAGAATTATGGTGTCACTCCGACCCTAATCAACTTTTTGGAGTGCATTAATTACCATTCCATTAAAATGTATGGTACGAAGAATAGTTAATGAGGGAACAGCCAAATGCAATTTGTGAATCTGGAGAATAATGTTTAGGGTAAATTACCAAAATGATCCCTTATCTTAGCCCTTTGTAATAATTTCATCCGATCTCTTATCTTCAAAACGACACAACTTAATCCCTTATCTTTTGATGTTGTGATGTCATTAGTCCTTCAAGTAAAATCCGACCAAATTTAAACAAAATGGCGCATGTGCGGCACATCAGCGCTTATCTCAAATTTTGAATGAGCAAAATTGTCATTGCAAATAACAAAGCCCTTATGTTTATAATTCAATCCATTAACTTACGCCTAATTTTAGAAGTTAGGGTTTCTTTCTTCCTCCTTAACCACATTGATTGCAATTGAATCTCTGTGATGATCTTACTGGATCTAGCAACTTTAAAAAAAAAGCAATGAATTGAAGTAGAGTTGAATTTAAAGAACTGAATTGATGGAATTATATTTCCTTGGAGGAATGTAAATACAAATAGGCCAATTTTTAGAGATAATTGGGAAACTCCAGAGAAAGAAGAAGAAGAGAGAGAGTTGTGCCTAAGCAATTTGGTTACAATATTCTGATGATGTATTGATTATATTGCTCAACCTAATATACTATGTTGTCTAGTGTGTAACAAATTATGCCAAGTGTTTGGGAATCTTTTTGGAGCGTAACCCTTTCCCTAACCGACTCTGCTCACATTCTTTGTGCTCCATAGCAACCATGTCATCACTGGGGTTATCCAACGTGTCTGGTGCCATGACAATGCTCTCCCCTTTTAGCTGAACCTTGTCCTCAAGGTTCTGAATAGTATTGAAGTCTTCCCAACTTGTATCCTCTGGTGGAAGGCCTTCCCACTGAACCAAAGATTGAACAACCATTTTTCTTTGTTGTTGAATTGTGCGTTGATTTAAGAGTACCACTGGTTTAAGTATGGGACCTTGTGTAGTTGTGATGGTAGTACTGTTGAATCTTCGTAACAGAGAAACATGGAACACAGGGTGAATGCGGGCTGCCACAGGGAGTTCCAAGCGATAAGCAACTTTACCAATGCGCTCAAGGATCTTAAAGGGACCATAATAACTGCGACTAAGTTTGATATTGAAAGGACCTCTAATCGATAATTGTCGGTACGACTGCAGTTTCACAAGGACCAAATCCCTAACAGAGTATACTTCTTCATGTCTATTCTTGTTCGCATAGTACTTAATGCAAACTTGAGCTTGGTACAGATTTTTCTTTAATGTTTGCAAAATGGTGTCTCGTTGCTGCAAATCAAAACCCACTGCAGCATTTGTTGTGGAACCAGGAAGGTAACGAGTAATGTTCAGCGGGGGACGACTATAGAGGGCCTGAAATGGCATCAGTTTGGTGGAGGTGTAATGTACGGAATTGTACCAAAATTCAGCCCAAGGAAGGTAACGAGCCCATTAGTAGGTGTATCTGCCACAAAGCACCTGAGATAGAGTTCCAATCCTCGGTTGACAATTTCTGTTTGTTCGTCGCTTTGGGGATGATAGGCACTGCTTATAGCCAAGGTAGTGCCTTGCAAACGAAATAACTTTCTGCAAAAAGAACTTATGAAGAGAGGATTGCGATCACTGACAATAGTACAAGGAAATCCATGTAGACGAATAATTTCTGACACAAAAGCAACTGCAACTTTAGTACTCGTCAAGGGATGAGATAGGCCAATAAAATGTGCAAATTTTGTTAGATGATCAACCACCACCATAACAATAGTTTTATCCTCAGAATTGGGTAAACCGACCACAAAATCCATAGAGATATCTTCCCAGACCTGGTCCGAAATTGGTAATTATTGCAAAAAGCCTGCCAGTTGGAGATGAGCAGCTTTCATTTCTTGACAAACTGACACTGATCAATGAATGCCTTAACATCTTTTCTCATATTTTCCAATAAAAGCCACTGGCTAATCCCTGGAAGGTGTGTAAAATGCCAGAATGACTTTCAATGGGTGTGGCATAATGCTCTTCAATTAGTTGGTGTCGGAGTACTAAATCAGAAGCAATAACAATACGTTGCCAATATACAAGAATACCGTCCCAATTAGAAAATTCAAAAGGTAGATGAGAATTACCTTGAGAGTCTGATGCAATGTGATCAACTCTGGATGAGTCAGATTTTCTTTGCGAATCACAAATATAATTTCAAAGTACGGATGTGAGAAAGCCAGAAAACAATCAGTAGGAGCACGAGACAAGGCATCAACAACAATATTTTCTCTTCCTGGCTGAGAGAGAATTCCAAAATCATAGCCCAAAAGTTTTGTAACCCATTTTTGCTGGTCTGGGGTTTGAATCACTTGAGTGGTGAGATTTTTTAGGCTCTTCTGGCCTGCTTTGATGTAAAACTTTCTACCCGACAGGTATTGGCACAACTTGTTAACTACAATAACAATAGCCTGCATTTCTGAACATAGGTAGAAGCAGATTGTAATTTAGGTGATAGCTTCTGACTGAAATAGGCCACGGGGTGACCTTGTTGCTGCAACACGGCTCCAATGCCACCTCTTGATGCATCTGTTTCAACTGTGAATGGCACAGTAAAGTCCGGCAAGGCAAGAATCTGGGCAGTCATCATAGCTGACTTTAGCCTGTCAAAAGCATTTTGGGCAATAACAGACCAAATAAAAGAGTCCTTTTTTAAAAAGTCAGTAAGTGGACTAGCAATAGAGGCGTATTGTTTAATAAATCGTCTGTAATAGCCTGTGAGGCCAAGGAAGCCATGCAGACTTTTGATGGATGTGGGCCGGGGCCAATCTATCATGGCTTGAAGCTTATTCGAGTCCATTGCAACCCCTGTACCAGAGACCACGTGGCCCAAATAATGGATTTGGGCTTGACCAAATAAACACTTCGAGTGTTTAGCTATCAAGCCTTCCTTTGATAATGTCTGGAGAACCTGAAACAAAAGATCCAAGTATGCCTCCCAAGAACTGCTATACACCAAAATATCATCAAAAAAGACAAACAGAAACTTGCGCAAATACGGTTTAAATACAACATTCATCGTGGCTTGGAATATAACTGGAGCATTGGTCAAGCCTAATGGCATGATGAGGTGCTTGTAATGGCCTTCGTGAGTACGGAAAGCCGTTTATGAATGTCGGCCTTCCGTACACAAATCTGATGATACCAAGCTAGCAAATCAAGTTTAGAGAATACTGTGGCACCATGTAACTCATCAAACAGTTCTTCAATTGTAGAAATTGGAAATTGGTCCTTGACCATTACCACATTTAGGGTGCGCTAGTCGGTACAAAAGTGCCCAAGTACAGTCTTTCTTGCGAACCAACAACACCGGGGCTGAAAAAGGACTCGTTCTAGGACAAATGATCCTGTTATCCAACATTTCTTTGACCAATCGCTCTATTTTCGTTTTCTAAAAGTGGGGGTAACGGTATGTACAGACATTGACTGGAGGTGTGTGCTACAAAAAAAATCGCCAAATGCGACGACCAATTTCCTTCACCTTTTCGTTGACAAAAAGGTCTAGGCGACGAAAAAGGGATGAAAATCGTCCGTCGCCAAAATGGTCATCACCAATTTGCCATGTCATCGCCAAATCATCTCCTTTGGCAACAGAATTTTAGTATGTCTTCAAAATCCGTCTCCAGCCACATTTTGTCTCCAAATCATCTCTAAAAAATTGTCATCTCCACACTATCGCCAATAAAAATTAGTCTCCAATTCGTCTCCAAACCGTCTTCAACCACATTCTGTCACCAAACAATTCCGTCTCTAAACCGTCTCAACCACATTCGGTCTCCAAGTCGTCTCCATCCATATTTCGTCTCCAAACCGTCTCCAATAATTTGTATTTATTTTTTTATTTCCATTGCCAAATGCCCGTAGCTAATCTGTCGCACATCAAATTTTTCACTGTTTTATTAATTATTAACTTCCGTAGCCAATCTGTCGCCCAATTTTTTTATTTTTTATTAGAAAATATTAATATTTAAAAAAAAACTAAAATTAAATATGCCAATTAATTTTTACAAAAATTTGAAAAAAATAATATTAACAAAAAAATTAAAATTGAATATACAAATTAATATTTACAGTAAATTTATAAAATAAAAAAAAACCTAAATTATGTACAAAAATATTATCTTAAATTTACATTAAAAAAAACTTAAAATAATCTATTATTGTCTTCTAATCATCTCGATCACGTGATTTTAGTACCGGCAAAGCTTTCCTCTTTTCTTCTAGTACTTTCTCGTACTTTTCTAAAGTCATCTCCTACATCAACAAACAAATATGCCATAAATATAATGGTATGTACCAAAAAATCCTAGTTATGTATATTAAATAAGACTCAAAATAAAAGATAAAGATTCAACATCTATTACTATTCCTGAACATATCACATTCTTACTTACTTTCTAATCCTACCAAAGTATTTGTCTTGTTCTCAGAATAATATCATAAAAGAAAATTCATCTACATGATAATGTAAGTCACAGTTAACAATCTATTTTGTCACCCATGAAGACATGTATGGGACTGGATACGTGGTACATTAGATCATTGTCAGAGTAGTTTATAAAAAAGGTTAATTAAATAAATACTGAAAATGATAAGATTTCAATTGTTATGGAGTTAAGGATCTGTAGAGCTGTATTATGCTTTAATGTCTTTGTAATCTTTTTGATAACATTAATTAAATTAGTCTGTAGATCTATTGCTTGATGTGAAAGCCAAAAACTAATATAAATATTGGCTATCATGCAACTTATAAAAAGAAAAAGATCAGGTGTCTTCATGCACCAATTTTCACAATCAAAATTAGTGCCAACATGGTATTAGATAGTCGATCTTGTTTGAAGATTTGTGTTTAATCTTTAACACAAGTATCGTTGTTAATTAATAAACCATATTCTGCACATGTTACCATGCATCTCGTTGTAGATTATCTGAAAGCCAAATCATTGAGGAAGAAATATTACCAGGATAAAGGATATACCAGTTTTATAGTGCCCACCTCAAGATTACTTCTGCCAAACAAGAGGGTCCTCACGGATACCTACAAAATTATATTTGAATACGTCCTCACGGATACCTACAAAATTATATTTGAATACACTAACTACTTCTTCTAAGAAACCAAATCCAACTCAACATACGCTAACTACAAAAATAGGTTACAAAACTTTTGAGCTATGATTTTGAAATTCTCTATCAGCCAGGAAGAGAAAATATTGTTGTTGATGCCTTGTCTTATGCTCCCACTAATTGTTTTCTGGCTTTCTTGCATCCTTGCTTTGAAATTATGTCTGTGATTCGCAAAGAAAATCTGACTCATCCAGAGTTGATCGCATTGCATCAGACTCTCAATGATAATTCTCATCTACCTTCGAGTACTTCGACACCAACTGATTGAAGAGCATCATGCCACACCCATTGGAGGCCATTCTGGCATTCTACGCACTTTTTAACGATTAGCCAATGGCTTCTATTGGAAAAATATGAGAAAATATATTAAGGCATTCATTGATCAGTGTCAAGTTTGTCAAGCAATGAAAGCTACCCATCTCCAACCGGCAGGCCTTTTGCAACAATTACCAATTCCGGACCAAGTCTAGGAAGACATCTCGATGGATTTTGTGGTCGGTTTACCAAGTTCTGAGGGCAAAACAATTGTTATGGTGGTGGTTGATCGTCAAACAAAATTTGCACATTTTATTGGCATATCTCCTCTCCTGACGAGTACTAAAGTTGCAGCTTCTTTTGTGTAAGAAATTATCCATGGATTTCCCCGCACCATTGTCAGTGATCGCGATCCTCTCTTCATAAGTTCTTTTTGCTAGTTATTTCGTTTGCAAGGCACCACCTTGGCCATAAGCAGTGCCTATCATCCCCAAAGCGATGGACAAATAGAGATTGTCAATCGAGGTTTGGAACTCTATCTCAGGTGTTTTATGGCAAATACACCTACTAAATGGGCTCGTTACATTCCTTGGGCTGAATTTTGGTACAATTCCGCGTATCACACCTCTGCCAGAATGACGCCATTTCATGCCCTTTGCGGTCGTCCCCTGCCGACCATTACTCGTTACCTTCCTGGTTCCACAACAAATGCTGCAGTGGATTTTGATTTGCAGCAATAAGACACCATTTTGCAAACACTAAAGAAAAATTTGCACCAATCTCAAGTTCGCATTAAGAAGTATGCGAACAAGAATAGACATGAAGAAGTGTACTCTGTTGGGGACTTGGTCTTTGTGAAACTACAGTCGTACCACCAATTATCGGTTAGAGGTCTTTTCAACACCAAACTTAGTCGCCGTTATTATGATCCCTTTAAGATCCTTGAGCGCATTGGTGAAGTGGTTTATCGCTTGGAACTCCCTGTCACAACCCGCATTCACCTTGTGTTTCATGTTTCTCTGTTACAGAGATTCAATAGTGCTACCATTCCATACATTAATTGATAATCTATTCCTCAGTATGTTGACACTACGACAAAATTAATTGATTGGATATAAACATTTGTCAGTAATAATCCAACTAAAATAAAAGAAGCACAACTGCAAATTTTTGTTAGTAGTAACTGCAATGAAAATAGCATAACCAACATATCAATATTCCCCAATGAGTATTGCTATATTCCACTTTAATTTTCATACTCAAATACCACTTCTTACGTGGATACTTAGTTGGCATACTAAAATAACTAACTTTTTTGATTTCTCTCTCTTCTTTTAATATGCCAACTCAGCATACACATGGGAATTAGTATTTGAGTGTGAAAATTAAAGTGGTATATAGCATTTCTCTTCCCCAATAACACAACGATACCTACACAACCATCCCCAATAAATTAACATAATTAAGAAACAAAAACACATGGAGAACAACTAAACCTATTACTACTTAGAAGTCAACAGAAGCAGCCCCAACACACACAAAGTGACCAACGCGACCCTATTTGTGCAAATTGAACTTCTTCTTGTTCAAGGACCTTAATTGACTTGGTAGTATGGTCTTGCTACGGTCACACATTGGTGGATCAATCCATTCAAAATAGCCTCATTATCCAATAGCGCCGTAATTCGAGCATGCAAGAAATCTTTTATATGAATTCATGTTAGTCTAAGATATTTGTAGCAACGATGTCTTTCAGAAATAGAATGATGATCCCATGGTTCACCTAAGAGAAAGAAACAAACAAAAATATTAGAAAAAGATATAGTCACTACAAAAATTACTGGATTTTGCGAGAGACGGTTCCCCTCACCGTGTTGTCGCCAATTTGGAATTTGCGACGGCACGGTGAGGGGAATCGTCCATCAGACACGAGGTTGTCGCCAAAATGGTTCCCCTTACCAAACCGTCATCAAATTGGCGACGGCCACTAAACTATCTTCATCCCATCTCCAATTCTTCCGTCACCAAGCCGTCTTCATTGTTTCCCGTCTCCAAGCCGTCACTATAGTTTGCCGTCACCGAGCCCTCACCAACTAGAGCCGTCCCAAACTGTCACCATATTCCCTATCGCCAAGTGCTCGCCAATCTTTCCCCTCACCCACCCGTCACCAAATATTGCAGTCATCAAGCACTCGCCAAATTATTCCCCTCACCAAGCCGTCACCAAAATTGTCGTCGCCAAGCCTTCGCCTTTTTCCCCTCGCCAATCCGTCACTAACCCAAACCTTCACCAAGCCCTCACTAAGCCCTCACAAACTTAACCATTCCGTTTAATGTAACGAGTCCCAATTCCTTCAAACTTTTTTAAAAAGAATCCCAAATTGAACCTATTTTCTTTGTGAAATTCATTTCATATAATGTCGCAAATCAGATATGCAATATTTAATTAAAATACACACTGTTATTTTAAACTTTTACAAAAAGACATGTCTTGTATATGGTAGTGTTTTAAACATCAAATTATTGGTTTAACATTATAACAAATTATTCTCCATTATCATCACTATGTGAAGATGAAGAATATTGCTCTTCAGGTTGACCACAGACTTTTGCTACAAGGACTTCCAACACTTCGTTCTGCTTCTTTAATTGTTGCTGAAGTTGATTGATTATCTCTCCCTGACTTGCCACTGTTTCGTTCAATGTCAATGTGGCTTTCGTAACGAAGTGTGCCAGTTGTTCCTCTGTGATAACACGCCGAGTCTGAGTTGCACTGTTCGTGACAGATTCAACTGAAACCTGAGAACCTACCCCATAGATCTGACCTTTACGTGGTGGTCCTACAGCTTGTAAAAATAATGCGTTATGATCCACATGCATCGGGCTGGAGTCTGATTCCGATGCATTCCTCACCGTTTGGGGCATTTCGTCGCAACGAGCCTGCAAAAACGGGATAAACATGTTAGTATTACTACCTATGGTTTCTTGCACAAACATTCATTTCGATGGCAGGACACAAAATTAATATTCAAACACACAATATTAAGGTATTACAAGGAAATTATAATGCATTTACATATCAATAAAAAACGGGCAGAGTCTCCTCTGTATTTCGGATTTTTCCCAAAAACTTGTTATGGAATAAAGCCAACATAATCCACATGTGTCCAAACCTATTCATTACCACACTTATCCGAAACTTATTAATCAAGTGCTACTCCAACTCGTAGGATAAATTTTCAAACATTGTACAACACATGTGGGTACAACAAGTCACCATGTTCTATTTGTGAATTGTTTGTTAAAATCATAGCTAAATTTGTGATCGCACATCAGTAAATTTATGTTTTCCCTTTGAAATATTCGCTTTAACATTTTAAAATACTTTGCAAAATCAAAACACTTTTTTTCTCATTAATCATAAATCCCTCTTTGTTTTCAATATAACCCCTATGCATTGCTAACTCCACCATAAATTACATGATTAATACATACCATAGTCTGCTCGGCCTGAGAATCTGTGTACGGTCCCTCTGCCCTCTTGCGATGAGCCTTCTGGAAAACCTCCGCATAAGTCACTGTCCTTCCTAGTTCTTCTTCCTACAATAGCAATTCACCAAATCAACCTACAACCGAATGTGTATTTCACATATATATTTAAAAGGTTGCATATCATATAAAATTAACCAAGATTGTATTTATAAATCAATACCATTCTTCTAGCAGCCTCATGGGTTGGGGTTGAACCCAGATGGTGAGTAGACGGATTGGCCTTTCGGTTATTTGAATTTCTCTTTGATATTTCTTGCCACTCTGGTCTTTGCCAAAGCTCCAGCATTTCGTCCCATACAGCAAGTGGTATGAAATCTGGCTTTTTCGTTCTTGTCCGTCCTTTGTTTGTCAAATTCAAAATTCGGCGTCTTGCAGTGGATTCAAACTTGCGCCAAACTGCAGCTTCATCAATTGGAAGCCACTTGTACTCCCTCTGAAAACATTAATATTATGATCCTTATAATTCAACATTTATAGTGCTCATTTTACAATATATATTGCGTTAACATTTCATACCCTGAAATATTCAAACCATAATCTTCTTGTATCACTTGGGACATGCATATATGTCAACCACGGCTCTACATACCCGGCATGTAGAGCTCTTGAAACCCCTTTACCAACATTATATGGATCCCATCTACACAACATTACATAATCACAATATGTTATATCTTGGAAAAAAAGTATTAAGATTTATTAAATGGATGATTTAAAGTAATATATACCCGTTTCCTACGACCTTCACACATCGTCGCTTGTCATTTTGCCATACCGTATAATCGACTAGAGACTGGAATCCATAAAATTGCCAATCTTCGATGCTTGCAGCCCGTCGCTCAGCAGCATGCGAAGACTCAAGCATATTAAAAAATGATGCACCACCTGGCATTGAAGCGTCATTCCCATCTACGCATAAATCCTCTAATTCCTCTGGCAATCCAGCTGATGAACAATGTTGTTCATTTTGATTGGTTGACGGACCCTGTACATATGGCTGCTCTTGTTGGGGATGCGCATCGTCTGGGATCCGATGCTGCGTTCCCACTGATGAATTAGACGAACCACGACCAATGACCAATGGGACATTGTCAGCTCCACAAACAGATGTTGTATGTGCCGATGTGGATCCACGACCACTAACATGCTGTGTACCTGTTGATCCACGACCACCCAATGTCCGATTATCATTATAGCCAGCCGGAGAGAATTGTTGGGTCTCTGGCACCGTGGCCGGTGTATGAGTAGTGGGCCTCCTTTTCCCAAACAAGCTATTTTGCTTCAGTTATTTTTTTCCCTTTCGATTTGGATCTTCACCGCCTCCCATTGCTTGTTTCAACACACTACTATTAGTATGAATAAATAAACATATATAGATGAACAAATGTACCTATGCAAGCTTCTACGAAAACTGTCATACATAACAAACATTTTATGTATTCACTGAACAATAATTAGGAAAAAAATCATGAACATTCTTCGAGACGTAACCTATGTTTTTTATTTTAATCATCATTTTCCTCATTGCCACTGTCCTCATTGTCATCATCATCATCATCATCCTCTTCCTCGGCATCATCATCATCATCATCGTCATCATTTTCATCATCATCATCAACATCATCATCAACATCATCATCAACATCATCATCATCATCATCGTTGTCATCATCATCATCATCGTCATCATCATCATCATCATCATCATCATCATCATCATCATCATCATCATCGTCATCATCATCACGCTCGTCTTCTTCGTCATCTACATATGTTTCTACATCTCCATGTTCGACATTAAGGTCTTCTCTTGTTATTTCAGTGTCTACAACTGAATAATTTTCATGTGAATTAGGATCCAAATCATTTGGTTCCACTGTTGTAATATTCATGTGATCCGATTGAAAACTTACATTATCATCCACATTTATTTCTTGTACGTCCATGTCATAGAAATGTCTTGGCCAGATTTTAACGACGGCAACCCAATCAACTCGTTCTCTCTTGGCCCCTGGATATACAGAATAATACACTTGTTGGGATTGACCTGCTAAGACAAACGGTTCATACTTGGGATATTTTTTTTTCACGTTCACCTCAACCAAACAGGTCCTGTGATTGGACTTCACACCTCTTTCATTAGTGGTATCATTCCAATCGCACTTAAAAAGAACAACTCTTGTATGTTGCATCGTTGGATTTGGATATTCAAGTTCAATAATGTCCTTCAGAATACCATAATACCCAATTTGCCCAACTATGCCATCGCCGGTACCTCTTACGAACACTCCACTATTGTTCGTGGACTTTGAAGACCCATATTCGAATGTAGAGAACCTATATCCGTTTATCATGTATCTACACCATCTGCGGGCCTTTCTATGAGGCCATTTGGAGAGATATTTCATACGCTCGTCTACGTCATACCTATCTCTTAACTGCAATACGATTACAGTTGGTTAATACTCATATGGCCAGTGCCCTTAATGAATAGGTTACAATTGAAAAACATGTTCTGACCTGGCCATATAACCATCTCGGGAAAGATCTATCAAACAGCAACTGTCTATCTCTTTGGTTCATAGGGTCGTTTTGTTGTCCAAGTATTCCTCAAATAATCTGCTCCAAATATTTAAAGCTTCCCATTAAAAGTTTCACATAGATAATCCCAACGGATGACATTACATATGCAATCGTTGCAAACATACCTGATATATGGCTGCACCTCTGGGCAATTCATGAGTACATACAAGTGTGCCAACTAGACATCATCTTCCGGTAGAAAGGCCTCTACATCCGTCCCAATTGGATAACCTTGACGAATAAATATTGATAAGCAACCCTCAGGATAGTCCACCTCGTTATACTGGTTGTTTCAACCAAACCTTCTGCTTTTAGTTGACACGTGTTGTTCAAAATAATATGAACAGAAAGTTGAAGTCTCTAAGACGTGATAAGCTTCGCAAATAGATCCTTCCACACATGCTTTATTCTTAACTATCCTCTTTAGACCTTGAAAAAACATTTCGAAAGGATACATCCACCGATATTGAACAGGTCCACAACATATCGCTTCATAAACCAAATGCACAGGTAAGTGCTCCATTGAGTCAAAAAATGCAGGAGGCAACATCTTCTCCAGATTGCACAGCGTCATGACTATATTATTTTGCATCCTTTCCAATTCGGTTCTTTGCAGAGTTGAATAACATAGATTGTTAAAAAATAATCTTAGTTCAGCAAATGTCTCTGAAGCCTGTTTCGGCATAAGCTCACATAATGCAATAGGAAGCAGTCTCTCCATAAAGATATGACAATTGTGGCTCTTCATGTGTGACATTTTCAAATCTTTCATGTCGACACAATTTGATAAATTAGAAGCATAACCATCGGGAAATTTTAAGCCTGCAACCTATTGTATGAGCATTTTTCTTTTTTCTCTAGAGAGTGTGTATACACCGATCTTGTTTGAATTGTCATCGCACATTTCTGGACGATTGCAAAAAGTGGACATGTCTTTTCGAGCTTGAAGGTTGTCTTTAGTCTTACCCTTAACGGCTATGATAGTATTGAAGACATTGTCAACAATATTTTTCTCAATATGCATCATGTCTAAGTTGTGACGAACAAAGTGCGTCTTCCAATATGACAAATCCCAAAATATACTTCTTTTTGTCCAATTATGCTCTATACCAAATCTATGTAGCTTCTTGCAAGATCTCACTTTGATTGACGGAAAAAATTGTACACGTTCCCAAATTTGTTGCCCAGATAATCGTGGTGGAGGTGTAGATCTCTCATGCCTATCCTTGATAAAATTTTTCCTGTCACGTCTTAATGAGCTATTATGTGGTAAGAATTGACGATGACAATCAAAGAATGAGGACTTCTTCCCCGTTGGTAAGCGAAAAGCTCTTGTCTTTTCCATGCAAATGGGACACGATAACCTTCTATGTGTGCTCCAACCCGACAACATACCATAAGCCGGGAAGTCATTTATTGTCCACATCAAGACTGCCCTCAAACAAAAATTAGTCTTTGTTGAAATATCATAACATAATGTCCCTTCCGACCATAGAGTTATCAATTCATCGATCAAGGGCTCTAGGTAGACATCAATATTCTTACCGGGATGCTTGGGACCTGGAATGAGTAGTGTCAAAAACATTACGGGTTCCTTCATGCACATCCACGGTAAAAGATTGTATGGGGTAATTATAACTGGCCAGATAGAATAAGGTTGTGCATTTGAGCTGAATGGGTTAAAACCATCTGAACAAAGGCCTAGACGAACATTTCTTGCTTCTGTAGCGAAATCTGGATACACGCAGTCGAAATATTTCCAAGGTTCAGCATCTGATGGATGACAAATTTTTCCATCCTCGACAATGTGATTTTTGTGCCACGTCATGTGTTTTGCTGTAGCATTTGACATGTACAATCTTTTTAACCTTGGTGTCAGAGGGAAATATCTTAACTGTTTGTGTGAAATAGGCTTACCCCGTTTTCTTTCACAAGATATATCCTTGAACTGTGCGTGGCCACACCGCGGACAATTTTCCATGAGACTTCGATCCTTGTAAAATAAGGTGCATCCATTTACGCAAACATCAATCTTCTGATATCCCAACCCTAATGGTTTCATTAGTTGTTTAAATCTATAAAGGTTTTCAGGAAAGTTATGATTCTCGGGCAACACTTCCATTAATTCTGCAATGAACCTGTTAAATAAGGAGGTGCTCATATTATGCTCGGACTTCATATTCATGTATCGAGCAACGGCTGACAATTGAGTAAGTTTCGCACAACCGTCAAATAATGGCCTATTAGTGGCATTCAACAACTCAAAAAATTCATGTGCTTCCATGTTAGGTTCTTCATTAACCTCAACATTGTCAGCGTTGGTGAACTGCGGATCGACAGCGTCAAAAACCAATGTTCTGTAATTATGTGTTTCACCCTCATGTTGCTCTTGATTATACACACTTGGAACGTAATTGTTAAGCACATGTTCGCCTTGTGTAATCCATTGATAGTAAAAAGGCATAAAACCCTTCTGATATAGATGATTTACCACATTTCCTGTTGTTTGGAATTTTAAGTTCCGGCATCTTACACATGGACATCTTATCTTGTTGCCATCCATATAATAATGTTGGTTGCTTGCGAATGATACAAAATCCGAAACACATTGGATAAAGGCCTCATTAAGATTACTGTCAATCCATTTTTCATACATCCATTCACGATTTGACTCCATGAAATGATGCACTGAGCAATTTGGTAAATGTTATTGCATAACATAAAAGTACGTAATACATAATTAGGTAAAAGAGCTAGATAATTCTATGAGTTATATTTATAATGCATGAGTTTAACAACATGACAAATATACACAACAAACTAATCCAAAAACATCTTATTGAAAGAAGAGAATGGTATACGTAAAAAAATGTGCAACTTAAAACATTAATCATGAGATTAACTTTGAAATATATTTTGCAAATATTATTCAAATAAATAGACGAACACGAACCTTTTAATCCGGATAGAACAAGTCCACTTTGAAAATTCTACACAATAATGATAAATTTCCCATATTAGAAGACTTCTAAAAAATATAAACACAAAAAATATAAGAATAATATACCATGTAACGCCCCGATCCCTCACGGAACCGGGACTTCTATTAATCAAAATATTCTCAACCCAATTCCAAACCTTGGACACGAAATTTAGGGAAAAACTGACGGAGTTTCCCCTATATATAGGATTATATAGGAACCCGCTTTGGAGACAAAAGCTCGGGAAGGCCCCGAGCGGGATTTAACTACAACTACCACATCCGAACCCTAATTTAACGCAATGAAAGCACCAAAAGTGCTTCCATGCCCCCAAGGATACCTAATCTAAAGCTCAAACGTACCCGGATTACGTTTCGTGAAAAACCCCTTCTAAAAAGTTAGTTTATTTGCATTTTAACTCAGTTTTAGGCAACTTATCTATATGTGACGTTCTAACTAGATTCAATAATGTCTAGGGTACCTAAAAGAAGCATCAATTCACTCTAAATAACAAGTTAAAGCAAAACCCTAGTTCAAGCACTATTCATCATCTCCTTTATGATCGCAAGCTTTTAACCATGGAACATGCTAATAAACCACTCAAACAAGATTTAAATATCACGTAGAAGGTGTACAATACAAGATTAAAACAATACATAAGCCTAAATTAACAAATCAAGAAATGTGATAATATGATCATAAGCTTGTAATAACAAAAACATGCAAAAACTCCTTCACCGAGGTATGTAGAAGCTTGTAGAAGATCTAGGAACAAAAAGATTGAAGAGCAAAATCTCTTCTTTCCTTCTCGTATGGCAATCGGGTTTGGGGGGAAGAAAAAGGGAATTAATTCAATTGTTTTTTAGCTCTATTGTATTTATATGTGATTTATTATGTATATGGTATAAGTTGGGGTCAAATGCTTGCAAAATGTAGTCAAATGTAAGTCAAAATTCTAATTAAAAGTCTAAGTAATTTAAACTACATAAATAACTATTATGACACTCCGTAATTCATGAATCTTGTATTCGTTCTCAAACATCTCATTAAGCACATATGGGGTTCTAAAGCATTTAACTTCGCTTGGAGCATTATTTACATTCATTAAACTAAGATTACCAAGCTAAAACATCCAAAGCACTAAAATCACTTAACTTAGTTTACAAGACTTGACCACATTATTGAGTTCCCTAACTTGCAATAACTCTCTTTAATAGGTAACACTAGCATTTATGAAACTACTCTTTCTCTTGATTCACTAGATGACAAGTAACTATCTCCAATTCAATTGAGCATTCACACATAACCAGCATTAAGCTTCCTATTACCTAAAATTGTTCATTATTCACTAGAACCAATCATCAAGGCATCTTAAACCTGTAGCTAGATAAGTTGAAATTCTAGTCTACATTGGCTTGACTTTGCTGCTTCGGTTACTAGCCTAATTATTCTCCAAAAACTCTGAAACTCCACATAAATATAGTTCATCTAATGTAGATGGGTTTACCCTCAAACGGATCTCAATTCGGAGTTATATTCAATGAGATATGACCTCTACAAAATCATCGCGCAATCTGCCTTGCACCAGCGCGAGAATCCAGACATATTTTGGAAATGGCTAAATCGGATGCCTAAAACATTAGAATTTGCCTTAGCTATAGAAATTGTTCAAAACTGCCTAATCTAGCTACCATGTAAATTTTGTTAATTTTTTAGCACGTTTACTAGGTAAAAAAAGCTTCGAAAGACAGGGGCAGTAAGCTGTCCAGATTTGTAGTTTTTACACTATTTAACTTTTAGTCATTTCCTTGCACCTTGAGCTAGTTCTAGACTTTGTTTTAGCACATACACCTCATTGTGAACTTATATCAAACATCTAGTCTTCATACAAGAATACCAACTAACATAGCAACAATACCATTAACAATACCCACAACACATCACAAGTAAGCGAAAGAGACCTCACATAACACCAAGCAAGCTAAAAATCAATTTTTCATGCACATACAACTCAAACCTCTTGCATCTACATCACAATCAACTCAATAAAAATAAGAAATAACAACAATAATGCAACCAAGTATGAGATCTCTCACCTAGAACTTGAAGAACATGCAAGAATTGAGTTAATCTTCTTCTCCTTCCTTATTAACAAATATGTAAAAAACATAATTAAAAAACAAACACCAATTAAAAAAATGAAATAATAAACAAAAAAATAATAGACAATTAAAAATTTTCAGAAAAAAATATATCCAAAAATTTAACCAATAAAAAATCCGAAAATTAAAAAAATTAACAAATAACCTAAATATGTTAAAAAACCTACTTCCCAATAAAAATTATAACAAAAAAAAGTATAGAAAAAAAATTGAAAAAAAATAGTACTAAAAAAAATTCAGTTAATACAATAAAAAAAAATCCGAAAATACCAAAAAAAAAAAAAACAACTACATTAACACTTTTAGGTTAGTTGCATTATTAATCAACATATTCACCACAACAAATAAATACATAATATATACATTTATATACCTACATTTACATATGTATATAAAAATAATATCACAATAAATACATATTTACATATGTATGTATACCTACAATCATAGAGGGTGGATGATATAGCTAGATCTATACCTACATAACCACATATTTACATATACATACACATATATATACATTACATATATAAATAGCCAAAATAAAATAAAATATTACCTCAACAAGATAGTGATGATGGGTCTATAGAGATGTGGGAAGGTGTGGGGGTGGGGGTGGGAGGGGGGGAGAGGGGAGAGGGGTGGGGTGGGGTGGTGGGGTTTTTTAAAGTTTGCAAAAAAAAAGAACCTATAATAGAGGGCAGAGAGTTCTGCCCTCTGTTACCATAATTCAATTGGGCGACGGCCCGGTGTGAACCAGGGCTGTCGCCCAATATAAGAGGCCCATATCGTGGGCCTCTTTCTTGGAGATGAAATATTACCTCAATAAGATGGTGATTATGGGTCTATAGAGATGTGGAAAGGTGTGGGGGTGGGAGTGGGGGGGGGGAGGGGCGAGAGGGGTGGGATGGGGTGGTGGGGTTTTTTAAAGTTTGCAAAAAAAAAAGAACCCATAACAGAGGGCAGAGAGTTCTGCCCTCTGTTACTATAATTCAATTGGGCGATGGCCCGGTGTGAACCAGGGTCGTCGCCCAATATAAGAGGCCCACGATGTGGGCCTCTTTCTTGGAGACGGGCAGCCCGTCTCCAAAATTGGAGACCGGCTGATGCCTGTCTCCAAAATGGAGACAGGCATAGTTTACTGTCTCTAATTTAAGAAATTAGTGAATGCTCCAATAATTTGATGATTAGGTCCTCACCGGGCCCTCACTGAACCCTCACTGTGCCTTCACCGAACCCTCACCATACCGTCGCCAATGTTTAGGCAGCCACCACGTGTACTTGGCACCAATAATTTGGAGAAGTCCCCTCACCGTGCCGTCGCCAAATGTTCACAACTTTAAGTTCTATATAAATCATCAACAATCCCGCTTGTTTTCTCACATCATCATATAAGATCCCATCTCGGTGAATAAACATCTTATAAACGATAAGTAAGGAAGTTCAAGGTGAGTGGGTTACCGTTAAAAAGGAGGAACACACAAAGAAATATGATCCATCGAAGGCAAGCAATAACAAAGTTGCAGGTTGATTTGATCTAAACGAACCACCAAAAGAAGATGGTTACATTTCGATGGCTCAACACCATCAAAGGAATGTGGATCAAATGTATCGTATCCTTCTACCGAAGTTGTTCGAGTGAAAAATTATGTAACGGACTAGTACTTGAGGTAAAAAAAAAGTAATATTATGATGTGGATATATGTGTGTATCTTGTTATGAACATTGTATGGTAATGAATAAAGTTAACCGTCTGTTAATCTAATCCCTAGTTATCGAATGCTATGAAATAAAATCTTGTTGATTGCAAATTATATTATCAAATCAAGATTAATATTGTACTATATATCTACACAAACATAGTATTTTATTACTACATTAAATAATGTCAGTACTTGAAGTGAACAATACATAATACATTAGTAACTGGAATTGCTTCTGTAAAATTTTAACATATTCATTGTTACACAGTGTTTGAAAACCTTATTCGTTTAAAAAAAAAATTAGAAATTGAGCCGGCCTAACTAATTTGCGACGGCACGGTGAGGGACTGTCACCATACCGTCGCCGTACCGTCTCTACATGTCAAAATAGGAAAAACTTGTCACTGAGCCGTCAAAAAATTAGCGACGGTCGTAGCTTGGCCGTCACCAAATTGGAGACGGCTCACAAATCCGTCACTGCTAGAGAGGGCTTGGTGACGAGTGTTTTTTTCCGCCACCAAACCGTCACTGTTTCGTCAAAAAATTGGCGTCAACATTCTCCTTCACTGTGCCGTCACCATACCTGCGACGGTGTAGCGACGGTCCGTCGCAGAATCCATGATTTTTTGTAGTGAGTATCACAGCTGCAAAGCTTTGAGCTAAATAATTTTTTTAATTTAGAAGAAAATGGTTGAATCATGAGTAAGGGATTTGGGGAAAAATGGCTGAATTGCAGGTCAGGGATTTGGGAAAAAATTGGTTTAGTCACGAGTTAGGGATTTGGGAAAATTTGGGAGAGGTCAAATGGGGGCATATGTTATTTCAAAAAGAAATGTTATATGCAATGACGATTTTTCCCTTCAAAATTTGAAATAAGCAAGGCACATCCCATTTCCGTTTAAATTGATAACTTTTACTTGAAGTTCTATCGGCAACACAACATTTAAAGATAAGGGATTAATTTGTCTCGTTTTGAAAATGAGGGACAAAATTATTACAAAGGGCTAAGATAAGGAACCATTTCAGTAATTTACCCTAATTCTTATTTTAAGAATTGAAAAGTGTGTTTATTGATAAAAAGGCTCCAGTTTTGGTCTTTATTGGCAGCACAAAATAAGGGTTGGATCATCAAAAAACAGTTTGCAGTAAAGATATATCCAACTGTTTTTATGTATTGAGATATTCTCACTTTTAACTAGGGTTTTATTTATTGATAGAAGGGCTTTGTATGGTTAACCTTCTTTTTGCTAAATTTTGTAATTATAATTCATGAATGAAGTATGAAGCTAGAGATGTTGGAAAGTTGAAGTATAAGAGCGTCATGTATACTATTGGAAAGTTTATGAGAGGACACTTGTGGCTAGTATATGCATAATGGTGATACAGTCAGCATCATTATTATTTGTTAGTTCAAGTTATTGGCGCTATCTTTGAATGACAATATTATTGTTTGTTTGATGAATTTCATTTAAGTAATTAGTTAATTAGTTTTGCTTAAGTTTTTTGCAATTTGTTTGATATTCAATGATGTATTTACTAGTCAATTGTCTACTGAAATTTGATTTAAACCAATTCTAAACCAATGTATTTAGAATACGGTAATTCCACTATCAATTTAGTTTCTTATTTTTTTTTCCTTTTTAACGAGTAAAATTAAACTTCTTTCTCGCGTAATTGATATATAGTCAAATGGTGTTAATTGTGATAGTCGAAGATGGCTCTTGACTATTGTGGTGGCTGTCCATGATGATAGCGAATTGGCTGGAGTGGCCACCATGGTCGCGCTCCTCTCGCAATGTTATGTTTCATGGCCACTTCAATTGCATATTTGATTGATATTCAATAGTAAATGTGAATGTACAATAGTTGAGATGAGGGTGAAATCGCAAAATATTTAGAGTTGCCAAGGCAAAAATGAAAGAGCGCCCAGAGTTCAGGGGTTGAAATGCAACTTTCTATTTTTAATAGTTAAATAAAACTGAAGAAGTACTCCAAAGTTCAGCATCTATTTTGATGCTTTTGCATAGCATCTAAAGGTGCAGTTTCAAGAGACGATTCTCTCCTAGTAACATGTAGGAAGGTGAATTGTTGGAATCTGTCGCGAAACTACTTGTACTACTGCATATTTTTATGTGTTGAAATGCTTTAAAATGTTATAAAAAGGTTAAAAATTGTTACATATGACTTTAGCCATTGAATTTTTTTTTTTCTTTAGCCATTGAATATGGATGGTCTCATTGCAAATTTTTTAGTACAACATTTTTTTTGTTAATGATGTTAGTTCAAAAAATCGTTGTAATTAAACTATAATTTTAAACCCTTTATGAAAAAATAATCTCATAAACAGTTACTAACAAAAAGTGATAAAAAAAAAATTAACTCTTTCACGAAATATTAGTTTATATAATGGTTAAAAACTGTTGCGAAACCGTATTGCAACAGTGTTTTTTTTTTTTTTTTGGTTATTCAATTATAGTTGTGCAAAAAAACTAATATATTATAGCGTAGTAGCTCTAAGTATGGTGCAATTCAAGCCATAGTCATCGATTATGTGGGGTATTTCTCACTGTTACAAATTAATGAATCTTTTCTTGCAAGATAAAATAATATCAATGTAAATAAGCAAAGTATTATTATCTTTGGCTTTTTAAAAAGACTTGAGGACAAATTGAAAGCGGAAACTAGCAAGTTGTAGTCTATAGGAAAGATCACGAGGCATAAGCTCACGCTCCAACCAAGAAGCAATAGTATAACATATCTCTATCCTGCAACAGCAACATGCATTTGCAGCTACTCGTGAATCACAATACATGGGCTCCTTTATCCAATGTTGATTTATCTGATGTTAAATAAAACATAGACACAAATTGTTAAATCATCTAAAATATTTTACACCCTTATATGAAAGACTCAAAGTTAGAGAGCTTTGCTTTTAAAAAGCCCTCATTACCTTTGTCTCTGTTTTGAAGGTGGCGTAGGGCATATGGAAGAACATCTTTAACTGTGGGGAAAGAAATCATTAGAGACCTGGACCATAATAATCTAAGTAAACACTTGTTTGGACTTGGGGGGTTGTATACCTTGATCTCATATATGTATGATATCATTCAACTTATTGAAATGTACTCACGGCAAGAGCAGAATGATCTTACTAATTCTAGAATCAATTAGTATATATTAAGTGAAATAAATCAAAATGGCACTAGGGTTTTGGTCCAGTATTAATGTTACTCACTATGTATGTAAAAAATTGCGAGATAGAATTTAGCTGGTTACCTTATACGACTTTAAACGTCCCCTAAATCAAAAAAGTAAATAAATAAATAAATCAAAATCTCATATACTAATTTTAAAATTCGTTATCTAATTATTTGGGACAATTAGATTCTTCCATACTTACCGAGTGTCAAGATAAATTGAAGAAGGTAACATGCATAGCATAAACTGAGAAAAATAATTACGACTACTCACTCTGTAGAACAAGCAAATAGAGGTTTGTATTGATCTCCTTTTATCATCGTATACCTATTAAATTACTAGGTCATTTAAAAATTTAAGCTATTAGAAAGTTTATTATATTATTTATTGTTTTCAACATGGCTCGACACGTGCATGCAAGATTCATGACAATTTTAATGCTTTTAATAGGTTGGCAACAAGACTTAAACTCAAAATCATTTGGTAACTTGAGTTCTGACACTATATTAAATTGTCACATAATCTAAAAATCCAAGCTATTAAAAAGGAGTATATTGTATTATTTTATTATCTTCAATACGCCTATGTACATGCAAGCTGGATTGTTAACAGTTTTAATATTTTTAAATAGATAACGTGAGATTTAAACTCAAAATCATTTTAAGATAAGTAGTAATACCATATTAAATTATTAAATTATCACATTATCTAAAAACTTAAATTATTAAAAATTTATCATATTATTTATTGTATTTAAATATACGCTTTCCAAATTCTTGCTAAAGAGCATGTCCAAACCATTAACTGATCTCCACAAAGATCCTAACTATAGCTTTTTCCTCAAGTTGTACAGTCTATCGACTAAACCAACTGCAGTACTCTCCAATTTACAGTAATAAGACGTGAATTATTTTGCACAAGTAAAAATATCTATTTTCGAGGTGATAGCAGACATATGGTAGTGTTAATCAACTTGCAACACAATAATAGTGAATCAGAATAATGTTTAGAGTAGATTCATGAATTTGCGAGATAGTTGCCAACTAGCAAAATTTGGCAGCTGCCTTTGAGCCCGCCCCAGGTTCACGTGCTTTGGTTTTTAGGGTCTTCTCATGCTATAAGAAATTAAAGGATATTTTTGTAAAATTATAAAGATATGAGCTAACATTCAATCATTGTAAATTATTCACGTCTTTTCAGTATAATTTTATTAATAATTTATAATTATTAAAACTTGTTCATAACGTGATAACGTTACGAATGAATCCATTCTACTCCTACTACAGTCGCTCACTATAAAACCACCTGAACCATATGCAAAATCTCTACCAACCACCTTTCTTTTCCCTCTTGGTTTCTGCAAAAACCAATATGGATTCCTCCAAGTTAACAGCTTTGCTTCTCATTTCTATGGTGTTCATTTCCTCAGCCACTCCCATTCTTGACTGTGGATACTGCGGTAAGACCCCAGCTCACAAGCACAAGCCTAAAACACCAAAGGGTCCTATCACCCTCCCTCCCATTGTTAAGCCACCAATCAACCTCCCTCCGGTGACCTTGCCGCCTATCGTAAAACCACCAGTAACCCTACCACCAATTGTGAAGCCACCCATTAACCTCCCACCAGTTACTGGGCCACCAATCACTAACCCTCCTAAGGGAAAGCCTTGCCCACCACCTTCCACTCCAACACCAGCACCAGCTACATGCCCTATTGACACTCTCAAGCTTGGAGCTTGTGTAGATCTTCTTGGTGGGTTGGTCCACATTGGTCTTGGTGACCCTGTGGTTAACCAATGCTGTCCAGTTCTTCAAGGGCTTGTTGAGATTGAAGCTGCTGTTTGTTTGTGCACTACCCTCAAGCTCAAGCTTCTCAACCTCAACCTTTATGTTCCACTTGCTCTGCAGCTCCTTGTTACTTGTGGACAGACACCACCACCTGGTTACACTTGCTCTCTTTAAGTCTAGGTCAAGTACGTACTATTTCCATCTCGAAACCCTAATTCTCCATTAGTTCTTTTTCTTTCTTCTTTATTGGTAAATTAGAGACAATAACGGTCATAGCAGGTTGTTGTTTGACTATATTACCCAACTCTTTGGTCTTCATTATTTGGAAAATTTTACATTTAGTCCATATTGTTTATAAAATATCTCAGTTTAGTCTCTATTATTTAAAATGTCTCAATTTAGTCCTTATTGTTTCACTAAAAATTTTAATTTCGTCTCTATTGTTTAAAATGTCTCAATTTAGTCTCTATTATTTCTCAAAAAAATTCAATTTCATCCATATTATTTTTAAAAGGTTTCAATTTTGTCTCTATTATTTTCTTAAAGTTTCAAATTCGTCCGTATTATTCAAAGATTAAATTAAAATTTTTTGAGAAATAATATGAACGAATTTGAAACTTTTTGAAAATAATAAAGACGAAATTAAAATTTTTGAAAATCAATAAAAACAAAATTGATAAACTTTAAACAATAAGGACGAAATTAAAATAAACTGTTAATTATTCTTCATGTTCTCTTTTTGGATAAACACTGGACATTACCCTATTTTTTTGTTATAAATAGTCCCAAGCTAGACAATAATACTTTATTCTTTTGTTTTTTTATGACAGTCACATCTCATTATTTAGTTCACGAGAGTACATATTTCTATGTGCATGTGACTATTTTGATTCAAATATCAATCAATAATGCAGAATCTTACTTTTTAAAATTAATGTTGAAAATAATAAATAATATTATATTAAAATTAAATTATTAAATAATTTTAAATTCAAATTTCACAGTCATACATTTAACAACACGAAAAAAAAAAAAAATCTCGTAAAAGACTTAAAAACGAATCCCACCACGGTATTCATTATATCAATTACACTTTCCATCACAGTAAAGTTGATTCTAGTTTTGTGTTCCTCTATATTTTTTTTTTCTTAAGCAATTAATGAACTTTGTTTTATATTACAACAAGAAATCATAGCTCATTGTTGAAATGCATGGCCGCGCAGGTTGTAGCAGTTAGATTGATGGATGCACACGGATGAGATCGACATGAGAGGATGTCGAGCAGCCGATTTCATCTCTCTCGCTTTTTTCACTCCCTTCCCTCTTCTTTCTCGTTATCTTCTTCTCCATTGGAACTGTTAACTTTGGCTTTATTGAATACCATTTTTATTTGTGAAATTGTTTCATCATCTGTATCTCTGTTTGTTGTGAGCAAGAAGAAATTTAAAGGTGTTTGTTTATTTTCGATAATTTTCCACTTTCAATTGTTCATTTGCTGAGATTACTTTTCTTAGTGCCTACCTTTTTAACAATCGACATGGCAAACATGCATCGTGTGTAGACATTTACTTCTGCAAACAGTAGTGTGGCGACCAGATAATACTAAAAAAAATTCGTGTGGTTAGTGTTTCATTAATTACGCAATCTAGTAGTGACAAAAAAATTTAGGGGCTTCCTCTGCTTTTGTGTCCTTATACAATTAGAAATAATAGAACTTAAAAAACTAAAGATAATAGAAACTTTGTAGACTTTAATAAAATAATAGATAAGGCTTGATACGTGTTTAATACGGTTTTTTAGAGGAGAAATTACTGAAGTGTTTTTTATGAGTAGCAATAAAATTCCCCTCTAGTCCACTAGAAACTTTATCTCTCAAAAACTCTCACAAAAGTTCAATATTGTGTAGTAGAGGGGGAAAAATTAGAGAAAAATTTCAAAAAAATTAATTCTAAACCTATGGAGAATATCCTTTTTTTATAGTTGTTGTAAAGACACAATATGAAGGGGAATCTCCTTCATGAATTAGTGTCTACAATGAAGAAACATATTTTTTTTTTCATGAAATGGTATTGTTGAAAAGTTAATTTCTTTCATAATTAAATGGGTGTCAACAATGAAGAGACATTTCTCTTGATAAATAGGTGTTGTAATTCAAATTTAAAGACACACATTTAGCACCGACTTACACAAAACTCTTCATATAACTTTTTAGAATTTCTTTCATAAATTACAACCCATCCAAAATATATATAATGGCATAGAACCTCGAGATATTGCTCTTCCGAACCTATAATTGGTTTCCATTATATTAAAGAGATTTAATGATAGTGAACTGTTCAACTTTTTCAATCATAACTGTATAAATGATTTACTACTATTGAATCGTATTCGTAACCTACAGTTTTAAGGGGATAAAAATCCTACAATTGGAGGGGCTAGTGGTTTAACATACATCAAAAACTATCCAAGAAAAACTTACTCTCCGAATCTGGCCTATGCTACGCTGAGAAGTACTAGGACAATATATAGGAGTCACACAAAAGTGTCCAAAGCTAAAGTAAATCCAAATGACAAAGTAAGACAACATGTCCCAATAGCTAATGCAGCAATCATTGTTCCATTTTCCACCTTCAAGACCACGTCGCCTTCTCCCAAAGCTCTACTTTTTTTCAGCTCCTGTATGGAAGTATATATATGAGAAATGGTGCCAAAGTCTAGCACCCATGAAGTAGAGTCATGATTAATCGAAAGACTAATCCCAAACATGAGCAATCAAGACATATCTACAGAGGCCTTGCCTTTTCCCTTCAAACTCTTGAGGTACTCTGGACAATTCTTCTTCCAATGTCCTTCCTTCTTGCAGTGGAAACAATTTTCTTGCTTTACTACCTTCCCCTTCTTCTTGGACATGCCTCCAATAGGCTTGCCCTGAGGGGCCTTCTTGCCTTTCTTCTTCTTCCTTTTTCTGCTTTTTAGCTGATGAAGAAGAGGCAAATGCCAACACCGTCTCCTTATCTTTTCTTTCCATCTGCCTTTTATATACAACCAGCATATTCAAGAGTTGAGGTAAGGTACGCTCGATATCATTCATCTAGAAATTGACAATGAAATGGTGGAAGAATTCAGGAAGAGACTGAAGTATCAGATCAGTTTGCAAGTTCGAATTCATCGAGAAATTCAAGGATTCAAGATGCTCGATTAAACCAATCATCTTAAGAACATACGCATTGACATTTGATCTCTCACTTATCCTCAATTGGAACAATTCCCTAGATATCTCATATCTAGCAACCCTATTTTTCACACCATACAACTCTTGCAAGTGTGTGATGATTACAGTGACATCTTCCATGTCCTTATGTTGACGTTGAAGCTCATTTGACATTGAAGCCAAAACATAGCTCATGACCTTCAACGCATCATCGCACCATTTCCTAATGGTTTTCAGTTCCTCTTCAGTTGTCTCCTCATGCAGCTCTCCAAGAAGTGGACCATCAAACACATACTCAATCTTTTCGAAACTCAGTATAATTTTCAAGTTGCGATACCAGTCAGCAAAGTTTGGTCCAGTCAAACAGTTCTTATCTAAAATAGTTGCAAAGGAATTCATTTTTGACATATCATAAAATAATTAATTGAAATTAGATAATGTATTATTAACTATTCGATTTGGGTCTTCAAATCAAATAGTACCCCCACTAAATTTTTCGAATTCTACACTTCCCTAGTAGAAAACGGAAAACCAAATGAATGAGTTTCTTAGTGGATTGGGGCTCATTAATCTTTGTTTCACCTCACATTATATATTTTTGGTGAATAAAAAACTGAATAACACTTTATTCAATGTATCATATACAAATCCCAATTTACTTGCCTACAATTCCTTTGACCTCACATTATAGATTTTTGGTCTCTAAGAATTATTTAAGTTAAACCCATTATCCTAGAAAATTTGAATCAATACAATACCAACACTCATATGATAGATTTTTGGTACCCAATAAGAATCCAAATTCTCCTACATCTCATATTTTATAGACTTACTTTACATATTAATACAAATAAATAACCCCTATGTATCCATAGCCAACTACTTACTTGCTCAATACATAAACTAATCTATGATAATGGAAGGCAATGATATAATCTACTATAGACTACACCATTATTAACTTAATATTTGAAGTGGGAAGATTTGGCGGTCTTTAATTAAGGTTTCACTTTTCACATGCTTCTGATTTCGATTTATCTCATAAATAAAATTAGAAACATCCACGCATTTAATACATATCGTATAATAAATAAATGCATGAAATAAATAGGATGATCATGGACTAGAAGCACTATCAACCCGAGCCAATGAGTTGAATTCCTAAAATAATACAAGGCCCAACTACTCCTTGTTGTGTTTCACAAAACTCTTTTTGCGAACCGGATCCACCAACTTCTTGATGCGTCCTGCTTGTCCTTGTTACATTTATGTACATAGATTCCTAATCTAGTGGGATACATAAATGAAAATAGGGTTTTACGTTATCAAAATGGGCAAGAGGCATGCAAGCACCATTTAATTAAATAATTACATAAAACCCAAAATGAGTAAATAAATTAATCATTCATTCATTCATTCATCCATTCATAATTTATAGTCCATAATCATCCATGCACACAATCATACATTCAACGATAATCCTCCGAATATGACACAATTAATTCCATAATCTCATTGTATTATTTTGCCTAATTTAATAAATCATTTATTAAATAAGCATAATATCTCATAAATAAAATAACTTTTATTTATTTAATTTAATAAACCATTTATTAAATAAAAGTCTCTAAATATAATTTTGAGCTTTAAACAAATGATATTGGGTCAAAAATATATTTTTGCTAAAATTTAAATAAAACAAGTCCAACTAATTTATTTAAAACACTTAGCCCAATAGTTTTAAAAACTCCTTAAAATTAACCCAACAGCTCAATAGCCCAATAGCCTAATTTGAAAAGAAAAATAAAAGGTCCAAGTCCAAATTAAAACCCAACAACCCCTTCTGGGTCATGGATTAGGACCTGGACCTCGATCCAAATTCAGATCCAGATCTGGGTCAGAAACCCTAACCCAAAAAAAATATATATTTTCCTTTTATTCCCAGCTGCCTCTCCCCCTCCCTTGAAAAACTTGGCAGCGGTGTTGCGCAAGCTGCACCTCCAACAACAACCCTATCCTACTGGCGGGTGTGGAAAGGAGGTCCCAAAAAAAATTTATTCTAAAACTACTTTTAAATATTCTGAAAAATAAAAACATAATAAATAAATTTACAGGAAAACCCTTTTTCATGAAAAAAATATCTAATCATGTAAAAACTCCTTTTACAAAATAATTTGGGAAGAAATATTTTAACACTACTATTATTATAAGCATGAAGATTAAACTACTTTTAATCAATAACATGTAGAGACATGAAAATTGTGCCATAAACGAACAAAGCGCCTAAAAAGAATGAACAGTGGCTCTGATACCACTGTTAGGAAACATATATGATAATTAAATTTTTTAATTACGCAATGAAATAATCTCATGTATCCGTTCATGGTCATTAACGCATATTTAATATCACGCAATAAATTTAATCTAATTAAATTTAATTTGTAGTTTTAGAATTACTTATTGTCGCGAATATTACTATAGAATCTGAGACGAGCTTCCCACGTGTGAAACCTCCAAGATTAGTCCACACAAAATTCGCGCTATCAAATGAATTTCACCTCTACTAGAATTCTTAGAGAAATACTATATTTTATTCTGACTTAGAAAAGTGAGATAGCTATTTATTTGTCAGAATACTACAATATATAGGAGTTACACATAAGCTAGGGTCATATGTGGACTGGTCTTAATTAACCAATCTTGGACCTCATAATAACCAAATCACTATCTAATTACTATGAGCCCAATTAAATTAATATTTAGGATGATCCTAAAAATTAATTTAATCTTTTCTCTAATCCAATTAATTCGTAAATTTTTTTTGTGTGTGACATCTTATGTTCACAATTAATTGGTAACAAATAATTAATTCTACTAATTAATTAAATTTCAACTCCTTTTAATTAATTCGCAAATCGCGAGTAACACCTAGTAGTATACCATGATTACCCAATTAAAGATGAAGTGCAAGTATATGAACCTATTTAGTAATTTCTATGCAATCGAATCCTAATGTCTTAATTATTCCGATCGAGCTAGAGTCATGGATTAGGTCGTCAAACTCTATTACTTGATCATATGCCAAAATCTATTTAATTAGTAACTAATGAATAATCTGTGGAACGACTTCCACTAGTTTACCTTGGCCAAAGATTTCTAGTTACTTAAATAATAGATCGCATAGGATTCCCAACTGACAATTTCTGTATCTACACGCACATACCTCCATGACGAAATAGATCATAACCACTGAATACATTGTTTAATCCGTGATTATAACTAGCTTAATTGCATCAGGAAATTATGTTATTCCTAATTATGAAATAATTGTGGTGTCTCAGGTCTAAAGATTAATCGTACAATTACATAATACAATGAATTATTGATCAATCCATGTAATTCATTGTATTGGTTGTCAAGTTCAGTCATTTGTTCGCAACAAGCCCTCATACATCTACTATAACGATATGAGACTAATCGTCCAATTTAATATCTCATATTATTTTGGTTAGTAGACTGTAACCCGATCTATACGAATAAACTAACGCCCAATTAATTTATCCTATGATAGGGGATAACTTTTAGAACATATTTGTGATTATAGATTTCATCACTCATATCTTTACTCTTAAAGATAGAATCTATAAATAGTGTTCTAAGGACTTTATTTATTTAATTAAAAGATATTAATAATGGCTTTTAGGACAGTTTTCCTAACAAAGGGGACCACATTTAGCGTAGGGGCACATGATCCTTGTTTGTCTGTGCCTCTTCAGAATACATGGTATCAGAGATAAGGTTTCTTAGTGTTGCAAATTTAAGATTCCTCATCATCTTATCTAAGGTATCAGTTTGTGTTAAAAGAATGCAACAAAGAATTTGACAAACATATTTCATATTGAGCTCTATAAAGGTTTAATAACTGTAATTTGGAGGGAGATTATACCAAATGCATGGCTTTATGGAAATGGATAAGTTGAAAAGCACGGTGATAGCCTCACTTTTACCATCTTGCAACTCAAAGCAATGGTGTCACGTTCTTATACTCAAAAACTTTAAATTCATAAACAAGATTAGTATTATACGCATAAGAATAATTATTGTCTTAAATCTCAAATTTACTGACCCAAAATAATTTTGCGTGATCACTTAAACCCACATAACCTTTTTATTTTACCAAGTTAATGTTAGCCAAACTAGTCAACTTTTATATGTTTCAATACAATAATATACTCACCAATGAACCACTCTCATTTTATGTCTAACCCCAGTATAAGACATCAGAATTACCCTCATTAGTATATCCTCATCAAGAGCATGGACACTCAGTACCAATCAAGCAGAATATATTTTAGAAGTGAATAGTATTATACAAGAGGTGGCTCTCACGAATACAAAATCTTATACAAGTGGAGGTCGAACTAAGCCTACAAATAACATAGCAGTTTTACCCTAGGTAGCATAAATCTCACACCATGACACTTTCATTGTTTTATTTTCTTATTTTCCTTGTCAATCCGTGAATTCAAATATTTGTTGTTATAGTTATATATTTCAAATTTTTTATGTTTGTTTGCAATCCTTAACAAAACTTCTGACCAACCTTATTAAGTATTTATTACATTTTAAAGTAAGAATATAAAATTATATATTTAGATGGCGATTGGTATAGGTTGGTAATAGAATGATATTATGAACTCTATTCCGATTCCCAAGTTTGATATGAGGTAATGAATCTGGAAATCTCAGTTGCTAGGTAATCTCATTCCTCCCAATTTGGGAATACTCGTTTCAGACAAAATACATGGGATTAGCTCATATGTTCTTGAAAATGAACTCATTTGTCGAATGAACAAAATACCCTTTCAAACTGAATATAGTACAAAAGTAGCCCTTTAATTTACATGTTATTTTTTTAAAAGTAAAAATAAACATAATAATAATAATAATAAATAAATAATATTAGCAAATCATAATAAGACTAATAAATAATAAATATATTATATATATGTTATAAAACTCATTTGTTAAATGACTAAAATGCATTTTCAAAACATAACCTATTTCAAACCTAACCCTTATATACATGTTAGTCTTAAAAATAAAAACAAACATAATTATCATCTTAATGAATAACAATAATAAAAATTATGAATAAATAATAATAATAATAAGGTAAAACCAACAATAATTATAATATCAATAATAATAACAATAACTTAATAAATAATAAACATATTATCACTACAAAAAAAAAAGACATAGGTAACGAACGTTGAATCTGTTGCCAGCTTCCAACATAAAGGCAACTGAATGGCAGTGTCAGGGTCATTTCGTCGCCTTTCAATCACCAATCTACGAGACAAAATATGGCACCAAAAGAAGGCAATGATTTGACGACAGACGACAAAAAATATATAAAAAAGAATATAAAAAAGCAAACCATAGCTAGACTGCCGCTGTTTGCGATGACCGAGCAACAATTAGTTATAAAATTTATTAGTTAACGTAAATACAAATAGTCCATCGCAAGTTGGTATCCAATTGCGAGCGAGGCGCGACGGGTCATTATCCCCACATTAAAAAATAAAAATTAAATTACAATCCAACACCAAACCAACACCAACTTGTGACGGACTAGCGACGAACTGAGATTTCATAAATAATTAAGTTCAAATTCACATAGGCGACAGATGTCCATTGCCCGTGTTAGGGTTAAGGGTGACAGATGGTTGTGGCCATTCCATCACTCGCCTCTGAAAACTTGTCATGCATATATATATATATATATATATATATATATATATATATATATATATATGCATGTATATACATAGTTTATATACTTTTACTTATATTTGGATAATGTCTACGATATGCATATATTGTATATATTTAATTTTATATTTTTTTATTTTATTAATGGTTTATTATTATTATTTAATTGTTAATTATTGTTTATTAGTTAATTGTTAAGTATTTTATTAGTTAATTGTTAATTTTAGTGATATAATTTTTTAACAATTATTAATTAATTAAAATTGATTAATTAGTTAAATTAGGTTAAATAGTTATATTAATTAGTTAAATTAATTAACTAGTTATATAAATTAAATTGGTTAACATAGAGTAATTAGTTAAATTAGGTTAAAATTGATATTAATTAGTTTAATTAGTTAATTTAATTTGTTAAATTAGTTAAATTTGGTTAATTAGTGATAATAATTATTTAAAATAATTTAATTAATTGATTATTTATATAAATTAAATTAGTGAAATTAGTAATTAGTAATATATATATATATATATATATATATATATATATATATATATATATATAAATTAGTAAAATTAATTAATTAGTTATATATATTTAATTAGTTAAATCAGTCATATTAGTCAAATTAATATTTTTGAATGAGTAATTAGAACATTATTTTTAATATATTGCTTGTTTGATATCTTTAATGAATTGGCCCTGTTTTGAGCCTATACTGGGCTCAATATATATGTATGTTGTAAAACTCATTTTTCATGACCAAAATATCCTTTCAAAACATAAAATATTATGAATAATAATAATAATAATAATAATATTTTGAGAGATATTTCCTTGCTATGTCCATAGTCTGAGACTCCCTTACCCTCTGTGTTTTTTCTGATAATTATTTTGAACGCGGAATGCGGTAGAAAACAGGACCAATTCCATTATTTATGTTATACAAAGCCGAATAAAAAAAAAGGGGTTTTGCAAACAGACCAAAAGAGCTGACAAAAACACTTGAGGTCCCGATCATGGGAGCCCATTTGTTACATCAGAATTAAACAACTTCTATCAAAAATTATGCGAGAAGGGGTCTCTATCATGTAGACATTCATTAAACGCCGAGAGCACTTGTTCTTTGATTGTGAATTTAGTCATAAAATTTGAAAGAAGGGTCTGAAGTGGTCCAAAGCTCATTTCTCCTTTCATAGTTGGGATCAGTTGAATTCTGAACCAGTATGATAATAACTTCCCACAGATTGTTATTATTCAAATCATTTTGAGAGCGGTTGTATATCACATTTGGGGCAAGAGAAATAGAAATTTACACCAAGGAGAAATGCTTACTAAAGAGTATTTATTTTAATATTAGACATAGACTTCACACTTGTAAAAAATTTAAAAATACTACATCAAACAAATGCATTTGTAAGAACTGGAATGTAAGAATATCTTACGCTAGATAAATCTGTGATTTTTGCTACTTGTACATCCGTTTTTTCTTTCACTCTAATGAAAACACTTGCTTACCTTAGCAAAAAAAAAATTGCCAAAATTGACACCAGATGTGGTCGTTAACATTATGAAAAAATCCAATAGTAATAAATTGTTCTGATCATTTCGATCTCTAATAACATTATAATGTTATGAAAAGATCCAAGTGTAAAATTATAGCTAATAACCAGAGTCTTGGATCTCGAGGAAAATAAAAAAAAATAACCTAAAATGCACCCAGAACAAAGTTTTTGCAACATGTTATGACTCTAAATGGACCACCTTTATATACACCATCATGATGTCGGAGTTCAATGCAAAAGAAAATACTAGGCATTATGACAATTTAATTCCACAGCTAACATCTACAAGAAATCCTTTAATGCTTTTATCTTGTCAACAACACATGACCTCTATAATTTTGAATGAGAACTAAACCGCGCTATAAAACACAGTACTCTAATGAAAACTACATCTGAAATCTTAGAGGTGGGGCATCAGCAAGAACCAAAATAATATCACCCACACCACCAATCACTCATTGATACCTACAAGTCAAAATTCTATTAAAAAAAAAAAAAAAAACTGGAAAAAAATCGAAAGACGAAAGGAAAAGAAACTCATTCCCTGGATTGAACTATATATGTTACAAATCCCCCTTCAGGGATTGTTAACCTACCTGCTAAGTTCAGAGTGAGAGGCCGGCTGGACATGACCAACTAAAAGAACCAGGGAAACATCAGCAAGAGCTACTTACTTTCCAATACGAAGGGAGAAACCTAACCCGGTTACACTGTCTCAACTTTGCAAGAGCTTCTTGCACCTTTCCACGCATGAGGTCCACGTATATTGCAGTACGAATGGCTTCTGGACTGTTTGGTATAATGGACAATGCTTGCGTCACAAATTGGTTGGCCTGCTCAAAATCTCCTTGCATTGCAGACATAGCAGCTAGGTTTGCGTAAAGAGTTCCACATGCCTCTTCAGGCTTGAGGAACAGAAGACCTTGAGACTCGTCGGGCAATGAAGTATTTGTATCTCCCGAACCACAATTGGACTCCTCACAGTCCACCATCTTGTCCACTCGCCACTTTTCAGAGTCCTCTTGGCTGTATGGCAGCTCGACACTCCTTCCACCAGATACATATAAGAAAAGATGCTCAGCAGCTTCATTTGGTCTATTTAGCAGGCATAGTGCCTCAGCGGCATACATGTTACCGAGAAAGAGATAAATTTTGGAACAATCAGGAAGTTGCAAAAGAGACTTTGCCGTTGATAGAGCCTTTAACGGATTACCTAATTCCAACTCTACATATGCCAGATCAGCTAAAATAGCCTGTCTAATAATCTGGTTCTCTTTTCTACAAATATCTTCATAATCAGAAATGGAGCTCAATAAATAAGCATTTTGGCTACTTCCACTCTTTTGTTCTTTCACTTCCCCATTTGAATTCGCCTGTCCAGAGCCCACTCCTATGTTAGATGTCTTTGTATCACCACCAGATGCACTTTTGTTCTTAGATGATGATTCAATTTCCTCCAGCACTGAATTACAAGGCAAACCAGATTTTGAATATCTCGAGTCAGAACAGTCGAGTAAGTACAGTGCATTGAGAAGGCATCGCCGAGCAAGAGACATGGAGAGATAGGGTTGTCTATCATCACCCAGAAATATATCTTCCTTGCCAAGATTATCTAACTGTCCATCTTGTGAAATTCCATCTTCCATTACAAGTTCCCTCCATTTTCCCTTCCCAATAACATGAACTTTAACATCGGATCTGTCAGATGAAGCTGAAGAACTGGAATTCAGGAGTCCTTTCTCTAGAGCAATAAGACAACATTCAGCAAAACGTAGCCATAACAGAGGCCTATTATAGAAAATTCGACTAGCCTTGTGGAAACAGCGAGCTGCAAGTAACGGCTTTCCACAAACCATGTACTGAACCCCACAGTTGTACACTATCAGCAGAGATTTATCCTGTGAGAAATTTGAGAGTTTTAACGGTTTCTCCTTCCGTAAAGACGAGCTACTGATCAGTGCTTTGGAAAAGAATACATTTGAGGTGTGATATCTCCCAAGTCGGAAATAAATGCAACCAAGATTGTTATAATATATGCTCGAAATACCCATTTCTGTCCTGTTACTTGACGCCATCAAAAGTTTGATTGCCTTACGATGGTTTCCCCTAGTATATTCAAGTTGTGACTTCAAATAGAGAGCCATGGGATAACAATGTTCATTGCCACGCACCATATTCATAGCCATCTTAATATCACGTTTAGCCGCCTTAAGGTTCCTTGTAAGTAGCAGAAGATGAACCTTGTAAAGATGCCACTTGAGTCTCAAATCAACAGTTGAAATGGACTCATCAGCTCGACTCTTAGGAACATTATTTGAAGATTGGAGGCCAGATAATTTTGGCAGCTTTTGACCACTAATGTCAAGGGACGACAATAAGTCCATTGATTCATCTTCCAATGCCTCATCTGATAAAGTTCTAGATAAAGAGCTTTCTGAAGCAGTAGCCGAATCAGAATTTGAAGCATCAGTAACCCTTGAATTGCTGGGAAGTGAAGCTGATTTCGCCACAATGGTAGACTGTTGCTGCGCTGTATTTCCATTGTCAACTTGACTGACAAAGTTATTGACACTAAAGACCCTCTCCATGTAGTTAATCACATCCTGGGGGAAAGATAAAACTATTAAATATGTAGACATCAAGCATCTTAGAAAGTTGAGGAAGGGAGGAGCAGAATTAGGAGTAAATCTATAAATATTCACAACTCTCAAATCTTAACACATAGTTTACAAAAGACTACATTCAACCGAAAAACACGTCCAAAAGACATTTTTGGTGCTGTAGAGGAAGCTAAAATTATTAATGACCCATGTCTTGGCAACTCTCCCACCACAATCCAATTATGTGAACCAGGCAGACTATAAGGATTTCGCACTGCAGCAGAATGCAAGGGCCAAAGATGCTACGGTCAAGTTGTTTCTGATGGACAATGGAGGCAAAAACATGTATTTCACACATTAGGTTGAATCAAAAATATATATATACATGGTATATGAAAAAATTGGGAAATCAAGCTTGGAGAGAGTTCACTATTTCACTTTATCAAATATATATGTTAATAAATGTATGTATTTCCAGGAAATATTTTGACCATTGCTACACACTTGAAAAATCGAGACTTAAAGATCTTCCCAAAAATCTTCTTCCTTCATTACTTTGTTATCACTCAATTTTCTTTGGAAAAAAAAATGAAGCATTACTGGAAAGGTCCTAGTGCTACAAGCTGCATTCCACTATTGAACAAAGGGATTAAAGGATATTTCATCAACTCAATTCTTCGGTGAATTAATACGGAAACCCTCACTCTGACTCAACTCCAAACATAATCACATGAATTGTTCAAAGCCTCAACCACCGGCGCTGCCCCAAGCCAAGGAGGAGGGGACAAACTATTTGAAAATGAAAAATCAATTGGAACAAGAAAGAATTGCCTCCCGTGAAACCCCGAAATTGCCTTCAACATGGACTGATTTATCATTATCCACATCACTATTCTTCAGAGAGATTATTTCATTAAACTACACTTGATGCATAGCGAAACATAACCTTTTAGTAACATTGATACTTTCAGGCATTATTCAGCAATAACCTATCATCTATAAGTTCTTTCAACTTATCAAACTAAACTTCTTTTATGTAACAGCACAAGAGTGATGCGACCATCAAAGGTACCAGCAATCTTCACCTATTTTCTCAGCATTAAGACTAAGCGGAGTAGACCTACTTACATGGAAATTTCAACGTTAACTTTGAAACCCCAGTCTGACAATTGATACCTAGATCAAACCCCACTAGGTGGGTCGGCTAATATTGATACCTAGACAATTAAAGAAAAAATTAAAGAACTAGAAATCTCTTCATTGAGCCTCGCACTCATAATTTTAACATAGAGTAATACAAACCCCATACTATATACAAAATTATTGGAAATTCCAATGAATGATGCCTCCCTGCAACCATGCCCATTTTTGCTTAAACATTGCCCGGCCAAACCCCATTATCTTCAAATCAATGCTGTAGGAAGCCTACACCCATACCCGAGTCTCCATGAAATGCTAGAGTGGACAAAGCTAATTTCAGAAAGCTTTTCTATGACAAGTTAAACAAGCATATGTTCGACTTACCAAACATCTTGGTGCATGCTGAGAAAGTAATGCAACATCCAGCAGCAAAAGGCATATACGAAGAGCTATCCCCTGAGCACAACCATCAAAAGTTAATTGAAACATTAAATTTACTCAGCTGCATAGAGCTCATATTATATTATCACCTCATCTATTGGTTCAATCTTCTGAAATAACACATCCAAAATTGAGTACGACTTTGCATGTTCATGGAGATGAAACCAGATTACTGCCTGTAAGAAAAATAGCAATTTTAGACCTCCATATGACACATACTTTAGACAAGATATGTAATTGCTAATACTTAAAAACCATCTACCTGGAATAACCTGAACATACCATATTGAACATTGTCACTGAATTGTCATACTCATCAGAGTAAACAAGAGGTGAACTGTTTGGGGGAGAAATTTGATGTGCTGCATTAGTACTTCCTTCACTTCCAACAACAGTTTTGCTCCCCATATTGCTATCAGCCTCCACATGTTCCCCAGAAGCACAAGCAAGTTCTTCATTCCGTTTCTAGAATAAAAAGACACTTAAATACAACACAATGCTCTTCACTAAATCACAACATCATAATATAAGGGCCAGAATATGTAGAATAGTACCATGTTGGGGGAGAATAATACACATTCATTCCCTCCTCTCTCTGATTATATTCATATAAACATGTATACACACATCTATTGCAGAATCTTGCAACGAGAAAAATACAGCAGACAGATAGGGGAAGAAAGGAATGAAAAATAAAAGGAAAAGACACATGGGGTTTTCTTTGTCGGAAAAAGTGAATACACAACTAAGAGACACTATTCCAATTAAAACCAGAATTCCAGAGTCTGGCATCTATTGGCATGCAAAGAATAACATAAAAATTAGTCATGTGCTTATTGCTGTATTTCTTTATTAGCATTTCATACTTTTCATGTCAATTTCATATCAGCTCAACAAAAGACTAAATTACTATCATAGTAGTTCACCAATCTAAATTTATAACAAGTTTTGCCAATTTGAATATAGGAAATAGGGAACAGAGGGAACCAAGAAAGAAAGTTGATCACCTCGGCAGAGGCCTATTCGTTGCTGTACTTACAAGTTTTACAATTTGACTTACTGATATAACCACACTTGGTTAGAAATTCCTTGGAACAAGGAATGAATATGTAAAAGATACACGTTTACAGTAAATAGCTTGCAGTTTGTATAGTCCAGTACATATGAGAGCATCATGTGCCAGAAATGGCAAATCTATCACAACATTTTTTTTCTAAATAAATGAATTCCATTGTGCATCGCAAAGGGGGATCCAACTAAATAAAAATATACAAATGGCCCCAAGATATGCACCATCAATGTCCAACATACACCAAAAAAAGAGGACTCTGTTAAACATACACGATACAAATAATTACGAATAACTGCATCAGGATGTAGACTATGCACAAGCAAACTGGCCATCGTCACACTTTGTCATTTTCTCCTTCACTGTAGTAAGCGCTCCTTCCATATAGAACAATTTGCATCTCCATGAACCTTTTATCTCCCAAGCTTTCAATCATTACAAAGACATGTTCTCCTTGCTTTATATAACTGTAATCTGTGTCAGAATAAGGCATGCCTAAAGGAACAACTTCCATCCTCTTTCCCTCTTTTTTGGCTTGAAATGCTAGTTTATGAGATAGCTCAGTGTCTAGCCCTTGACACAGAAACAACACATCACCTCTAATCCTATACAAATATCTCCTAGCCCCATTCTTACCGAGAACCTCCAAATCCTATCCTTCTCATCAGACATATTGTCAATGCAATTCCGAAAATTTGCATTTTCATACAAAATCTTCTCAGTTCCTCATTAGACAATCCAACTCTTAAGCCAAGAAAAAAGAATACAGGTTCAATCGCCCAAAGGTTCTCAACTAAAGTTTCTCTTCTCCCTCCAAATTTATTTACACAATTTTCAACAACTAGTTCCCATAACTGGTTATATTCTAGTCACTTACGCTGCTTAAGCCACTACCAGATGCAAAGAATGCATGGGTAGATCATATTTTCTTTCAAAACATGGATTGAGAAAATATCAACCTACCCACACTACAGTTTTTCCTTTTCCTCTTCGCACAGCCCATTTACACAAGATCAGCCAAGGATTACAGAACAATAAAATGGAGCTCTAAGCCATTAGAAAAATTCTCAAGATACCCCACATTCAGACATCAACTTGAGGTCATTCCCCAACACATTTATTGCTTGGACCTTCTCAGATAATCTATGTCAAACCTAGCAAAATGATGCATACCCAACATGGACATGCAATACACAAAAGAGCTTAGGACAAAAGGGTAAACATTTGAACTATTCGCACTGTATGAAGGTGTAGAAAAATATGGAGTTAAAGGTGTATACAAGGAAGTTTGCAAGCACGTTGGATATGGAGACATTAAATCAAAAACAACACAAATATCACACATTAATAACATTTAAGATGGCCCATGAGGTGAGACACAATATCCTGGGACAGAAAGAGAGAAAAAAGGCAAAGATAATTAACCAAGAAAAGAGAGAAAACGCCAAGATAATTAACCAGGGAATATTTCTTCTCAATGAGAAGAGAGATTATTTGAGATGATCTGGACATCTGAAGAGGAGACCCCTAGAGGTATTACCACTGATAGCAAGGGCAGAGGGAGGCCAAAAAAGAGTTTGGGAGGGATCCTGAGATGAGAACTTGTGTTATGAGATTTAAAGGAAATGGCCTTCAATGGAAAATGTCTTGTACTGGTTTGCTCAGGTGAAACACCAACACCAATAAATAGTAACAAATAGAAAGAAAATATGGGAGCAAGGGAAGGATAGGACAAGTAATACCATCATAAAGCACTTAAGAGGATTCCCCAAATGACAATGCAAACTGATCTCAAGCTATCGCAACTATAGACAGAATCCTTAGGATCCACCACATTTGGGCAATAACATGAGTGCTTCACTCCCATGAGTCATTCAAACAATCTCAAATAAAGCTACCAAATCTCGGACAAGCTAATCCAAGTCCACAGCTCAGCGCTGACTTGGAACACACATGTACAAGCCTAGCAAGTGAGCTAAGAGTTGACTATTTTATAGAAAATTCAGAAATGTCATATTCCTGGACTTGAATACACAATGAACTTTCAGCGAATAAAAATCCAGAGATGGATTTAGAAAGGGCATCTCTTAAACAAGAACGGTAAAATAACATATTCTCTTAAATAAAATAAAATATTGAAGATGGCAATAAAATAAAATTGTGCAAGAATTATTAATGAACCTGAAACAAAAACAAAATTTAGAGAGAAGGAGCTTCGGAATTTCAGGAAATAGTTCCAGGGAATGTTCCTACTCAAAGTGGTATATGACATGGAAATCATCATTTACAATACCAGCCTGGCATTCCCCTTAAGATGCGATTGACTTCTTTAATTAAAAATTGTTGAGAGGAAAGAAAGAAAAGAGAAGAACCGATGGCTACAAGAATAAACCAAAACAAGCCGTATCGCACAAGGTGGGGTGGGTTGGCTAGCCTATGTCTACAAGAATAACCAAGTAAAAAGATGATTCCGTTATTTAATGAGAATACGCATGGACCACATGAATTTTTGCAATCAATACAAGATAATCCCAACTATAAAAAGCTGTGGAGCAGCGTACAAGAAGGAACCAGCAAAACCAATTCCAAAAACCTGACTGCCCTTGGAGTTGGAGAATAAATAAAAGGAAAAAAGAAACAAGAATAACGACAATAAAGTGCATAAAGCAACAGCAAAGAGCCATTAAAGAAAAAGCCCCCAGAAAAACAGTAAAAGAGGAATATAAAGCAAACAAAACATACACTTTGCATCTTTGTTTCCTATGCAAAGCACATCTAATCCTAGATAAAGAAAACCGTATTGATTATTAGATATAGAAACGATCAACATTGATACTTAATTCCTATAATGTCCTCTTCGTTAAATGCTATCCCTCATTGATGACCAGCCTACCAGCAAGGAAAATGTGGCTGCCTCTTTCGAAGGAAACATAATTCACATGTGAAGCACATTGCCATTAAACAGAAAAGGAAAACCAGTGAAGAAGGAAAACATTGTTCATGTACCATGTCATCACTATACCCTTTCACAATGTTCGAAGGCTTCAAAAGTGTCAAAAACCATGCCATCATATACCTTAATGTTATTAAGTACATCAAGCAGCTTTTTGGGATCTGAACAAGAATCTTGAAAGCTCTCCACGATTGCAATGTTATGAAACACCTGAAATGGAAACACTGAAATGAATAAATAGAAGATATAATTATCCAAGTGATCAAAACCTTCCAACAAGTTATATGGTCAAAAGAAGCAAGTGCAAAGAATTCTAAACAACTTGACTCATTTCAAACTATAATGAACTAATGATTATAATGATAACTGGAAGAATGGAACATTATGCTTATTTAAACCCGCCACTAGTGCAGTATTTTGTAGAAGATAAATGGTAAACACCAGAATTCACAAGCGAGCAATAGGAATATATCCATACCAAATGATGAATGGCTTTAAAATGACACTACATCTTCCTCTAATAAACAAACTATCAAGGCTACTAACACATTATCACATGAATATATGTGTATGATTTGATTGTCCAGAAGAAAGGTAACATTTTTTATCAAGAAGTTATGCCTCTAATGAAATTTCTTGTATATTAACTAATAAAACTTGAAAACAACTCTATCATGCCCATTAAAATGCTTCCACAAATAGAACATCTTAGACATCTTACAGCTGGTTGAATCCAGTATTAACATTCCAGGCTGACATCCTTCACTCCTAAGCAAATCTGTAACCAACATGACGTTTACAATCAAAAGCTTTAATAACATCTCCACACATCTGGTTCACATTTTTGAGTTTAGAGTGCCTGACAGGAAGCTCTCAAGACCACCATCTATCCACATTACAGTCCAAAAATGACAGAATACATGTCTATCAGAGAAAGATGCAACGAGAAATAAAGACTCATCAATATACAGCTACAACTCCTCTTTTTACGGAACTTCTTCGTTTTCTTCCTTATATTGTTTCCTCCAAAATTACAAAAGGAAAAGAGAAAGAAAAAGAAGGAAAAAATTCCTTCCTAGATCAACAGGGCTCTCAATCATCTTAAGACTGCGATTTTGGCTGACTCTGGAACATTTTTTCCTAGCAAAGTTCTTTGTGTCACCCATTCATCCCATCTCTCTCTCTCTCTCAAACCATCAGCAAAATCCTCCATCGCATTGCAAACACTCTTTCAACTCCTCACCATTAGCATTCTTAATCTTTGACCACCTCATCTCAGTTCATATCAAAGGAAGGAAGTGAAATCTTTTATGGACCCACTATATTCGCAAAGCTCAAGTAAATTGCTAGCTATAGCTGCATTACTATTAGTGTCTGAAAGTAATTTCACTTCAGCACTGTCCTATCCTCATCTTCGATTCACTTCAAGACTCTAATTACCGATAAGATGAATGACCTTCAAATGATGGGAAAATATCCCACTCTTCTCAACAAGTTCCTTGGTGATTTTGGCTGTAATCATTTTCTAGAAATAATCTCCTGCATCCTCATGTAGGTTGTAGGACAATACAATTTGACAGAGATGAGATGTTTCCCTTTGGGCCCATATAAGCAGGCCACAAATAACTGCTCTTGGTTAAACAAAACAGGGTACCAAGCTCCTTCAGCTTGCCTAAAACAAGCACAGTAATACTCTTTCATTGAAGTACAGCAAGAAAGATCAGATACTTTTCTATATCAACCAAACAGGCAACACCAGCATAACCTTCAATAAGCGGAAACAAAAGAATCGATACTAAAGCCGTGGTTCATCTTTACACAGTACGACACCAGCATGTCGGACGAGGAATACAATCTAACAGTCCTATGATTAGAAACAGAAGAACAGTTAGCCTTGTGAATAGCTACTGACATTTAATATAACCAGCCCATGTATCCAAAAAGCAATAAATATCCCACGATCCAAACAAAGAAGAAGTTGTTTTTGACGTGACTCTCAATCTTTTAGCATCATGGACTTCCAGCCTTTCTAACAAAACAAAAATATTTAACAGGTATAACAAGTAGCAAGAAATTTCTGCATCCTTCTTAATACAGCACCTCCCAGATACCAAAGCTCTTCAAAAGTTCAAACTTTTCGTGTCAAATAAATATGAATTAACCCTTCCAAACTTAAACTTATATCTGCAAGATTTACTATATACATGTATGGGTCAGTCTTAGGGGAGACCATTTGAATGGTTGAAAAGTATAGCATTTCTTTCACTAACTTCATCAACTAATTGCAGTTAAACGAAAACCTAAGCAATTCATTTTCAATCATTTAACACGAAATCAACTCCAATCCATTTACTCTCAACTTACTATAAGCCGACAAAAAATCATAAAAAATTAAAATCAAACAAAAATCAATATTTTTAAGCCCAATTTCAACATAAAAACAAAAGGAATTAAAATTAAATTTTCCGAAACAGATAAAATAATCACCTTCAGATCTTCTGGTTTCTTCTGCAAGAGCTGATTCAACACTCTGAGGCATTCCGCATACTGCCCTGACTGGAAGAGCAATGCCGCCTCCTTGGCCAGCCCTGCTGTGACTGACAAAGCCCCGTCATCTTCTACCACCACCGCAACCGCAGCCGCAGCCGCAGCCGAAGACACCGACGCCGCTGCATCCCTGGGCACCACCGCCGTCATTTCTGCCGAAGTGGAAGACGAAGATGAATCCATTCAACTAACAGATCGAACACCAATCCTCACAACTCGTTACTCGAAAAAAAAAACCCTAGCTCTCCTCAGTACAAAAACCCTCGGGGCCTACACTTTTTATTGCATTCTTCAAATTCAAATCTTAATTACAAATAATTAGAGATGGATTTATGTAGGTGTTTGTGTGCGTCGATTGTGTGTGTATATATATCCAAAAACCCTAGTGACTAAAATCGGAAGGATTTAGGGGTACATATATATATATATATATATATATATATGTAGGTCAAGTGTATGTATAGGTGTAGATATATGTATATATTGGTGGTGTGTGAGTGTGTGTGTAACTATATAGATTGGGGATGCGTCGATTTATGAAAGAGAAATAATTTTTCTTTTCCTTGAAAGAGGATACAAAGAGACTCTTTGCTTTTGCTTACTGCAGCAGTGTGTGTAGCAAGATGGGGTTGTGTTTGGGCCGTTTACGAAAGGGCAAAACTATGAATTTTATGATTTTGTTTGTTTGGATTGGAATAAAAAGAGAAGGAAAAAAAATATGAATTTTATGATATTTTTTTTGTTTGGATTAGGGAATAAAAAGAAACAAAATAATGATTTTAAATACTTTTTTATATTCATGACTAAAGAGATAATTTTATTTTTTTATTTTATCTTATTTTAGTTTTATTTTATTTTCTCATTTTATCTTTTTTATTTTATTTTTTATCTTTTTATTTTCTATTTTATTTTTTGCATTCCGAAGAATGTAATATTACCAGGAATATTTTTTCATTCTGCGAACCAAACATGAGAATACTATATTTCAGACTTTACATTTTTAGAAATCTTATAGCATTCCATGAACCAAACGCTCCCTTAAATCTTTAGACCATTCAAGAAGTTGAATACCTCAAGAGCCAATTAAACTATTTTAGTAAAATTTAATTGTCTCAATTTTCGAGCAAGTTATAATAAAATAATTATGATAATTCACAATGTACAATCTCTCCCTCATAACATAAGAATATTATGAGAGGATCTCACTCTTTTGTGTTGCTTGTGAGTATGATGAAAGTGAGTGATAGCCCTAGATTTCTTGAAGTTTTCTTGGGTGGACTAACTTGGGATAATTTGATCGCGAAGAAGTTGCGGAAAGATTAGCACTTTTGATTAGGTGGAATTAACCCTATTATATTATTTGAAATAAATGAATTCCATAAAATTTTGTGAAATTCATTCGTAAATTCAATTTTTGGTGTTTGGAAGCACTCTTTTAAAAAATTTAAAATTTAAAATTTATAATCCTGGATTGCCTTATACTTTATCCAAATCCTTGCTCTAGAAATGAAATTTGCAAATCCATATTTTCTAAATTTTTTGCTCATCTTTTTAAGGACAACATTGCCTCTAAGTTTAAGAGAGAGACTTTGGTTAAAGTATAAAGATTAAAAAAAATTATTGCCTATCTACTTTTTTATCTTTTAAAAAAAAAAAAAAAAAAACCAACGCATCTCTCGCCCTTTCTCTGAAGCTTATTTTTTCATATTAAATGTATGATTGAATATAAGGTTATTTTGTCATGTAGAATGTACGTTTATTTTGTAATTTTGAACTGATGGTTGAAATTATGATTATTTTTTATTATTTAATTTTATGAAGAAAAAAAATTGTTATTTTTTTGCTTTTTTAGACAATTTTATGATAATAGCAATTATCAATAATGAGATGAGATGATAATTTATGACAAACTTAATTTCAAAATAATAAAAAAGGGCATTTAGGTAAAATAGAAATATTAATGTCAATTTCACATGTATTTCAAACGCAATTTATACTTACAAATAATATAATTGACTTAATAATGTTTTATAATTCCAAATAGAAAATTCATTTGTAAATACAAATCCTCGCGTAATTCATTTATAAATCAAATGAATTTTATACCTCAAGTGCTTCCAAACACTATGTAAGTTTGGATTGTACAAACAAAAGGAAAGTAACGTAATAGAAAATTAATAAAGCAAACAAAAGGAAATGAGTTTCCTCATTTGCATTGTAAAAAGATGGGCAAATTATGCATTTAGTCCTTATTGTTTCTCTCAAATTTCAATTTCATCCCTATTATTTAAAGTTAGTCAATTTAGTCCTCATTATTTTTATAATTTGTCAATTCTATCCATACCATCAAAATATAAGTTAAACCCAGCCAAAAAGTAGTCACGTGACCATTGTTTGAGGAGAAAATTTGAAAAATAAAAATGTAAACTTAATTGTTATTATTTTACAAATAAAAATAAAAATAAAAATACTCTTTATTGTTTGAAAAACAATTCAACTTAATGCCCAAAGTTTTGTACATATGTCATAGATTCTTTTTTTTTCTCTTCTTCTTCTTCTTTTGATTCTTTTTCACACACAAACATATATACAAACACAGAGATACATGTCTCATACAAAAACACACGCATACACACACCAACCCCATCCTTATCTCCCAACCTTAACCTCTGCCTCTCTTACCCTATTTGAACCCCCATCCATCCTGGCCCTATCACTTCCTACCACCACACCCTTTTGACCCTAACACCCCCTTCAACCTAGTCAACCTCAACCCTTACATCCCTATTCCCTACCCCTTACCCCCTTGACCCCTTATCATCTCTACTACCACGACCCTTAGCTCCGCATCCCTTTATGTGTATATGTATATGTGTGTATATATATATATGTGTGTATGTGTGTATATGTATCATAATACTTTTTGTATATATATGTATGTATATGGACATATACATATATATATGTGTGTATGTGTGTGCACGTGTGTGTATATATGTTGGCCTGAAAAGCCTATAATCTTTATTATGATAATAACAAAACATCTAAATCGTGCTTTAGCATTTTTTGTATTTTTTGGTAAGACTTTCAATCTAACAAAGCAAGTCCACATCAACATGGATCAACTAGTTTCAGTCAAAGGGTAGAAAGCTATTGGATCAAAGTCCAAGCCCAATTAGAAATTGTATCCGAGCCCAAAAGAATTCAAGTTAAAGACTAGACGATAAAGAGGGAGTCACAAGAAATGAGATGTGACGACATAAGGGGTATCGGTCTTAAAAAATGTCGTTTGCCTAAGTATGATTTGTATAGCTCATAATTTCTCCAAAAAGGTTTTTCATATTTACAAAATATATTTCGAACAAATATCAATTTAAAATCATCATTGAAAAATAGTTTTTGTTTGTTTTCAAACTCTTATATTATAACAAATTGTTTTAAATCCTTTCAACAGTTTTGAAAATGTTTTAGGATGTTTAAAAATGCTAAGAATATTTTTTTATATGTGCCCAAATGCTTTACAATTAAACAAATTATTTTTAGGACTCAAAATATAACTTTCCAGCATTTTTTCAGCATCCGGTGTTACTGGCCTTATCCAGTCGCCCGGCAGAGAAGGCTGATCCGGGCGATACATGCCCTTTCCGGGCGCCCAGAAGAAGGCCTCAGCGACCGGATAAGTAAACGAGAAAATCTAAAATTTTTGCTTAAAATCCGATTTGTGTCTAACTTTTCCCTCTTTTTAAGCCATGCTCTCTCACCATCTCAAGTACCTCTCCAAGCCTTAATCTTAAGATTTCAAAGCTAATTCAAAGAGCTTTTCATATCATTTTCATTGAGAAATCTTGAGTTATCATTTTCATATCTTTGAGCATTCAAAGTTTTTCTTCAATTGTAATATCAAACTCAAATAGGAGTTGCAATTGTCATTCATTTTATCACACAATCTTTGTAATATATTCTTTCATATAGATTGAGAGAATCATTGTGAGAATAAATATTGTAATCCTTTGTAGACTCAAAGGAAGAGATGATAGTAGGTTAAGCTTCACCTACACTCGAAGGAGCTTGTGTAACTCTTGTGGACTCAAGAGTAATTGTAGTTGGTTTTTTGCTTCACCAACATATGAAGAAGCATCTTAGTGAAGAATTGTTAAATCCTAAGGGAAGGGAAGACCTTAGGTGGTGCACTAGGCCTCCGAGAGTGCGAATCACTTGAAAAACATCGTGTTTGATTTCTCTTACTCTATTCTCTTTATTTTCAAGTCGTTTACCTTCGTGTGGATATTGCTCATATTAATTGCTTGATAGTTGTTGAGTTATCTATTTGGAATTTATTTTTGAAGTTCTAATTGCTTATCTAGTTTTATATACTTGTGTGCTCAGTAAGTGTTTGATAAATTGCCTACAAGAACTTTTAGAGTATTATTGTCTTTCACTAGACATTATTTCTGCATCAATAATTTTTAAAATTGCTTAACCTTACCAAACAACCTAATTCACCCCTCCCACTCTCCCCCCTCTTAGGTTATCTAGGACCAACAAGTGGTATCAAGAGCTAGTACTCTACATATTGCTTAACATCTAGTAGAGGATCCCTATGGCAAACTCTTCAATGTCTAATATAGTTGAAGGACAATCTTCCTCTAGACCACCATTGTTTAATGGAACAAACTATTCTTTTTGGAAAACTAGGATGAGAATCTATATTCTAGCAAATGACATAAGAGTTTAGAATGTGATAAAAAATGGACCAACCAATCCTACTCTAACTAAAAATGAAGGAGAACAAAGCATCACTCTCCCTAAACCGGAAAAAGACTATAATGATGATGATTTCAAAATGTGTGAAAGAAACTATAAAGCTATGAATATGTTATATCTTGCTTTAGATTCAAATGAGTTCAACAAAATTTCCGGATGCAAAAGTGTTAAAGAAATTTGGGATCAATTAGAAGTCACATATGAGGGAACTAACCAAGTTAAAGAAACTAGAATAAGCATGCTTGTTCATAAATATGAAATGTTCAAAATGTCTTTTAATGAAAATATTGAACAAATATTTTCTAAATTTACCGATATTATTAATGCTCTAAAATCTCTTGGAAAAGAGTATTCTAACGAAGAATTTGTATGAAAAGTTCTCCGAAGCTTAACCGAGCCATGGGAAGCTAAAGTAACGGCTATTGAGGAAGCTAGAAACCTCAAAACTCTCACTTTTAGTGAACTTATGGGATCTCTTATGAACCATGAGTTGAAGAAGAAGGATCGAGAAGAAGAAAAAAAATATAACAAAAAGTCACTTGCACTTCTCGCATCAAAGGCTTACTCAAGTGATGAAAAGGAAGAAAACAAATAAGATGATGAAGAGATAACTCTTCTTACAAGAAACTTTAAGAAATTTCTCAAATTAAAAAGGGTAAGCAAAGCTCCTTACAATAAGTTTATGAACAAAGGGAGAAACAAACCAAAAGAAGAAGAAAGATGTTTTAATTGTGACAAGACGGGTCACATAAAAGCAAATTATCCAAAACCAATCAAAACCAAGGGAGGAAAAGGGTTGAAAGCAACATACATTGATAACGATGCATCAACCGGTGAAGAAACAAAAATAAAAAAGTAGCAAACATCATTTGTCTTATGACAAAAGAGGATGATGATATATGTTCCTCTTTTAACTCCGAATATTACTCTTCTAACTCATTAATTGATAATGAATGCTCTTTTGAAGAATTACAATATGAATTTTCTAAAATGCGTGATAGTTTTGAAATTGCAATCATCAAGATACATGAACTTCAAAAGAAAAATAATATCTTAAAAGAAGAAAATAAGTTGCTTGAAAAAGATCAAAATTGTGCTCATGAAAAGGCACTTAAAATTCATTTTGAAAATGATAACCTTCAAACAAAAATTGAAAAGCTTGAAAAAGAAAATCAAGAATTAAATGGAAGCCTAGCAAGATTTACAAAAGGAAAAGAAAATCTTGATAAAATGTTTGGCTCACAAAAAATGGCTTTCGATAAAAGTGGAATAGGATATGAACCTTCTTCAAAACAAAAATCTCTAAAAAGTTATTTTGTAAAAGCATCATCTTCTACAAATGAAGCATCAACATCAAAAGGATTTAAAAAAATATGCACCTATTGTGAAAAACAAGGTCACATAACATCACATTGTAAATTTCAAAATATGGTTGGTAGAGACTCTAAAATTCCTTCTTGGCTTAAACCAAAATTGATTATTAAATGTGCTAAAAATCAATACTAACAATATAGGACCCAATAGAACTTGGGGACCTAAATTTTGTTTTTGTATATAGGGTACCCTAAGGATAAAGTATGAAGAAAATTGAGTCATTGATAGTGGATGTTCAAGACATATGATCGGTGATCCATCTCTTTTCTATGAGCCTATCAAAAATTACAAAGGTTTTGTGAGCTTTGAAAATAATGAGAAAGGTAAAATTATTGGTAAAGGTAGCATTGGAAATAAAAATAATATATCTATCCATGATGTGCTACTTGTAAAAGGATTGCAACATAATTTGCTAAGTGTAAGTCAACTATGTGATAATGATTATCTAGTTGAATTTAGATCATCATGTTGCACCGTTTTTGACAAAATGAAAAATGTGTTGTTTATTGTAAATAGACATGAAAATGTCTATATCATTGACTTTGAAGGTATATCATGCCAAAATATTGATTGTTTAATCACAACAAATGAAAGTTTTTGGTTATGGCATAGAATATTAGGACATATTAGCATGGATCTACTTAGTAAACATTCTCGGAAGGATCTTGTAAGAGGTCTTCCTAAGACCAAGTTTGAAAAAGATCATTTATGTGATGCATGTCAATTTGGAAAACAACATAAAGCATCTTTCAAAACCATTAGCCATGTGACTACATCAAAAACTTTACAAAAACTTCATATGGACCTTTTTGGACCAATGGATATAATAAGTCTAGGAGGATTTATATATGTTTTTGTTATTGTTGATGATTATACTAGATACACATGAGTCATGTTTCTTGCTCTCAAAAATGATGCTTTCAATGAGTTTGCAAAATTCTGTAAAAGAGTGCAAAACGATAAAGGATACTATATTTCATGCATTCATAGTGATCAAGGCACGGAATTTATAAATGCATCTTTTGTGGAATTATGTGAACAAAATGGCATTGAGCATAACTTTTCGGTTCCTAGAACTCCTCAACAAAATGAGGTTGTTGAAAGGAAAAACCGAACTCTACAAGAAATGGCAAGAACAATGTTGAAAAAAAACAACTTGCCTACATATTTTTGGGGAGAAGCTGTAAATACGGCTTGCTATGTTTTAAATAGAGTTTTAATTAGACATTCTCTCAAGAAAACTCCATATGATCTATGGAAAGAACGTACTCTAAATATTTCACATTTTAAATTTTTTGGATGTAAATGATTCATCTTAAATAACAAAGATCATCTTGGTAAGTTTGATTCAAAATCCGATGAAGGTATTTTTATTGGTTATTCTTCTAGAAGCAAGGCATATCGAGTTTATAATAAAAGAACCTCGGTAATTGAGGAATCTATGCATATTAATTTTGATGAAACTAACCCGTTTATGTCAAGAAAAGATGAAGATGATGATGTAAGCATTCAACAAGTTGAAGAACAGGGTCAACCTATTTTTACAAGTGAAGAAGGTAATATATCCACAAGCAATCAAATTGATACTCCAATTGATGAAGAACAACCAACATTAAATGATCAAATCACATCAATAAATCAAGATCTTCCAAAATGTTGGAAATTTGTCAAAAATCATCCAAATGATCAAATCCTCGGAGATCCATAACAAGGTGTAAGAACTCGTTCCAATCTAAATGTTTTTTGTGAACATGTTGCTTTTATATCTCAAATTGAACCTAAGAATATAAAAGAAGCTTTATTGGATGATGATTGGATTATTGCTCTGCAAGAAGAACTTAATCAATTCGAAAGAAATCAAATTTGGACCTTAGTTGAAAGACCTAGTAATTACCCAATTATTGGTACAAAATGGGCTTTTCGAAACAAACTAGATGAATCCGGTAATGTAACTAGAAATAAGGCTAGAATGGTTGCACAAAGGTATAATCAAGAAGAAGGAATAGACTATGAAGAAACCTTTGCACCAGTAGCTCGACTTGAATCCATTCGAATGTTACTAGCATTTGCATGTTTTATGAACTTCAAACTTTATCAAATGGATGTCAAAAGTGCTTTCTTAAATGGTTATCTTCAAGAAGAAGTTTATGTTGAACAACCACTCGGTTTTAAAAATACAAATTTATCAAGTCATGTATTCAAACTTCAAAAAGCCCTTTATGGACTTAAACAAGTACCTAGGGCATGGTATGGTAGATTAAGTAATTATCTACTTGATAACGACTTCTCTAGAGGTAAACTAGACTCTACATTATTTGTAAACAGAAAAACTAAAGATATCTTGCTTATTCAAATATATGTTGATGATATTATCTTTGGTGCTACTAATGAATCCCTTTGCAAGTATTTTTTTGAATGTATGCACAAAGAATTTGAAATGAGCTTGATGGGATAATTAAATTTCTTCCTTGGACTTCAAATCAAACAAACAAAGGAAGGGATTTTCATAAATCAAGTCAAGTACATTAGGGAACTCATCAAGAAGTTCGGGCTTGAAACCGCAAAAGAAATTAGCACTCTTATGGGAACTTCAATCAAGCTTGACAAAGATGAAAAATGTAAATCAGTTGATGAAAAACAATATCGAGGTATGATCGGAAGCCTTCTCTATTTAACTGCTTCAAGACCTGATATTATGTTTTCTGTATGCTTATGTGCTCGTTTCAATATTCTCCCAAGGAATCTCACTTGAATGCTGTAAATAGAATTATTAGATACCTTAAAGGTACTATTAATTTAGGACTCCTTTACCCTAAAGACACATCTTTCGAACTCCTAGGATACTCCGATGCAGATTATGAGGGTTGTAAGATTGATAGAAAAAACACTAGCGGTAGTTGTCAATTTTTAGGACATGCTTTAGTTTCATGGTCTAGCAAGAAACAACACAGTATAGCTCTTTCAACAGTAGAAACCGAGTATGTAGCTATGGGTAGTTGTATTGCACAAATTCTATGGATGAAACAAACTTTGCTTGACTTTGGTCTAGAATATGATCGTGTGCCGATCAAGTGTGCTAATACAAGTGCTATAAGTCTATCAAAGAATCCAATTCAACATTCTAGAATTAAGCATATTGAAATTCGTCATCATTTTCTAAGAGATCATGTGCAAAAAGGTGATATTGAACTTGAATTTGTTGATTCTTTGCATCAATTGGCCGACATTTTTACAAAATCATTGCATGAGAATCAATTTTGTGCTATTAGAAGATAACTAGGAATGCTTTGGGTCACTTGAATTTGTGAAAAATTGCATTTTTTCAGCAAAATAGTGATCCGGGCATTACTGCCTTCTTCCGGTCGATCGGAAGAAGCATGCAATGACCGGATGAAGATCCACTGTTGGGCGTTACTGCCCTCATCCAGGCGCCCGGATCAAGGGTCTATCGCCTGGATCGCGAGGATTGAAAATCGAGTTTCCTCTCATCTTTCAACACTTTTTCATAACTTTTCAAAAACAAACTAAATTTTCTTTCAAACCCACATATTTAAACACCAACACCTTCACAATCCTTCATCATTAAATACATCAAAACACTTCTTCATCCTCAAAAACTTGTTTTTGCATCATCAAATCTTTCAAAATCTTCAACAACAAGGCTTTCAAAAACCCTTGTTTACAACGTATTCGACAGAATTCCTCAACGAAAATTCTTTTTCAAAGGCTTCAAAAATCTTGCAAACTCTCAATGGCACTACCAAGGGCTGACTCTAAGAAGCGCAAAACGGGAGAATCATCATCCTCCATTCCTCAAATCATTGTCAATCCCGATGCATTCCCACAACAAAACATCTTATGGGGTAAGACTTTGGACCCTCCTACTTTGCTTAATGGTACTAGAATTTTAAGAATCCTAGATGCCCAAGGTTGGCTACCTATGTTAAGATTTGAAAACAAAGGGTGTACTTCTTGGATAAGAGAATTCTATTACTATGTGAACTTAGATATTAACACCATGAAGTTGAATAGTAAAGTTAAGACTAAAGAATTGGAATTGACTGCAAGTGTTGTTGCTAGAGCGTTTGGGATTCCAAATCAAGGCACAAAGTTTTATTCTTATAGGGGCATGCCGGAAGGTGTTCTTGACAATTTAGAAGCCAGAGTTATAGAATTTCTATGGGAAGGGACGGGAATAAGCTCCTTGAGTTATCCTAAGACTAAGGATATCACCCCAGAAAATAAGCTTTTATTCTACATTCTTCATGAAGTCATTATTCCAAGAGAAGTTAAGGATGATTCTATTCCAAAATCCACTACTTTGCTAATGTATTTGATGTATGAAGCCAAACGTATCAATCTTCCACACATCATTATTAACCATATTATCCACACCAAGGTAGCCCAAAATCAACTTGTTTATGGAATACCCTTAACATATCTTTTTGAAGTGTTAGAAGTTCTGCGTGATCAAGAGTTTGAGACCATTAGTGATAGATCCTATCTTCTCAATGTCACTAGCATCACCCGCCAAAAGTTGAAAATCCATAACTCTTGAGTTCTCAATGTTGGTGATGATACGGGTGATGATCCTCTCGTGTTTGAATCTCTTGATGTTGACCCCACTGATTTTAGAGATCCTATGGAAAATCAAGGCAAAAGTGATATTGGTATCTCTCAAGGACAAAGATCTAGATCGTTTTCCTCTCACTCCTCCTCACATGATGAAATCCTTGCCCGCCTGAATGCACAAGATGTTCGTTTGGATCATATGGAGCAGATGTTGAAGGCTTTATATGACTACCACACTGGTCCTTAGTCTGTGGATGCCTTGCGATGTGTTTTTCTTCAAACATTCTTTTCTTGCTTTCAGGTATTTCTTCCATCAAAAACTCCTCAACATTTTTATATTCTTTTAACATTGTTTGGATACTTTGTTTCATTTCATTAATGCTTTGCATTTCCTTTGGTTATCTCTTGTCTTATACCTGTTATAGATTACTGTGGCTTTTACTCTTATGATTATTTGATATGGAAACTATATTTTGTTGATGTCAAATAGGGGAAGAAAGTATATATTGAAATGGAATAAAGCATAAAAATAGTGTATGTCATTGCACTTATTCAAGGGGAGCTTGTTTTTCAAGTACAAGCTATAAATTCAATCAAGCTCAAATTGAGGGGGAGACCTCAAATCAAGTTTTATCCTTCAATTTCAACTATTTCATGCTTGTTAATTTCAATGTTAGCCTGAAAAGCCTATAATCTTTATTTTGATAATAACAAAACATCTAAATCGTGTTTTAGCATTCTTTGTGTTTTTTGGTAAGACTTTCAATCCAACAAAGCAAGTCCACATCAACATGGATCAACTAGTTTCAGTCAAAGGGTAGAAAACTATTGGATCAAAGTCCAAGCCCAATCAGAAATTGTATCCAATACCAAAAGAATTCAAGTTAAAGACTCGACGATAAAGAGGGAGTCACAAGGAAGGAGACGTGGCGACATAAGGGGTACCGGCCTTAAAAAATATCGTTTGCCTAAGTATGATTTATATAGCTCATAATTTCTCCAAAAAGGTTTTTCATATTTACAAAATATCTTTCGAACAAACATCAATTCAAAATCATCCTTGAAAAACAGTTTTTGTTTGTTTTCAAACTCTTATATTATAACAAATCATTTTAAATCCTTTCAACAGTTTTGAAAATGTTTTAGGATGTTTAAAAATGGTAAGAATACTTTTTATATGTGCCCAAATGCTTTACAATTAAACAAATTATTTTTTGGGCTCAAAATATAACTTTCCAGCATTTTTTCAGCATTCGGCATTACTGGCCTTATCCAGTCGCCCAGATAGAAGGCACAACGCCCGACAGAGAAGTCTGATCCAAGCGATACATGCCCTTTCCGGGCGCCCGGAAGAAGGCCTCAGCGATCAGATGGGTAAACGGGAAAATCTAAAATTTTTGCTTCAAAATCCAATTTGTGTCTAACTTTTCCCTCTTTTTAAGCCATGATCTCTCACCATCTCAAGTACCTCTCCAAGCCTTAATCTTAAAATTTCAAAGCTAATTCAAAGAGCTTTTCATATCATTTTCATTGAGAAATCTTGAGCTATCATTTTTATATATTTGAGCATTCAAAGTTTTTCTTCAATTGTAATATCAAACCCAAATAGGAGTTGCAATTGTCATTCATTTTATCACACAATCTTTGTAATATATTATTTCACATAGATTGAGAGAATCATTGTGAGAAGAAGTATTGTAATCATTTGTGGACTCAAAGGAAGAGAGGATAGTAGGTTAAGATTCACTTATACTTGAAGGAGCTTGTGTAACTCTTGTGGACTCAAGAGTAATTGTAGTTGGTTTTTTGCTTCACCAACGTTTGAAGAAGCATCTTAGTGAAGAGTTGTTAAACCCTAAGGGAATGGAAGACCTTAGGTGGTGGACTAGGCCTCCGGGAGTGTGAACCACTTGAAAAACATCGTGTTTGATTTCTCTTACTCTATTATCTTTATTTTCAAGTCGTTTATCTTCGTGTGGATATTGCTCATATTAATTGCTTAATAGTTGTTAAGTTATCTATTTAGAATTTATTTTTGAAGTTCTAATTGTTTATCTAGTTTTATATACTTGTGTGATCACTAAATATTTGATAAATTGCCTACAAGAACTTCTAGAGTATTATCATCTTTCACTAGACATTATTTCTGCATCAAGAATTTTTAAAATTGCTTAACCTTTCCAAACAACCTAATTCACATCCCGCCCCTCCCCTCCCCTCCCCTCCCCTCCCCTCCCATCCCCTCCCCTCTTAGGTTATCTAGGACCAACAATATATTTTTTAGAACTTCTGTATGCTCTAAAGACCACTAGCGTGTATCTGATCTAATGGACACTTTCAATTTATTGAATATAACCTTTCCTGTTTATTATGAGCATCATCTATATCTCTTATCAATATACATATATGTATGAGGTCTTTGGTTCAAAATAAGTTTTACAGGTATGGAATTTGGTCAAGGGTGCTTGAGGAAGGTGGTTGCATAAGGAGGCAATGACGGGGATTGTAAGGGTATTTCGGCTAAACGACTTTTTAAGGGAAGAGGGGTTTGCTGATAGTCTGAAAATGGCGAGGATAAAAATGTCATTTAATGTATAATAAACTAAAAAAATTAATAGAATTCTAACAGAAGAGGTGTAGACTCATTTATCAAGAGTTTGGGGTACGAGTCTCATATACGAGAAAGTGGAAGGGATCTCAGTCAAAAATACTCTTTAATCTTAACACAATAACATGTAACTTTAAAAAATAGTTTCATAACATGTTATGTTTTGAAAGGAATTTTAGTCATTTGGCAAACGAATTTATTCCTAAGACCATGAGAATGAGCTAAATCATATATTTTGTTTAGAATAGGAAATCGTAAATTGAAAAAAATCAAATTACCTAGAGAATAAGATTTTCAAGTTTATTACCTTATACCAATCGTCACCCAAGGAGATCAATGGTCTCTATTCTAGTCTTATGCAACTCTTGTGTCTTCAAGGATATAACCTACACCACCTACATTTCCTACTAATCTATATAAAACTTGGGTGACTAAAATGCATAAACGTTAAGTTCAAGTAACTAGCCACATATTTCGCCCCAAATTGGTGACAAAATGTGTAAGGTTGGATCTAAAGTTTTGTTTTAGCGAATATTATGCACTAATATTTTTTTTTCAGTGAGGTTAATTAATTGTTTATACTAAAAATACACATTTAAAAAATAAAGATAAATACACATATATTTTGAAAAATAAATTAGGGCCAAAGGGGTTGCAATCTCTACTGGTCCAATAGTAGCTCCGTCTATAATAATACGAAAATATAAAGAATGGACCAATTACTTTTTCAAACTACGAAGTTGTTGTATACTAAATAATTTAGAATTGAGATCTTAGGGTCCAAAACCTTAATAATTTTAGGTTGGGCACTAAAAACTTCGGATATACTTTCAAAGGGGTGAATTGGTATATTGGCTCTGCCTTGCTTACTTGTGCTTCCTATTTTTATAGGCTTCCTTCCCTTTGTTTCTCATGCTTGAATGGGTCCCATCTTTGCTACGTTTTACCTTGATAGACTAGCGGGTTTGCCTTGCTGCCTTATGTACATCAGAAGGTAATACTCATACTCATTACCGATAATAAATGATAACAAGTATTAATTGCCAATGGCTACACATGAACAAATACAATCCTCACAGATAACAAGTATTAATTGCCAATGGCTACACATGAACAAATACAATCCTCACACTTGAAGCATATTACCAAGAAGTGCTTTTAACTACTGTTTTATCAGGCCAAACTACCTATCTACTAGCCTCATTTGCCGATGAGGACCTTCACCATTTATGGGCTACATTCCATATGACTTTAACCCTTCCTTTATTGATTGGTTTTGAAAGGGCCTTTGGTCTTTTCCCTTTAAGTGGGCCAGTTTGTTTCTTGGTGGCTTTGGACTCCAACTAATTTAGCCAACTAATCTTCACCTTTAAGGCATGCTTGAACATGCAAATTTATATAGTTCTGTAGTGTTTGTGGCCAGGCACAAGGACAAAAATATATATATAAGGGGTAGTGGAAAATTCTAAATTTTCTCCAAATATACAGATGCGTTCAGGGCCTTTTTCATTCGAATAATCAATTTCCCTCTATTGAAAAAATAAAAAAATTATACATGAGTATTAAATTGTGTATTATAAGACTCACATAAAAAAATCCAACATCCATCCTTAGTGAGCCACAAAGTATAACTAGATTATTTTGGGAACATCCTTTCACCCTGATAAGCTTCAGCCCTCGAATCATCGATCCGCAAGAAAGAGGCAATGAAGCAATCAGCACAGAGACCAAGCATAAAATGAAACCACATTTTCTGGGAACATCCCTTCAACCCCATGAGCTTCAGCCCTTGAATCATTCGTCCGGAAGCCGGATGCAATGAAGCAGAATCAGCAGAAAAGATGTCAAAAGGCAGTACAAGTGCAGAATGTTGCTCTTTCATAACCTAAGAATACCAGAGTTTTCCAGGTGCAAAATGTTGTTCCCTATCGATTTTAAGCACAAGAATACACATTTTCCTGTCGTGCAGCGAGAAAAAAAAAGAAACTAATTGCTAAACCAAAACTGAAATGGCACCAGAAGAAGAAAAAGATAGCATTAATTTCACATATAACTTTACCTTTTAAATAGATAAAGCTAATGATACCACAGAGGATTACTATCAAATTAGTATTAATTTACATATGGTACATTCATAGAAGTAGATATATAGGCTGATACAATCATACAAATATAAAGATAAAAGGATATACAGGATCTTGAGTTGATGATGGAAAAGCCAAAGCCCTCGAAAATAATCAACCAACTTTTCGCAACATCTCCAATATGGAATAGGCATCCCTTATTTCCTGGGTGTCTTGCGATTCTTCATTTCCTTGAGAGAAATCAACACTGGTATAAGTATGAATCCCCGGCCCATGTCCATTACAATCCCTACCCCGCCCTTGCTGTGCTCGTCTAACTTCTTTTTGATGCTCTGTTAACTCAGCCCGTTTTCTTTTTGAACTCATGCACAGCTTTTCCTCCCTTTGCAAACAAGTAGCTGCATCCCCTGCATGCTCAACTCTTTTCGAACACCTGTTCAGTGTTGCAGTCACCTTATATCTCTGTAGAACTGGTTTATTATCTATCCCAGAATGAATTCTGTCATCCACTGGCGTGCTGCGTTTATGGAGATTAATTTTTCCTTTTCTTGAGAGCTTGTCTAAGATGGGAACTAAGCTTTGAGGGTACTCTAACTTGATCTGCTCGCCATATGTAGAATTCCAAAAGTTAATGGTAGGCTCTGAGATTTTTGGATTGGGATGATCCAGAGTTCTTTTAAGAAGGGGCTCCTGGAGTTCAAGGAATGAAGAATTGAACTGTATTGGTGGCTGACTCCTCCGCAAGCTATTAAGTATTTCCGTCCATAATAATCGAAATTCGTCGCTGCCACTGTTATCTTGAACCTCTACATTTGAAAGCCACTGAAGCAGTGGACTGGTCATGATCTGAAGCAAAAGAAATTTCTGCCTTGACACTCGAACATATTTGAAATCACATTAAGATATGAAATCCAAGGGAAGCTACTAATTGATTTCGAATTTCTTTATTTGCTTTTTATAGGATATCTCTAACCTGAGAAGATGGAAATCAACTTTTCTGTATTTATCCTACTTCAAACAAAATAGGTTTCTAAGCTAGTAATGAAGCGCAAAAGAGCTGAACCAATTAAGAAGAAAAGGAACAGAGAGATAGGGAATGATTGGTGCCCATCTTTGTATAACTTCTTTTTATTTCACAATGTGTTCCGTTTTTAAAGTGTGTTACTTCTTCCTTGGGACCGTCTTCTAGATGGAAACACACAACCAACTTACAAATGGAAAACAGCACAGAAGAAACACAGACCTTGATCAGTGCCAAAATATCATCCTCCAAATGAATACAGCTGACCAAATGAATTAAGGTTGAGAACACCCTGAAACTTCAACAATTAGGAACGATGATAGAGCTAAAGAGTAGGCATAATAAGTTTAAGATAAAAGCAACACTGATTACCTCGATACTTCAATAAGTCTTCCTTGTGCATCTGTTTCTTCCTTTTCCAGACACAGCTTCACAAACCTGTATAATGGCATCAAGATTAGAGGCAACCCTTAAAAGTTAAAGCAGACTTGAAAGCTTTTCACATCTATCAATCATTAAGTAAATGCATCACCACAGGCCAGACCAGTATCTAAGTCTTGCATCAAACTCATTGAATTCCTATGGTTGATTATTAAAATGATCCACGCTGATAAAAAAAATGGCATTTCAACATGATACTAAAGCATATTGGTTTTAATCTTTTGCTGGTCAGTGATGACATTAGGGTACATAAAAGGGATCGGACAACTTGTCCTAAAGCTTCCATGTTTTAATCTGTGTCAGTCTCCAGACCTAATTCAGTGGCCATGGATCTCATTATATTCTTAAGTTAGAAATAGCAATAATGGACTAGCAAGATCTGAAGAGAAATTAAAATATATTTGTAAATTCATTCCCTACATATGAAACTTGCCGGATTGTCCCGTACCTCTCATGCTTCCTTTGGCTAAAAGAGCCATGGCATCTTTACTGCCTTACTAGTAGTCAATAGTTATCAAGCAAACTAAATACCTAATTCCCATACTAGAAGCATTTCTCAGAAGTTACAGTCTGGCATGTGAGGGAACCACAACTCTAGAAGATACCAAAAGTTTGAGAACTGTTGTCACCTCAAAGTGATCATTCACTATGGAAAACGTCATCAATGTTTTTCATTACCTGGCAGAAATGTCAAAGCTATTCTTGATATTTCTGGATCTATTGTAGTCACCATTCTTACTAGCAGTTCCTTTAGAACGTAGATTTGAAGTCAATACTTCCAACAAACATACCACAGCATTTCCGCACAAAGCTATGAAACCAACATTCCAGCTTTCCCCTCTCAGATGAAGCTCAGCTCCAGTGTCGATTTTTATTGTATTTCCATCGAACAATCCATGTAATATCAAAACCAGGTCTTCATAGAAATTCTTCAGGAGGAAACTTTGAAAATTTAAAACACGATTAACTGAGACATAAAGCAAACTCCATACGTCAATAACGTGCTTGAGCTCAGGCTGTATCCGAGAGCAAGAACATATGGCAAAGGGGTAGGCCAGAAGACTTAACATTACAGGATAAACAGAGTTGTCCATATCCATCTTAAATAGTGACTGATTGCTTTCACAATTTATGTGATCTTTCACGCAAACTGCCAGAGCTACCCATAACTTCAAACAATTGGATACCTTGTTTGTATACAGTAAACCAAGGAAGACTTGGAGAATCTCTACAGGATCATATGAAGATAATAGAAATTGTACTTGTCTTTGTGTCCTGTGTAAGATGGACTCATATTCAGCTGCCCTTGAGAGTGACTGATCCACTTGACAGAAGTAGAGCACACTTATATACACTACTGGAGAGACCATGTCAGTATCAGCTATTAGGCGGACGCCTGGAATTCCTGCAAATGTGAGCTCGCCAATAGGTTCTAACTTCTGAATGTACTTGAGGTTTAATGCAACCTTGTAAAGAGGGGATTCCAGTATGGAGGGATTCAAGTGCTCCATCACAGCTTCTAAAAGCAGAAGGGAAGTGGAATGCAAATCATTGATACGATCATCTTCTACAATTACATTTTCACATGTGCTCTTCAAGAACCTCAAAATTGAGTTCAAACACAACATAATTTCCTCATAAGTGAGGGATACACATTTTAAGACATTTCGGATGACTTCCAGAAGAGATCTGAATAACGTTAAGGCAGAACTGGACGCCAATCTTCGATATTCGGGGGTGACATTGATGTTTGAACCTTGACTGATAAGACCATAAATCATTTTTATAAAGAAGTCTAACTGACTTAGATCCCAAGGTGACCATCTGATAGGATAATGCTTCCATGCACACTTGCCAAATACTAGAGGCTCAACCACATGGTTCCTAGCAGATGGTTGAGTGGTTCCTTGGTTTCTCAGATGATCATTCTCATCTTCACTTCTTGCTAAAATAAAGGTATTAAGTAGATCCAAGCAGAAGTTCCACAACCAGATGTTCTTTTCGTTGGGACCAACTTGGAAGACAGCCTCAAAGATTGGCTCCCAGACAGTCTTCACCACTGAATTCCAGACAACAGAAATATCAAGTTTATGCAGCAGATATGACCACGTATTCAGGGACGACCCATGGACTGATACATCACATTTGCTGGACATGATTCCAATTAGGGGTGTCATTATAAGCTTAACTCTCTTTGAAAATTTATCTGTTTCAGTTTGAATATTGTTTCCTCCAGGCACTGACAATTGTTGTATACCATGCTCTCCAACAGAATTTGCCATTGAAGCTTGAGCTGGAGGATCAACCAATGCATCAATGAGACCTTCCCAGGCAACCTGCAAATTTAAGGCAGATGACTTTATTTGATAGCATAGCCCAGATATTGACACTATTTATATGTTATCAGAAGAAAATATTAATTCCATTTTATTTGGAAATTCAAATTTCTATAATGGCATCAGATGATATCATCAAGACACTTAAAAACACAGTGACAAGGAATATAAGACAGTTACATAGTTATTTCCTACTTATTACTAACTTGATTGCTTCTTGGTGTCTCTGATCTCAGGGTTAATCAAAGGCTCCAGAAACTATATGGTACAAGAAGCTCCATAATGTGAAGAGGTTATAAGCATGTTAATCTACCTTTACAATTAGTTAGAATAATTTGATGCTGTTGCATCACTTCTTTTTTCTTTCTTTTGAAATAAGTAGAGAATTTTATGCCACAGGTGGCATTAATTTTTTTTTTTTTTTCATTATTCTAATTGATGTTTAAAGCTCATGTACTTGAACTTTAAGACATTATCATATATTATGAATGAGACAAATACCAGGGAAGCAATTTGAACTTGTGGGTCAAAATCAGAAAATGTCTGCTCAGGAATTTTAAGCATTTCATTGACAAGATTCTTGTTTTTCATCATGTAAGGTCCAAGTAAACGAATAAGCCATCCCCATGCTTGCAGAGCTTGAATCTTCAGGCCATGGTTCAACAACTCCTTTATTCCAGAAAGCAATTTTTTCTTCATGTCTAGGACAAGTGCCTGCTCATAAAACATGGAAAAAGTAATAACTTTTTTATATAAAGGATCAAAATGATTTTCTTCACACTGAATAATTGCCAAGCCAATTATCTATGATTCAGCTGTTGGAAAGAAAGATGGTATTATTTTTATGCGTGTCCAAGACCTCCTTTACTATGTATGTACTTTTCTTAATGGGCCAAAAGTATGTAGTGTTCCAACAAGAAATTGCAGTGAAATAATGCAGGATCTCTTACTGCGTTGGTACCATAATCAATAACTGTCCATGTCAAAGCTGAAGTAGCTAAGATAGAAGTTGTTTATTTATGCATAGCTGGTGGGCTATATCAATCCAGATAAGCCTTTGTATACTGAAGGAACTCGTTTGAATTATAGACAGCATATTAGTTTAGGTCATTATTCAAGAACCAATCTTGTTTAGATCTAGTCAGTAGCGTAAGGAGTGAAAAGTGCACGCTTTTTCCTTTCCTTCTCATTTTGAGATAGAAAAGGATACATTAGTGATCTAATCACGTAATTTGATACCTTGGAAAGTGTTAATAGTGGAGGACATATTATTGACTTAGTTTTAAGCAAACATCTCTCTGATATGTCTCTCTCCCTTTTATCAGTGCTGACGAGTCTTCTATATATTGGGGGAGCCCATATATTTGACATGTCTCTCATTTTTTCAGCCAATGAAGTTGCCAACTTTGTCACAGCCTGTCACAGTAAAACTTTTGGTTAGTAGGATAAAAAATTTTACAATACAAGCATAATTTGGACCAATATGCAAATCATACACTTGAGTAATTCAATTTCAGATCAGTGATTTGGTGTATTGAAAATTGTTAGATAGCTGAGAAGAAGCAAGACTTCAGTAAACCTCTCTATCTATTCAAAGATTCCAAGTTCCCTTAAGTTCACTCTAGCTGAAACTTCTGCTGGTAAAATGTGTATGAACAAATTTTAAAGTAACAAATTTGAATGACAACACATAGCAATTGTTAGCTTTTCTATCCATGACAGCTAGCATATGGCTGATTCATTCACATCAATTTATAAGTATTTTATGAGATCAATGCCAGTTCATGTCTAGCATTTGCCAATTTGACAGCCACAACCTTTGAAGTATGAACAAACATTCTTCTCTCCTTTACTAGAACAGTCACTGTGATGAGTACTACTTAAATGAAATTTCCATTCTTTATATATGCAATAAAAAGAAAAGGCATAAAAGATTTACCAAGAATCATGGCTAAATCAAATGTAGTTCGTAAAATAATATCTAAACTTCTCTTTTTCAACAAAATTTTGTCAAGCAAAATCCTGCATGTAGGAATCATCAAGATTTGATTGAGTGCTGAATGGCATAAGTGTACCATTATCTACAAGTGTTCATTAGCCGAGAGATACCTTAAATCTGTCACCTAAACATCCACACATGATATATCATTCTTAATATGATTGCCATTTCTTACGCTGTTTGAACTAATTCTAAAACACTTGGTCTGACTTAGATGCAACAATATCAAATGATAATCACTAGAGAATAGCTCAACAATTTAAGCTACAAAACGATAATTGAAAAGTACCTGCATGGCCTCAAATGTTATAGAAAGAGAACCAAAAGGGTTGTCGAGCGCATGGACTATTGCTCTTAACAAAGAATTGAAGTTAGTATCTAAGATCAACACATCCAACTGTTGAATTGATATACACCAGACTCCTAAATTGCAAACACACTGTAATTATTGAACAAATTCGAAAAAAAAAAAATGTATCAGATTCCGCAACTTTTGGTCAAACAATAAACCATATATGTTCTCTATAGTAATTCTAAATTCAACATACCTTAATTTTAGTGCTTGTAATAACCTCTACAAGCGAATTAACAATAATCTTGGCATCATCACCTATATTATTCAACATACATAACATCAACATCAAAACCCCTAACTTGGAAGAAAAAGATTAAAAAAAAAAAAGAGCAGTCTGGTGCACTTATGCATGAATTCCGAGGAAGGGCGGATCCACTATAGTACTATTGGGGCAACTGGCCTCAATTTTCTTTTAAGAAATTATTATTTTTTAAATATGGGTACTTTTAGTATGAAAAATCAAATTAGCCTCTACTGAAAAAATATTAGTATTATATACCCCACAGAAACAAAATTTTAGATTCCGCTTGATCGGGGAAAGGTTGGACTAGGTTAACGCAGTACTACCTTACATTTTAGCAAGACGCGGTTTCTATAACTCAAATCTATCTATTATTTCACATTATAATATGAATTTTGTTGGGAATAAAACAAAATAATCACTATATTTCAAGTACAGTATAGAATACCTGTGATTGAAGCAAGTATAGTGGGATGGTAAATCATGAATCCTAAGCACTTCAAAGCCAGCGCAGCACTGAAGAAATAGAGAAAAAAATAAAATAAAACCAACAAAAATAAAATTATTCACAGCTCCATTACATGTTGTAAGCTGGAAACATAAAAATAAAAATAAAAAAAAGGTTTACGTTTCTTCATCGTGATCGCCAATGTCGACGAGGACTGAGGATAAGACGACGCGAGATGAATCGGCGAGTAATTGAATTGAAGACGAAGAAGCTTGTTGAGCAGAGTGGTGTTGAAGGTGTTGTAAAAGCGTTGAGTAGGCCAAGGGTTTTTGGGTTTTCGAGTTTAAAAGGGTTTTGATTTCTTCCAGCTCTTCTTTCACGTTCGCCATTGCGTATACTTACCGACCTCAAAAACTGCTATTTATGAGAGTCTTGTGCGCTGAGCACGACATTTACGATTTGCTTTAACGGAGGAGCCGTAGCTTCTTCAGTTGGGTGGTAAGATAACGGAAAGGAGGCAAAGAAAAGTTGGTTTAATTTTCGCGCCAAAGAAACTTAAAGGTAAAGTTGAAGCTCTTTTATATATGGGAATGGGGTTAGGTGGCCCAATTGACACATTGTTTTGATTCTTTAATTTTTCGGAAAAGGCTGGTTTGGTGGGCCTCCAGCCCAATTGAATAGTCATCCAAGTGTACTACTATCAATTTGACTATTTACCTCTGTCACTGGCTAATAAAGGATTGCAACTTGAAATGTAGGACCATTTTTTTGTTTCTGTAGACTTTTGAATCTATAATCAATATCTCGAATAAGTTTTAATATCATTTTTTAAATGGGTACTAACAATTTGCAATAATTAGAATAAAAGAGAATCAGGTTACTTTGGTACTCCGATATGGTGTCAACCAAAGAAGTTACGATGGTTAAGTCAGCAATGAAAATGGTGACAAAGCGTATAAGGTAAAAATATAGGGAAGGGTTAGTATATAAAGTAGTCCAAAGATTAAAAGAGAGTTAAGAGATATGATTAGATAGGGTTGAGGTGTGATTTATAATAATTCGATTGTTTGGAGATTATAAAGGATCAGCCTTTCACATGGCATCAATTCTTTTAACATGATTCTAGCACGTAAGTAATAAGTAGTAGACTTGTAAACCGATATCATGAAGCACTTGTACCAGATTGACATGTTTATTCTCTTTAAACACGAATATTATTTGAAAGTACCAACTTTCTTATGATGTGATGTCTAAGTTTGTTGAATCGATTCGGGAGTACTAATGTGTCTTATCACTTCGGTAGTTCGGTTCTACATTAGTTGAAATGGTGAAAGGTCAATTCCAAATAAAGTAGGACGATTCAAAATATTTGAGGTCTAAATGGGGCAAACTCAACCTATTGGCTAGACTGGTGGATATGGGCTTATAGGCCCATCATTTGTTCATGTGTGCTTGTTGCATTTGGATTATTTTAGGCTTACAAACTAGATTTTGACAACTCTAATACTTCTAAGTTCACATTGGTGAACAATTTGTTAGAGAGATTGACAATCTTTTGCATTCAAATGAATCTTTTTGATATTATCAAGAATTCGATAATAGCGATATCATTAAGATTCAATAGTAAGAAAAGGTGATGCCAATACTTTATTTTCTTATATGTCTTATATATGATGATTTGGGCCATGTTTGTTTATATTGTGAAAGGTAATTGATTTGACTTTGACTTTTTCACATTTCGACTTTTTACTATAAAAGACATTATGTTTATCACATTTAGACGCTTGAAATTAAGCTACGAATATGTAATAGAGTACCTATCTTTTTTTTTTTTTTAAAACGATTTGGGATATTATCGATGGTAATGTGATTTTGTATGACCTTCACTTGCCTAAATGGTGGGATTTATTCCACTTCTTCTACTATAAAAACATCATTTGTAATCATAAAATTTAAAAATTGAATTTATTTCTCAATATCGATCAATTTCTCTGTGCGATAATGATATCAAAGATGGTTTTTAGAACTCTAGCTAATAAAATTCAAATTTTCTTGCCAATTTTCATCTCATACAACCAAAAGTTAAGACGTAAATGATTCCATGGTGGTGTGTACAAATGTTTTTCCAAAGTTATAAAAAAAAAATATGCCATTTTCCAAAAACTTTTAGGCACAGGTATATTTTATGGAGCCAACACAGGTTTTCAAGCTTTTTTGCACAAGTATTTTTTCAAAGAAAATTTGGCACCAAAAAGTAATTTTATTAAATTTTGAAAATTTCAATATAGTTATAGTTTTTTCAAATATTTGGGGGCCAAAATATACTATTCTGAAACTCTAGGATTTAAATAAATATTTTGAAGTAAAAAAATGTTTATGTTTCAAATTTTGGGAGAATAGAATTGTTTTTCCCTTTTTTAGAGGCTAAAGTATAACTATCAAAAGTTCAAGATCTTTAGTGCAACTTTGAAAAATGACAAGTAATTTCACATATTATTGTGGTCAATATATTTTTGCAAATGTTGAAAAAGTTTAGAACCTATGTAAAAATGGACTTTTTGTTGACTAAATACTTCTCTTTTAAAGTAGGTTAGCTTGTTGTCTTCCACCTTTCTTTTTTTTTTTTTTTTTATTGTCAGTTATCCATAAGAGCTATTTATAAAACCTGGTTTACCAAAGATTGCTATATGATTGAATGATTTGGATCATCTCTTATTTTCATCCTCTCCTATATATAGGAGGGATGATCTTAACCATTCACCTTAAAGTTTTAGTTTACAATAATAATTAACCATTAGATTAAAACATTCAAGACCATCAGATGAAGCAATTGAATTAATACGAACCATTTAATTCAAAATTCAAATTCTACCCCAATTATTTCTCTTGCCCTCTTTCTTTTCTTTCCTCTATATATGGTTCATACATATATATACAATATGTGTATGCATTACACATAACAGAGATTTGTAAAACGTTAAGTAATAGTGGTCTTATGTTGTAAAGAGCCTAAACTAATAACTCTCTTTATACGTATATATGTTCATACACACACACACACACATATATATGTATATGCAATATATATCCATGAAAATACACATAAGAGAGATTCGTGAAATTTTAATCAATAGTGGTCTTTTGTTGTAAAGCGCTTAACAAACAATATTCTATCAAATATAACTAGCATGTTAGTGATCTGATTTTTGTTGTGAATTTACGACTATATATGAATGATGGAGTACAGTCATGTGAGAGAGAGAAAAAAAGGATAGCTAGGTAGAGGAAAGAGAAAAAAAAATTTGGGTTTTTAAATGACGGTTAAGAGTAATTTAAAATTTTAATCTAACGACTAAAATTTATTTGATCGAAAGTTAATATTGTAAACCAAAATTTAATGTGGATAGTTAAGATCTTTTCTCCTATATAGAGGAGAAGATCCGGATCCATGAACGAATGTAGTATTACTATTTACATATCACAAGAGCTTTTACGATTTTCTTCATATATATCTTTTAAAATGACAAAATATCATGTAGTAATTATGTTTTTTTTACCATTGATTATGAATTAGTAATTTGTTGTTCTTTGATTCAAGGGTCTTTAATTTTTCCCTTTTTATCTCGTTATCTTTACTTATATACATTCTTTTCTTATTTGAACGGTACAAACACTATATCTAGGTTTTATGATATCGATTGATATTCATTTGCTTCTTTCCATATACTATACCATGGGATTCTTGAATAGTTTGTTTTTAACTCCTTTCCATATATTATACCGTGTGATTATAGCAACATCATAATTTGCCTAATTAATCTAGTTACAAGCTATTGGCTTGTTAAGTTATTGTTGAATGTTATTTTAGGCAGTGTTTTCGATTTTGACGGGAAAAACTTTTGATATAAACTCTAAAATATATACTCAATTTTAAGTGCAGCACATCTCTAAATTGTGCATCAAAATGGTTAAATCTTCCTACCTCTACTACTGGTTTCTTGCCTTTATAATATTTGGTTTGTGCACTATGCTTCTTTTTTCTCATGCTTGACATTCACGTTAATGTAGTTTATAATTTTTCTAAATAGGTTCTTCATTCCTCTAGATTTCAATATGCTCAATGCTTCCGTGTTCTAAGACTTATCTTTTAATATGCTTCACTGAAATTGTTTAAACTTAACAAAGAATGTTTCTACAATTCATTGAAAATTTCTTATATTCCCCATCAACTTATCCAAAAGATAGACTTTATTTTCTAACCTTTTGTCTCTAAAATGCAAAAAGCAGGATGGTTTCTCAATGATAGAACGGTAATGTTATGTTTTACTTAGAAAAGTAGAGCTATATAGTCATAAGTATAACTATTGTGTATTATATATTGAATCCCCATGTCTAACTTGTTTGCACATGGAAAATTTATTTACTTTACTAAATTTCAAATGTTGTAAAAACCATGCAATATGAATTCTTAAGAATTCAATTTAGAAGAGGTTGATTTTGTAACAATTACTTCAAGAATTTAATTTCACGAAACATACAAAACATAAATAAAATTACATTATTAACGACACATACTCTACGAGGAAAATAGATAATTTACACAATAGCTTATGTATGTGGAAAGCAATTGATATACAAATGAGAAGTACAACCATTGAACAATTGCTTAAAGGTATTGATAGATATATACGAAGCTTTATCTGGTCTTCAAACTTATCATCACCATTAGGCCAAACTTTTTTAGCGAAAATGAGACCTTTAACAAGTTGTCCTCTTCATAATAGATAATGGGAAGGTAAAGTTAACTCGGTAAACATATTTCAATGCTCTCAAGTATCTTTATTTACTTATTGATACATTATGCTTACCTTAACTTGTATATTATTTATTAGATCACTACAAAAAAAAAGGAATAGGCGGCGGTTTTATTTCTCATAGACGGCAGTTTTAACTGCCGCCGATACATACGCGGCGGTTTGACAAACCGCTGCCGATACATACGCGGCGGTTTGACAAACCGCCGTTTATAAGCTCGTCGCGGATAATATGGGCGGCGGTTGCCTATAAGTTGCAATAGCCGCGGTTTGCTGCGAATTGAGAATAAATTTTTATATGGACTATAGGCGGCGGTTTCCAAAACCGCCACCTATGTGCTTTTTAAAAAAAAAAATTCGTTCTCTTATTTTTTTTTATTATTAAAATACAGGGTAGTAGTCATATAAACTACATCGTCTAATCTTCTTTCTGGACTTTTTGCATTTTCCTGCTTTGTACTATTTCACTTCAAATACCTGAAATCATAAACATCAATCATGAAAAAAAAAAACACTGCCAAAATGTTAAATGCTTGAAACATTGTATAACAATATTGCTGCAAAAACTGTAAGCGTTGGTTTACAGATTCACTAAGTTGAAATTTAGAAAAATGAAGTAGCAATAGATGGAAAAAATGTTTATAATACATGAAAGTTCATTATGTTATCCTAATTGAATTCTTCAAATCAACTTCTCATATCCCTGTATTTCCCACCTCTTCAATGTCCTCATCACTACTAGCCTCCTCATTTTCACAGCCAAGCTTAGCGCATATGCTCAACGAGTAGTTTATCCTCGTGTTGAGTCACCTAAATCAAAGACATCTTAGTAACACAACATGAAACAACTAGCCTTGCTGAACCTTTTTTACAAAGTCGAAAAATATCAACATGACAACAGACAAACTTTCGAATCCAAAATAAACATGGTAGCAAGGATGCTATTAGAAGACAATCAAGATCAATTGAAGAACTACATCAGCATTCATGTACAGAATAGTCATATAAACCCTGTCAACCATAAAAACTAAATAAGAATCTTTTATGACTGTGGCAGGCCCGGCCCAAGCTATGGGCAGCTTGGGCCGGTGCCCAAGGCCCCCTTAGATTGGGGGCCCCAAGTTAAAAAAAAAAAAAATACTAACTTAGTAAAAAAATATTAAACGGCTAGCAGTTAATCGGTTTTTGAACTATTGAAGACTAGTACTTAAAGGATTTTTGTTTATTGTGATATTAATTTTGCATATAATATAATAAAGTAGGGTTGACTCAAGAAAGAAAGTATAGAGGTATACATTCAACTTTTCTTTTTATTTTTTTATGTGATAAATTTTGATATTGTTTACATACTTATATATATCTTAACTTGAAATAATTAATTTTTTTACTTATATTCATTTTTTTATTAATTTTTCTTATATGCAATAGATTTAATAAAGCTTAATTATTAAGGCCCAAGAAATATGTTGAAGAAAGACTTAATAAAGAGAAATAACATTGGATAAATGTCCTTTTATTTATAGTAATTATTTTAGTAGAAAATTTAGAGTTTTTTTTAATTGAGAAAAAACCTAATTATTAAGGCCCCTATTTAGATGATCGCCCAAGGCCCCTAAATTGTTTGAGACGGCCCTGGACTGTGGGCATCTTCTGCTACAATTTGAAAATGAAATTTATCATGTGCAGAAAACTTCACAAAGATGAACAAATGAATTAGTTGTTTCCTCCACAAGGTCCTATTCAAATAGATGGCAAAATATTACAACCATTACCTCTACGACTAACATTTATTACTCTTTCTATAAAAATATAACACCTTTCTAGATTTTCTTTCTACTAATCTGACTCAACATTTGTAATCAAAGATAAAGGCATAGACAATAGAGGAAATAGTATTGATTTGAATAAAAAGAGGAACACAAGAAGGAAACAAATAAGTAATCAATATGTCCAAAAACCTCAACAGATCTGATGTTTTCTGCCAGTAAAAGAAACTCTTTGTAATAGAACTAGAAAAAGAGTCTTGTGGATTAAACTATACAGAGGAACCTCAACTTGCTTCTGCAGAATATTTCTCCAACAAAAGGGTTCGTTACTCTATAGTAACTTTGTTTAACTTTAACAACATCTATAACAATAAATATCTAAAACCCTCTCAACACTCTGCTCCAATTAAAAATTTCTACAGAGAATATATGCACATGAAAATGTAATCTTGTCTACGAAACACAGGAAAGGAAGAAAGAAAGACATACATTTATGGTGCATGTCTATAACTTTAGCAGTAACACCAAGCAAATCACTCCCTGAGTACCTCTGCATCACATAAAACCACTTTAATTACATAACAACATAAAACTTTTGTGGAGGCAATCTGAAGAACATCAGGTGAATTATTATGCTAATGGGATGAAAACTTATAGTACTGCATTTAATAAAAGAACCAGTCCAACAAAAAACGTTAGACCAATAGGAAAACTTCTCAGCACTCTCAAAGAAGTAGCCATCAGTTAATTTTTGCTGCAAAAACAAAGAGACACAAACAAAAATTCTGTCAATCGGAATTATCTTAAGACAGAAACTTCACATGAAGAATCACTAGTTGCAAACTCTGGTCGTTTAGAAGAGGGTGATGCATCAAATCTCTATTGCATAATTTTCATTTCTGTACAAATTTCTTTGTCCCCGAACAGAATGGGAATGAAGTTAGATAGGCCAGACTCATGTTCAACCTACAAAAGAGACTAATTCAATAACATAATCATTTGAGTTTTCCACATCCAAAAGAAAACCAAACTGAGAAGCTAAGAACCTTAATCTCTGCATTGTAAAAAAAACACTTTTGACATTCCAAACACATCAAAGACCCTAAACGAATTTAGTTTATTATCAAGACAAAAGGATTATGTTAATTTCGACCTGAATGTAGTAAAAGAAGCTTCAATTAACATTTTTCCTTTTTTCTCTCCTTCCTTTTACACTTCTCTCACCATTTTCCATCCAAATTATGGAAGATAGAAAAGAATATAGTTCATTACAACAATTAGCCAACTTTTAAGTAAATTTAATTCTATCAGCAAACAAACAGTTTGATTGAACTCTATCCCTCATAGATGGAGTTCTTTCATCCGTCCTTGCCTGTAAAGCGAGTTTAAGATCAGGCCTACTAGTTATGCTCAAACTATAACAAAGCTAAAGCAATCTCGCAATAAGATCGGAGCATTACTCTACAATAATCAAGTTCAAGCATTTAAGAACCTCCTAATGATCATAAGATTAACCAAAATAAAGTCCTCCAAACTAATACACATTTGGGTCTTTAGAATGACTGTAATAAGGTCTAGGAATAACATGCATAAAGATAAAGAAAGTAAAGTGAAGCAATATTTCCTTTAACCTCATTAAGTTACATTTTCATTCAACCTAAACATCTTTTCTGAACTTTCATTGATAGTAAATTCACATCTAGTATTCAGTATCAGTAACAATGTAAACAAATCTATACATATTCATTCAAGGAAGACGAGAACAAAAACAACTTAACCTTTTACCTTTCTCTTCGGAATCCCAATAAATATGTAACACACTCAGTAGCATTCTTCTTGTCCCATCATAGCAAATAAGTGTTTAATCCTTAGTTAGATAAATATTCAACAACATGACTCTTTCTTGAATACTATGATTTGAATAAAACAATTCAACCACTATTGACAATAATATTGGGTAAATTGAAACCCCCAATTGGAAACCCAATTGCAGGTTTCAATTACCCGAAATTCGAAACCCTTAAGGGTTTCCAATTACGGGTTTCTAATTTCGAGTAAATGAAACCCCAGTTTTGGGGATTCGATTTGGAGGTACCATGGTAGTAGTGCGGTGATGGTGTCATGGGAATGGTGTCGTCGTCATCATGGTGGGATGGCACCGCTGTTGGGGAAAAGGGTGGGGATAACGCAACTATTGGGGGTGGGGGGTGGGGGTAGTGGGAGCGCCGCTATGGGGGTTACGGGGTGGGTGTCGCGCCCCTGTTGGGGGTGGAGGTTGGTGTCACGCGTGTGTAAGAGGTGAAGTATCACGCGGCTGTGAAGGGTTGGGGTGTGGGTTTCATGCGGCTGTGTGTGGGGTTGTGGGTGGGGAGTGTGGTTTGAGTCTTTGAAATCTTGTCGTGGGGGAGTGATAATATAAGCCACATTCTGCAAATAATACACATTAGCGGCGGTTCTAGAGAATCGCCGTTAAAAGTGTGAGACTTTAGCGGCACTCTTTTAAAACCGCCGCCTATGTGGTGGTATACGCAGCGATTTTATGAACCGCCGCAAAAAATACAACAAAATTCACATTCTGCGCAGTTATTAAAACCGTCGTAAATAAAGGGTCGCTGATGACCCCTTTTTTTGTAGTGGATACATTTTTAAGGTTATAAAATTTATTTATCGTGGTTAAAAACATTCATTGATTTTATAAATTCATTTAACCTTCCATATATGTCTATAGTAACTAGCGACCAAAGGCCATTAGGTCATGAAAACAAAGGTGATTATTAAGAATAACAATTAACTTTAAAAATATAACTAAAAACAAAGAGTAGTCATCACAAGTTTTTTTTGCTAAATTAGCAAGAGTTTGTGTTAACAATAATGAAAGATTTACAAAAGGCAAAAGCCATATTTAAAAAAATTTACTCAAAAATACTCTTGTGTAAGTGTCATTCGTTGTATATAGAGATGTTCAATACAAATGGCCTAAACTTCCTATTTGCTTGTTTTTGTGAAGATAATTTCACGAATTAAGCCAAGCAGTTGTTTTTCTGACTTGGTACTACCACCAAAGAGTATCAAGTTTCTCTCTTGCCAAATGAAGTACACGCTAGTTGTGAGCATAAATTGAGTTACATACACTTGGAGTTTGCTAGACTGATTCATGCTGCTCAAAGAACTAATAAGGGATAATCAGTTTCAAGGAAAGGGATTTAGGTTCGTCTAGTTCCATCAACCAAATCCTACAAGAGCAAGAACATTCAGAAAAGACATAATCCCTATCTTCCACTGTAAACCTGAAGAAAAAAAAAAATAGCTATTTTCGAATATATAGAACTCCAAGTTCCTAAGCCTTTGCGTAGTAGGGAGTCTATTGAACATACATAACCAACTAATAAAACAATGCCTTGGGACATTATATTTGAACCATAAGACCTTCTTCTAAGATACTGGTTATGATTTCTCTCTAATGATCTCCCAAGTAGATTTCAGAGAGAAAAAAACCATTTGAAGAATGTCTCTATTTGACCTCGATCATCATTGCTCTATCTCAGAATAACAAGACCACGAGCATGGTCTAGGATATCATGTGCTAGTGAGGACCATGCTATTGGCATGAATGTTAATTCTATCCAACACTTCTCTAGGTATAGCATATAACCGGATACCAGATGACACCACTACTTTAGCCCTAAATTTACCCTTCAAATAGCCCCATTGGTACCAATAATCCAGCCAAAAACAATGTATTGTTACCAGTTCCAATCAAATGAATCAAGAATATTTCCCTTTGTCATAGACTTTGATCAATCTCCTCCAGAACTAGGAAGAATTCAACAACTGATTGCACCAATCACAGTAGATGAAATTTAGCATGTCATGTTCTCTCTTAACAACAATAAAAGATTTCTACAAAGTGGCCAGGAACATTGTGGGAAATGGTGTTATTAAAACAGTTCTTTCTTTCTTTTACTCTTCCTCTACCATTAGTGCACTTGTTCCTAAAGTTGATTCCCCTTCTATGGTCAAAGATTTTAGGCCAATTTCTTGTTGTAATACGATTTATAAGTGCATCTCGAAGATCATTGTTAATCATCTCAAGGGTTGTATGATATTATTTCGCATAATCACTCTACTTTTGTTGAGAATAGAATGATGCTAAAATGTTCTTATTGCCCAAGATCTTGTGAGAAGTACTTACTCCCGAGAAATCTAACTCCCATGTGTGCAATAAAGGTTGATCTTATGAAAACTTTTGATTCTATTCATTGGGATTTCATTTTTCAAACTCTTAGGGCATTTGGTTTTCCTGGCATCTTTATTGGCTGGACTCTTGAATGTATTTCATCTACCAGATTTTCTATTGCCATTAATGGTAGTCTTGAAGGATATTTTCCAAACATTAAAGGAGTTCGTCAAGGTGATCCTCTTTCACCATATCTTTTTGTCAGTGCTATGAAAATTCTTACAAGGATGCTCAACAATCTTCATTTAACTACTAGATTTTGATTTTATCCCAAATGTGCCCAACTCAAGCTCAACCATCCCTACTTTGTGGATGATCCACTTATTTTTTGTAAAGAAGATGAACGTATGATTAGAGCCATTAATTCTACTCTTGAAAAATTTCACAAATTTTCTAGCTTGCAATACAATCTGTACAAAAGTCAAATTTTCTATGGGAGTTGCTCTTAAGAGAATAGATCAACATGATTAATGGAATTCTTGGCTTTGAAGAAGGATTTTTCCCTGTCCATTACTTGGGAGTTCCTCTTATCTTTGGCAGACTTCGAAAATCTGATTGTCAAGCTTTTGTTGACAAAATATCTAAACGAATTGACCATTGGACAACTCATTGGATTTTTTTTGTCGGTCGTCCTTAGCTAATCAAATATGTTTTGTCAAGTATGTACTCTCATTATATTAGTTCTCTCTTTCTCCTTAAAGCAGTTTTTTCTGTTATTGAAAGTAAATTAAGGGCATTCTTGTGGAGGGTTCGGACCTAAAGTTGAATGGAATCAATTATGCAAGCGATTTGATAAGGGTGGACTCAGTATTCGCAATATTAAGGAAACCAATAAAATGGCACTTTTGAAACTTTTTTGGAGGTTTTACTCAACTTGTGACTCTCTTTGGGCTTCTTGGGTTTGGACGAACTACATCAAAGACAAATGTATTTAGACACTCCCCATCCCTCATGACACTAGTTGGACTTGGCAGAAAATCTTGCAACTCAATTTCTTAGCAAAAAATTTCATTACCCATAATGTTGGTAATAGGAAATTGACTTTTTTCTGGCATGATAATTGGCATCCGTTTGGCAATCTTCTCAATGAACATGGTGTGGATATCATTTATCCAAGCATTAATTCCAAAGTTGCTGATATTATTCATAACAATAACTAGATTTTGCCACTTCATCCTCCATCGCTTGTCAGTCTCAACCCAAGTAATGTTTTACCTCTACATGATTATGATGATACTTTTAATTGGGCTTACGTTTCAAATAGTAATTTCTCTTTCAAGAAGACTTGGAACTACATCAGAATTAAGAAAGAGAAGATTCAATGGCATCAACTTGTCTGGTTCAAAAATTGCATTCCTAAACATAGTTTCATCTCTTGGCTTGCTATATTGAACAAGCTTGCAACTAGAAACAGTATAGTTTCATGGGGCATCCAAAATAATTCAAATTGCATTTTTTTGCTACATAGGATGCGAAACCAACGAGCACTTGTTCTTTGAATACTCTTTACTACGAGAATTAGGAAACAAGGATTATCCGCTTTATCCATTGATCCATTGATTAATCGATTAACACCCTCCCTAAAATTTTGAATATTTCATCTTCTATTAATCCCAGGTATTACAATGCTAGATTCCAAATTTTCAAAATCATTTTTGTGCTGCTATTTATCATTTTTGGATCAAGCAAGCGTATCTTCTTGGAGGAAGCCCACACTAAGGAATACATTTTCAAAATCATCCAGAATTAGGTCACCTCCAAAATTCTCATTGGACGACAATTCAAGAACACATCAATTAATAGAGGAATGTTGGAGAACTAGGGACTGACCAACAACTTCACATAAACTTTTGATTTCTCTATGTGAAATGTTGTAATCTTTTGTTTCCTTTCTCTGTAATCTGGGTGTTTAATTGGTGAAATATTTTTTGATTGTACTCCTTTGTACTTTGAATTTCATCTAATAAAACTTTACTGAATTACCAAAAAAAAGGGTCATTATAGTTTCTCTAATTGAACTATCATTCACAATAAGGTATAGTGTATTTAGATCCAAGGCTGGAGCCAAGACCTGGGGGTCAACGGGTACTCATACAGCGAGATGAGTCAGTAGGTGCACTCGTACAATAAGAGAGATCCAATTTATGAATTGTTTTTACCAATAATTTTTTTTTCTCTAGTTGAGGGTATGCTCAAGACTATTTAGATCCAAATTATTCACCCTTTATGTATTAATTTGTTATTCATACTAATAACACAATCATCCTATTATCAAATGCCACCTTATTTGTTTACCCGACTTGAATTACAAAACCTTAACTTTATTCAACATATTTACAATATATAATCTTATACTAGTACTTAAAGTAGTTTATTCAAAAAGAGTCAAAAGAAAAAATAAGATAATTGAAACATAAGAGGAAAATGATGAAATTTCACTGTTTGTATTGAAATCTTCATATTATTTAGGGTAACTTGCACCAGTAGTCCTTATTATTGGCATATTTTCTCAATTTAGTCTTTATTATTCCAAATCGTTCAAGTAGGTCCCTTAAAGTTTCACAAATTTATTCAAATTGATCCTTGTTAAAAAACTGTTTATTTGAACATATTTGACATTTCTTTTTGGCTAAGCAATACAAATTTTGGCTAATCACTAAAAGATTTGACATTGAATGTAAGGGCAAATAGTGTTTTTGCTTTTCTTATTTTTTTATGTTTTTTTTTATTATCTTTGACTTTATTGACACTTTAGTCATTTATCTTCAAAAGTGAGACATTTCAGTCTTTTATCTTTTATAGTTGGGACACCGTTAGTCCTTATTGCGGATTCCGTTAAAAAAAAAGATGAAAAAAGCACGTGCATAACACGTGGGTATTATTTTTCCCAAATTGCAGGGGTATTTTGGCCAGCATAAAGATTGCCTTCAATGGAGTCCTTTTCAACACACACCAACACTAACAGCCATGGAGACTGAAGATTGCCTTCAATGGAATCCGAAAATTGCTCAGCGTCGTGCCACCATGGCTGTAAGGAGTTAGTCCTTGCGGCCATGGAGACTGAAGAACCGCGACAACCACCATGGCTGTCGCGGCTAAGAACTCTGCACCATGTCTGCAAGGTGCATCCATGGCAGAAAAGAAAGAAGAAAGGGAGGGGAAGGGTTGGTAGCAAGAAGAAGAAGAAAAAAATAGGTATCAGTTGAGAAGAAGAAGCCTAACTCAAAGATTTGCCCAGTTGAGATAATAGTTTGATTCACCAACAATGGTTAAGACTGATTTAAAGTATCAGTTGCATTGTTACATAGTGATTGAATGATCAAGATATACAATAACAAAGAAAATGGTAGGATCAAAATCCTTCTACACATAGCACATGCTTTGTGGGATTTTACAACCAAAATCAGAAACCTCTACCTTGAGTGATCATACGCTTATCTTTCTCTCCCTTACTACAAAGCCTGATGACAATATAGATTACAAAGTATATTGACCTGTTCAACGACAGAGGCTGCAAAATGGCTTGACCAAACTGTGAATACATAGTTTTTATATATATATGTGAAGAGCGGTGGTGGTGGTGGGTGGTGGGTGTTAGTGGTGGAGGATTGATGGAGAAAATAAAGAAAAGAAAAGCTAAAAAAGAAAAATAAGCAAAAGACTCTTTTATCCCTAAAAGTAGGGATATTTTACAACCATGTGTCGAACACGTGCTTTTTCTGTCTTTTTTTTAACTGAATCAGCCATAAGGACTAACGGTGTCCCAACTTTAAAAGATAAGGGACTGAAATGTCTTACTTTTGAAGATAAGGGACCAAAGTGTCAATGAGGTCAAAGATAAGGGACCAAAAGTGGTATTAACCCTTTTTTATTTTTCATCATCATCCTTATCTTTATCTTTATCTTATTCCTCCAAAACACATGCACGCGCACACACATACTGAGTCACACATACACCCCCTACACATTAAGACACATAAACCCCTACACACTAAGTCACAGACACCCCACACTCTAACCCACACACGAATACATACTCACAAAACAATCGTGCACACCACACATACGTACACACACAAATACACAATATTACCACACTCACGCATACATACAAATCACCCACGCACACACAAAATGATCGTGTGTAAGTTATAGTGTGTGCATGCTGATTTATGTATGCGTGCGTCGGATAAAGAGACTGATGGGGTGGTGGTAGCTTGGTATATAGTGTTTGATGAGGTGGTAGCAGTGTAGGGTAGTGGCTATACTAAGGGTGGTGGCAGGTTGGGAGGATGGACGTGGGTGGTGGTCGTGTTGGGGGTGGTGGCGAAGGGATTGGTGGGGGCTAAGAGCGCAGACGTAGGTGGTGGCCACGTTGGGAGTAATTGGCGAGGGGCTGGGAGGGTAAACATGGGTAGTGTTGGTGGGATAAGGTGATGTGGTAAGAGATATGGTATGTTGTAGTGGGGTTGGGGGCACGGGCATGGGCAGGGGTTTTTAGGTGGAAAAAAGGCAAAAATAGAAGAAAAAGGAAAATGTGTAATTTTGTTGATTTTTTAGGGGTAGTTTTGTCTTTTCATATGTTTTCTGTTAAAAATCTAACAGTGGGGACCAATTTTATTAGATTTATGAAACTTTGGGAACCTATTTGAACAATTTAAAACCAATAAGGACTAAGTTTTAAAATTATACCAACAATGGGGACTACTGGTGCAATTTACCCTATTATCTACATCAGTAGCGGACCCACGCACCCGGGCTCCTATTATCTACATCAGTGGCGGACCCAGGCACTCGGGCTCTAGGGGTACATTCTTGCCGTGGGAGAAGTCAATATGTGCCATCATAAAATAAAAGTCGCCAATATAATTAATATTTTAAAAAACAAATAAAAAAAGAAAAAATGTATTTTTTCAAGTTGTGCACCCCCTCACCATAAGGTAAGTCCGCCATTGATTTACATTGACAAATATTTTTTTTTTTAGCATTATTATATCTCACTTTAATTTTCACACTCAATACCACTTTCTACATGGATACTTAGTTGTCATGCTAAAATAACAAACTTTTTTATTTATCTCTTGTTTTTTAATATGTCAACTAAGCATACACATGAGAAGTGGTATTTGAGTGTGAAAATTAAAGTGGTGTATAACATTTCTCTTTCTTTTATCGCAATAAGAAATAGAAGAAAAGAGTTATAGACATCTCAGCACATGTGAATCCGAGCTTTTAATTTGTTAACTAGCATTGAAACGTTCCATGTCGGTAAGAGATAATGTAAGTGAGTCATTTATAAGTGGATATTGTAGGTTTAATTGATAACTTCAGTTAAACATTTTGGGCCAGTAAATTTAACGCTTAAGTAATTATTTATTAAGTTTATAATATTAGGCCGCAAGTTGTTGTTTCCATTATTATATAATTTCAAAACCCTAATGGATCTATCATCAGTCATTTATATATAACGGAATGCGAGCCTAGGATTCGAAGTCCAGAATGCATATTTTTTTACCTATTCAATAACACAATATAATCCAAGTACTAGCTTTTGTTTTTTTTTTTTTTTATTGCCTAATTTTCTTTTTTATGATAAGAAACTCTCTTCAAGATCAAATTACATACCATGAAAAGAAAAAAAATTATTTCCTAGTTTACACTTTTCAATTATCATTCAACACAAAAAATAATTAACCGGCTGAATCTTGATCATTGATTTTTTTTAGATTTGGTGGAAAAGAGACCAAAAGTAAAAGGAAAAGAAAAAGAGAATAGGGTATTGCATAAACGGCAATATTCAAAATGAACAGCATACATACAATACAATCATTGTTCTCTCCACTATAATCGTCCCTAGGGCCTTCATCACATGACATCATACTTCCCCAAGCTTGAAATCCCTTTTCAGATTTTCTCGGTCCCATCCGGCGCCTTGGTTTGCGACAAAGAAATAAACTTTTTTGGTAAATGAAAATGACATCATTTCACTGAAAAAATCAGCAACATTTTTTCTTTTTCTATGTAACCAGCAATTTTTTTTTTCCATTTGGATAGGTTAAGGACAACTCTGATAGTCCCGCTAAATTTCTAAATTCTTTAAATAGACATAAGTTATTGATCTCAAATATCTCTAATCGGCCCCACGGAGGTAACTCAATAGCAACAAAGAGAGGTAGAACTTAATATGTTAGGATACAAAACTCTTTGGCTATATATTAGATTCACACTCTTAATTAATTTGGTGTATGTGTTAGAGTGCAGTGCTGCATTCAGGGGTTTACTAATTGGTGGTCAGCTCTATTGAACCCAATCGATAATCGAACTCCACCAATTGGATTCTCACGTTTACTAGTTGGTGGTCAGCTTTATTAAACTCAATCGATGGTCGAACTCTACCAACTGGATTCCCACATCAGCGAAAATAATAATAATAATAACTCTAGTCAAATATCTCTAGCAACTACTAATAGGCCTTTGGTCTAGTAGTATGTCTGTTGTTGTGAGTACTGAAAATTGCAAGATCAATTTTTATGTGAGATCAATTCTCGTAAATGTCATTCTTTGATAGGTGTTACATAGATTAGATCTCTCTTGAATTAAAAAAAAAAAATATATATATATATATATATATTCTATCTCATTTCCTATTTCATTTCAGCGGTAACATGACAGAAATGACATAAAACAAAAATTTATATTTATAAAAAAATAAAAATAATTTTAATAAGTAGTAATAAATCTTCGTTGTGAACAATTAAAAAATAAAACGAAAATAATATTAATAATTAAGATTAGAACATTGTCGTTTACAATGAAAAATATAAATAAGAATACTAAAACAATTTATTGAAACTAAAATAAGGTTTATATATTGAATAAAAAAAAAATTGTTGCAGTAAATAAAAATTATTTAAAATAAAGAATCGGTGAAATTTAAAATATAAATTCCTAAAAAATGGGCATAGACCTCCAAAGAGGATAAGGTGATGCACATGCCATCCTGCGGCTGGAAAGTGCGTGACTTGTGAAATGGGTTAAAAAACTGCAGAACACCATGCCTTGCTGACTCGTCACAGACAATGATAGAAACCGTTTTCAGTCAAGTTGCAGTATAGAGATCTGTGCAGAGATTTTTTGTTGGGAACAAGGATGTTTACACCGCACACGTGTCCAGCAAGCAACTGTTTTTTTTCCAAAGTACCACTGTTAATAGCTGCAAAGATTCAACTATTGTTTTGACAGAAAAAAAAAAAAAAAATGAATTCCTCTGTAACCAGCAATGTATTTCTTTCGTCTAAGATGGATTCACTTTCTTTATTTACTTGTTTTAAATTATAGTCTTTTTTTTTTTTTAAAGATAGTTAACCTGTTAGTTTCCTTATATTCTCTTATTTAACGTATATTTTTATCAACAATTATACTATTGATCGATTCTAATAATTGGAGAATTAATATTAATAGAAGAGTATAATAGAAAAAGAGTAAGCAATATTTATTGCTGTAGCTATATTAACTATATTTCTTTAATTTGAGTAAAAATGAAAGTAGGCCACGGAATATGCAAGTTTAAATATCGATGTTGATGCGATTTTGATCAAGGAATCATCTGCAGTCAATCTCATTCAAGATTATTTGTGTGATTTAATGAGGAAATTTTTTAAAAAAAATCTGATTGATCGTTAGCTCCCTAATACATGGAGTAGGCCCCACATATGTGGAACTTACTCTATGTGAGTGTTGTTTCGATTGGTCAGACTCTTTAAAAAGTTTTCAAAAATAACTTAGGCTATCCTCAATAGAGTCTTTATAATGAGTATCTATCCATCATTTTAGAGACCCATATAGAGATTAAGATCAATTTTAGAGACCCACTTAGAGACCAAGGCAAAAAAATAATTTTAGAGACCCATTTAGAGACTAAGATTAAAAAAAATTGAGTCTCTATATTGTGTTAATTTTAATTTTACATAATAATTTGATTATGTGTTTTTTTTTTCTCGTATGTTACTTTTTTTAAATTAATTGTTATTTAAATTATCTCAACTTTTTTAACGAATATTTCAAGCAAAAAATAAATAAATTGCGATGAAGATAATGTTTAAAAAATTAGGATTACGTTTAATTAAATTTTTGCTCCGAAGTGTTCTTGTTCAACATATTAATATTAAAAAAACTTGTGTTCAAACTAATTCAATTAAAACATATATTTAACTAATTAAAATATGAATTACAAACACAAATTTTGCTAACTAATACAAATACGTCTATGGTTATTCGATAAGTGAAGTCATATTAGGATGATATACGTCATTATCAAAGTTAATCAAATGGGATGCCCTTTTTGCTATAATTGCATTTTGTTCCTCAATCATCCACGCTCTTCTAGCCAGAGTTTCGATTACTGAAGTTTTCATCGTCATAATCTTATAATCGTTAAAAGTTTCTAAACTCTTTTTGTACTCCTCTATCATTTTTGCCATGTCTTTCGCTTGTTCATTAAGATCTTCCGCAATGGCCTTACCCTTTGCTTGTTTTCTAGCCTTTTTGTTTCCAATCGGCCTTGACGATCTCGGGGTTTCCGGCACTAACTCTACGGGATCGTCATTGTCAAGAGAAAAATCCTACTCAGGTGGACTCATATTCATCATTGGACTCGCAACATCGATTATTGACCGCCATTTTTTTCCGTGTTGTAAAATTGACCAACAGTGTTAGAGGTTGAAATTATGACCCATAGCTGTGTATAAGAGTCTTGCGTTATCCATCTACAAAACAATTCAATATCTCTCAAAATTTAATTTAAAAAATTGTTAAGTATTAAATACAATATACTTTATAAAAATACAATATACAGTATTAAAAACTCACATTGTCAACGACATAAAAAAATAACCTAAACTAAAATAACATTAAAAAATAAAATACAAAATCCTAATTAAATATATTAAAAAACTTAATTAAAAAATATAATTAAAAACCCTAACTATAAAAGTACCCCCCTCCCCACACCATATCTTTCCCTTTCCCGCAGCAGAGCCCCCTCCCCCCTCCCTCCTCCCTCCTCCCTCCTCCCTCCTCCCTCCTTCCTCCCTTTTTTTCCCTGCAGCACCCCCCCCCCCCCCCAACTGCCTGTTTTTTACCTTTTTTTTTTTTTTTCTGTTTATTGAACAAAATATGAGCTTTTTGTTTCAAATTTTTGGTATGTTGAAAGATTTGTGATATGTGTTGACGGATTTGTGAGGCTGTTGATGGTATTTTTTTTCCAGATTTGTTTGCATATATACAAAAATTTCAACGGTTCAATTTTTTTTTCAGCTTTGCAGAACGTTGAAACGGCTCTATTGTTAGAATTTGTAAGGTTGTTTTTTTTTTTTTGTTTTTTTTTTGTTTTTTTTTTTCAGATCTGACCATTTGACTTTGTCAGATTGTCAGATCATCACATGCTTCAAAATAGAGACTCGTTTTTGTCTTTTTGTGTAGTCTCTATTTTCTTCAACAAAATTGTTGAAAAAAATGAAAACCATGTGCTATTTTGGCTCCTCAAGGCTGTTGTAATGACATTTTTTTGTCAAAAAATATCAAATAGTATTTTAGAGACTCCCATTGGTGTTGATTTTTTCTCAATGGAGTTTCTAAAAATAACAATTATTGCTGTTTAAAGACTCTATTGAGGATGCCCTTAGAAGATAAGGTAAAATATTGTGTGATTGAGGAATCGTTTGATTTTGTTCAGGCATTAGAATTGCAATGATTTAGTAAGAGAATGAGTTTTTATTTTTTATTTTTTGGTCTTTGGATCGTGAGTAGGAGAGTGAATTCAATGAGACTTCGACCAAAAAAAGAAAAAAAAATCAATGAGACAAAAATTTGATGTCTTCGCCATATTATCATCAGAATTAAACGGATTTACACGCTACATATATGAGGAAAAATTCTATTTAATATTTATTTTCATTTCGAGTTCAAATAATTAAAAAGTTAATTTTCTTTAGAGTTAGTCCTAATTAATCACTTGTGGACAACTACTTGTAAGGCTGGTCTTGAGATCAATCATTGGCACATGGTCATAATCATCGTTAAATCTAATAGCAAAATGGACAGTAAGAAGTACTATGCAACACATTATAACACAAAAAATTTCATGTTTTTCAAAACACAAGATTTAAATATAATTTCTGTAAAATACAAGGAGTATTTTGCATTTCTCTCGTAGTTATCACTTAGCTTTATGACGTTTCTTGCATCCGTATATGTAATTTGTAATTTATCAGTCTTCACAAAATTTAATTAATTTTTTTTTTTGTCGTTACAAATTTATATTAATCAAGCATGCAAAACAAGTCGATCGAACTTGTCAATGCAATAGAAATACAAACTCATAACTTGATTAGGTTCAAGTTGCATCGCAAACACGGCAAAACACTTGATCTCCATGGAAAGTTATGTCAACTTTGGATTAATACGTGGATGGTGAATATTTGGTGATGTGAGACGTATCTTGTAATTAATAGACCCAGTCTACAGCGGGGGCAATATTCTTCAGTTTGATTGTTACTTCAAATTGTATAGTTGCAATGAACCCAATAAACTTGGCCTTAAAATGAGGACGATAAAAAAAAAATGGATTGGGATATATTAGGTTTTTGGGTCCTTGGGTCCGCAAGGGTTCGGTAGCACGAGTAAAGAGTCGTTGTAATTATAAATTTTGAGTTACATCTGATGTTCTCTTATCATAAATATCATTAGATTTTGAATTGATTTGAAAGATATGATGAACTAGAGCACCACGGGTGAAGCCATTCTTGTTTCCCATTTCATCCTAATTCTTTTTTTAACAAAAAAAAAAATGTGTATATTTTAAAGTTATTTTAGGCTAACAATTTAATATAATAAAACCCTCTAGCGACTTAAGTTTGTAGATGAGACGATAATTTAATATGATATCAAAATTCAAGTTACCAAATGGTCTGGGGTTCAAGTCTCACCGCCGCCCATCTGTTACTATTAAAACGACCCACATGCAACACTCAAAAATGAATATCGCCTATATGTGTGAGGATGTGTTGAAGATAATAAATAAATGTAATAAAACATGTTCTAACACTTTAAGTGTTTAGATGAGGTGGTAACTTAATAAATTCTCACTGAAGAAAAAAAAATTCTATATAAATGCCAAATTATATATAATTTTTGGCCTTCACTAAACCAAAATTTTACCCCTGCACTGAACTACAAAACTTATAACCTTAAAAAAATAATAAGTTTCACATCATAAAAAAATTATCAGGTTTTTGTCTTCACACAAATTCCCAGAGACATGGGTGACGAGGTCATGCATTTGTCCATCCTAATCAAGAGAAACTAGCAGGTAGCATTTTTTTTTTTTTTGGTCAAAGACAAACTAGCATGTGATCATTAAAGTTTTCGCTATCAATTTGATCATATTAGCTTTCAGATATCCAACTTATAACTTAAGTTCAAGAAATAAGAAAAAGTCATAATGAGCTTTAATTAATCCAAAACAAATTTCTGAAGTTCTCTTCACACCTTGCAGTATTTGGAAACTACTATCACAATTGGCACCAAAAGTTGCAATAGAAGTTGTCAGAATTTTCTAAACTTTTGATAATATTTGCGCAGGTTTAGATACACCTGTAGATATCAAATTTACAATTAGGATTTTGATCTCGAAATTCTGAGATTTATTTACTTTTTAAATGGGTTATTGGTAACTCGCACTAGTCCAGAAAAACTTAAAGGATCAGAAAGGGGTGCAGATACCATTTATGGTAGAGTTGTTGAATAGTGTTGATAATGTGGAGCTTGTGAAAAGAATACACGTGACAATGTTTGAGAGAGTAAAGAGGGTTGATGCCAAGCCCCGTTAAGATTTTCACTAATTTGACTATTTATAAGACTTTCTTAATTTGTGGTTTAAGCTAGGGCTACTACTGCGTGAGCTCAAGTTAATCCAAATTCAATTAATTTAAAAAATGAGATTTAAACCGAGGTCAAATTTTAATCACTGTAATACCCATGAATAAGTTTCTCTAGAAATTTAAGGAGCTTTCTTTTCTATACACATTTTATCTGAAAATGATAGTCATCTTATCACAACTTCTAATGGCCTATGAGTTTTTCAATTTTTTTACAAATACAATATAATATCTTTAAATTAATAGCATTAGGCCACTAAATTTTATTAATTTAGCGAGATATCAATTTATCGTTCAATTAATAATTATTAACTTATTGAGATATTCTTAATTTTTTTGGGCTTAATAGTAAACATATTATATATGTAGTATCTTTTTTGAAAAGTGACTCGTATTTTTTGAGCCAATTTGAAAAGATAAGTTTAAAAGCCTAATGATAATAAAAGATAAGAATCTAATTTAGTAGGATTTGAACAAATTTATCTAATCTCGTATCAAAATAAGGATTAGAACAAGTTTTCCATAGCTAATTTATTATGTAATTTTTAGCTAATTATTAATTTATAAAATATTTGAGTCGATAAAATACAAAAGAAATATTTTAAATGTATTATCTTATAATTTTATTGAAATTATTAATTTTTTACACTGGTTCAAAGTTAGGAAGCTATATTTTTATTATTTTAAAAAAATTAATAATTTATCAAGTATTAATTTAAATAGATTTTACTATGTAGTGAACAGAATTATAATATGGCCAGTAAGATCATAATGTTGTATAACAAATCACAAATAATTGACAAAAAGAGCTCATAATAAGTGGAAGTACAACTAATGTGAATAATAACCACACATTTGGTGGGATTTAAACTTAAAACCTTAAAATTACAAGATTTTAGTTTTGACCACTAGTCCAATTTCAGTGGTGAATGGCCATAAACTTAATGTGTATAGAAATTTTGTAGAGGTTTTCACATTTTCTTTTGAATCGTAAAACAAGTAATGGGGGAATATTTTTTTATCTAGATATATGTTTTCAACTTATTTTTTTAATAAATTTAAAATATATGATTGAGATTTAAAAAAATCAAATATAATAATTAATTCATAATAAAGTAGATGAGAAAAAAAAAAGTAGAGGAAAATTCAAACCGTAGTCTAAATGAAAACCAACCAACCAAAATTTTTATGAATATAAATTTTTATACTGTCCCATCCATAACCTCGTTTATGTTACTTATCGTCCTAATTTTATAATTTATTTCACAACTGTCATCTATAAATTGGATAATATTAATATATATTTACTCGAGCCTCAGATTTAGAATTGTTCAAGTTTTTGTAAAACGTACAAATAATTTCATCTAGAGATTTATCTCGCGAGTCAAAAACTATAACAACATCGAATAAAATCCAGCTAATTTTCACACCTTTTCTCTTCCTTGAATCATTATTCAAAGGGGTGATTTAAGTTAGGCCAGCTCACCCATATATTCCTTTTCATTGAGGAAATTGAAATTTCAAAGGATCCAACAAAAATTCCACGTACATGCTTAATGATTGTGGTTTGGTGGGTCATTTCATCAACTCAGTTCCTTAAACGCAATATATTTTTTGCAAAACATAATGTATTTTTAAGTATAAATCTCACAATTCGTCTTTATTGTTTACCTGTTTTAGATAATTAATTTCTATTATTTTAAAAATCACATAATTAGTTTCTATTATTTATAAAAGTCTCATTATTAGTTCATATTGTTTCAAAAATCATGCGATTAGTCCTCATTATTTGCGAAAGTCTCACTATTAATTTTCATTATTTCTAAATATCTCACCATTAGTCTATATTATTTGCAAAAGTCTCACCACTAATGGTGAGATATTTGCAAACATTAGAGACTAATAGATAGACTTTTACAAATAACAGAGACTAAATTAGTGACTTTTGAAATAATAAAAACTACTTGTAGACTTTTATAAATAATAAAGACTAATCGCATGACTTCTAAAATAATATGAATTATTCGTCCAATTTGCCCTATATTTAAATAAACATTTCTATTGCCACTAGAGTTTTAGTCTAATGATAAAGTTACTTACTGTATGCGAGAAGTTGTGAACTCGAATCTTACCGTTATATTATACGACATTAGACTTTATTTGAATAAAAAATAAATAAATAAACAAACATTTCTATTTCCATACGGCTGTGATTTTCCAGTTCTTGGCTGCCACGAAACAATTGTAGATTAACTTTGGCTTCACATAATTAATCAGTCCATGATTGACCTTTATATATTAATTTAAAAACCCCCACTTGCTGGATACACATGTGATTACCTAACGGCCACAAGACGTTTTCATTCCAGCATGCAAATTAACACATCGGACGTCATGACGTGGAAACAGATAAGGAGATTAATTATTGTAAAATGACAATAGCAAAATGACAATCCAACACGTATCTTTTTTTGCGGGATTCTTTGGGAAACATTTCGCGCTCATGTAGGGGTGATAATTTTATTTTTTATTTTGGTCAAATGGAATACCATTACACAAGAATAAGCTACATCACTTTAGCCAACCCCTTTCACTAAAAATATAAGTTCAAAAGTTGATACAATATACGTGAAAATATTGAACATTTAATTTAAAAGTAACATTCTTTTCATTTTTTCTTATGCAATCTAATCACAATGAAGATTAGCAATTATCCGGATGCAACGAAACTTAATGTTAGGGTGACCTGTCATAATCTTCCGAATGTCCTCGATAATGTCTCTTACTCTTCATGGGGAGGTTGTACCACGTGGACTGATTGTATTGATAACTGTATGACCGTCACTCTCTATAGTGATGTTTGTCTAATGAAGCTGTGAGGCAAGACAGTAGGCACTCCTGATAGCAAGGGCCTCTGCCTCAGCTGGTAATCCACATGAGATAGAGGTGATAAATCTTTGAAAGTCTTTTTTTCGGAGCAAAATTGCGAAACTTAGCTAATAAAAGTATTTATTGGTCCCCATGGGCATGGTTTAACAGTAGTGATAGTGAAATCACTCTTATAAGAGCGTCAGTTTAAGACTCTTCACTATTTTATAGTTTTGCTCTTAACTGATCCGACATATTGCTGTACTCAGAGACTTATAAATTGATGATTGGACTCTATCGAATAATCCGATAATTAGATTTTGTCAACTAAATTTTCAAATTATCCAGAAAGACATATGACCTCGTTTGGATAGACATGCCCCACTAATGAGGAGGTCATTGTTAATTGAGTTGGGGCCTGATTTTTTTTTATTTATTTAAAATTATGTACTTTCAATGAATATATATCTTAGATTTGCGCTTACACTCTACAATAAGTACAGATAAGTTGTGATTAACTACAAAAGAAATTAACTTTTAGTTAATTCAAATTTAAAAAACAAACAAATACCTCGTTCGTTCTCCAACATCCCATCACTAAGTTAACGCTTTAAATTCGAACACAATTTCTTGTTAGGCGTGTAAATAGAAATATTTACAATGTGAGATATCTTTTTTTGTCAACCCACGACACATTTATGACACAATATCCACGTGTTATTATTGCTTGTTGTGTTCAAAATACTAGCAAGATATTTTGGACTACAATATCGTGGATCCGACGTGGCAGCCTGATCCACCGTACAACTTCACGACTAAATCGAGGAAAGTCCATAACATTTACCGCGTAAAGGCGTTTCTTCTCTTATCCAATTAGAAGAAACCGAGGAGCTAAGACACCATTGGCTGCAATGGTCTCACTCTCAATTTCATCATTCAAACACACCTCTACACCCCTCACAACCACTATAAATTGGTTTCTCGGTAGATCATTTCCGCCGCGCACATTGGTTCGTAAATCTTTACTTACAATACCCTCTCGCGTATTTATAAAAAACTATTCCCGTGAGCTTCTACCCTCTCGTTTCAATAATCTTTCTCCTAGCTATTGCGTTTTCGCGTACAAGGTACAAATCCATTTCTAATGACTTAACAGTTTGTTTAATCATTTATGATGATAATAATAGTTTCTTGAATTGATTACGCGTTGGAATTTTTACCCTGCCCTCGAGGATTTGGTCCTGACTCACATGGTACATCTTTGGGTGAGGTTTCATCCGGAGTTTTGCTTGCTGGTCGGCTCTGCCGAGTTCCCTTGTCATCCAAAAAAAAATAGTTTCTTGTATAGTATAGTATTGCTGATATGTGAAAATTTGTTGAATTTTATCAGGGAAGTGAAGTAGAATTTGATAATATCAAGCTAGAGAAAGAGAGAAAAGAAGAAGAGATGACGATTACAGCGGCTGTGAGGATCGCAGATGGGAAATTGGTGGTGAAGGAGAGGACCATATTGACGAATGTGCCGGACAAGGTGATAGCCACGTCCGGTTCGTCGTCGGGTCCGGAGGAAGGTGTCTTTCTTGGTGCAGTTTTCGACAAAGATAACAGCAGGCACGTTGTACCACTTGGTACTTTACGTGATGTGAGGTTCTTGGCTTGCTTTAGGTTCAAGTTGTGGTGGATGGCTCAGAAGATGGGTGATAAAGGAAGCGAAATTCCATTGGAGACCCAATTCTTTTTAGTTGAAACTAAAGATGGGTCTCATCTTGAATCGGATATTAATGGTGATGAAGATAACAAGATTGTTTATGCAGTGTTTTTGCCATTGACTGAAGGGCCATTTCGAGCTTGTCTGCAGGGAAATTCTCAAGATGAGCTCGAGTTGTGCTTGGAGAGCGGAGATAATGACACTGTTGGATCTGCCTTTAGCCATTCTGTTTACATCGGTGCTGGTACCGACCCTTTTGGTACCATCACCGATGCAATAAGAGCGGTGAAACATCACCTGAAGACGTTCAGGCAGCGTCATGAGAAAAAGCTGCCTGGAATAGTGGATTATTTTGGTTGGTGCACATGGGATGCTTTTTACCACGAAGTGACTCAGGAAGGTGTGGAGACGGGCCTCGAAAGCCTCGCCGCGGGTGGGACCCCTCCGAAGTTCGTTATCATTGATGACGGATGGCAGTCTGTTGGAGGGGATCCGGAACCACTTAGGCGAGACGAGAATGCTAAAGAGCAACCATCATTGTTGAGACTTACTGGGATTAAAGAAAATGAAAAATTTCAAAAGAAGGATGATCCAAAGGTGGGGATCAAGAGAATTGTCAACATTGCGAAAGAAAAGCACGGATTGAAGTATGTGTACGTGTGGCACGCGATTACAGGCTATTGGGGTGGGGTTCGGCCCAGGGTGAAGGAGATGGAGGAATATGGCTCTTTCATGCAGTATCCTAAATTATCCAAGGGAGTGTTAGAAAATGAGCCAGGATGGAAAACTGATGCAATTGCAGTGCAGGGAATGGGCTTGGTTAACCCCAAGAATGTGTACAAATTTTACAATGAGTTGCACAGCTACTTGGCCTCTGCAGGTATTGATGGGGTCAAGGTTGATGTGCAGTGCATATTGGAGACTCTTGGATCTGGATTAGGTGGTAGAGTTGAGGTGACCAAGCAGTATCAGCAAGCTCTTGATGCTTCAATTGCTAAGAACTTTCCTGATAATGGCTGCATTGCTTGTATGAGCCACAATACTGATGCACTTTACTGGTATGTTTTTAATTTTCCATTTGGACTAATTTCTTTTGGTTTTTACTTATTTATCTATCTGTTATAATTCTGCATTTTTCCTGTCGTATGTACTTGTTTGTTTAAACCTCTCTTTAGTTCATCGAGAAATAGCTTTTTACTTTCCATATGAAAAATAGGCAAGCCATATTAGTACTTGAAAGATGCTTGTGATTCTAAAGCTAATTATGCTTGCATCTAATTTCTGATGAATTAACATTTAGTTAACTTGATGCTGTAGTATATTATCAGTTCATTAGTAACTCTTTTCTGGACAGACAATTTAGTTTTTGTTTCATCTATTGAGATCTATGCTATGGCACAAGATGACTGTGTATAGTTTGAGATAAGTTTAGCCATGTTCGACAGATCTTTCCTCTACAACGATGGATTTCAAGAAATCTGAGTTCTCATAGATTAAAATTTCTACATTAGACAGGAGAATAAAATGCAGGGATTAAAAATTGTAATACTTGATTCATGGGTTTGCAATAGAAGTTAGTCATAATTTTTGTATTTTTCATGTTGATTGCTAAAATGTTTGATATGTCTTCCAATAATTTCTAATAAAAATTTCAACTTTCTCTGATTTGTTCATCTTATGCATTCCCTGAAACAGCTCAAAACAAACTGCCATGGTGAGAGCATCCGATGATTTCTATCCTCGTGACCCTGTTTCGCACACCATCCACATTGCAGCAGTTGCATACAACAGCATCTTCCTTGGGGAGTTCAAGCTGCCTGATTGGGACATGTTCCACTCCCTCCATCCAGCTGCAGAGTACCATGGATCAGCCAGGGCAATCAGTGGTGGACCAGTCTATGTTAGGTAAGAAATGCAGTCTATTAGGTGTGGTGGTAAAAGTTTATCTATCTCTTATTACAAATTGCTCATGTTAACTTCATCTTGAAACAGTGATGCACCTGGGAAGCACAATTTTGATATATTAAAGAAGATTGTTTTGCCTAATGGTTCTATCCTTCGAGCCCGCCTGCCTGGTCGGCCTACAAAGGATTGCCTCTTCTCTGACCCTGCCCGTGATGGTGTTAGGTAATTATTGATAAGTGCAATTAAATTCATACTTTCCGACCTTATTAGAATAACGTGTATTTACTGATACAAATAGCAGTAGAATAGGGACGAGGTTATGTATGATGGCTTAATTTGGACAAATGAGTAATTAATTTAGGATATGCTTAGAAATGACATTATTTTGTGTTTTACGCCTTTGATTCAATCTTTAAACATGAAATTAGGTAGTAAAATAAACGTAGCAAATTTAACGAGCAACTTTGTTTAAAAAGTGGTTTCTAACAATTTATGGTTTTGTTTCAGCCTATTGAAGATATGGAATATGAACAAGTACACTGGAGTGCTTGGTGTATACAACTGCCAAGGTGCAGCATGGAATAGTGTTGAGAGAAAGAACACATTTCATCCAACTAAATCTGAAGCAATAACAGGCTACATTAGAGGCCGTGATGTCCATCTTATTGCTGAAGTTGCCATGGACTCCAGCTGGAATGGCGACTGCACTGTGTACAGCCACCGGAGTGGTGAACTTAGTACCCTGCCATACAATGTTGCCATGCCTGTGTCACTTAAAGTCCTTGAGCATGAAATTTTCACTGTTACACCAGTCAAAGTCTTGGCACCTGGATTTTGCTTTGCCCCATTGGGTCTCATTGACATGTACAATGCTGGTGGAGCGATCGAGGCTCTTAAGTATGAGGTGAAATCTGGTGCAAAGTTATCTGAACTGGAAAGTGGATATGAAGGGGAAAGCAGTATTGCGGCTGGAGAGCGAACTGAAAACCTGAGCACAGAAGCGGTAGCAGTAGTTTCCATGGAGGTGAAAGGGTGTGGCCGCTTTGGTGCTTACTCCTCAGCTAAGCCAAGAAAGTTCAGTGTGGGATCAAACACGGTAGATTTTACATATGACTCGGCATCTGGATTGGTTACCTTGAACTTGGATGACATGCCTCTAGAGGATAAGAAAGTTCACATTGTTGAAATTGAATTATGATGAATTTATCTTAAGCCAGTTGGAATAGATGATGATAACATTAGGGTAGATGAACAGAAGGATGAGCAAGCCTGGAGCAGCTGGAGCGAAAAACAACGATCTCTTTGGGTTCATAACTCAACTTGTAACGGACGAAGTTAGATGCTCATATCTTTTCTTGCTGTTCTTGTATTGGATGGCCAATGGTGTACAATGTAGTCCACAGCGCTTGTCTTGTACGGACGAAGCTCATGTGATAGCAAGATGTCAGTTCAGGTTGCAAGAGAATTCATGTTCACTATTGTAATATGTAGTGTATTATGATGATGTATATATACTTCTTATAGAAAATGAGATTCTATGTTAAGCAATCCTCATTCTCACCCATGCTTCATCGGCCGTTAAAACACTTAATGTGTTCCGAGTCGATTGAAGCTCAAGCAGTTAAAAGGGCAGTCATAGAATAGGGGTCGGGCCGGGCGGGGGGGAACTTGGATTTAAAAGGTTGAAGGATACTACCGTGTTGACAAAAAGAAAAAGAGAAGGAACTTTGTGGAGCTGCATTTTTTAGTCAAACTCTTCTCTTGGCAGAAGAGTATTATCACAGAAGACAAACTCATTTCTTCATTTTCTTTTCTGGGCAATTAGATTTTTTCCATTGCATTGAAACAGAGTACAAATCAACTTATCCCCCTCTATGGGGTTACATCAGAATTGAGTAAGCTTGCAAGCCTATCAGGAACATTAGCTAACCAATGAATAGGGAGATTTTCCTTCATGACTGCTTTAGAAAACCAATCCTACTAGCCTATTGTTGATGGAGATTGTAGCAGCCTTAAGTCTCAATAACTGATGGCTGATGGCTAATTACTCAACCTATAATACTTCCTAATCTATGCCCCTTTTTTGCTTTGATCGTCTTCATTTTTCGCACTTCTTCATTTGGTTTAGTGCAACTATTGGATTCGGAGTGACAATCAAGCTGAATATGGTGCACTCACTATACTTATCGCAAATACTTTGTCTATAGCTATTCACAATTTGGGCTCACGCGCTAGAGATGAGGAATACATTTTGAAACTTTCCCATAAATTATTATTGTCTGTCTTTTTAATTTGCAAATAATAATAATAATTGTTTTTATTTTAAATGACAGTAAATTTATGTCAGATTGTACTAGATTAAATAAACGTCTGTTCAGTCCAAGGCAATAAGATAGGGGTAGGGGTTTAAGATTTTAAACCTAAGATATGAGCTACGATGAGTCATTGTTGTACCACTTGGTCCTACTCTTTGAGACAACTAACTTGTCCAACTCTTGGAGGCAACTAAGGCTCCGTTTGTTTGTCATAAAATATTTTTAAAAAAAATATTTTTACGATTTTTTAGTATTTGGTAATATTGAAAAATTGATCAATCGAAAAATATTTTTCAGTCAAAGGAAAATGTTTAGTTGAAATGAGTAAAAAATATTTTCATGTTCTTTGAGAGAATAAAATATTTTCCACTCATTCTACCTCACCCTAACCCAACCCAGTCCTCGACCTTATCCCACCCCACCCCGACCTCGACCCCGCCCTCACCCACGCCCACGCCCACACCCCCACCCCCACCCCTACCCCCACCCCACTCCTGTCATATTTTTAATTAATTATTATTAAATAAAAATTAATTAATGTAGTAATAAAAATTAATTAATTGAAAATGAAGAAATTGATTATTTTAAATTTATTAATAAATTAATAATTTTAATTAATTAGTTAATTAATAATGATCAATTATTAATATTTTAGAAAAGATAATAAGTTAATAGTTTTAATAAATTTTTTACTATTACATCCAAACACCAAAAAAGATTTCTAGTGTAACAACCAAACATCATAAAACATTCTGTTTTTCAAGTAAATATTTTTTCCTGAAAATATTTTCCATCAATAAATTATTTTACGAAAAACAAAGGGAGCCTAAAAGTAATTGTCTTTTTGTTTTCCACTAGTGGTATAGTTTGTGTCTTGTATATGGTACCGTGAAAACACCCTATGAATTCAACAAAATAAAAAAAAATGAAGAAAACAAACTATAAATATAAGCATTGAACTATAGGTGTTCGAAAGCAAACACATAAATGATTTGCTTGTAAAACCCATAAAAATAATGTAAAAGGTTGAAGTACAAATAAGGAGAAAATAAATTGTTTTGAACAAACCTTTTTCTTTCGCAAATCAATATAGAGAAATGAATTTAGGTTTGTAATAGCACTAGTACAACAAATCCAAAAAAATTGTGGTTTATTTGACCCAAAAAAAGAAAAAACTTGAGAGCTCCAAAAAAGAAAATTATGGTTTGTATAAATTAAAGCACCATTTATGTGCAAATGTTAAGTAAAAATTGGATATATGAAATATTAAAGGACTAGGTAACAGATATAAAAGCACTAATATAAGGACTAGGTAAGAGATATAAAAGCACTAATATGCAATATAATTATCTACCTTGTCACTTTTTTTTTTCTTTTTTTTTTTGTAATAATAAGAAATTCACTTTAGATTGATTCACATGAATCCATTCTTAGGCAACAAATTTCCTGGTGTTGCGACGTAATTCAACACATGCTTTAAATTATTCAAAAGCTTAATAATATTTAAATGGTTTAAAAGTCAATGCAGGGATTATTTACCTTAAAGTCAAACTACTTCTTTTTGGTTGATTGGTAGTGTAAAGTAATCAAGTTCTTGAAATCTTTGAAATTTATATAGCTACACGTGGGAGGACATTTAGTATTCACATTTTTAAAAGTTGAAAAATTTAAAATATTTGCTTCATGATTAGGAGATAATTAAAAGGACATTAAGCTCTTCTTTAAATTGTGGAGAATCAAGGGAAGAAAGCGCACACTTTCCCTTCTTTTTCTTTTTGATTTAAGAGATAAAAGTCGAAAACAATTATCTAATCATAATCTTAGAAAAAATAACACACCTTTTATCCATTTTAAATAGTTCAAGCAATTACGTGAGAGCGTGACCAAATAAGTGGCTTCCAATCTACACCCTCCATTTCCCTTCAAATTACTAGTTGTTTTTTTTTTTTAAAAAAAAAAGAAAAAAAAAAGAAGAGAAATTTTGCAAAAAAAAGAAGTAATTATATATTGCAGTGACTGTTATAGCAATCACTTTTAACTTAATTACGACTATACCAGCTATTTAAACTCTAAAACCTCCCCTCTCTATTGTCTCACACAGGCCGCTCACTCGCTTCACTTCACTTCACTTCATCATTGTCTTCTTCAGCTCCACCAAGCAGCAGGTTTGTAGCTCGATTACTTGTCTTTATTCGTCCTTTTCTGTTTCGAAATTTATGGGTCAATATATATATATATTTTTTGGGTTTCTGAAGCTTGGAGGAATTCATTAATGGTTACTGATTAGTAATCTGTTCAGTTGAATGAATCTTGTTGTTACGGATTACTTGTGCCGGTAAACAATGTTGTTGTGGTCTCCAAATAGTTCTTGTGAATTTTTCCCATACCAATGTTGCTGTATTTATAGCTGACTAAGCATAATCGAGTTTTGTCAAATTAGTTGTGCTTGGATATGTATTGCTTGATGAATTGAGGTAATGGCGAAAGAGACATAATTATATTCATGAAGAATTTGCGTAAAATCAGAAAAGGGTAATGGGCTGAGTATAAGTCCCGAGATGGTGGTGAAGAAAATGGCTATTTTTTTCATTCGCGCACAGTGAATATCTTTTTGACATAATTGTGTCATTGAAGGATTTACGTAAAATTAGAAAAAGGGTAATGTGCTGAGTGCCAGTCCTGAGATGGTGGCGAAGAAGATGACTGTTTGTTTTTTCTTTTTTTATGCACAAAGAATATCATTTTCGCACGTATAGTCATTTGTTGTCAATTTAACTAATTATCCTAATAACATTTATTCACTTTTGTTGTTTCTCTCACAAGCTGAACAGGAGAAGAAATGCAATGCTGCTTATCAGTTGAATAGAAACAATTGAAATAGAAAAAAAATGAGAGTCCTGCTTCAACGCATTAGGTTAAAAATAAACCATTTCAGTGCGAATCCTCCTCCATTCAGAACCCCAATCCTCCCCGCTCTTTACTCCCTTCCCAAGCATTTTTCTAATAATGGGAATGATAAAGACACCGACTGGGGCACCAATTCCAATACTCCAAATGATTGGGGTTGGGATTCACCCTCCTCGTCCTCATGGTCTACTGGTTTAACCAAAGAGCACTTTGATGGCGAAGTTGTGGGCCAACAAGTTGGGCCTGTCCAACCTGCTGCAGCTGGTGGGACACCGCCTGTCAGGTGGACTGATACGGAGATGGACAAAATAAAGGAGCTGGAGGCTGAGAATAGGAAGAGCAAAGCTTTTGTTGATGGTTGGCCTCAAAGGATGCGCGAAATGAGCCTTTTTCTTAAGCAAGTCGGTTTGATACATTAAACCCTTTTTTTTCCTTGTTATATCTATGTTTAATTAAATTTATTTCTATATTTAAAACTTTTTGTTCTTTTGATGTTTTTTTAATATTTGTTCCTGTTAAAGGTACTTTTTGTGTAGAATGAGCTGTTTTAATTAAAGGGAAGGAGAAAAATTCATTCTTTTAGTTTTCTGATTTTTCCATTTATATGCTGTGGTAATTTGAACGGTAGCCTTAGCATAACCATTCGTGTTGTGGGAACAACTTAATGTTGTTTAGGTTAGACCCCGAAGTAGATTGACCCTTTCCTCGGACCTCATCCACAGCTGGAGCTTCGTGTGCTGCTGCCTTTTACATAATGTGATAATTCAACGGTTTTGAGTGTTTATTGAAGCAAATAAGACTAGTTTCTTGCTTTAGTTTTGATGTTTGTTTTGTAGTTTTGCAGGTCATCACTTCAACTTTGTTATCTTGGTTAGTTTAAGTTCCTTTAATTGTGATAATTTGTGGGCTTTGGGTATTTTATTTTGCAACATGACACCAATTTCTCATGCTCTTTAATCTCTTCATTGTTATGTGCTTGCATTATTATCGTGGGTAATAAGTGCTTTATCTGAGCAAGTGACACTCATATTTGTTTTGATCCCGCAGTTTTTCTTTGATTTTACTTAAAGGTATTGCGGTTTTCTTGAATTAGGTGAGGGAGCCTGGGGCAAAGGGCTCATATTTGAAAGACTCCGAGAAAACGGAGATGTATAAGAAGCACAAGGAAAATCCGGATGTGTACACAGTGGAGAAGCTGGCTAAGGAGTATAGAATCATGAGGCAGAGAGTGCATGCAATTCTGTGGCTCAAGGAGCTCGAGGAGGAAGAGGAGAAGAAGCTTGGCCACCCCTTGGATGATTCTGTTGAGCTCCTGCTTGACACTTGTCCCGAGTAAGTAGTGCTCTTACTTTACTACTTCTTATCTAGTCATAATGTTCATTATATTGATTAATTGAACTGAGTTAGATTTGCCTTGATTCCATCTGGTGCTTCTTTCTAAGCTTTTAACTTCTCCTCCATTCAGAAGAGACTTCAACCTTTTTTTTTTCCATCTCAGACCAAAAAAAAAGAAATTTTTTTTTCATCAGTTATCTGTCAATAAATTGTAAATTTATTATGCTGATGGATAAGCCTGTGTATTATGGCATAGAATCAACTAGTCATGGTATACTGCTATCTTTAGTCAATTTGTTAGATCTTCAAAATCTGTTTATGATGTGCTTTACTTCAGGGATGATTAGCTTAGCTTAAATGATGTGCTTATGAAGCTAGTTTTTGTGCTTATAAGCCAAAATGCTCAAGTTTTTTTTTTTTTAAAGAATAATTATCTTACTTGACAAGGACAATAACGTAATTATCTTGGTTGAAGTTGCTTAAAATGAAGGTTCTGTAACAACTAAAAGCTTAGATGTAGGAGAGGTCCTTCAGTATAAGCACCTTAATATGAGCAGCTTTTCTGTTCTTTATCTATACATAATTTGGCTTATGAGATCTTTTGACCAGTTTATAAGTTAAGCCAAACACTGTAGAAGTATCTACTGTGAAGTATAAGTTTAAATACACACACCTGGGCACACACATAGACACGTATATATAGAGAGATATGCTATTTGTCACCTACTATGTGGCAAAGTGGGATCGCCCCACTCTTTATCTCTGATGTTGCAAATGTTTCACTATTTATTTTCTTCAAACAAATGGGTAGTATTTACATGCAACACTAACCAATAAGGGCACATAGGATGCCAATAAAGAAGTGAAGTTTGGGTGATATGTATCACTGTATATAGATATATACATGAATATTGTTATTTTTCCTCTATCATGCCATGTTTTTTTTGGTGAGTTTTAAACTTATAATTCTTGCGTTTCTATATTTCTGTTGCAGCCATTCACTTTTTGTATTTTTATGTTACAAGAAATATGTTTGCTCGATCTCCAATGCAACTAGTCTTGCATTTTGGTTATATAATATGTTCTTCCATAGTTCCCAAAATCACCAGTTCAAAATGCTAACATATATGGTGTGTAATAGATGCATACATCCTGGACATGATGCAGAAACTGAGAGCTTGTATGAATTATGATGACGATTATTGCTAGTCACACCATACTAAAATACAAGTGCAAGTTTGTTGATATAAATGACTGGAGGATCATTGCCATGTAACCCAGCTCCACCTCCTAGCCATGTTAATTAAAACTTCTCCCTAATAAATTAGTTCACATGTTGGTTGACCGTATTATGAAAAATTGAAAAAAAATCATTGGCTTATCAAATTATCTATCGAGCCGTGAAAAAGATTCAACAAAAGAGAGAAACATATCCACTATTTGTTTTACATTAAGGAGTACGTGGAGTAGCTCATGATATAATAGTCTGTCCCAAGTTGAATGCCCTCATTTCCTTTTGGGATGTCCCAAAATAATGTCCTCTTTTCTGAAGCTCTTACCTTTAACTCAATATTGAAAAGATTCTCTTAGTACCCATTTAACTCCTACTATGTCACTATTTATTATTTGAAAATTGTAATACTTTGTAAAGGTCCCAATCAAAAGTCACTTATCATAGAATACATTACATTTTCAATTCTTTCTAAACAAGCCTGCCAAGTCACAGCGCAGTGGTTGTACTATCAACTTTGTTTCTTTTCATTTCTCGAAAAAAAAAGGCCTGCCAAGTCATAGGGTGACATTTAATTTCGGATTTTCGGATGCAGTTAGTAGGACCGTTCATCGGAATATCATGGGAATTATATCTTGACTTGAAAGGTTAGAACAAAAGCTCAACTTATTGAACTCTTGGAAGCGGTGTTAGTTTGGTCAATGTAGTTCCAATGAATGTTCAAGCATGTTCAAGAACTTACCATATTTAGTATGACCCATGGGAAGTTTACATCATATCAGCATAAAGAACATTATTGACCCAGAAATACTGAGGTTGGAGTACCCTCTGGTTTCAGATTTCTGCAGATTGTTTCTTTTTCCTTTCTTTGCCTAGAAGAAAAGTTGTCTATTTGCATGTGACACTTATGGTTCAGTGCACATCCGTAGTTACTATCAATGAATGTATCACTTTTGGAAATCAAAATTAACACAAAATGAAGAAAGGTTATTTGCCAACATAAGGTGAAATAGTAAATACTGGAATCTCATTGGCAACTGTAGGGTAAATTTGTAAGCTTCTAAAACATGTCACTGTTTTGTTCTTATCTTTAGACATTTTGATCTGCTAATTCAGTTGTTTTTCATCGTATGTGTGCAATCCTTTGCAGTAAACGATTATATTATGCATGTCGGTGTTAACTACATTCTCCCATTGAGAAAGTTTTGCACCATGTGTCTTCACATTATTAAAAAATGAGAAGCAAGCTGTCTGGATTTTTCTGTAGTTAGTAACTGATTTGCTATTTCTGTAGATTCTTCAATTCACATGATAGGGAATTTCATGTTGCGACTCTCCCTTACAAGCCAGACTTCAAAGTCATGCCTGAGGGTTGGGATGGCACCACCCGAGATCCAGATGAGGTGCACTATGAAATATCAATGAAAGAAGATGAGATGTTATACCAAGAATTTGTCCAGAGGATGAACTTCAACAAGATGAAGGTAAGAAGGGTGATGTATGCATCTGACTGATGTTAGTAAACAAGAATTAGTATGAAGCAATCGAGGTTTTGTCATACTCTCATGGATAAAGTCCCAAGACAATTGTAAAGAATATGACTATCTTGTCTGTTAACAAAATGTAGTTGACGTCATATTCTTTGTTCTACAGATGGCAAAAGAGGTTAAAGTTCACAAGTATAGCCGAAGGCGCCCATCAGAAGGATGGAACTTCATGGTTGAGAAGCTTGGGCCTCGTGGAAAGCGTGGAAATGGTGGTGGCTGGAAATTCATTAGTGTGGCAGATGGTTCAAGTCGACCTCTTAACGAATATGAAAAGATGTTTGTAAAGAGAGAGACTCCCCGTCGTCGACGAAAGATTCTCCCATAATTTCCCTGCGGAGGTAGCAAAGGTTTACTATACGTGATGCCTAAAATTACGTGGTTTTTTATCCATAGTAACTCAGCAAGTTGGTAGGTAGTAATCACATTTCTTTGTATGCGTCTTTTGCTAGTGAAGAAACTGATTCACATGAAAAGTAGTACATTGTTTGACCTCAAAGTGACTTAAGCTTTGCTCTACGGTTATAGAGCCAGTTGGCTTTGGCTTTCTTTTCACAGCATTTGATGGAATTGATTCATTGGTTGCTTTTTTATGCTAATAATAAGAGGATCCATAAGATTTTTTTTGTTGATTTAGTTTGCTCGCATTTTTGCCCTCATGTGTTGTGCAATGCTTTTGTGGATAAGATGAGGGAGAACGTTTGAGATGTTATAAATATGTGAGCAGACGATTCGTGAAGGCACTTGTTAAAATGTACGAATGTATGAAAATAGTAGTCCACAAGAGGGATGGAGGAATACGTAAGATAAATTGGATAGAGACACTTAAATAAAACCTTACTTGTATAAAGTTAACGGAGAACTTGACTTTTTACAAGAGCAAATAACTTTATCAAATTCATATAGTCAATTCCACATAGTGGGATAAGAGATTTAGGAGTAATTTTGTGGTAAGTTTCTCTTGTTGATAGTTGGGAGATCAAGTTTTGAATTTCATGAAGGTGGAAAAAAGAAAAAAAAATAATTATAATGGATAAGATTTGGTTTGGTTTGATTTGATTTATTATGTAATGCTTTTAGTTGACATTGTTCTCCTTACTAACCCACTCCTCATAACTATTGAACATTAGTTTTTGGCAAGCAAAATGAATTTGGCCTTTTCATCTCCTAATGTTGCTGATCTTAATCTAGCCATACCGGGATATGTCCAAGTCCAGATAGGAATTTTTAACTCTCAAGCCCACTTGTCCCCTACCCTCATGATATTTTAACCATGGTCTTCTAACTTGTCATCGAGAATAATCCATTACTAAATTACTTCTAAATCTCAAATATGATAGGATAGGAATATGTAGATAGGATAGGAAAGACACCTTTCGTTGGGAGGCTAGTACAAATGGAAAATTCAATTTGAAGCATTGATGAGCATATCAAGGAGAAGGTAAATAGTTGATTGGTATCATGTTGTTTGGTTCAATAATTGAATTCCAAAGCAGAGGCGGACCTACACTACGAGTAGTGTATATAAATGCTTGCACTCAACAAAAAATGATATGGTTCCGTGATTAAAGTGGCATCCTTAAAATCAAGTTAGTCTTCATCTGTCCAGGTTTAAATCTTACTATTGACATTTAAAAGCTTACACTTAAATTTTTTTTACCCCTCAATAAACTTTCATCTTTTTTTTTTTTGGTCAGATATAGCTTTCACCTTTTGTTTTTTTGTTTTTTTTGGTCAATGATACAACTTTCACCTCACTTTCCCAATTTTAGCTTTAATCCTCTCAAGCCTCATCGAAGCCATCTCTGCCCTCAACTCTCAAGCAAGCTCAACTCTTTTTTTTTTAAAAAAAAAAAAAAAAAATCAACCAATAAATTTTAAATTCACTTTTAAAATTCAACAAAAAATTAAACTCCTCTCCAATTTCTTCCCTCAACACATTCAACATTCAATCTCAATGTGAGAAATTGTACAATTAATTATTTAACTTTATTTTTAATTTCATATATTTATTTTTTAATTTTATTTTACTTGTCTATTACTCTTAATTTAACTATAATTATTTACTTTTAGTTATGATTATAACTTTTATTTACTTGTTTAATACTTTTAGATTAATTTTTAATTTTAGTTATTTTTTTATTTTTAATTATAGTTATAGTTCTAATTGCCTTTATTTTTTGGTAGCTCTTGTTGTTTAATTTTAATTTATTATAACTGAAGTTAACATTTTTTTTAAATATTAGTTATAGTTGTTATGTTTTATTATTTTAGTTAGAGTTATTTTTTATTTTTAGTTTTATATAAGTTGTTTATTATTAGTTTAGGTATAACTAAAAGTCTAAAATTAATGTTTTTTTGTTTACCCCTCAATAAAACACAATAGCTTTCACCTTTTTTTTGGTCAGATACAACTTTCACCTTTTGTTTTTTTGTTTTATTTTTTTTTTGGTGAAGGATACAACTTTCACCTCACTGTTCCAATTTTAACTTTAATCCTGTCAAGCCTCACTGAAGCCATCTCTGCCCTTAACTGTCAAGCAAGCTCAACTCTTTTTTTTTTTTTTTAACCAAGAAATTTTAAATTCACCTTTTAAAATTTAACAAAAAATTAAACTCTTCTCCAATTTATTCCCTCAACACATTCAACATTCAATCCCAAGGTGAGAAATTGTACATCTAATTATTTAACTTTGTTTTTAATTTCATGTATTTATTTTTTTAATTTTAGTTTACTTGTCTATTACTCTTAATTTAACTATAATTATTTACTTTTAGTTTTGATTATAACTATTTATTTACTTGTTTAATACTTTTAAATTAGTTTGTAATTTTAATTATTTGTTCATTTTGAATTGTAGTTATAGTTCTAATTGTCTTTATTTTTTGGTAGCTCTTGTTGTTTAATCTTAATTTATAATAACAAAATTAATATTTTTTTAAAAAAAAATATTAGTTATAGTTGTTATGTTTTATTATTTTAGTTACAGTTATTTTTTATTTGTAGTTTTATATAAGTTGTTTATTATTAGTTTAGGTATAACTAAAAGTCTAAAATTAATATTTTTTTGTAAATATTCATTGATAAAATTTTAAAGAAAATATCAATTTCCGATGGAATTAGTAGTAAAGATAATGAACATCATTGTTCAAAACAACCTTGGATTGAGGTCAATGTAGAAGATCTACCTACAAATCCTGGATTACACCTAAAAAGTACAAATTACCTCTAGATGATCGAGATAAAGTGTGGATATATTATTTACAAAAGGGACCTTGCCAACCCCGTCATCATAATTTTCCTCAAAGAAAGTTTGGAGATAAGTTTATAAGATTTTGTCCCTCTTGGTTTAATGAATTTGACAAATGGTTAGAATACAACATAATGAAAGATGTTGAATATTATTTTTGTTGTTATCCTTTTAGGATTGATATTGGAAAATAGTCAGGTGGAGATACATTTGTTACAAATGGGTTTACCAATTGGAGTATTAAAAGTAGAGTTAATATTCATATTTAGAGGTCCAAACAGTGCATATAACAATGTTTACAAAAGGGGTCAAGACTTGATGAAGTAAAACCAACACATTGAAACTGTTATCTTTATGTAATCCGATCAAGTTCGTGAAATATATTGAAGTCGATTAACTGCTTCAATTGATTGCATTCGATATCTTTGGAAACAAAGATTATCTTTCCGTGGTCATGATGATAAGAGGATTCTACTAATCAAGTTAATTTTCTTGAACTTCTCAAATTTCTTGTCAATCATATTGAAATAATCAACAAGTGTGTTTTGCAAAATGCCCTTGATAACCCTAAGATTCAAAAAGACATTGTCAATGCCGCCGCAATTGAGACCATTAATACAATTATAATTGGTCTTGGAGAAGAATATTTTGCTATTATTGTTGATGAGTCTCGTGATGTATCAATCAAAGAAGAAATGGTCATTGTTTTGCGTTATGTGAACCATAAAGAAAGTATTGTTGAGCGTTTTCTTGGTATGGTGCATGTAAGAGATACTACTGTATTATTTTTAAAAGAGGGAATTGATTCATTATTTAACAAATATGGATTGAGTGTATCAAGAATTCGTGGACATATGATGGTGCTAGTAATATGCAAGATGAATTTAATAGTCTTAAGAGTTTGATTTGAAAGAAAATCCATCTACTTTCTATATTCATTGCTCTGTTCATCAGTTGCAACTCACACTTATTTATGTAGCAAAAACTTATGCTCAAGTGGCTACTTTTTTTGTCTTAGTTGCCACTTTCATAAATGTTGTTGGAGGTTCATGCAAGGGATATGACATACTTTGTGCAAAGCACATTGTTAAAGTTAAAGAAGCAATAGAAAATGGTGAAATTCATAGTGGACGAGGCATGAATCAAGAAATTAGTCTCAAATGGAGTGGTGATACTCGTTGGGTTCACATTATGGAAATTTAATAAGTTTGATTCTCATGTATTCCTCAGTGATTGATGTGTTTGAGATTATCAAGGAAGATGGAATGACTTCTGATAAGAAAGGTGAAACTAATCGCCATTTAGACTCCATACAAACATTTTAATTTGTATTTCTTTTACATTTGATGAAAACTATGTTGGGAATCACAAATGAATTATCACAAGCATTGCAAATGAAAGATCAAGATATCATTAACACCATGGAATTGGTTTGTATCTCAAAGCAATGTTTGCAAAATCTGAGAGATAGTGGATGAGAATCTTTATTGAATGAAGCCTCTTTGTTTTGCACAATTCATGATATAGACATTTCTAATATGGAAGAAATGTTTTTATTGAAAGGGCATTCACGGCGTAAAGTTCAAAATATTTCGAATTTACACTATTATCGCATTGATTTGTTTTATACTATTGTGGACATGCAACTTCAAGAGTTTAATAACCGTTTCATTGAAACAAATACTAGGTTGCTTCTTTATTTGAAATGCTTGAATCCATAGAATTCCTTTGATGCATTTGACAAGCACAAGTTGATTGAATTTGCTAAGTTTTATCCAAATGATTTTTCTCCCATGGATTTGGTAGTTCTTAAAAATCAGTTGGAGACATATATTCTTGATATGCAAAGAAGTGATGAATTTTCAAAGTTAAAAGGGATTGCTAGCCTTGAAGAGATGCTAGTGAAAATTGGAAAGCATCGTGTTTATTCATTAGTGTATTTACTTATTAAGTTAGCATTGATTTTACCTGTTGTTACAGCCACTGTAGAAAGAGTACTTTCTGCAATGAAAATTGTGAAGAATGAATTGCGTAATCGAATGGGAGACAATTGAATGAATAATTGATTAGTCCCTTACATAGAAAGAGACATATTTGATAGAATCGACAATGAGTTAATTATTCAATGCTTTCAAAATATGAAGACACGCCGGAAACAATTATAAAAATGTACTTTTTGTATTACGACAATACTATAATTACTTATTTCTCTCTTTTAAATGCTTACGTTTTTATAATTATTATAATGTGTGTAATTGTATTAGTTTATGTATAGATAAATTTCCCCGAATCCTGATCTCTGAACTCTAGTGCCTACTCTGAGTCCTGATGCCTGAATCCGCCGTTGTTTCAAAGTACAGCGTTATTACTTGTTGGCAATCTTAGGGGTTACAATTGATTTCCCATTGTGACTTGTCATCTAGCTTGTGAAATTCGTCTTTTTTTTTTGAATGAATGTAGTTTAATTTATAAGAAGAATTTGGGTGAACGGGCTGATGGTCACATCGGCTAGGCTTTATCATAACAATTGGTATAGCATCATTGGTTTTCATTATCCAAGAACCCTAAGGATAAGATACTGTCCAAGTTGGTTTGAAACTATACTTTTGTGTTAAATTTTTGACAAAATTGTCTATATTGTTCGGCTTAAGATTTGACTTACCTTAGACTTGGGAGTAGTAGATCTTTGGGTTTCATTTTTGTAAAGATATTGTAAATTTATTTTTGGATTGTTGGGTTTAATAAGAATACTTTGCTCACTTAGTAAAAAAACAAAAAAATAAAAAAATAAAAAAAATAACAAACTCCTTCTAAGAGTTTAAACTTTTAAATAAAGTAATAACTTAATATGATATTAAAACCTAGATAACAAAAAGTACCAGATTCAAAACTCACTGTTATCTATGTCCATGTGTAACGCTCAATTAAAAACTATTTAGCCTACACGTGAAGAGACGCATTAAAGATAATAAACACAAGGATAAATACCTATGTTGGTCCTTCAAGTATGGGTAAAATAACAATTTGGCCCTGTAACTTTCAAAATGAACATTTTGGTCCTATAATTCTCTAAAATGTGACACGTTAGTCTCCGAGGCAAATTCCATTCATTTTTAGTTGTCAACCACACATAAGCACGTGTATTTAACTACTACAAGGGGACGGCATATTAGCCTAGGACTAACAGTGTCCTCCTTCTATAGTTATAATGTTACAAGTGCATTTAAATTTGTACATCATGGTCCCCTATATAGCATCCAAAAAACCAAATAACTTGCCTCTATGGGAGAGGCTCACTTCTACCTTATTTGTTCGATAAGAAATGTGAGTCTATTTTGTCGAACTTGCTTCTTATTTCTGCGTTTGACCTCTTCCATCTCTGCCTCGTTGACATGGTTCCATATAACATGCAAAAAAAACCAAATAAGCGTAAGAATTTGATTACTAACACTGAGCTGAGTCTAGATCAGCTTTTCGAGAAGGGGCCAATTGCTCCTTTAACATTCCAGCCACTTGTAGCTTTTAACTTCTCTTGTCCATGGAAGTCTTCAGCTGAGCTTTCTGCAATTATAAGTTTCACTTAGAACTCTAAAAATTCACATTCTAATTATTTCAACCAAGCAACTGGAACAGCAAGAAAAGAATTAAAGAAATGACGAGCAAGGGAACAAAAGATTTTCAATTTCCGAATCCCTCTGCCAAACAAAGAGCTAATAAGAAGCATCTAGAATCAACTTATTGATAAAATTGCCTTAAGTGAATAATTAACTATAAATATAAACACTCGATAGTAATGTTGATCAATAGAACCTGAAGCAAGGGGATTTACTCTTACCAGTTCAGGAATCCAAAACACCCCCAAGCTTGAATATTCTTTCATAACGAGCTAGAATTCGCTTGCTGTGGCAGAGATAGCAGGATTAGCAGCAGTACTATGAAAGAAGGGAAAAGAGGAACAACAAAATGCAAATTTCCAACTTTACTCCAATGTTGGAGGTTCCCGACATGAGGATGATGGAGGATTAGCAGATTTCTTGCAGTTGAAGGTAAAAAAAACAAAAAACATTGCAGAACCTTAAATTCTCACCAGCAAATGGAAAGAGCCAAGAGAAAGTAAAAAGAAAATAGGAAGGGTTAACACAACATTCACGCTTTGAGAGAATGGAGAAAAACATCCCACCATGTATCCCTCTCTCTTGTGTAGCATACCACCAATGAATTCATAAATAGTTTAGACGTATCTCACATCCTTGATGTTATTTGGGAGGCAGAAAATTATTAGAGAAAAATTATGGAAAACAAAAGGAGAGGAGTGTAAAGTGTGATGCAAACTTCAAGGTGTTCAGTGGAAAGAAGTGTCCAGCAATTTCAATGGATGAAATGCCATTGTTAATTAACATAGGCATAAGACAAACAAGAAACATAAATAGTACATGATAATATCACGAACTGATAACTATAAGATATTCATAGAAGTAAACTCCACTTCCAAGCTCAATCTCATGTTTCTTAAATAGGTTGTAATAAATACTAGCAATACAAGTCCAAGAAAAACGGGTGGCTCCAGACTCTTTTGTAATACCATCAATAACTCAACTGAACCTGTGCACTATGCGTCCAACTATGTCTATGTTTATAACTATACAACCTTTTCCTATAAGTAAATTAAAACACCAAGAAGGACCATGAACTGCCTAGAGCATTCGGACACAATTGACATACATTGCACAGGTGTTAGAAAATTACTGTGTTGATGGTAAGAAGCTTCTTCACCTAGAACAACTCCCATAAATCAGTGTCGGACAGGTTTGCAGCAGCAAACAAAGTGATCATTTTTCCAGATTTAGAAGCTAATGACAGGAATGGGCTCATGGCTTCTGACAAAATGGCGGTCAACTGATCAGACATCTCCAACAAAATTACTGCATCTCATGAAACAGTTCGTCCATAACAAACACATGCAATATATAGATTTTTCGCCCATTTTTCCTGCAAGTAACAATTATTGCATTATTAAGTACCAACAAGGAAAGCTAAATGGGAATACAGAAAAAGATAAAAGATCGATATCATATGAGAATAATGAACCTTCACATGTGTGCTTGGAAAAGCAGAAGTTCTAAGTGTCTCTTGTGTTTCATCAGCCGGCTTTCTTCTCGGAACACTAAGAACAAAAGCAGCTTGATCCCATGTTGCAGCAGTTGATGTAATCCGGTAACCAGCATCCCACCTCCTATGAATACCCTCACTAGGATACAAAAAGTCTAACTCCACAACCTGGAAAAAGAAAAGATAAAGAATGAAAATTATAAGATCATCAGCATTAGTGGGTCCAACTAAACAAACTCCGCATATTCCAATTAAACCTGATCAGCGAAACCAGCCCCACGAGACATAACAATTGCCCATCTAGTTCCTGCAGTAGCCATGGCAGTGACATAAAAGCCCTCTCTCCATTTCTTATATATCCATGTGAATGGAAACGACTCGCTGACTTTATATGATTGTTGCTCATATTGAGTACCTATTATGCGAAAAACATAAGTCAAGCCCAAGAACCAAGTTCAAAATGTATATTATGCTCCAAAGATGTTAAACTCACCCTTAGACATAACCACTAATGAACTCCCATTATTAGCCCCAGCTATGGTGCTGATGTAATAATTTTTCTCCCATTGTTCCATAATCCATTCCTAAGACAGAAAAGAAGAGAGCTTATAAGTCTGTAAAAGGAAAGGCTCTTAGCTGGTCGAAAATGCAATGTAAGTTGTGCCATAATGAAACTGAAAGCTTTCTAATAAGAAGGAAAATGACAGACCTTATGAAGAAAATAAGGGGACAACTCATAAACTTGAGCAGTGAAACCCGTCCCAGCATCCATGATCAGGGCCCATAAATTGGAACAAGATGCCACGCAGCTAATAAATAGCCCATCTTCATTTCCTTTCTCAATGTGTTGAGGCAGCCTAATGTCCGCCACATTGTAGTGATATCTACAACATCGACCATGTTTGTAAACATACCATTCATTTGCAAAACTTGATCAAAGTTTAGGGCTAGCAAGTGCATACCGCTGTTTCATAGGGCGACGAGCATTGTAAACACTGATCCACTGTGTAGCAGGCATTCCCATTCTGACCTTTTTCTTTGGTTGCTCATCATCATCATCTTCCATTGTCAGTCGTCCTCTCTTGTGCCCAACTTGATGTATAAGCTTTGTGATGATAAAAAAATATGTTAGGGTCATCAAAACCAATAAGACTTGACATAACGGTAAGGTAATCACGGGAAATATATGTGAGAGAAACACAGTAATTACCTTCTGAGCACCATCTGTGTTGATTGGCCTTATGTCTGGATTTGGACCAACAATTCCATCAAAGAGGGAGATATACTTCGCATAGTTAGGCTCTCCTCATCAAACTTCAAGTTCACCACATACTCAACAAACTGCCGGAAAGGAACAGGGCAAAAACAGCAGAGAGAATCTGGTGAAGTTGCCATCTTCTTTTTGCAGACAAGGAAACCCTTATTCTCGCCCTAAATTACCCAATGTGTCGGTAATTATATGATGACTACGAAAAGGTTATGTCAATGTAATTTCAATCACAGAAAATGCCAACCTGGTATCCCTGCCATGGCAACCGACCACGGAGAAGAAAAATGAGGGTGTAAGCAAGGGACTCTAAATCATCCCTACGACTCCCCATTCTTCCAAGATGAGCATGTACACTGGCATAACGCACTGTTCCCCTGAGATACCACCAACTATGTGTCACAAAAACACAATAATTGAAAAAGGAAATAAGAAACACTAATTGTGGCCCAAAGAGAAGACTATGTAGGGCAAAGTGAAGAGAATGGTCATACCTAAAAACATCTGGCCATTGATTATATTCAACATGTAGGCCAGTCGAACTATCACGCCAACGGGTAGCTGAAATACCCAATCAGGTTGAGATATGAAAGGACTTTGAAATTGTATTCTAATTATGCAGAAAACAAAGACAACAATGTGGTTTTGGCTTACCTAATCCGAGATCGACAAGAAACAACCTTTTCTCATCAGGTGTTCCAGGTGGACCAAGCAAAAAGTTCTCCGGTTTCACATCTCCGTGCACATATCTGGACAATATGTAGCAGTCAACTTATATAGCAATGTATACGATACTGGAACTAATTCATGCACATTGACATCATCTCACTTCTATAATATTAAAATCAGAAATACAACTTCCAGATATTGTAAATCATTTCTCTAGTAAATTTGTTACCATTATGGTCATAGGGTAGTCTTATATCCTTTAACAAATTCATAACTTTAAATAGTGAGTAGATGCTGCTTGTCCATTCCTTTCAAGCTTGATCCTGCCCTTAGACCCGTTACCTTGTTCGATTGTACTTGAAAGGACATGTAGCCGGGAGCAAACCAGATTTCGAAATTCAAGTGAAAGAGTAAGCCAAAAAAAAAAATGTGAGCGCTCCAGCACTATACGGCTTTTTGGCCTTGCCCTATCTAGCTGGAGGCAGATTTTCTTTAAAAAAAAAAAAAACGGTTGATTACTAAAATTGGTTTTTTGATTCTATTATCAAGTTTTTCTAGTGAAAGTGAAATAAATAAAATAAGAAGTGACAGCGTCAAGTTCTCTTGATTTTGTAATAGGAAGAAGAAGAGGGGGAATATCACAGTGTGGGCAGACAAGCACGAACGTAGTTAGCTAGCTTCTCCTAATTTCCCGATAGACCATATTATGAGGACGATGCAATCGGCTATTGGCCTTTGTGAAAGCTCGTCCTCAATATGTTTGATCCCTTTCCAAACCCTCCTCTTCGTCAATGATTATGGGTCGCTAAGAAACGAGGAAGTAAAATTCTAATTTTCTCACGTGACGATGAAACCATCATATAGGTTTGTACTTTATAGAGATTTATAGAGATGTACTTTTTAGAGATATACAAAGGACTAATACTTGCAGAAAGCCGTCGGAAGGGAGTGGAGCAGCAGAGCATATGACATAAAGTTCTCTCATGAAAGATATTCTGTTACATAGGCTATACAACTTGCGAGCATGAACACGCGCACATATTAGAACTGTGTACCCAAAAGTTTAGGCATTTCTCATGTGATATTGTTTCTGATTCTTGGAAATATAGGTTAAAAAGGAAAGGAACTACATTGTAAGATCCTCCTATCACTACATATCTAACGCAAGTAAATCAGAGACTGTATTCCAGATTTAACATGACATAATTGCAATCGGAACTGCATGTTAGATTTCCTTATACACTTGAGATTAACAAAATTACAAACAAAACCAAGTTAAATAATTACCCTCTTGAGTGCAACTTCTCTAATATGGATATTGCTTCAATGGCAATACATGCGACCATCTCAATGGACATCCTGAAATCAATTAAAATAAAATTAGGCATCAAATTAATGTGAAATAATCAAGGGAATCCATGAAGAGAAAGAAGATCTAAATTAATTCTTGCAATGGGAACTAACGTGTGGGAGTTGTTATTCCAGACATCCCATAAACTCGGACCAAGCATATCCATAACCTGCAAAAAGTGGCAAAGTACTTGTCATGCTCATCACAAATTCAAAGAAACAGAGAGGTAGAAATTGTCCACCATGAGTACAGAAAAGAAATATATGCATAAATCACGCACCATAATGTAATAGTCATCTTGACGACCCTTGTAATGTACACGTGGTATACCATGACTGCCACCTAGTGCACTAGAAAGAGAGATGACGATGATTAAGTACCATCTAACCTGAGGGGAAAGCATATTGGATCAATCAAAAGGACAAAATACTCACTTATAGACTTGCCACTCATAAGGTGGTCCATAGTTACAACCTTTGCTACTTCTGTGCTCAAATTTCAATGCAACCTACGAGCAGGAAAACAGAAATATCATATTTCAATAACATTATAAACAACAGTTGACAATAGATTGAGGAGGTGCAGATTAAGAATATGAAGTGCATACCTCAATAGCTCCAGGGCCAGTCCTTCCACATGGATTTGGGGGATTAATTCGACGACCAACATAAACTTGACCAAAACCTCCTTTCCCGAGTTTACTCTCAATTCGATATGTCGGTGAAGCACCTACCTGGACCTATTAAGGCACGAACCACGAAATTGTCAACACATTGTCCTTTTGCTATCGATTGTTAACTTTCATACAATACTTTTATTAGTCACAAAAGACTACAATAAACATGCTCAACAGATTGCAATTAAATTAATATATCAGCATCGGAGTATCCCAATGGTAAGTTTCTTTGTTACTTAATTAATGCACCACAAAAGGACATAGCTAACCCCCAAACTAGAATTAATGACAAAATCTGAAAACGAAACAAAATAGTTGGCAGGTTTTCTCTTGTGGAAGGAAACTGCACATAACATTCAACTTACTATTCATCAATAGATTCTTCGTTTTCTATAAAATGAGAAAGTTTGAAATCCATAACTATGCAACCAACTCAAAGTACACAAACGTTTATTGACAACCAACACTTTTCAACAAGATCCAGTTTCCTCAAATAGATTAGAGGCAAACTTTATTCTCCGCAAACGTAAAATTTGTTAAGCATTGACCAACTATTCAAATGGATATTCTTTTTCTCTCTGTATAAATTTGAGATTGGCCAGTTTGGCATATATGATGAAACCAACTCCAACAGCCACAAACTGAAATTTGCAAAGCAAATGCTTCCCGCTTCTCCTTCCATCACGGAGAAAAAAATTCTCACACATAAACTGAGAGAAACAAGTCCGCAGCTTCCAAATTACTAAAAACAGCAGATGCTAGAAGAAGCAACTCGAAACCCCAAATCACTCACCCCAAAAGCAAAACTTAAAGAGCACAATAAGCAAAAAACACAAATTCACACAGCTCACAAACCTCCATACTGCTTTCAGATAATATTCACAAAAAAGAGAAGACATTCAAACCTCAAAAAGAACAATGTCTTCAAACCTTCGCACCTATTGGACACAGAGACACCTAAACAATCAACATTCCATGCAAAACTTTCTCATTTTATGTAAAAATATCCATTCGTTCATCGGTTTCTTACACAAACTCAGAATACTTAAATTGCAACACTTGATGAATACAAACCCATTAATCTCATCCAACCAATATACAGATAAAATACACACAATTACACAATCACACACTCACACACACACACACAAACACACACATATATAAAGATACATATACTATATAAAAAAAGTGATTAAAAGATTAAACTTTTTTTACCCTCTCAGGCAATGGAGCAGTGCTGCCTTCCTCCTCAGGAGCCACACCCTTATCGCCGCTCTTTCCACAGCTATCGTACTCATCCATCTTCTTTTCCTCTACCTCTTCCTTCACTTGTCCTTCTTCTTCTTCTTGTACCTCCCGCTCCTCTTGTTGTACCTTCACCCTCTTATTATTATTATTATTCTTCTTCTTCACACCAATAACATCATCCTCATCACCATCCAACACCACCACCACCACTTCCACACCCCCTCTCTTCCCCTCCTCTACCTTATCGTTGCCATTATTCTTTCTTCTTCTATTAACTTGCCGTGTAGGGCTTTTTGCCTCCGGTTTTGCTGACGTGTTACGCCTCGGTCGATAGGCTTTGGCAGCGGCGGCGGTCTGGTTCAACTGAACCGGGTTTGTTGTCTCCGGTCGTTGTTGTTGAGGTTGTCGGGGACGGCCTCTGCTGCGACCTCCACTACGGCGTTGAGGCATATCTTATCTATCGTATCCACCATCCATCAATTCAGATGCTGCACCTTCATCACACGATCATGCATGTGCGGATCACCTAATAGTTACAAAACCAAAAAAATAGAGGGATTAGAGATCAGCGTGTGTGTGTGTTTTTGTTTTGTTTTTTGTTTTTGGTCAAAGTTTTTGTTTTGTTTTTTGTTTTTTTTTTTGGTCAAAAAAGTTTTTGTTTTGTTGACTGCTGCTCTTTTTTGCTGTTGTTGTTGTGGGTTGATTTTTTTTCTTCTTTTTTTTTTTTTTAAGGTTTTGTGTTATTTGGAGGAGGCTAATATTATGAGACGATGATGATGACGTGGGTGAGTATGATTGGTTGAGAGTCGAATACGCCAAGGGTTTGTACTCGAGGGTTTAGATTTGTCTGGTCGTGGTTGATCAAATAGGAGATGGACAAGTCAGCAGGTTGTGGGGTAGGAAATATTCTAGAAAAAACGGGACGGGAAGTACCACTTCCAGCGAGGGAGATTTAAAATAATTTTTTTTTTTTTTTTGGGTCAGTGATTTATTAGAATTTCATCATGCTATTTTTTGGGAGGGGAAAGGAAGCTACAATTTAATTATTTCCCAATTCACAAAAAAGAAATGAACTTCATCATCATTTTTTTTCCTGAACTTTTTTTTTAAATTTTTTTTTTTTAGGGAGTTTGGATAATTTTTTCTATATTTACACCTTATTTAAAATTGGATTTTTTTTTAAAAGAAAAAAAGATGAGGAGGAAATAAAAAATCCATTTCTTTGTTTAAAATGAAATTTTAAAATAGAAAAAAGTTATAAAAAAATCCCAAAATTCCTCTATTTCCTTTAAAATTTAGATTAAACCCAAATATTATCTATTTAAAAAATAATAACTAATAAATTATATAAAATATAAGATGAATTCCACTTACTAGCCGCAATCTTTATTCCAAAAACAAACCGAAATTTATTTTTATTACTTATTATTCTTTGACTTTGGTCAACAGTAACATAATCGAAATTGTATCAACAATAACAGTGAAGTTACTAAAATATCCTTATAACGTAAGGTAAAAGACCAATATTCCCTTCTCCAAACACCACCACTACCCCATCGGCATCCCACCAACTTCCACCCCCATCTCCAAGATCTTCCCCTCCCCTCAGCGGCACCAAGCCCCGCAAATCCCTCATCCGTGTAAGTGTGTGTGTGATGCGGTTATATTGTGGGTTTATTTTGCGTATTGTGGGATTTTTGTTATATATTATACATATATACTGTGATGGGTTTTATATGTAAGGGGTGAATATACATGTATAAGGATATGTGTGTTTCGTTGGTTGGGTGTTTGTGTTTAATGTGTGTGTGTGTTCATGGTAGGTACCGTGGGTGTGTATCTAAATTGTGATGTGTTATATATATGTTTAAGGCTATTTATACATGTATAAGGGTTTATATGTGCTTGATTATGTGTGATGAAGATGGCATGTTGATAGAGATGAATGTGGTGTATGTTTTCGGTGTTTGTGTGTGTTTTCGGGTAGGTGGGTGTGTGGATGAAGATGAAGGAGATGAAAGTGGTGTATGGATGATTGGTGTGTAAGGGGTATTCTAGTATGAAATTATGAAATAATAACTCTCTCTTTTAAGTTTTTAATGGTAAACTAACAAAATTATGGTGAATAGAAAAAAATAAAACATTAGGATTGAAGGTGTCACTGTGTAAAATTATGGATGGTAAGTGAAATTAACCCTAGAAAATAAAAATTACTAAGATATAAATTACTCTTTAAGCCTTAACCCTAAAAGTCTAAAACACTTATCTACTGAGCGGTCGCTCATAAGCAAGTGCAAAGTTAAGTGCCTGTGCTTATCTTTCTTTAGAAAATAACTCTCAAGTCTGATTGTTTATCATTTTTGTATGTGTTTTTGCTTTTGATGAATTTATATAGAATTGTCTTCAGGTCTTGGTCATTTGTTAGTTAAGCTCTTCAACCCCTAATAAGCTTAGTATCCTTAGCTAAATAGACAATAGGCTTTGTCTCTTCAACCCCTGCATGGTTTCTGTGTCATTTACCAAGTATATTGAGTTGACTCACCTCCTATGATATATCAAGCAAGCGCAGTTACTTCATCATATGTATGCCACACTTTTTTTCTTTTTTTTTGGGACAAATATGTATGTCACTTAATGCATGCTGATTACCTCACTTATGTATGCGTGCTGATTTTTAGGCTTATAACATTTAAAAGTAAACTTTTCTACCTATTTTTTAGAGTGGTTTTCTATTTAAACTAATTTTCTAAATTTTTTTAGGTATCGGTTTCGGGTTTGGATACCCACGGTTTTTTCATTATTTGTCGGTTTGGTTTTGGTAAGTGCTTTTTAAATTTGTCGGGTTTTGGTTTTGGTTTTAGGTTATACTAATTGGTTTCGGTTTCGAATAATTCATTTTTTGCGGTTATCCGGCCCATTGCCATCCCAAAACAAAGCCTCAAATGCCTTTTCTGTTTCAAACTTGGTTCGCTCTCTCCAACACTATATAAGTCATAACAAACCCGAAACAAGGAATTCTCACAACAATGGAAACAACTTTGGCCTGTCTCCTCTGTTTTCTCCCCTCCACTTCTCATCTCAAATGCCACCACCACCACTACCACTGTCGCCACGCCAGCAACAAATTCAATTGGCCCTTTAATATTCAACCCATGTATGAAAACAACAATTCTTCAACTTATCTTCTCTCTTCCCTCCTCTCTTTTCCCTCCCTTTCCTTTCCCAGATTCCTCTCCGCCACCAACCCTTCCTCTTCTTCACTTCTTCCTTCCACCGCTTCTTCTATTGCTAACAACTTTATCATCAGTGAACTCTCCTCAGTGTATAATGATGATAGACTCAAACTTTTTGCTAATTCTTTGCAATTGCTTAGATGCCCTCATAGTCCTTTTATTTATGCTTTTTTTTTCCAACTGGAGACAATTTGGAAAAAAATGGATTCTTGGTTATTTCAGTTAAAGGTTCAAACTTTGAGGTAAAAAGCAATAACGGGTATCCATTTTTTGTGGAAAATAGTAAAGAAAATCATCATCGGATTTTGAAGTTGTTAGTAAAGCCTAATTTTGCTGATTCTTATGATTGTTTTGAAAATACTTATCTTACTATTGGGTATATGTTGGCATTTAGTAATTATTCTGTTTATTGGTATAGTGTGAAAGTACGTACTAGTTTGGATGTGAGTAGTGGTAGTTGTCCAGTAGTGGAATTTGTGGGGTTTAAGCGTTTTCGGAGTTCGGGTATTGTGCATGCTTGTTGGAGTCCCCATCTAGTTGAAGAGAGTGTTGTGTTACTTGAGAATGGTGAGTTGTTCTTGTTTGATTTGGGGTCTTGCTCGAAAAACAAGAAACTGGAAGGGAAAAGGCTGCGGGTTTCGTGGAATAATGTTGGTGATGGGGGTAAGAATTTGGAAGGTGATGGTAGGTGGTTGAGCTGTGAATTTAGTTGGCATCCGAGGATTTTGATTGTTTCTCACTCGAGTGCTGTATTTTTGCTTGATATGAGGTCGGGAGGGTGCAAAGGTAGCTGCTTACTGAAGATTGAGATGTTTTCTGCCAGAAAGAATGATGGTTTTGTTGCACTCTCTAAATCTGGCTCGAATGGATTTTGTTTTGTTGTGGCATCGAAGCAGATGTTGCTTCTTTGTGATGTGCGGAAGCCAATGATGCCGTTGTTGCGATGGGGGCACGGTCTTGATAAAGTGAATTATGTTACTGTCTTGAAGTTGTTTGAGTTGAGGTCAAACACCCAAGAGGATATGCACAAGTGGGCATCTGAGTCGGGATATTGCATTTTGCTTGGATCATTTTGGGATTGTGAGTTTAGTTTATTTTGCTATGGACCTGATAATAGTAAAGTGGTTGGGGTCTCTAAGATGCCAAAAGCCTGCAACTTTTGTGCGTGGGGATTGCCTTCCAATATCTCATTATCAGGTTGTGGCTGCGTGTGTGGAACTTGTCTAGTGAGAGAAGAGTTCTCAAAGGAGGCCCTTCCTAGGTGGACTGATTGGAGACTGAAAAAGGACCTCGTTTTGGGGTTTGGCATTGTTGACAAAGACCTCTCCTCTCAGTTTTTTGATGCTGATACTTTTGGTGGATTTTCTCTAGTTAGATTAATGTCCTCAGGGAAGCTAGAAGTTCAGAGATATCGCGCAGGTTGGGAATTTGAATGTCATTCAGAAGTAGCCCATAGAGAGTCAGTTGTTGATTCTGAAAATAATCTTTTGTATGATTCTGGTGAGGTTAAATATGACTTGCAGAAAAGGCATAGTTTCCTGGCGCTCGACAAACTCAGGGAATATCTAAGAGGAAATGTTGTTGGTTCCTCTATTGACTCCGGCCCTGAGCATCATGATGGCCATGCCATTTCCCTTGCCGATGAGACAGACTACCTAAGTGACGGGGCTGAGAAAATGGAGTATTCTCCTTTTCAAAAAACATTCCCTCCTGATCATAACCTCTCTGGAGTGAATTTGACGTGCAGGGACTCCATTCCTGAGAAAAAAGAATACACATCCTTGACTCGAGAGAAAAGCCAAGAGCCCACGTCCAAAGTCAAGCAAGAGGTGGTTGTACTAGAGATATTCGATGAGGGGGGCCCAATAGACTTGGAGTGTAATGATGCTCCCGTCAGCTTTGGCTCGAATGAGCTGAAAATGTACAAATGGTTGAGGGCACAAGATTTGAAGTTTCAGAAAGGTTTTAAGTTATATTAGGAACATATTAGTAAAATCTAACTTGTAGAAGAATAGATAAATTGTTTTACTATGAAGATATTCTTTATTCTTTTGTGTTTTTTTTTTTTCGCGTTTATTCTTTTGGGGTTGAGAACTCTTGTTGTGCAATTACCTTGTATGATAATTGAGATATCCTTTCTTGTCCTATTTAACTTACTCTTTTATTGTTTTCTTTGTTTCATATGTCGGATAATTATTATATCCTCATTATCTAGCAAAGTATTTTGCTCAAGTCACTCAAGTTATGTGAGAAATCTTGTAGTCATTTTCTAATCCAAACTTTTATACTGAATTACTCATCCAACAAGCATTCTTAATATTTTCTCATAAAGAAGACCCGATCACACGTTTTAGCATGAGATTTTGAATTTAGCACATCTAAAATTTAATCGTGATTTATTGATGAGTACTTTGGCTCCTTTGTGTTTAGGGGAGAAAGATCGTAGGCAGTCTTTTCGCGATTGTATCTCTGTGCTTAATTCTCCTTCTTGTCAAAGAGGGAGAAGAGATGATTGGATTAGAAGACTCAATTTAGCTATTAAGTTTGCAAGGGGCAAAAGTTTAGGCCTGATTTGCTGTCAATTAAGACCAAAGAGACCTTCTTCGTTGCATAGGAGAGGGATGTTGAGAGGCCCAACATGATTTTGGCCCTTTGACGAGTAGTTCATCATCTGAAAATGTGGTGATTTTTGGCGTAGTGCTGCATCTTGAAAGTAAATTATATTACCTTATTACTCGTGTAATGGGTGGAAATTATTACATATCTTCTATTAGTGACCATGTTCATCGATTTGCTGCCATTATGTAGTTATATTTCTTTTGGGGGGCTGCATTATTCTTGCAGAATTTCAAAATATTTTAGCAGTGTATTACAAATTCTGGGGTTTCTGAATTAAATATTCTAAAAAATGTGATGATTTATAAATTAATGTGGTCGTTTGCTATTAACATTTTATGTCATTATTCCTTATCAGTATGTAAAATTTATGTGATAGACATAAATGTAATACACATATGTAAGTTGCTCATGGGTATGTAGCATGTAATAGCAAACCTTGCTGTAATTCTATTCTTGTTTGTGGAAGGTCTCATATAGAAATTTTGATTGGTGATTGTTTTTATTAATGTAGGAACCCAGGTTTTTGAGACTTTGTAGTGCAATCATACATTGTATTTGGGACAAAGGGTATTGAGATATTTTCTGTATTGTGTTGTATTAAATTTCACCATTGCCAATCAAAATCAGCGTCTTCATGAAATAAAGCTACCTATTATGGCACTGAAGGCGTTAGCAGAAACAATTTCAGGTTGACTCTCAACTTCGTTTTTTAGTTGATGTGTAGAGACATCTTCAGTATTAGGTCATATTGAATATTTCATCATCTGCTATTGTCACTTAATGTTATGATTGCAGAAAGAGCTAATGCAATTCTCGGAATATGCTAACAAGAACTCTGCAAGGCCTGTGTTGTTTTCCCATCTTACCAATTTATGCATGGTAGTTATGTATTCCCTGTTGTAAATGAAAGAGACATCATTCTGCACAACTATTTACGTGCTTCATTTCTTTATATTTATTGCTAAAGCATTTGTTGCCCCGTTTGAGAGCTTTCTGATATGATTGATAACCTATTTGAGCTTATTAAAAGTAACCTATATGTGTTGCATATTGTCAAGTTTATTTTACTCAGAGCTGAGAAGTTTTTATTTTCATAATTAATTTTGTCGGGAATGTAATATAGGTTGTTTTTGGTGTTTTATATAATGCCTAGAGAAAAGTCAGTTGCAGGAATATAAAGGAAATAGAGAGAGGCAGAATTTGATCGATGAAGTGAGAAAAATGGAAAGTCATGAGGAATAGAGAATAAAAGGAGGTATTCTACTGATAGTACAGAAGAATGAAAGCTGGATTTTGTGAATATGTACTACTCTGATAATTGTAGCTCCTTTATGGAACTCTTGGTGATCCTTTGTATGTGAGTGCACTCCGTTGGTGCGTCTTAGTGAATTTTTCTAGGTATGAGAGGAAATGGAAAAGGAAAAGGAAAAAATGTACGTGTAGTTCTGTTTCTCAGGAGAATATGGAAGATTAGTAACAAAAGGGAAAACCGAGGTAGCACGATTGTGAAAATGCTACAAATCATAATAAGGAGAAGAAACGCCATGAAGTTGTTTAAAGAACTTACTTCCACTTGGGATGGTGATTCATGAAATGCTCAGGATGAGAAGTGATGATGGTGATTATGCGGTGCATCTCTTGTTCTTTGGGCAATCCTTTGGGGTTGGCGGGGGTTAAAAGGAGGTAGGAATGATAATGGCAGAAAGTAAAGAAAGAGACGATTTTCAATTAATATGGGATACTACTAGGTCTGCTGAAGAAGGCAAAAGATTCTTTATCTTTTGAGAAAAGAAACCTCCTGAGAGGAACATGATAAGTAGATGTTTATAAACTTTAAAAGAAATAAATAAAGGCTTGATTTTCCCGTGGGAGAAGTTGAATCGAAATCTCTGTCACTCAAAGCTTCGCTTTCCCTTCGCCCCTTGATTCTATCTATTCCAGCTACCGAGCATGAATGACTCTTGCTTTTTGGTGAAATCCCTTTAGATTAATAGAAGACAGTTCCAGCATAATCCTAAGAAGACTTGAACCTAGATGACTCTTGAAATTGTTAGATATCCTTACATTTGATACTACCATATCAGCATCTTTACACCCGTCTGTTTTCAAGGTGTCGCTTTGTTCTCCATCAACATTTTCCCCCTCCCTGTTTGACATCAAACATTTTCCGCTTTTAGTCTTGAAGTAGCTGTCTTCTTTTAGGTTCTGTTTTCAGTTTGTCTCAGAAAGAGTCTTGAGCTTTCATCTCTTTCCAGTATAGGCAGCAACAAATTAATGGGGCTTGAGGCAATGTGATTGATGGGCATAAAAGCAAAAGGAGATTGTGAGTTACAGGATTGGAAGGTGGAGTCTGTTGAGGACACGTCCGGCTGAAATCAGTACTAGTTTTTCTTTCCGGCGGTGAGGGACGATTACGCAGATTAGCAAGGGTTGTAGGGATAGAAATTTTGTGGAATACTGGTGTGCTAACGATGACACTGGGAGAAAGGTAAGAGCAATTGGTGCTTAAGTAGAGTGTGAAAGAGGTTGGGGCAAGTGAGGGATGAGTTTACAAAGAGATGAAAATTTCTAATACACCATAGAGTTGTTTTCTGTTTGCACCTTAAAACTATCATCGACTCTATGCGATCTAATATTTCTTTCATGCATGAGTTCTCTACAAGGTACGAATGAATTTTGTATCTATTCTGTTTTTTCTTACGTTTTGACTTTACTGGTTTTCGTTTTTACACACTGGATGACTTTTTGATCTTCCAGTTGCTGCTAAATCATCGGACACGCAACAAAGTTTCTGTGAACGTGCTCTTAGCTAGTTTCTGTGTCTTCCTTCAAGATGTCCATCAAACATTTGACCCTCAAAATATAAAACGTTAAGAAAGATTTAATGGTTTTGAACCGATGGGGTCATATCATATTATGATTGTATTATTAGTTCAAAACTATTGAATCTGCTTAATAACATTAGAACATTATGAGAGAAGTCAAGTTTTTTCCTTTAAAAGTTGCTCGAGGCTGTAAAATAAGTTTTAATACATCAAAATATCCAATATTTTGAAAAAAAATCATTAATTATCCTTCAGAGTTTGTGTATTGTTACAAAAGAATGTTGTGATTGCTTCATACTTCGAATGTCTCAATTCTTGACAGAGATGAAGGTGGTGTGTGTTTTCAGTGTTTGTATGTGTTTTCGGGTAAGTGGGTGTGTGGATGGAGATGAAGGAGATGAAAGTGGGGTATTATGAATAATTGGTGTGTGAGGGGTATTTTAGTCCAAAATTATGGAATAGTAACTCTTTCTGTTACGTTTTTAACTGTAAACTAACTAAAGGATGGTAAGTGGCAAAAAAAAAACATTAAGCCTAAAATAATAAAATAACTAAGATGTAAATTACTCTTTAAGCCTTAACCTTAAAATTCTAACACATTTCTACTGCACCGTCGCCCTTCAGCAAGTGCAAAGTTAAGTGCTTGTGCTTCTCTTTGTTTACAAAATAACTCTCAAGTCTGATTGTTTATATGTATATATGTTTTCATTTTTGTATGTGTTTTTGCTTTTGTTGAATTTATATAGAATTGTCTTCAAGTCTCAGTCATTTGTCAGTTAACATCTTCAACTCCTAATAAAATTAGTATCCTTAGCTAAATGGACAATAGGCTTTTGTTTAGGGACGGAGTCAGAATTTTAAAATTGGGGGATCAAGATTTAAATAAAAATATTCATGACGAGTGAAAAAAAAGGGGGACTGTTAATTTATTTTTAACGATACTACATAAATTTTTTTAATGACAGTAATTTTTTTTTTAATTATACTACATAAACTTTTTTGAAAAAAAAATAAAAATTATTGGACCTCTGGCTCCAGCCTATCTCCGCCCCTGCTTTTGTCTCTTCTTCAACCCCTACATGGTTTTTGTGTCATTTACCAAGTAGATTGGGTTGACTCACCTCCTATGATATATCAAACAAGCACAGTTACTTCAACATATGTATGCCACAGTACTTGTTTTTTTTGGGACAAATATGGATGTCACTTGATGCATGTTGATTGCCTCGTGTATGCATGCGTGCCGATTTTTAGGCTTAAAACATTTAAAATTACACTTTTCTACCTATTTTTTGGAGCCATTTTTTATTTGAACTAATTTTTATTTTTTTCTTGTTAGGTATTGGTTTCGGTTTCAGACACCCACATAACTTCGATTTTGGTAGTGATTTTTAAATTTGGTATCGGATAATCCATTTTTGTGATTATCTAGCCCATTACCATCCCTAGGTTTCACTGCAAACTTCTAATTTGATATTGTCTTCACGTACTCCAAACCATACATTTAATATGTGTTGTCTCTTTGATGCCTACTTTATTATTTATCATTACTAGTATTAATCTGATCATAGTGCAATATGTTCTTTGTTAAAAGAATTTTTGCTGCCTGCAATCATAATGGAAATCCATATCCAAAACAATGAATTACTCTTAACGGTATTGAAAAACCACCAGCCAATCATGAAATAGTCGGAAAAAAAAAGAAGAAAAAAAGTGCCACATTGCAAAAAGATGTGTGCTTATTGTGGCACGCAGAAATGATGTTATAGAACTGCTCACACGTCTTACTTCTCTTTCGACCCAGAGAGTTGCTGCCATAATAGTCAAATTGTGGATCAAAATATCATTTTTTTGAATTATGAATTGTATTGATCTACTCACAAATTATTTAAAACTAGATAATAGTTTATTTTTTTTGTTTCTATTAACTGTTTTGAGTTAAAATTTTTTATTTGAATGGATATTGGTATACGTTTTTTTTTTTTTGTTATTTTCTTAAATTGTTTCTACCAGTTGAAGCGGTAATTAGCCTTTAGTTTATATGAAAATTAATTGTATCTTATTTGAAAAGACATGTTAATGGAATCAATGTCGAATTCCATTATATCAACTTTCTATTTCTCAAGTAATTAAAGTTTTATATACAAAACAAAAGTAAAATATTAGATAATAGATATGTTTCAAAATTCCAAAATGTCTGTCTCCTTTCAATATCCATCATCTTCAAGATCTAGGTCTAGGTCATCCCCATCATCATCATCGTCAACATCATCCACCATTACATCTTCATATAATTTCTCTTCTTGAACAAGTTTTCCTTTTCCCTTCTTCAGATTTAAAATTCTTAGCCCAATGATAATTATAACATAAAACAAAAGAAATTATTTTTAGCAAACGATACTAAGGTGGAACCTAAGAAGTATTACCCACCAAATAAAAAAATATACCTCTCTCTCATTTTTCCCCCCTTCTACCACTAACTACTTTTTCTTCTTGAAATCATTGTTGAATGTTCATCCACGAATGATCTTCGGGGAGACAATGATCTTCTTTCTTTGTAGTCACCAAATAAAATAATATACCTCTCTCTCATTTTTCCCCCCTTCTACCACTAACTACTTTTTCTTCTTGAAATCATTGTTAAATGTTCATCCACGAATGATCTTCGGGGAGACAATGATCTTCTTTCTTTGTAAGCCGTTCGTCGTTGAACTCTATATCCAGTAAACAAATAGGATCTTAAGTATCACCTTGCTCTTGTCTTTTAAAATGTCTAACTTGGAGTGGAAATTATACTTCACATAGGCAAGACAATTCAATCTTTGTTGTTCTAAGTGTTCTTTTTCTTTGAATGCACAAGATCCAAGATACTCTAATTTTTTTATATCATGTGGCACTACTACAAGTTGAGCTTAACTCTTGTGTAGCTAGCCTTTGAAGCTCTGGGCAATCCTTTCCATAGCTTTTCCACCATAAAGCTATAGAGAAAAGGTAAGCTTACAAACAATATTAACTATAAAGTGAGTTGTATCTAGGAGATGTGTTTGGGTAGCAAATGCAAGCTAAAATTTATGTTTCTTGTCTCTTGTTAAGATCGCTATGCTCATACCGAACATTCTCTCCGCTATGTTGAACTTTTTCTAATGTTCATCTATTTTCAATCTTATTTCTATATCAAAATACATTCTTTCAATGGCTTTTGTATAGGCCAATCTTCACTTCTCTATGTTATTTGAACTTAGCATCATAATAGAACCTACAACATTTATAAGGATGCATATTAAAAAGATATAAATTTTGATAGATGTATGTGTAATAAATTAATTTTTAGTGGTACATAAAAATATAAAAGAATGTACCTTGAATTGAGATAATAGCCTATTGCATGTAGTGGCCTATGGAGTTGCAAATCTCACCTTTCATTAATAATCTTCCAAATGCGATTATATCTATTCTTAACATTGTTAAAGTTTGTAGCAATATATTTTTTTGCTCTATCCAATGCTTCACAAATATATCCCATCGCCGGTTTGAGTCACCATCCACAAGTCTCGATACTTTAACCAAAGACAACAAACTTTTAATGCAATATTTGATTGACCTCCGGAATCAAGCATCTTCCAAAATCATTTATTGGGCCATTTTTTCCATTGCGTTACTTAAATGAGTACTTGTTGCCTATTCCTCATATGCAACCATACTCCCTAAGTTGATTTTTTCGATCATATCTATTCTTCAAAGTTATATAAGAAGTGACAAATCTAGTAACTCCATACTTTGTTAACTCTCTTGGTTTATACTTCTTAAACAAATTAAGTATCCAAACATGTCGATAAATAAAAGTAGTCACTTTTTGGTATCCTTAAAAACTAACAATTCACTTATCTCAGAAAGCATAAGATTTATCAAATATGTTGCACATGACAACCAAATCTAGTCCTTTCTTTCATTAATCAAAAGCTCACCGCCACGTACATAACTTGAGGCACTATCTATTATCACTTGGACAACATTTTTTTCCTTCAATTTCCTCCACTAATCTATTAAGCAATTCATACATTTTTGCAGAATTTTTAATTATTGAGGAGGTATCAAGCGATTTAATAAAAATTATGCCTCACAGACTATTAACTAGATAACTAGCTATAGAGTGATGCTGCCCAACAATCCAACCATTAGAGATCAATGTGCAACCCACATTCTTTCATAACATTCAACCTCTTTTTTTAAGTACAAAACCTTGTTTCATGATAGGCTAGGGGCTTTAAACCCTTACCATATTCTCCAATGGATTTAACCATTTGAATAAATAAAGGGCTCTTCATTAGATTAAAAGATTAAACACAACTAAATAAAAATCTACATATGTCCCGAATCATGGATTTTTTTTTTTCCACCATTTGATTTAATGTTTGTTGATTCCTACCCTTCTCTTTATTATAAAAAAATCAATGCTTCTTTTTTTTTTTTTCCCTTGTGTGTGTATAAAACAACATTCTCATCAAAGTATTCTACATCAATGTTGATTGATTGTTTTCCTTTTTACATGTTTACAATGTGTAATTTGACTTTTTCTCTAACTTGGGTACAAAGACCAACATCTTTATAAATACAAATTAAATAGTGTTTAATCCTTATAACACCACCCCAAAACTATTTTCCATAAAAACTACACTTAAGTGCATTCTAATTTCTTATTAACACTCAAACAATGAATCCTCATTGATTCATGTCCTTTTTGTTTCTTATTAACCCGTTATTTAATGATGAATGCCAATGTCATGAGTGTCAAACTAAAAGGGAAGATTGCAAATTTACTCCCTATAGTTCTAAAAAAGTTTCAACTTTGTCCTTATTGTTTCCAAAAAGTTTTAACTTTGTCCCTATTATTTTCTTAAAAGTATTAATTTCATCTCTATTATTTTTCTAAGGTTTCAAATTCGTCCCTATTATTCAATGACTAAATTGAAATTTTCTGAGAAATAATAGAGACGAATTTGAATTTTTTTAAGAAAACCATTGAGACTAAATTAACTAATTTTGAACAGTAGAAACAAATTTGAAACTTTAGAAAAATAATAGGGATGAAATTGAAACTTTTTAAAATCAATAGGGACGGAATCTAAATATTTTTAAAAATAATAGAGATGAAATTAAAACTTCTTTAAAACAATAGGAAGTAAATGTGATATTTTTCCAAAACAAAATAAGTTAAATTAATAAGAAATTTTATAAGCCAATACAATAATCAAAAGTTGTATACGACAAAAGGTGTTAAAGCTCCCATAAGTACCTAACACATATTTTCCAAATTTTGTATAAGCAAGTCAAAACTCAAAAGTTATATAAAATAAAAGTGATATTTTTTATCTAAATTTCCTCTAAAACAAGAAAGTGTGACTTAGACCCCCTTCAATATTAAAAAGTGTTAGGGGTCTGTCTATTTTTCCGTAAGAAAGAAGGCTAAAAATGTAAATTGGTTGTTGCTCCTTTCTCTTTCTTCCTTACCTGTTCCACGTCAGCTATTGTTCTTCTTCCTGCCTCCGTTCTCTTTCTTCATAGTCTCTTACATATTTATTTAATCTCTTCTTCTTCTTCTTCTTCTTCTTCTCCCATCTTATTCCCATTTTTCATCACCTTCAATTTTAGATAATTATCTATCCCACCATTACCAACCTCTCCACATCTCCAGTGAACCATGCCACACTAAAACCCAAAATAATCATCTAGAAGATTACACAAGGAAATAAAATCAACATGATCCAAGGCATTGGCATAAGTTTAACAATTATTCAGAAATGTATTAGCTCACTCCTTTGCTATTTTCTTTTCCTAAGTTTGTCCAGTTTGCTCTTCTTGTACCTCTCTGTTTTCAGCAATACAATAAAGCTACTCTATGTTCTCCCCCAACTTTTCTTTTAAATTTTGATCAATTAGAACTTAAAGCTGAGAGACCACGCAGACTCCAATGTCATGATCATGCGCAATGGAACAAGACTGACCTGAAACAAGTCCGAGCAGTCGCCACTGAGGATGCTCAAAGTTTTGCTGAGTGGATTTTAAATATCCATTGTCCTTTTTTATTTTTATATCCATGATCCTTTTTCACGTTTCAGTCAATGAAAATAAGCTCTAATGGATTTTAAGTTTGATGGTAGTAGTGACTAAAGAAGACCAAAACGAAGCCTTGAACAACAAATATACACACCCATAGATAGATTTATGTATATATATGTGTGTGTGAACAAGAACAAAGTTTTTTTTTTTTTTGCTAAGTTGAACAAGAACAAAGTTAATGAAGAGAAAGAAAGAAAGAAGGAAGAGATTAGATGAAGTACCTGAAAAGATGAGAAAGAAGGGTGAAATAGGAGAACGGGAAAAAAGGAGATGAGGGAAAAATGGGTCTAACATAATAGAAAAAGAAGAAAAGACAGTGAAAAGAAATGACCAAGGACATAAAAGACATTTCATCTCATTTTCACAAAAAAAACAAACAGATCTCTAATAGAAGGTGTCTCTCTCACACTTATTAATATTGAGAGGGTCTAAGTCATATTTTTTTATTTTAAAGAAAATCTAGATCAAAAATACCCAAAATAATATTCTTTATGAGATACATATGGCTAGTTAATAAAGCCAAAAGCATTAAAACTTTTAAAGAAGCCAAAAGCATACATGGCTTGAGCTGTCTCCTACTGTTACTCAAAAGCATCAAAACTCAAAAGTAATTTCAGAAGCAACTAAAGCCAAGATGAAAAGAAAAGACTAACTGTTTAACGAAGCAACGTGATGGATTTTTAGCATGAAGCGAGATGGGTTTTCCAAAAAACTTTTGTTAAAAACGCGACTTGGTCAAAGTTGATAACCCATCTTGCTTCGTGCTAAAAATTATCACGTTGATACGTTGAATAGTGTCTTCTATTTTCATCTTGGCTCTAGTTGCTTCTAAAATTACTTTTGAGTTTTTATGTTTTTGAGTAATACTTGAAGATATTTCTAGCCGTGTATGCTTTTGGCTTCATTAGACATTCTAATATTTTGGCTTCATTAACTAACAAGTGTATCTCATAAAGAATATGTTGGATTTGAATTATGGATCGCTTAAGATGGGTAGACCTAACCCGTTTAATCTTAATATGAGAAGTTGGGTAATTTTCCAACACATGATATTTAAGCTCAATCCATTAACGTACGTTCTATTTATATCAGACTAAGAGATACAGTTTTCTGTTTTTTTCTCTCAATATCTCTCAAAAAGGCAAACTACTTAGATACTTAGGTTGTGAATTAGTCAGAGCACAAGACAGTATTGTGCACTTTAATTCTCGATACTAACAGTGGAACAAACACGTTCAACGATTAGACGTATTATCTACATAAAAGGTTAGTGTTCTTTTATGATTTTAACAGTGCATGAAGATATTGTATTAAATATTAAAAATCTTTATTGGTATCAGAGCCATGTTGTTTGTTCCCTACAATATACATGATTATTTGCATGAAAATATGTCAATTATTGTATTTTTTGGTAATTTTTCACGTATTTATAGTATTATTACGATTCTATGAAGTATCATAAATATGTATGATTATGATACTGGAAGAAAGTACTTGATTCAAGGATTCTAACGCCGCAAATTTCATATTTTTTTGATAAGAATTGAATTTGTTATAAATTTTTTAAGTTAGTAACATGCGATGTTTTGTACGTTAAAATTAGTGCGTGTTCTTGGTGTTTGTACATGCGTGCGTCAATTTTTCTCTTTGTCAGATAGTGGGGATGAACATGGGGACACGTGACATAGTGGGAGTGGTGCCACGTGGCCACGTTTTGGTAGTTTTATAATTTAATAATTAATTTATTAAATTTATATTTTATTTTTATTTAATCTTTGAATTTTGTATTTCAAATATTAAAATATTACTTAACTGTTCTATAACCACCCTCCCACTCCCGGCACCACGTGGCACACTAGGGGCTTTGCCACATGGCGTTACATATGCGCCATGTGCCACCGCAAAGTGGTGCCACGTGGCAGTCGGCTACTGCCACTTGACAGCCGCCCCTACCACCGGTCGGCGGTGGTCCAGCCTTTTTTTCTTTAAAAAAAAAAATTCACATTAGTTGTGTAATTTTTGTTTTGGCCCTATATCTATGTGATATTTACACTTTGAACCCCATGTACACAAAACTTTGTGATATTTGTGGTTTAGCCCCAATGTTATTTATTTAGACCTTATATCTTTGTGATATGCTTATTTAGGCTTCTTAATTTTAAAATTAGGCCACAAAACTTAGATTAAACTCTGTTGAGACTTACAAATTTTAAATACTTTCTAATTGTTGTATTAATTTGTGTAATTTATGTTGTAAAACATCATTCTAGGAATGAAATTTAATGAAATTTCAAATAAAAACCTCGAAATTTATGTGATTGTTTAGTTTTACAACTAATGGCATGAAATTTATGTAATTTCATTGCGGTGAATAAAATTTATGTAATTATATTATAATTGTTGGTATGTACAACATTAAATGTGCTATGTGCATTAATCTCTTTAACAATTTAATCTAGGAAGGTTTTGTGTCTTTTTTTTAAATAAGGACTTTTGTAGTCATAATCAAATGGCGAGAGTTAGACGCACCGTGAGGAAGTCTGTTGCGGCAGCCTATATTAATAGATTTCATCGTGGTCCCGGTTGTAATTGTAGACAACGTCTCCTAACTAAGTACATGAGTCTACAATTTACTTATAAGAAGACCTTTCGTGAGCACCTTAATGAAGTGAAAGACTTTGTTATCAAAATGCGCATTAAGCTTGAAGTTCCACCTACCACGGAGGAGGAAATTGAGGGATTACTTAATTCTCTTCCTAGCATGTATGTTCATGTAAATGATAAGATCAATGAATCGGGAATGACCTTTAAGGATGCTGTATGTGAGATAGAACAGTTTGAGAAAAAGAAAGTGCTTCAAGGGATTAGATGCACTGCTTGTTTGTCTTTTTTTCCTAGTATGTCCAAAGCTAAGGGTACTCGTAAAGACTCTTTTCTCATTAATTGGTTTGCTCCGAAAATAGTTAAGGACTTTGAGATAACTTATGAATCATATCAAATCGGATATGGATGTCAGGATGATGTACATAATGCATAATCTGTCTTACATTCTGTTGACGAACAATTATGTTTGTTAATTTCTGTACTCATTGTTCATTTTTCATATGTAAACAGTGCTGTTTATATATATATATATATATATATATATATATATATATATATTTCCTTAATTGATCATTATTAAAGACATATGCTGTTTTTATTCTTTTAATAATGTTTTTAAGAGAATATTTTATCTTAGTGGGAGTTCTATAGATGCTAAACTTAGTGATTAATATTTAGAACTTACATTTCATAAAAATATGAATTTGGGCAATTCATTTTTTTGGAAATACAGTTTCTGCTAGAATGAGTTTAATTGTACTTTTAAGACACTCAATATAGATGATGACAGATCATACTACGATTTGTTGATTTTATATCTTACGTCTTTTCAATACTCGATCTGGCAAAATTACTTAGTATATGTATGTGCTAATTATCTCTTATTATTGTCTATGTAGAGTTACAAATGGCATCGAAAAACATCATAGCAGACCTTAATAAGGGTGACAAGTTGAATGGGGACAACTACGATGTGTGACATCGTAAGGTCCAGTACATCCTTGAGAAACAAGAAGTAATTGAAACCCTTAACCATGTAATGGATGAACTCGAGAATGGTACTGGAGCTCAGCATCGAAGGGATGTGGACGTCTATCAGATCTGGAAGAAAAAGAATGTGACTGCTCGCATTACATTGTTAAGTACAATGCAAGATGATCTGATTGCCGAGTTCGAGGCTTACCCTACCGCTGAGGGCATATGTCAAAACTGCGTCGGCTTACTATTAAATTTGACACCTATAAAAAGAAATATGATGTTAGCATGAGGCAACACATTAGGGAAATGTCAAACATGTAAGAGAGTTGAAGGCGGCCGGCCATGTTCTGACAGACGAGTAGCAAGTGCAAGTTGTTATCCGATCTCTCCTTGCCAGTTGGGAATATATGATTGTTAATATAACACAAAATGAGAGCGTGAAAATGCTTGAGGACATTGCGTGCCCCTTGGAGCTCGAAGAAGAGTGTCTCTTTGCTGTCTAGGTTACTGGACAAGCCTATGTAGTTGAATCCAGCAAGCCTGGAGCATCTGGCCCCAAACGCAAAAGAGGCAAACAATCTGGCAACAAGGGGAAGGGTAAGCAAAACAAGCAAGGCAAGAAGGAGAAGAAGAAATGCAAGCGCAATAGGATGAAGAATATTGCAAAAGTTAAGTGCTACAATTGTCGAAAGAAGGGTCACTACGCTCGGGATTGCCCTGAGCCCAAGACCCAGGTAATGTGTTTTACCAAACCTTCTTGTAATGCATATGTTTCTAGTTGTGCGTTACTGACTGAATCTTTTTCTATGTGGACTCTTGACTCAGCAGCGATCGATCATATAGCTAGAGATAAGGGAACGTATGTGGAATACCGACGTGTTTTGGCTGAGTCCAGGTAGATATACATTGACAATAATGTAAGGGTCGAAGTTAAAGGCATTGACACTTGCAAACTTCAGCTACGTGGCGGCCGACCCCTTATTCTCCATGATGTCCTCTATGCTCCGAACTTTAGACGAAATCTGGTCTCCGCATTAGTCCTCTTGCGTTTGGGTTTCAAATTTACATGTCTAGTATTTCTGTTGAACTATTTTTTAATTCTATTTCTTTTGGTTTTGGATATCTGTTGGGTGGTTTTTTAGTTTTGGATATTGAACATATTAGTTATGGTCTTAATGATGAATATTTTTCATATTACACATTTTCTAGCACTATGGATGTAGATGTGAATGTATGGCATAGCAGGTTAGGACATATTAGGCAAGATCGTATGAATAGATTAGCTAGAGAAGGTCTTTTGGGACCACCAGCGAAAGTCAACTTGCCTGTTTGTGAAAGTTGTTTTACCGGTAAATCCACTAGAAAACCATTTGGCAAAGGCTTAAGAGCATAATTTCCATTACAGTTAATCCATTTTGACATATGTGGTCCAATGAATGTTAGGGCGAGGCATGAGGCCTTTTACTTCATCACTTTTATAGATGATTTTACTAGATATGGTCATGTTTATCTAATATCACATAAATCCGATTTATTAAATTGTTTTAAAAAATATGTAAGTTTGGTGGAAAATCAGTTAGACACGAAAATAAAATCATTACGAACCGACCATGGCTGATAATATCTCTCTAATCAGTTCAGAAGTATCTGCGATGAAAAAGGTATAGCTAGACAGCTTACTATCCCTGGAACTCCGCAACAGAATGGTGTTGCAGAAAGAAGGAATAGAACCTTACTTGACATGGTTAGGTCCATGATAGCTCAAACTAATCTTCCAATTTCGTATTGGGATGATGCACTATTAACAGCCACATATGTACTTAATCGTGTACCCACTAAGTCGGTCAATTCCACTCCTTATGAGTTATGGACAAGTAGACGACCTGACCTTTGTAACTTACGGCCCTGGGGGCAGTTGCTTATGTTCATGATAGTTCCCATAGGCATGGCAAATTGGGACCGAGAGGGAAAAAATGTATTTTCATTCGGTATTGTGAGCACTCCAAGGGATATGTTTTCATTAGAGAACAAGCAGACGGGAGTGTATCCAAAATTGAATCTCGTGATGTAACATTCTTGGAAACAGAATTCCCACGTAGGGGTGAAGTAGATAGGGATGTTCAGTTAATTGAGTTGAGCAACCCTGAAAATCCTGGCAATTCCACACCATCAGTTGGAATAGAGGTAATGCTTTCATTCCCTGATCCAAATGGGATATATACACAAGTTAGTCATTCTGAATCTGAATCAGTTTCAGAACCGGTTAATGGATCTAGCTCACTCCACACCCCTACGTGAAAAAGTAACCGGCAAAGCATTCCTCGACATTGTTTTGAGATTGAAGGGGAATCTTTAATGGTCACCACTCAGGATGATGATAAGTCGAAGAATGTGTCTGAAACATTCTTATCCTCTACACGAAAAAGTTGGATTAAAGCGATGGAAGCAGAAATAGATTCCATGAAGAAAAACCAAGTTTGGGTATTGGTTGATCTTCCGCCTAAAAGGAGAGCCATTGGGAACAAGTGGGTTCTCAAAATTAAACGAAAGGCAGATGGATCCATTAAGAGATACAAAGCTCGCTTAGTGGCTAGGGGTTATACCCAGATGAAGGGTATAGATTATGAGGTTTCTCTCCGGTGGTTAGGTTTGCCTCAATCCGACTGATTTTAGCCATAGTCGCTCATCTAGACCTAGAATTACATCAGATGGATGTAAAAATGGCATTTCTCCATGGAGAACTGGATGAAAAAATTTACATGGAACAACTTGTAGGGTTTGTAGAGAAAGGTCAGGAGAGCAAAGTGTGCAAGCTCCAAAGATCTATTTACGGGTTGAAGCAATCATCTAGACAGTGGTATCTAAGGTTTTATCGAGAAATCATTTCGTATGGTTTTGTTATGGCTCAAGAAGAACACCGTGTATATGTCAAGAGGTATCAAAATAGATATGTGATTCTATCTCTGTATGTTGACGACATTTTGTTGGCTGGGAATAGTAAGGAATATATAATCACTGTCAAAAAGTGGTTATCCTCAACTTTCGAAATGAAAGATATAGTTGAGGTGGCATATGTACTTGGAGTTAAGATCCAGAGGGATCGGTCAAAAAGACTTCTTGCTTTGTCAGAAGAATCTTACATCAAGAAAGTTCTTGAACGATTCTAAATGTATAACTGCAAACCCATTGACATTTCTATAGCTAAAGGTCAAAACCTGAACCAAGGGATGTAGCGCCTCGAACCCAACCCCACGCTATAGGTCAAGTCCGGATTCGCCACTCGAATAGAGTCTCCTCTGTACCGAGGACTAAACTGGTACCTGCAAATAGTTACATATGATTCCTGAACCACAAACAAACACCTCATGCAACCCAACTTCCAAGATCAATATAGTCAACCAGTTTCACAAGGCCATCCGAGCATTGGAACAACAAAATAGTTATCATGCAAACATGCAAGTTATAATTCTAACTTTAATTTAAGTAGTACATTTCAGCTATAAGCCAAGCTTAACAAGCTAACTACTTAACACCCAAGCATGCAACAAAAGAAATAAGTCCACTATCGGTTATTACATGCCATCTACCTTTACTAACCAACATACAAGATTACAAGTTAGTTACAACTACCGAATATGCACAAGACCCTAAGGTCTCAAAAGGCACAACAACCAACATCTTCATTACAAACCACATATAATAGTCAACCTTATCACACAAGAAAGTCACAGAAGCTGATCTACTTGCACTTCTTCGTCTTCCTCTATTGCTACTAGCTGGGGATTCACCTCAGCTTCTCCTGAAATATGTTAAATGAGGAATGAACAACAATGTTGCCCAGCGAGGGAGGTGATGCAACATACTGGGGCGTGCAACATGATATGCAACAGGATATACAATAAAGTAATAACATATTCAACATCCAATAACACAACTAGTTAGACAAGTAATTAACCACATATAAAAAAAATACCTCACTTCTTATCTTCAATCTCGAACCACGAGCCACGATCTTCAAGCAAGTGCCGACAAACCCTTATCCCTCCAAAGTGGGGTACTCTAGATGTACCCCGATCCTACGACCCTTTCTCCTGAGATAGGTCCATATGCCCAGCAGGTGAACCACTCCTCTAGGATAGTGGAGTATACTCAGCGAGAGAAAAGGAATAGGCACCATAGTAGTCGAGGGAGCACGGCAAGCCCGATGCCGCCTGTGTTTCTCGACGCTACCACGTCCGAAAAGGTTGCGTAACCCCGAGACAAGACCACGAGAATCAAGATCAACACATAACACGTAAGAGAGATGACAAAGGAGGTCACCCTCGCAAATAACCACACTATGCACAAAGTCATGATATAAACATAAATGAGACAATAGTATATTTTCTTCCACAACCTCCCCAAATAGCTCATTTACACTTTAGACAAGCATATAATTACATAATAATACATTTACAAGTACCTATAAGCATCAAAATAGTCAATCACTAATTTTTCCCTTTCTTTAACCATGTCATTCTTCTCCTATATGCATTTCGAAGCTACAAAACTATTTTCCAATCACTCTACATCCCTAATGAAGTCAAAAGACACCTATCAAGGCCGTGAAAACCCGTTTTGGAGGCAAACGCTCGGGAAGGCCCCGAGTGAGTTTTAACTACACCTACCACATCCGAACCCCAATTTAACGCAACGAAAGCACCAAAAGTGCTTTCATGCCCCAAGGATACCTAATCCAAAGCCTAAACGTGCCTGGATTGCAATATGGGAAAAATCCCCTTTTTAAAGTTAGCTAATTTTGTAATTTTGCTTAATTTCGGGTAATTCAACTTCACGTGGCCTCCCAACTAGTTTCACTAAAGCCTAGAGCACCTAGAGGAAGCCTCAATTCATTTTATTTAGCAAGTTTTATCAAAACCCTAAGTTTTGGCATTATTCATCATCTCTTTCATGTCGATTAAGCTTACAACCATGGATTCCAACAACAAGCTACTCAAGCATAGTACAAACAACATATAAATCATATTCAACATCATATTTAAGCATTTCAATAGCTAACACCAACAAATCACAAAATTTAAAAAGATGACATAAACTTTAAATTCAAACAAATGCATGTCCCTCACAATTTTGTAGTTGCAAGCAATTTGTAGAAGTCCCATAGTGCTCCAAACTTCTTCTAGTCTATGCCAAAGGACCAAATTCATGCACAAAAGTTGAAGAAAATCCTCCTCGCACCTTGGGACTGTCAGGTTTTTAGGGGGGCTTTTGTGTAGTTTTTACTTTTGTTTTTATGGGTACATAGTGTATATATGTAATATATTGAGTATATGTATGCGTAAGTTATATAATATTAGGTCAAAGGTCATAAAAACTTAGTCAAATAGGCTTAAACTCCAATTAAATGCTACTTAAGTCAAACTAATGTTTCTATATACGTAATACTATTCAACCGAAGCGAAAAATATTTTTCAAATGTATACTCCCGGCCCCCAAAGCTCAAAACTACCATTTCCCGACTCTTTTTATATATCATGTGGTCTAGGAAAAATATTAAATCGAGCATTTAAAACATTCAAATTTTTTATGAATAGTGCTCAATAGTAAATCAATTAAACAAGTAAAGTAATGCACATAAAATGCTCAAGTAATTTATGCAACAATTATTTAAAAGAGGTGATGAAATTCTCGGACGTCACAAGAGATGTGTCCCAAAACTCCAGAAGAGATAGAAGACATGAATATTGTTCCTCATGCTAGTGTTGTTGGTAGCTTGATGTATGCCATGTTATGTACGAGGCCGAATAAATGTTTTTACGTATGATTGATAAGTCGTTATCAATCCAACCCTGGACGAGCTCATTGGAATATTGTTAAGAGGATTCTGAGATATTTGAAGGGCACTTTGGACTATTGCTTATGCTATAAAGGAGTTGACCTAAATCTAAAGGGATTTACAGATGCAGACTCGGGTGGTGATCTAGATGAGCGTAAATCAACTTCTAGATATGCCTTCTTGCTAAATAGTGGGGCTATTTCTTGGTGTAGTAAGAAGCAAACCTACATAGCATTATCTATCATGGAGGTTGAGTTTGTGGCTTGCTCAGCGGCTGTACAAGAACCGGTGTGGCTTAAAAGGTTCATGTTGGATTTAGGAGTATTCATAAATACTGCAAAACCTGTGACAGTCTATTGTAATAGTCAAGCAACCATTGCCTACACTAAGGATCCAAAATACCATGGCAAGACAAAACACATAGACATTAAGTATAATTTTGTAAGAGATATGGTGTCAAAGAAAGAAGTGATCATTGAACATATCTCTACACATGAGATGGTAGCCGACCCACTTACTAAGCCAATTCCTAGATATATATATTTGTCTCATGTAAAATCTCTAGGATTATGTAGATTTTGATGTATGTTCCATATGTTGTGAAATGATTACCTGTGTACTCATATAGTTGTATATTTTAGATGCCAAATAAATAAATAAATGGAATATTTTGATGCATTTAAGTAATGTTAAATCTTTGTGATATATATGAATGAGACTGTGTATGCACTTAAGCAGTGTTAAAACTTTGTGATATGTGTAAATTAGATTGTGTATAAATATGTTAGCACATACAATTGGCATCAAATTGTACGTCGACATGTTAGAAAGATTGGCTCTCTTACATGAACAATCGCCTCTGGTGCAGTGGAAGCGTGCATGTGAAACCCGACCTGAGACCACATGTGCATATAACTCATATCTTGCATAATAAGATCATTTTACTTGCATTTATTTTCTTTTATATGTTTTTATATTGGTCTATGTGAGTTTATCTCGATTTACGAGCATTTGAGTAGTCTAGAGGATGCGTGTATAATTAGACTCTGGTACAAATACTAGATAACTATAATAATTAAATTAGAACTAGAGCACTTAGAATGGGACAACATGGCAGGCAAGAAAATAGGCTTTTAGTTGGGGGCATTCTAGTTATTTGGACAATTTAGCAAAATATCTTACCTAACAAAGCCTAGACACACAACACACACAATCAGATTTACTTTACACACAGTTATACAGTTGAGCTAGAAGAGAAAAGAGAGAAGAGAAGAAAGGAAGAAGAAGGAGAACAGACATTCAAACATTTTCATTCTCGCAATTCCTAGCTCCAGGGTCATCTTTCTTCTACTAGGATTTCTCATTTCTTATACTAAGGTGAGGGATGTTTTCTAAAAGTTTTAAAAAGATCATACGCTGTGAATCAAGTATTTATATGCTTGTTGAGTTGATAGGAGCTAAGTTGAGTTGAGTTTATTCTGAAGGGTTTCTAAGAAATAGCTTGGTATATATGTTGAATAAAAGTAACAGAGCTGTCTAACAAGGTCTAACAAAATCTCTTGAATAGAAGATTGAATAGGAAGAAGGTTTGCAGGTTTGTATGCAAAGTTTAGAATGTCAGAACCAGCACCCTTGGGGACCGGATGAGGAACCGAATGGAACCTCATCCAGTCACCCTTGTCCGGTACCCCTTTTTGGCACCGGATGAGGATCGGATGAGGCCTCATCTGGTTATAACACCAAGGGTCGGATGATGGATCTGGATGAGGAATCATCCGGACTCCTCTATTTTTTTTGCCTTGTGTCCATTTTTATCTTTGTTATTTGTGTGTTGCTTGCTTGATGACTTATCCCTTGCTTGCTTATTCATTGTTTTATTAACTTAGTTACTTACTTATTCAGTTGATGCCTTAATAAGTTAACTAACAAGTTATCTATTTGCCTTATTAGATTATGGCATTATCATACTTACTGAGCCTTACTATTTTCACTTTGATGATAGATCATTAGGCAAACTTGAAGATAACTTTTACACATAACACTACTTATGAGTTAAATGACACTTTGTTTATATGTTTACCTAAATGTTGATTAGCACTAGCGTTACTGGATAGATGTGCATTTATTCTTAAATTGAATTGTTTGTGCATGGTTGTTATAACCATTATTGATTGAGGAAGTGACGGGACCTCGGGCAGTGATGAGCTTGCCGGTATATCTCGACCCTTAAAGTATTGATTCTTGCTCTTGCTAGGACCTACTGATCCTCATTCGATTCAGGATCTAGTGATATCTTGGAAGAGTTAGGGTATTTAACTATTATGGAATCTTGAGTGTATATCCTGTTTTCTTGGTTGTATATTCTTATGTGTATGGCACGTTTTACCAACTGTTTTTGAAAAGATAAACCTTTGTGACAATCCTTCCTTGTCCATCCTCACTGAGCTATATGCAGGATTAGCTTACCCCTCTTTCTACCATTTCAGGTGAGGCAGAACTTGAGCAGGCCTCTCAAGATGTTGGCGAAACTCCTTGGTGTGACATTGAGAATTTCTGCCTGATGTGATCGTTATTTGTTGATGTATTTGAATTACTTATTGTATAACTTATTTTTTTGAACAACTATTATGTAACTAAATACTTCTATTCTTTTGAGACCTAGAAACTTGAATGTTGGTTAGTCCTTATGCTTGGACAGGTGGATGAAGGTCTTATACATATGAACAAGTTGTGGTTTCCTTCTAAGGCCGATTTTGTTGGCATAATTTTGAACTTTTATGAAATATGAATGGATGTGTAGGATGTTAAGTATTGATTTACAGGTTTATTGGTTACGAACGTCGCGTTCCGGCCTTAGCCTAGTGATAGGACGGGGTCAGGGCGTGACATCTATTTAGGTGGTATCAAAGTTAGCCTTAGTTAGTATAGAGCTAGCTTGTGTTAGCGTAGTCTGGGTTTTGAACCCCTGGTTAGTGGGTAGAACCTTAAAACAAATATGCTTTGGTGTTATACGTGCTTATATGAACCTATGTGCTTAACGTACTATATTTGCTTATGTACAATCTATATGCTTATATCCTTATGCCAATTGGGTTTTAAGGAAACCAAAATAGAGACTCGAGCATTAAGCTTCAGTGTGATTTTAATATATTCATGAACATCTATCACTTATCTAACAAGTTTACTGTTTTTAAATGAGAATGTTATGTATGCGTTGATGTTAATATATATTTGTACATATAAAGTAGCTTTTCTTATGGCCATCTAGCTTCTGTATCAATTGTGGTCATGATCAATAATATATGTGCATGAGGACTATAACAAGCTAAAGTAATTATAGTGAGCCATTTATGTCGATTATATAAAGGAATTCTAACAAAGATTCTTTCACGCTGCAGTATGTTTAGTGATGCATATTAATGTTTTTAAAAGAAACTATATCACTTTGTCCACTTTTGCATGTCAATAAAAATGTACGATACTTGGTAAGTTTCATTATTATAATAATGAAAATCAGAATCTAGTTTGTTCATTAGACATGCAAATTTTTTTTAAAGCAGAATTATGAACGAACAGTGATATGCATGTGTATTTTCTTCATTTTTGGGCTCAATAAATTGAAGAAAAAGAAATCTAAAATCGTGTTGATTTTAATTGTCACTGAATTTGAAATCCATGTTAAGCTAGTTTGTTAGTCACCAAAGTGGCCAAACCAGAAAGTTTTGGGTTTTATTTATTAACAACTATTATTAAAATTAAAATCCATATTACGTTAGTTTGTTAGTCACCAAAGTGGCCAAACTAGAAAGCTATTGGATTCTATTAGTTCACAATTGTTATTGAATTTAATCCAATTAAGTTGGTTTGTTAGTTACCAAAGTGGCAAAACCAGAAAGTTTTGGATTTTATTTATTAACAATTGTTATTATGTTTAAGATCTAAATTAAGTTGGTTTGTTAGTCACCAAAGTGGCTAAACCAAAAGTTTTGGATTTTAGTCATTGTTAACTATTATTGAACTTAAAATTCATATTAAGTTGGTTCGTTAGTTACCAAAGTGGCCAACCAAGAAAGTTATGAATTTTATTCGTTAATAGTTGTTATTAAAGTTAAATCCATCTTATGTTAGTTCGTTAGTCACCAAAGTGGTCGAACTATAGAGTTTATGGATTTTATTTTCTGTCAATTATCCATCCACTTATGAAATATCTATTATTGAGATTGTAAGAATTGATAGATAATTTGACGTTATTATTCTTTGGACTTATTGAATTTGTCCAAATGTGAATCATTTATCATGTGAATAGTAAACATGATGAGACAAATTAAAATAATATTATTATATGGGCATTTACTTTATGATTGTGTGTTTTAGTTTCTATCAAAAGGAGAACTTTAACACACCATGTTGTTTTATTTATTTATTTTATTTGAATCTATGATATTGTCAGCATTAAGTATATAGTCATTATTAATCCATGATTATGGTAAAATGTCATGTCATATTTGTAGCTATTTTTTCTCATTTGCATACTTTATATGTGACCGTTTTTAATGGATTGAACTTCTCTGAATAGTACAAGCGTGTCTAAATTCACTTAGGAATTTTGAATTTGGACTTATCACTATGAATGATGAACCTCTTGTCATTACGGATTCGAATAGTGAGGAAGAAAAGATTCATTATAAAATTTAAAAATGGTCTAATAGATTAAGCCTCGTTATTATGCGGATGACCATTCCACACACTGATGATGCTAAGGAATATGTAAAGTCTGTGGAAGGAAAAGTTTTAATTCCACATTTAAGTCATTCATTGTTATGCTCATTGCTAGGCTTACGACCATGGAGTTTGATAGGTCATGAAGTATGTAAGAGCATATTATAGAGATGACTAATAATACAACAATATTAAATTCCTTGGGGATGATAGTAAATGCATGCTTCCTATTACGTTTTATCTTGAAGTCATTACCTTCTAAATATGAGCCTTTTCAAATTAATTATAACACTATTACGGATAAGTGATTATGTGAATTGACTAGTATGCTTGTTTAGGAGGAAATGAGATTGAAAAGTCAATTAAGTCACACAGTTAATCTCATGGGTCAAGAAGCTAGTAAAGAATTTAAAATGAGCAGAATCAAGAAGAAATGAAAGAGTCTGTTAACGATTCTTAGACTCGTTGGATAAAACTTTAAACTTGCAAGTGCCACTTTGTAATAAAGTTGGTTCACTTTTAAAGACTGTCTAAATATAAAGTACGGCTTGGAAAATAAAGGTAATTATCATTCCTTTGTATGTTTCTAATCAATTTTGAGTGATGTTCTTCTTAATACCTAGTACTTGATTCTGTAGCTGCTACTTATGTTTTCAATATGTTAGAAGGATTTCTTATGATGTAGAACATAAATCCAAATTAAAGTTTTGTACATAGAAAATCATGTGAAGGCTTTAATTGAAAGTCTAAGACTTATCGTCTAATCCTTAAGGCTAGCTATCACATTAATTTTTATCGTTCTATGCACCTTTTTTGTTTTTAGGAACTTAGTTTCTTTATTAAAGTTGAATATTTTTGGATTTCATATTAAGATTGAACTTATATATTTTAGTTTATTTGAGAATACCGTAATTGTTTGGTTCGATATTCTCAGTGATAGATTGTATAAACTAAAACTTGATTGTCTGTTATGTGAATCCTTACTTAGTAACATATTATTGAAATTAAACATGGTAGACTAAGTGAAAGTTCTGCTTACTTGTGGCATAAATGTTTAGTTATAATTCATATGAATGATTAGATAGATTCGTAAATAATGAGATTGTTTTAAGTCTAGATTTTACTAATCTTGGCATATATGTAAATTGCATAAAGTAGAAGCAAACCAAACACAACTAGACATGAGCCACAAGAATGCTTCTTGAAGTTACACACCCTAATGTTTATAAATCGTTTGATGTACCCTATTTTAATGTAGAAAAGTATTTCATTAATTAACAGTTGATTTCACATAATGATTATGTCTATTTGTTGAAATTATGTGGAGTCAGTATTGTTAGATTCATAAAGAATAGTGAAGTTAGTGGGAGTGATGAATCTCATAAAGTGGATATTAGAGAAGCTGAGATGGATTTTCCTTATCCGTTAATGTGCTTTTTATCAAAAGTTGCTCTAAGTGTTGTTGAACGTTTTAACAACATTGAATAGCAAATAAAGGGGGAACTATCACTTGTAAATGCTAACTCACAAGAAGTTGACCTATATGAACCACAAAGAATAGCATTAAGATCTTAAAGGGGGAGAAATACAACTATTCATGATGATTATGTAGTTTATTTATATGAGTCAAACTTCGATATTTGAATCAATAAAGATTTGGCTTCGTTTTCACTAGCCATATGAAGTATAGAGTCTAATAAATGGATTGATGCCTTGAAAGAAGAGGTGATTCTATGCGACAAAATAAAGTTAAGGATCTAGTCAAATTGCCAGAAAGTTTAAAAGAGTTGGCGGTAAATGACTTTTAAGATCAAAGGCAACTCTAATGGCAAAATTAAGCTTATAAGACTAGATCAGTTGCAAGAAGTTATACCTATAAAACTGGCATTGATTGTAAAGAGACTTTTCCTTAGTCTCAAAGACTCCTTAAAGATAATCATGACATTGGTGGCTCATTATGCTTTAGGGGTGTACCAAATAAAATGAAAATTATGTTCCTTATGACGATCTTGAGGAGAAATTTCATGTAGACCAACCTGAAGTTTTTCAATAAAGGGAAAAGGTCATATAGTGTGTAAACTTAAGAAATTAATATATGAGTTTAAATAGGGTCATAATGATATATTAAGTTCTATAATACCATTACAACTTTCCGTTTAAGGAATATAATCTTATTCTGTGAGTATACCGAAAGATTAATGGGAGTAAATTTATATTTCTTTTAAGCCCTATATGTTGGTAATGTTCTTCTTGTTGCTAATGTATTGACATATTGCATGAAATTCAAGTTTTCTCTCATAGAATTTTGGAAGTGAAAAAATATGGGCGAGACATCCTTTGTGATAGGAATTGAAATATTCCATGATGGATCACAAAGAAAGTTAGGATTGTCTCTGAAAAACCTATATTGAAAGAATTCTATAGAAATTTGATGTGAATAAATTTAGTCTCATGTAGTGTCCAATAATGATGTGAAATGTATTAAAGTAATTCTTAGTTGAATTACGTGATAGCTGCAATGAAAGTTTAAGGTATGTGAAAAGATCAAAGATTACATGCTGACATATAAATGATCTAATCATTTAAAGTGATTGGATATTCTGATTCAAATCTCATTGGATGTATTGATAGCATAAAGTCCACTTTTGACTGTATCTTCCTTTAAGTAGTAGGAGTGATCTTATGGAAAAGTGTGAAATAGACTATCATTATGTCATCCATTATGGAAGCAGAATTTGTAGCATATTATGAAGCTACAACTCATGGTTGCAGAAAATTAATTTCAGGACTTGGATTTGTTGACACTAATTGCCAAGTTGCTGAAAATTTATTGTGATAATTCTGCAATAGTTTCTTCTCGGAAATGACAAATAATCATGAGGTACCAAATACATGGAATTAAAGTATTTGTCATTAAAGAGAAGGTTTAGAAACAAAGAGTGCCTATTAAACATATAAGTAGTGATCTTATGATTGCAGATGTTATGACTAAAGGCTTACAACCAAGCCATTTAAGGAACATGAAGTAATGGCAGGTCTTGGTTGTAATTATGAAAGATATATGTGTTCTTATGTTGACACTCTGAGCTCAATTACGTGTTTCTGACAAACATAATTATTTTCCTGTTTCATGAAAGTATTCATGTGACTTATGTTTACTAAGGAAAACAGGAAGGTCTGTATAAGACATTATGGTGGACCATTAAGATTATGACCAAGTGTGACTGATTGCTAATGTCGTGGTATATAGAAGGAAGTACATCGAATAAATGATGTATGACCGCTATAACCCACATTTAGCAGTCTGTCATTCGTTGGTAATTATGATGGACATTATGAAATGATTTAATCTCTTACGCGTCTTATGTTTATGGTTGAATCCTGTTGTCCATAAAGGTTAATGGGTCAAGTGGAAGAATGCAAGTGGTGACCCATTAAGTTATTGGTGACCCACTAATTAAAATAATAGCCCACTAAAGTCCAAACCCATTAGGTTACTTGATGGAAGTAACATGTTCCTATAAATACATGTTAATTGGTCATCTCCCTACCCATAAGAGAGTAGTAGAATTCCATCACAAATCTACGCTATGAAGAAATAGGGTTAAGGTAATGAAATCAATTATCCCTGTCATGGCTTCGTCTTTCGCATCAAGTCATCTTTGGCATCAAGTAGGTAACTTATGCCCTTATAGTTTTTATATGATGACTACATGTTTCTGATAATTTTAATTGCATTTTGTTCATCGCAATAATTATGCTTACACAACCTACCATAAATATGTAATTTTCAATTAGTATACAATATAAGATAAGTAAATTAATTAATTAATCCAACGTACAATGTGTACCTTGTGGAACTTTTAAACCATTTCTATGAGAAATTACATCTTGTAAAATCCTAGAATCAGCAGCTGAACCCTCCCATCCCGCTAAAACATATATAAATTGCAAGTCTAGACCACAAACGCCTAAGAAATTAGTAGCTATCTCACTATTTTTGGTCCTGTATCTAGGCTTATCTTCATCAAACACATTTACCTTGACATATGTACCATTTAAAGCTCCTAAGCAGTTCTAAAAACGTAGGAAAACTAATCATTTAGTTGACTAAAAAGAATAAAGAAATAATATAATTAGTTTTTAGCATCATGAATCAGTTACCTTAAACCACTTCCATCTTTCATCTGTGCTGTTTTGAGGAATTGGCTATGCTTTCTCGAGCAATTCTTTATGTCATCTTAATACAAAATGCAAGACATTATTAAACTGTCTACTTATCATCTCACCAGACCTCACAAAATGCCTTTTTATTACTCTATTTTTCACATCATGTGTCAATATATGCAAAAACATAGCCATCATCTCTTCGACACATATGTTCCTACTTGGCTTTAACCCACCAACCCTCTGTAACTCCCCGAGCCTAACCCCATGCTATAGGTCAAGTCCGGACCCGGTATATGGATAAAGTCTCCTCTGTATCGTGGACTATCTGAAAACCTGTAAACAACAAAATACAACCACAAGACCACAATCTAACCTTCTCATACAATCCCATCCTTCAATATTATCACATATACATCACACTAAGGCCATCCGAGCCTTAGCTTAGCAAAAGATAACCAAACAAGCATGCAAGGTACAAACTTTTGAAACTTTAAGTCCACTTGTTAACTGCCTACCACACAAGCATGCAACAAAGATAGTAAAGCTTTCACTAATTATTACATACCAACTACACTATAAATCATACAAGACTACAACTTTAGTTACAAACCACCGAATTTAACACAATATATACAAGACCTCAAAGGTCTCAAAATGATCATACAAGCAGCAACTTCACATAATCCGTACATAAGCATCCAACCTCAGCATACAAGTAATCAAGGCAATTGATCAGGCTGCACTTCTTCCTCTTCTACTGCTACAAGATGGGGATTCACCTCACCTTATCCTGAAATATGTTAAAAGAGGAGTGTGTAACACATTTGCTCAGCGAGGGAAGGGATACGGTAAACCAGGGGTGTTTTCAAAAATCATTTCGTGCAATGCAACAATGACAATAACACAAGTAATACAATATAGCAAGTTAATCGAATAAACATTAAACACATTTAAAAATGATACGGTTCATTTTCTTTGTCTTCGATCTCGAATCACGAACCATGATCTTCAATGACGAATGTTGGCAAAACCCCTTTACCACCAATGGGATACTCCGGATGTACCCTGATCCTACGACCCATTTTCCCAAGATAGGTCCATATGCCCCATTGAGGTGAACCATGCCTCTAGGGTATGGGAGTATGTCCCAGTGAGAAAGAGAATATGCACTATGGTAGCCGAGCTAGACCGACAGCCCGATACTGTCCGGAGTTTCTCGACACTACCATGTCCGAAAAGGTTGCGCAACCTGATTCACGATCACGAAAACCAAGTAATCACAGGTGAGGGATGACAAAGTCGACCGCCCTTACAATAGTTATATTATAAGTAATAAACATGAGTAACCATACGAGCACAAAAAGGGAAAATGTCATACTTTTCCACGAAACTCTACAAGTAGCTCAAATATACTTTAGGAATGAATTTAGACACACAATAGGCAACTACAAGTCAAACCAAGTGTTAAAACATCTAATTCCCACATTTTCCCCTTTGTTATCCTAAGTCATTTAACTCCAAACCGAAGGCTAAGGTTCAATATTTTCAAACTAACTATTCTACCCTTCTAGTTACACATTATGGCACACTTAGAACCTTTGACCCCATTCATTAACCCGTATTAGCCATAAAAGCTCTAATTTACCCTTTATGGGTTATAACTACAAGTACCCTATTCGATGTTCAATTAAGCGGAATAACCGCACATTTAGCACCTCTTCACCCTAAGAATACTAAATATATCACTCAAATCCACTTGGATTCATTTTACACCTGAAACCCTTTTGTAAACTAAGCCAATTATGCATTTTTACTCAAGTTTCAGGCACTCTAAGTTCATACAACTTTAATTCTATGTTTATTAACATCACTAGTACTTATAGGAAGCATAAAAATAATCTAATTAGCAATTTATAGCAAAACCCTAGAAATATGTACTATTCATCATCTTATTCATGTGATCAATTGCATTAATTCATAAAGTTAGCTATTATACTACTCAAGCAAGGTCCATATAGCATGTAAAGAAGATATTTCACCATATTCAAGCATTTCACAAGCTATAAACAACAAATCTCAAAATTCAATAATTTAGCATAAACTTTAAATGCTCATAAATGCAAACTCCTTTACAATTTCAAGGTGTAGGCAAGATGTAGAAGCCCTAGCTATCTCCAAAACCCTTCCAATCACAAGCTATAAGGCCAAGATACAAAGCTTGTTGGAGATTTATGTTGGGAATTGTATGCCTTAAAGACCACTAGCACTAAGATATCTCAATGAAATGATATTATAACAATTAAGAATCAGTGTATCTTACATGAGCATCTCTATACTCTCATTATATTCTTTATATATATGCATGGTAAGGCTCATTGATTTGAGTGAATGGAATAGGTGCGTGGTGATCCGCACAGAAAGTATATGCCATGAGGCTTGAATCTAAACTATAGGTTCATAACTGTATAGTGAAGTTGGACACTTCACTATGGAAGGTTATAATGAGAGAGTCTCCTATTTGGTAGGGTGACCTACCTTGGTCATTGGAGGGACTTTCCGGACTTTTCTTATTGTTGTGTGAGAATGCATTGAACTGGACCATGGTAGATGTGATCTCTGTAAAAGTACTATCGTTTGAATAAGATCAGAAACATCTCAAGCTACTAAGGGACCAATGCTTTAGTTCTTAAGCATATGTGGATGACCAATGAACTCAAGGACATGTATTTTGGTTCACTATGGGTGAGACCTTATATGGGTCAACAACTCTGTATTTTGGATACATGGATTTGACTAGTTGGCACATGCATATGTGTCAAGTCATTCTATGCCATCCTAATGATGGGTTATCCCCCATTGTGACATCCTATTAATCATTGGAACCTAAGTACTTAGTAATATAGTCAATCGAGACTATTTTTAGATATTGAACTTGTAGGTCGCTCCCTGGATCAAGAGAATAATATCTAGATGATGATTAATGTAGAATTAGAGGCACAAGGTATAGAGGTAATCAAGAAAGGTGGATAGTATAAAGTGAAGACCTAGTATTGATTACGGGTTCTACATAGAGGGACATTGTGGTCATTTATACCTAGTAGGTCAAAGACATAGTCAAATCTCGTTTGACTAGCATCATGGGAATGAATATTTGTACTAGAGTGCAGCCATAGCTCTTTAGTGGAATGACCTAGGGTTAAAATGAATAAAATGCGGCTAGTGTTTAGCAAGGGTATTTTAGTCATTTTGGAGCTAAAGCGAATACGTATTTTGGTCCATCTTCTAGTTAATTTCTATATTGGTAAGTACATTTTCCTTTTCTCTATGAATGACGTGTGGAATATGTATTTGGCAAGATGAAGTCGTGTAGATGGATTAAGAAAGTATGAAGATGGAATTGTAAGCTAGCTATTATTGTAGGATTCTTTATTTTATGGATTTATCTTTATCAAAAGATATAAAATTCATAAAGATAAATAAAGAAATAATACAATGATTATCTAGCATTAATAGTGTGGGCAAGATATAGTCTAGATACATTATTGGATGCAAGTACAATTCCTAGGTCTCCTAAAACACATGAGTCACTTAAGACTCTTGCTTATTAATACACGACCACCTAAGGAAAAGTAGAGAATTTAATTTTTCTTCTTTTGTGAGAATACCACACGGCCATAAAGAGGAAAAAGTGAGAGCGAGTTTCGTCCTACAACGAACATCACCAAGGCTTGGAATTAGAATAAAAAAGAAGATCAATTGTGACTTCTCCTTGGTAGCCGCAGATTTCTTTTTCCATTGGTGTAGAGCTCTCACCAAGGCAAAAATGGAGGAGTGGTGTCCGCTCGTTGCAGCCATCGTGTGGTGAGCATTATTATAACGTTGAGATTTGACACCAACACTTAAAGGTAATGAATCTGTCTACGAAATCGTAAACTGCGTTTTATGCACGTATGTCTGCTTATTTATATGTATTTGCTTGGTTATCGGTTCTTGATTGCTTCCGCTGAACTAGATTGAGGTTTTGATGCCTAAATCACTAGTAATCTAGGCTATTGAACCCTGGATAATAACCATCAATTTCTTCTCATTTTTCCCTTGGAGGGCCGTCGGGTATGGGAGGGGGGGTATTTTGAGGGTTTTCAAATTGTTTTTTGTGTGTATTACATGTATATGTAATATGGTATGTATATATTATCTGTAGGTAAGTTATTTTGGAGGTCAGCTTATCAAACTTGGTCAAACTAAGCTAAAAACTCCAATTAAACTAATTAGTTTAATTCTAACATTATTATAATATTTCACTATTCATGCAAATCAAAAACTATTTTTCAAACACACGTTCCCGATGTTCAATGCTCAAATTATCACTTTTCTCATTCCTCCTAAGAGTCACTCAACCTAGGAAAAATACTAATTCGAACAAATTCGGCAGTCAATTTTTCTTATGAATAGTAACCATCAATTAATGCATATTTATGCCAAAAATAAAGCACATTGAAATACATAAGAAATATGCAACAGTTAAATATGCAAATGATGCAAGTCTCGGGTGTTACACCCTCTCCCCTTTAACCAAATTGTGTCTACACAATTCTTACATGATTCAGGAAACAACTTGGGATATTTATCTCTCATCTGATCCTCCCGCTCCCACGTGACATCCTCTACTCCATGATTATCTCATAGAATCACCATCGAATACTTTTGGTCATGAGCTCCTGAACCTTCATATCTATCACTCGAAGAGGCTTCTCAACATAAGTAAAAGCCTCACTGACTTCCAATGGTTCCGACTCCAGAATATGTGAAGGATCTGGCTAGTACTTTATCAACATCGATACATGGAATACATCATGCAATTTGTCCAAACTCGGAGGTAACGCAAATCTGTAAGCCCACTCACCGACCCTCTCGATAATCTCAAATGGTCCTACATATCTAGGACTGAGCTTACTTATCTTTCTATGTCAAATCATACCTTTACGTGGAGAGATTTTTAGAAATACATGATCACCTTCTGCAAACTCCAAGTCACGTCGGTGTTTATCAGTATAACTCTTTTGTCGGCTTTGAGCTGTAAGTATTATTTTCTTAATAAGCTGCACATTGTCAACCATGTTTATCATCTAAGGCAGAATAGTTGGATCAATAGTTTTCATCTCTCCTACCTCATCCCAATACAGCGGGGATCTATATTTACGCCCATAAAGTGCCTCGTAAGGCGCTATGCCAATGGTAGCCTGGTAATTGTTGGTATAGGTAAACTCTGCCAATGGCAAATATCTTTCCTAACTCTTACCAAAGTCTAGAATGCAAGCTCGTAACATGTCCTCCAGTATCCTGATAGTATTCTTAGACTGACTATCTGTTTGTGGATGATATTCAGTGCTGAAACTCAAATTATTCCCCAAAGACTTCTGTAGGTTATGCCAGAACTGTGATGTGAACCTGGGATCCCTGTCTGACACTATACTAGCTGGAGTCCCATGCAGCGCTAAAATATTCTCAATATATAGCTCAATTAACTAGTCAAGACTGTCTGTCTTCTTTGTAGCAACAAAGTGTGAGGTTTTTGTCAACCTATCAACCACAACCCATACAAAATCATTACCTCTCAGTGATCTTGGCAAGTCAGACACAAAATCCATAGTAATATGATCCCATTTCCACACAGGAATCTCCAATGGTTACAACAATCCTGCAGGTCTCTGATGTTCAGCTTTAACCTTTTGACAAGTCAGACATTTAGCCACATAATCAGCTATTTCCCTCTTCATATCGTTCCACCAGAAGTTTTGTTTCAAGTCCTTGTACATCTTGGTACTATCGGGATAAATAGTATATCTAGAGCTATGGGCCTCTGCAAGAATTTCATTTTTCACAACTGAATTGCTAGGAATACAAATTCTATTTTTATACCTGAGTAGACCATTATCATGCAGCTTAAAATCGGACTCTTCCCCTTTTGACTTTTCTAGGATCTTCAATAATTGAGGATCAGACTGCTATGTTTCCCGAACTCTAGACAATAACAAAGATTGAATCTGTAAATTAGCAAATTGAATACCTGTCTCTGAAGTCCCTGGTTTCCACAAACACAATTCCTCCATAGCTTCCTAAATCTTTATAATCAAACTGGCTAGAGTAGCCTGCCGGCTTAAAGCATCTGCAACAGTGTTAGTTTTGCCTGGCAAATAGCTAATCGTACAATTATAATCATTCAACAATTCTAGCTATCACCTCTGCCTCATGTTTAGATCTTTCTGAGAAAATTGATATTTTAAACTTTTATGATTAGTACAAATTTCAAACTTATTACACCACAAGTAATGTCGTCACTTCTTTAAAGCAAAAACAATAGCAGCAAGCTCAAGATCATGAGTAGGATAATTAAGCTCACAGGGTTTCAATTTTCTCGAGTCATATGCTATCCTCTTACCATTTTGCATAAGAACACAACCTAAACCCTCTTTAGAGGCATCATTGTAGATTACGAAGTTATTCGTCCCCTCAGGTAGTGCAAGAATAGGAGCAGTGGTGAGTCTTTTCTTCAATTCCTGAAAACTGGCTTCACATTTACCATTCCAATCAAACACTGTTTTCTTCTGAGTAAGCTGAGTCAAAGGTCCTACAATCTTCAAGAAATCTTTAACAAATCTTCTGTAGTAACTAGTTAATCCCAGAAAACTGCGAACATCTATAACAATTTTAGGTTTCTTCCATGCCAACACCACCTCTATCTTGGCTGGGTCCACAGAAATCCCTTCCTGAGAAATTATGTGCCTCAAGAAGGCAACCTGTCTCAACTAGAACTCACACTTGCTAAATTTAGCAAATAATTTACATTCTTGCAAAGTGTGCAGCACAATCCTCAAATGTTCTTCATGTTTTGACTCAGATTTCGTGTATTCCAATATATCATCAATGAAAATCACAACAAACTGGTCAAGGTATTGTCTAAACACTCTCTGCATCAAGTCCATAAAAACGGCTGGGGCATTTGTCAACCCAAATGGCAGTACACCAAATTCATAGTGGCTATACATGGTTCTGAAGGCAGTCTTGGGCACATCTTCTTTCCGAATTCTCAGCTGGTAACAGCCTTGTCTCAAATCAAATTTTGAATACAATGTAGCACCCTGCAATTGATCAAACAGTTCTTCAATCAAAGGCAATGGATATTTGTTCTTCACAGTCACCTAAATGAGACCCTGATAATCAATACACAAATGTAAAATGTCATTTTTCTTCTTTACAAACAACAAAGGGGCACCCCATGGTGAGGAACTAGGCTGTATAAAACCTTTCTCAAGCAAATCTTGTAATTGAGCTTTCAACTCCTGCAACTCAGAGGGAGCCATCCTATATGGGGTTCTAGAAATAGGGTTAGTCCCCGGAAATAAATTAATTACAAATTCTATTTCTCTGTCAGAAATACCTCGAAAAAATCTTCTACAACATGCACCTTATTCAATTTCTGTTTATCTGTAGGTTGATTAATTAGATAAGCGAAATACGCTTCACAACCTTTACCCAGCATTTTAGTTGCTTTAATGAAAGAAATTATACGAGTCCCAATGGATTTTCAGCTTCTAACAATTTTAATGACAGGTTGATCAGACATTTCTAGTGTTACTATTTTCCTTATACAATCCAGATAAGCATAGTATCTTTTCAACCAATCCATTCCCAGAATGATTTCAAAGTATCAGAAGGGTAAAATAATTAAATCAACATAAAATGTGCGCCCCTCAATGCAAATGTCACAAGATTTACATACAGACTCCGTAACAAATTTTGTACCCATAGGATTGCCTACTTCAATCTTATATAGCAGTTTATCAACTTTTAAAGCAACAAATTATGCACATATAGGGGTGATAAAAGAATGTGTGGCCTGGTATCAATCAAAACTACAACTGATTGATTATTAATAAGAAAAATTCCTTCCCCTACTACGGTCTTATTGGGGAGCTCCTCCTGGTCTAAAGGAAACACTCGTGCTTGGCCTCGTAGAACTAGAGCTGTACCTGAAGCTCTGGTCTGAGCACTCTGGCCGGATGTCTAACCTTGCCCCTACTTAAACCTAGGGCAATCTCTAACCCCGTGCTGGTCGCTACCATAATTAATGCACCGGCCCAACTTTCTCCAACATTCTGCCTTTGAGTGGGCCTTACGATTACAATGACTGCACTGCTGGTTTTTCCTTGCAGCAGCGCCACCCATAGAGGCTTTGTATGTGGATGTAGTGGTGCTACCTTGTTGAGATCTAGCTGCAATGGGTCTGGTCTGACTCTGCGTCTAGCTCTGAATTGGCCTTGCCTGTAACTGTGTCTAGACGGGTCCCGGGTAACTCTGAGTCTGTCTCTGCTGCTGACCCTGGCTAGGCTGCTGATACTGTCTCTGATAGCCCTGACTCGGAGACTGATACTATTGTTTACTAGGTTGACTGGACTTTGCCAACAAATCGGCCTTGTGTTTCTCGAATCTCACTGTTGCCCTAACCGATGTAGAATAATTAGTATAATCCTGTGTAGACAAATTGAGCTGAATGTCACCTCTCAAACCCCTGATGAATCTCTGAATTCTCATATCCTCAGGCTGTACTAATGCTGGCACATAGCGGGAAAGTCTAGTAAATGTAGCCTCATACTGATCAACAGTCATATTCCCTGCCTCAGAGATATGAATTCTTCCTGATGTCTTTCATGAGCCACCATTGACATGTACTTATCTCTGAATTCTCTAACAAAGTCAGCCCACGTATGCTGCACTGTCTCGGTGTCCCATCTCTCCTTCACGGTACACCACCATTTCTCAGTGTCACCCTCAAGTAAGAACACAACATACGTAATCTTTTTCTCATCAGTACATTCAAGAGCAGCATCTACCTTCTCAAATTTATTCAACCACATCTCAGCCTTCATGTCATCCGGTTCCCCATAGAAACTGTATGCCCCATGATGTAGAAATTTATCAAGCAAATTACCACCTAAGGTACTACTACCCTCAGTTTTGGCGCCCGAGTTACCCCGGCCAACTCATGCTTGACCCTGCTGAGTCATTAACTGAGTGATATAATTAATTATCGTGGCCATAACCTGAGCATTGGTCAATTCCTGCCCCAGTTGATCATTCCCTGCCGACCCAACATTCTGTCTAGGTGCATCCTGCCTCGGAGCCCTCTCCGGCTGCCTTCTTGGTCTCCGTCTCCTCATCTCAATGCTAGAAGAGACCAGTGTTATAATGGGCAAATAGATGACACATAAAGATAACTCATTCATATTCGAAACATCTTGTGCACATAAGACAACACATAGAGCACATAACATGCACTATACTTTAAACCTTTCATATTCACACAATATCATACAATAGATATTTCTTTTACTCATTTTCATGCTAGCATGTTTCCACTTAATAAGCCATTCACTTAGATAATCAAATAATCACACAATAACACAATTCAACTTTCACACAAGGACCTCTACCCCACATACCGAGGAACTTATCCCGGCTCATGCATTCAATTAGCTCTAATACCACCTAAATGTAATGTCCCAAACCCAACCCTATGCTATAGGGCAAGGCCGGACCCGGCACACGAACAAAGTCTCCTATGTACCGTGAACTATCTGGATACCTGCAAACAACAAAATACAACTACAAGACCACAATCCAACCTGCTCATACAATCCCATCCTTCAACATTATCACATATACATCACACTAAGGCCATCCGAGCCTTTGCTTAGCAAAAGCTAACCAAACAAGCATGCATGGTACAAACTATTAAAACTTTAAGTCCACTTAATAACTACCTGCCACACAAGCATGCAACAAAGACAGTAAAACATTCACTAATTATTACATATCAACTACGCTATCAATCATCCAAGACTACAACTTTAGTTACAAACCACCGAATTTAACACAATACATACAAGACCTCAAAGGTCTCAAATGATGATACAAACAGCAACTTCACATAATCCGCACATAAGCATCCACCTTAGCATACAAGTAATCAAGGCAATTGATCAGGCTGCACTTCTTCCTCTTCTACTGCTACAAGCTAGGGATTCACCTCAGCTTCTCCTGAAACATGTTAAAAGATGAGTGAGCAACATAGTTGCTCAGCAATGGAGGGGATATGATAAACGGGAGGTGTTTTCAAAAATCATTTCATGCAATGCAACAAAGACAATAACACAAGTAATACAATATAACAAGTTAATCGAATAAACATTAAACACATTTAAAAGGGATACGGTTCATCTTCTTTATCTTCGATCTCGAATCACGAACCATGATCTTTAATGACGAATGCCAGCAAAACCTCTTATACCACCAATGGGGTACTCCGGATGTACCTCGATCCTACGATCCATTCTCCCGAGGTAGGTCCGTATGCCCCAATGAGGTAAACCACGCCTCTAGGGTATGGGAGCATACCCCAGCGAGAAAGGGAATAGGCACCATAGTAGCTGAGCTAGACCAACAGCAAGATACTGCCTAGAGTTTCTCGACACTACCATGTCCGAAAAGGTTACGACACCCGATTCACGATCAGGAAAACCAAGTAATCACAGGTGAGGGATGACAAAGTAGGCTGCCCTCGCAAATAGTTACATTATAAGTAATAAACATGAAATAACCATATGAGTACAAAAGGGAAAAATGTCATACTTTTCCACGAAACTCTACAAGTAGCTCAAATATACTTGAGGAATGCATTTAGACACACAATAGGCAACTACAAGTCAAACCAAGTGCTAAAACATCCAATTCCTACGTTTTTCCCTTTGTTATCCCAAGTCATTTAACTCCAAATCGAAGACCAAGGTTCAAGATTCACAAACTAACTATTCTACCCTTCTGGTTACATATTATGGCACACTTAGAACCCTTGAAACCATTCATTAACCCGTATTAGCCACAAAAGCTCCAATTTCTCCTTTATGGGTTATAACTACAAGTACCCTATTCGATGTTCAATTAAGTGCCATAACCGCACATTTAGCACTTCCTCACCCTAAGAACACTAAATATATCACTCAAATTCACCCAGATTCACTTTACACCCGAAACCTCTTTGTAAACTAAGCCAATTATGCATTTTTACTCAAGTTTCGGGCACTCTAAGTTCATACAACTTTAATTCTATGATTATTAACATCTCCAGCACCTGTAGGAAGCATAAAAAGAATCTAATTAGCAATTTATAACAAAACCCTAGAAATAGGTACTATTCATCATCTTCTTCATGTGATCAATTGCATTAATTCACAAAGCAAGTTATTATACTACTCAAGCAAGGTCCATATAGCATGTAAATAAGATATTTCAGCATATTCAAGCATTTCACAAGCTATAAACAATAAATCTAAAACTTCAATAATTTAGCATAAACTTTAAATGCTCATAAATGCAAACTCCTTCACAATTTCAAGGTGTAGGCAAGTTGTAGAAGCCCAAGGTAGCTCCAAACCCCTTTTAATCACAAGCTAGGGGACCAAGATGCAAAGCTTGATAGAGATTTCTTCTCCTTTTTCCCTTGGAGGGTCGTCGGGTATGGGGTGGTATTTTGGGGATTTTTGAATGTTTTGTGTGTGTATGGCATATATATGTAATATGGTATGTATATATTATATGTAGGTAAGTTAGTTTAAAGGTCAAAGCTTATCAAACTTGGTCAAGCTAAGCTAAAAACTCCAATTAAACTAACTAGTTTAATTCTAACACTATTCTAATGTTTTACTATTCATGCGAATCGAAAACTATTTTTCAAACACCCGTTCCCGATATTCAATGCTCAAGTTATCACTTTTCTCATTCCTCCTAAGAGTCACTCAACCTACGAAAATACTAATTCGAGCAAATTAAGCAGTCAATTTTTTTTATGAATAGTAACCATCAATTAATGCATATTTAAGCTAAAAAAAAAGCACATTGAAATACACAGGAAATATGCAACTGTTAAATATGCAAATGATGCAAGTCTCGGGTGTTACACCCTCTGTAACATCTCACACAAACTATGGAAAGCACGCTTTTCATTCTACAATTTTCAATACGTGTTAAATCTGATATGAACACAATCCTATTAAAATTAAGATCCCTTACTAAATGCCTATCACATAAATCATATGTTATTTTTTGCTTTTTAGGTCATTCAATTAACGTTAGAGTACAAACCATAATAATCATCAAAGAGAAATCATTCAACATCTCCAAAGACATAACCAATATAGACACAATCCTATTTTTATTTACTTGCATTATGTTGTCCATTCTATAAATAAACAATAGAAAAATTACATAAATATAAGTGAAATGCAATTCCAATTAGAAAAGCTACTACTGTATAAATTCATTTTAAGCATAGATTTAAACTTACCCATTTTAAGAATAAAGCTACAGTTGAATGACCTGGAGAACTATACTTATCAGAAGCTTGAGCATATAAATATTTACTTTTCAAAATCTTAACGAGAATTTTTAAGATTTTTAATTCAAGAATAATGCATAACGCAGGCAAGGCAGTAACAACAATATCATTGCCGACTTGGATTCCTATATTAGATGTTCATTTGCATGCATCAATCTTGTTACCATATGTTGAGGCAATAGTTTCTACAATTAGGATATTGGCAACAGGGGGTCAAATCTATTATTGCTTCTCCTGTTGAGATTATTATGTTATTACTAGGATATCTGAGAGTTATATCAAAGACGTATATATATATATATACACACACACACACACACACATATATATACATATGCAAAGGATGATAAAAACTTATATTAACAGAACTAAAATCACAAAATTTTTTGATCTCCTCCTTTATATAACGAAAAAGCCATACTAGTACCAACTATTCATGTCTATATATATATATATATATATATATATGAGAATAAAGTGAATGATCGTACCTTATTGGAACTGTGAAAATTTTGAGACTTGTGGGGTTGAGAAGAAAACGATTTGCCCTACATCGTGTTGAGAAAAAAAAATTTTGCAGAGAAAATATGAGAAGATTATTTTAGGTTGGGGTATTTTTATCTTTTTATACTTACTAAAATATTCCCACAACCCAGGAATAAAATATTCCCACCTCATCACATGAGATTAAAATTTGGCAAAATCATGGGAATAATGGATTCCCAGGAATGTGATATTCCTAGGAATATTTTTTTATTTTGCAAACCAAACATGAAAATACCACATTCCTGACTTCACATTCCAAGGAATCCTGAACTAATCCGTGAACCAAACGCCCCCTCAAAGAAAACTTTATTTTTCTCAACATTGTATCTCAGTCTAGAAAGACGATGAAAAATGTTCAAAATACCCATGATACCCCTGATAAAAGGGAGGTCAGCCTTGTAAAAGATGAGGAGATCTTAAACAAAACAAAGGTGGTTGATCTTGAGTTTGACTCACCTGGGGTGTAAGGCAAAATCACTTTGAGATACAAGGATATTAAGCATGAAGCTAGGGACTTCCATGGTAATAACAAACAAATATGGCGATAAAGGATCACCTTGCCTAATACTATTTCCTTATTCAAAATAACCTTCCAAACTACCATTGATAGCCACTGAGAAACGAGAAGTGATAATGCATGATTTAATCCAACCAATGAACTCATGAAGGGAAACCAAAAGCTTGTAGAGCAGACAATACAAAATCCCATCTAAGTGTATCGAATGCTTTCATGAGGTCAACCTTCAAGGCATACCTGGGAGTGGAGTTTTGTCTATTATAGCCTCTAATAACATCTTGCACAATGAAGATGTTCTCAACAATAAGTCTATTCCTCACGAAAGTCGATTATTTCGAGGAAATGATATAAAGGATACAACTCTTGATGTGGTTGGCAAGGATTTTGGTGATGTACTTGTAAATAATGTTACGACATGAAATGGGCTTGAAATCTTTAATCATTCACGGATTAGTAATTTTGGGAACTAATGCAATAAAAACAGTGTTTTACCTCTTTAAGAAATAAAAAAAAAAGTGAAAGAAAAATAATATCTCGGAGATAATTGTTAAAATAAATATGTCCTAAAGACCATTAGCAGATGACATTTCAGTGATATTGAATACATATTGTAATTGTTAGTATTAATAAAAGCATTCATTCCTTATTCTCTTTGTCTTATTTATATGTATGTTGCTTGTATAGAGGTCCTTGGTCCATAGTGTATGACTTAGGTGCGTGGTGACCGAGCAGAGAAGGTCTAAGTCATTGACACAAGGTTTTAGATTCAATTCATAACCAAATGATAGAGTTGGGCACTTCATCATAGTCTATGTTATAGTAAATTAGTTTCTTGTGAAGGGTGACCGGCCTTGGTCATTGGTAGGTTTTCAAACTAAGCTTCACTAGTGTGTGTGTGTGTATGTGTGTCACACATTGAATGGACCACTTAGGTATGATCTCTCTAAGAGGTACTATCAAAGATAGAGTTCTACATATACGTTATGCTACTAAGTGATTAGTACTCTTAATCTTGAGCATATTTGGATGAACTGACGAAATTAGATTCATATGCTTTGATGCGCTATGGTTGAGACCTCTGTTGTGGGTCAACATATCTGTGTGTTGGGCATATAGGTATGACTAGTTGGAATGTACGTATGCAATATAGAGTCTATGCTGTCGCGTGACTGAATAATTATTCCCTTGTGATTATCCAGTAGATCATACAAATCTAAGTTTATTGGCATACTCAAGGAGTATATTGGATATCTAGCTTGAGAGTTGCTCCCTAGATCAAGTGTTCCATATCCGGAGGATAGTTACTTAAAGGATTTAGATGTCTCAACGAGAAGATACAATCAAGGAAGAGATAGTACATGAAAGTCTTTCTTGTTTGTAAGTATTACATTGAGGGATATTTTGGTCATTCTACTTAGTAAATCGAAGTCAAAGGTCGTACTTAGTATGACAAGCTTCTGCAAATAGCAGTAATCATCTCGGAGTACATCCATGACTTTTTAATGAAATAAGTCAAGGTTGAAAAACCTAAATATGTTATGGGGTTAGTGTGGGCATTTGGTCTTTTTAGTAACCAAGTTCTTTATGTCTTTTGGTCCATCTTCTCGCCTATTTCCTTTAAGATATTGTTAAAGTTTTCTAGCTATTTATTGTGTATTTAGAAGTTGCTAAATTTAGTATCCAATTGCAACTAAGTTTCTTATTTAGGAGAATTTCCTATTTGGAATTGTTGAGCTCAATTTGGAAACTAGTGAACAATTAATTTAACAAAATAATATAAGGAATAAAAGAAAGGTCTAGATAGGCGTGTATCCTATCTAGAAACGCGTGGGTCACACGTGAGAGAGAATGGAAGAGTTTTTAGAATTTGTAGTTGAAATGCTATGGGCTACTTGTAGTTTGAGATCCATAGGATTGTTTCAAGAGACTCTTACATGGATTCTGAAAAAAGTAATTCTTATTTTAACTAGGATCAACTACTCTAAGGCTTTTCCATATTCATTATAAATAGAGCTCTTCTTCATCTCTTCACGAGACACACTTACACGCATAAGAAGAAGAAAAAAAACTTTTTCTTTCTTTCTTTTTCTTCTTTTACACGTTAGAAGCTAGAAAAATACAAGACGAAGAATCTCATAATTCTTCATCATCTTTGAGCAAGGAGGAAGGTCACCCAAGAGCTTCTTCATCAATCCACATGTGTATATCTTCAAAGCAAGATAAAGTTTCAAGTTTTGTGTTTTTCGTTAAGTTTCAAAGCTAACGAATCCAGGTATTAAATTCTATAATTTTGTGAATTTGATCTTTACATATTTGTTATACACATGTGAATAATATTTATGCAACATATCTTCTTAAAACTTGTGGTTCGATCCTAGATTTGTATGTTACTATGTTTCTGCTGCGTTTAAATTTTTAAAACACCATAGTATATCTAGGTAGCATGCATCTTCAACAATATCTTTACCAACAATGTCCCAGGCTGATTTGTAGAAATGAGAGGAATAACAATCGAGGCTTGGGCTTTTGAAAGGGGCAAATTCTTGGCTGGTCTAAGACCATATATGGAGACATGGTCTTGATCAATAAATTTTTGTCATATCATCACAATATCAATCACTTTATTTTTTATTACCCAAAAGCTGAATAGGATAAGTATGGTTAGATATAATTAATAAGATATTCTAACTAACCTACATTACTAATACTAACCAATAGAAAAAAAGAAGCTTTGCATGAAACTTTTTGTTGGTTCATCTTCCCTCTCAGTTGTAACTTCATCGGGTTCTAATCCCTTATTTGTTGTCATCTCATTGAAGAGTTCAATAGCCATTACTGATTGCCTATTTTGTGCATAACTAGCAATCATCGCGTTCCATAAGACAATATCCTTTTAAGGTATCCGATCAAAGAGCTCTTTGGCTTCTTCTATATTGCCAGCCTTTGCATAAGCAGAAATCATAGCGTTCCATGAAACAGAGTTCTCATACCCTCCCAACTTGTCAAACATCTTCCTAGCCATCACGAGGTTCCCACGCTTTGCTTACATGTCAAGAAGTGCAGTCTTGACAAAACAATTTGAACGAACGCCATTCTCATTAATCATCTTGGCAAGTAACTCAGCATGCTAAGGATTACCCGCGATGAACACAAAGTAATGACATTAACCCATGCGGTCTCATTTGGACTAACCCCGGTATTCATCATCTTATTGCACGACCTTATCACCTCTTCAAAATAACCATTTTAAGCATAACCAAAAAGCATTGCATTCCATGACACAACACTTTTTGGGGCATTTCATCAAAATACCTGATGAAATTACAACTGAGAGGGAAGATGAACCAACAAGAAGTTTCATGCAAAGCTTCTTTTAGTGATGTGAGTTTGTTAGAATATTTTATTAATTATATCTAACCATAGTTATCCTATTCAGTTTTTGGATAATAAAAAATAAAGTTGTTGATATTGTGCTGATGTGGCAAAATTTTATTGACCAAGACTATGTCTCCATAGGTAGTCTTAGGCCAAACAAGAATTTGCCAAAAAAAGGCATAGTCGAACTTGATCCTTATATGAGAATTGTAAGAATGTAATAAATTTATCAGAAATGTCTTAACAACAATCAAGTAGAAAGACAACACTACTCTTTATAACAATTCAATATAACACTTACAAGGTAATTGTCCCTCCGTGCACTCTCAAGATTGGAGCTTCAATGGCTTCTGGACTTACAAGAAGAATACAAGAAAAAAAAAAACTAACTTCGGGTTTGTGTTTGGAGGTGTGTTGTGGGTAATTTGATGAATTAATGCATGCATTTTTATAGAATTTAGCTATCCCGCCATAAAAGACTTCCTACCAAAAGACTTTCTATCTTGGTTGGCTTTAACAAACCTTTTTCAAAGTCTTACCACCCATATTTGAACACATGGGTGGCTTAAATTGACCACATGGGTGGTTAGCATTCAACCCAACTTCTAAGAAGTTTCCTTTGGTCAAAATTGTTGATTCTAGCATTGCATCATGCCCACGTCATCATAGCTTGAATGTTCCGTCCAAATGTCCCGAGCTACGTGCTTCTTTTTTATAGCCATCGCGATCTCTTTTGACCTTATCAATATTTAAGACGGAATCGTTAATTCACGTTACCTTATTATCAATTTGGCTCTCCTCATATCAGGGGCTGAGAGTAAATACAATTAACGATGCTTATCATGAGGTGGGCTTTGACATATACCAATAAGAATGACATTAGTAAAACTAACTCCCTTTCTCCTACTCAAATTTAAATTCCCTATTATCCCTCTTTCCCCACATGTAGGGAAGTTGTTGGAGAAAAATATCTATAGCTTTCATAAGGGTGGAATCCTTAGAGTCAATTTTAGCATATACACATGTAGAGATGTTGAAGCAATCCCCTAAACCAATTTGCCTTAAAAAGATATCGTCATGAAAAATTAAAAAATATAAATAAAAATAATTAAAGCTATTGGAATAGTTTAAAAATAAAATAATTCAAATAAAAAATCTTAATAATTTTAAAAAAATTGTCATAAACAATTAGTAAATATAAATAAAAAATTTAAGGTTATTAATAAAGTTTTAAATTAAACTAATATGTTTAATTAAAATAAAGAGACATTTTGAGTAAAACAAAAGTAAGGAGTCCCTAAAATAGGAAAACTATTGAAATAAAACTGAAATATAAATTTTTTGAAATAAGAGATTGATTAAATGTAGGAAAATAGTTAGAGTGAAACTGAAATAGGAAATCTCTAATATAGTGTTTAGATTGCACAAAGGAAGGGAAAAGAAAGAAAAGTAGTAGAAGAAAAGTAAAGGAAAGGAAAGGAAAAAGATTCCCTTGTTTGGATTGTAATAAAATAATAATGTAAAGGAAATAAAAAGATTTTATGATCTTTGGTTTGGATTGGAGAAGGAAAGGAAAAAAGAGATAACAATTTTAAATTGAAAATTTCTCGAGTGTCCTTTTCATACACAACCATAAAATTAACCATTTTAATAAGCAATTCCAAATTTGTTTTTGTTGAATTCCAGATTTTTTTTCCTAATGAAGTCAAGCAGCATAGGAACAAAGATTAGAAAATGTAAGAAGTGAAAATAAGAATGTAGGGTTTAAGGTGCAATAAGGATAATTGTAGAAAAAAAAAAGGTCAAGGACAATAAAGACCTTTTGTCTTTAGACTTATCCTTTTCCTCTAAAAAATCCTAAATTGAAAGGATTTTATAATCTTTTCAATTATAATAAGATGTAGTCCCATTGTATTAGTTGTTGGATATAGGCTTAGAATTGACCCAAGGAAAAAGAATATATATATATATATATATAGGTTTAAAAGTATAATTTTAGATATTATTCTATTAGGCTAATATAGATATTATTTTTTATATTTTTACCGACCTTAAAAGTTATATAATATAGGTACATATATACAAATATATATTTTTTAATAAAATTATAATCAGATTTCGAGTTTTGATTTTTTTAACGTTTAAAACCAAAATCTATCAGTTTACCCATTAGTTACCCCATATAAAAACCAAACTCTGACGGATACCTCATATGTTTTTGTTATTGGATTTTTATCAAACGGATACCCATCGACTTTTGGTTTAAATCCTTCCCACTGTCATCCCTAGTGAAACCACAAAGAAATCAGTAAAGACATGCTTCATAACATCCAACAATTACCTCGTGAAAATTGAATCCCTAAAAAAATCCTAATCCTACCCCTATCAACTTTCTTCAATTAGTGAAACACAATGACATTGTCAAGATTCGAACTCAGATCACCTACATGACAAATGGGAGCACTCAACAAGTACACTACACAACTTAGTTGGCTTTATGCAAATTATGTTTATGTTAAAAGATACATTAGGGTGCTTTCACAAAATTTATCCAAAAGCTAAGCTTATCTATCTATCTATCTAAATGCATTCCTTATCATAATTTAAATACTATTTTACATAAGATATACTATTTCATATATATGTATGTTTGTGTATGATTTAAATATTATTTTAATTTTGTGTAATTTCATTTTCATATTAATATTAAAATTTGATTATTTGAAAATATTACAAATCTTAATATCTACAATGTAGATGTCTGTACATAAATATAATCTTAATATTACAATGTAGATTTATGTACATATATATATGCACATAATTGTACAGATTATAGTGTCAAGATCTATGATATTTTTTAACTTTCCGAGTTTAAGTTTGAACATTTTAATGGTTGACTAAAGTAGTAAATTGGTTTTGAGCTTGTTAATGGTTGACTAAAGTCTAAATTTTCATTTTTTCTATTGAGTATACACTTGTTTTCTAATCATAAACCTAGACCAACCAAGTCATTTATGTAGATAACTTGGATCCAAATCTTGTCAATGACATTATTTTTCATAAATTGAAGAAAGGGATTTTAAGAGGTAAGGGTGAGATTGTAATTATTTTTTTATTACCAACCAATTTGCAAATATTTGTCATGAAATTACACTTCTTTCCTAATACTGTTACGTGATTTATATGTGTGATGGCACATGCAAATCATTTTAACAAAAAACTTGACAGAATGACTTAAATGAACGGAATGAAAAAGACATATATGGTAGAATCGTAACCATAGAATATGCCCCTAATCAAAATGCATACATTTGTCTCACACACTAATGGATGGTGAGAAGAACAGTTTCGATAAAATAATGGCTCTTTTAGAATAAAAAGTAGTTCAATGTTTAAAACAGAACTAACAAAAGGGTTTACTGAGCCTCAAAAGTCTCCTACCACGTCATTCATGCATAGTTTAATCTAATCATGAGTTAACACATGCTCCTTTATTAGGAAAATGATCATCTCATCTCATGTTAAGATGATGGAGATTCTTTTCTTTTAATTAGCTCTCTTATAATCTTGGCCATATAAAATGACATGGATCTTTTTTTGTTTTTTGTTTTTTTTTTCAGAAAAGCTGTCATTCTATCTCTTCACTCAATGAAATTATTTTTTTCTCTCTTCCTCATAAAAGTTGTTTCTCTCTCTTTTTCATTTAAGATGACATGGAATTTTGTCTTTTTCCTCTCATAAAATTTGTTTCTCTCTTTTGCATTTAAGATGACATGTAATTTTTGCAAAGTAGCCTTTTCTCTCTCTTATTTCCCTCTCTTTTGCATTTAATTTTTCACCTAACGTATCTTTTCTCAATCTTCATTTAAGTAACTTTAATTCATTTAAGCAATTTCAATTCTTCTTAAACCTAACACCCAAATTCACACGGTTTACTCCAGAATTCTCATGCAAAATTAATTCAGGCTAGTTGGTTTTCACTTTATTTAAAATGACATGGGTTAATATTTTTTCACTTTATTTAAGTTATCTGTTTAGTTTTTTTTTGTGGTCATTATCTGTTCTCTTATTCACTTTAAAATCGTGAGTGAGTTTAGGAAAATAGGGGTTAGGTAAGAATTAAATGTAGAAGAGAGAGAAACAACTTTGATGTCAAAGAGAGAGAAAATAACTTCATTGAGTGAAGAAAGAGAATGCAACTTTTTTGAAGAAAAAAAAATCCATATCATTTTATATAGCTAAGATTATAAGAAAGCTAGTTAAGAGTTAGATTATCCATTATCTCAACATGAGAGGATCCCCTCTATGAGATGATCCTTTCCTCATTTCTTACACTTTATAGTCCATGATGTGCATCACTTGTCATATCACTTGCTTAAATGACAAATAAGAACAATACATAATTAGGCTATACATAAATGACATAACATGAGACGAAAATTATTCATCAGTTTGGACAAACGTCCATCTACTCATATGGGAAAGGCTTCACACATATTGAGATGGGATTGGACTCCATAAATGTGTGGGGTCTACCTCTATGTGAGTATATAGGCATTCATCCATACTAATAGAATAGTTTCCCTTCTGACAAATCAATTGACATAATCGACTTATAATAGTCTTTCTAATTATGTAAGGCCAGGCCAATATGAGCCGATGCTTGAGTTGAGCTGTATTTAATCCAACATACTCATGAAGCACTGCTAAAATACTTGAGCAATAAACTAGGGAAAATTATTAAAAACGACGGACCGTTCTAGCTCTTATACTTGTGTGATGGTGATGCGTATTATTTTAGTAGATCTAACATATTAACTTAGCAGGCAAGGCTTAAAAACGACCAAATTGTTACAACATGAAATGGGCCTGAAATCTTTTACCATACAAAGATTAGTAATTTTGGGAACTAATGCAATAAAAGTAGTTTTTTTACCTCTTTAAGGAGTAAAGAAAAGTTAAAGAAATATAATATAGTGGCGATAATTGTTTGGATCAATATGTCCTAAAGACCATTAACACATGACATTTCAATGATATTGAATACATATTGTAATTGTTAGTATTAATAAAAGCATTCATCCTTATTCTCTCTGTATTATTTATATGTATGTTGCTTGTATAGAAGTCATTGATCCATAGTGTATGACTTAGGTGTGCGATGACTTAGCACAGAAGGTATAAGTCATTGACACATGGTTCTAGATTCAATTCATAATCGATTGATGGAGTTGGGCACTTTATCATGGTCTAGGTTATAGTAAATTAGTTTCCTGTGAAGGGTGACCAGCCTTGGTAATTGGTAGGTTTTCAGACTAAGCTTCACTAATGTGTGTGTGTCACACATTGAACGGACCACTTAGGTATAATCTCTCTAAGAGGTACTATCAAAGATAGAGATCTACATATACGTTATGCTACTAAGTGATTAGTACTCTTAATCTTGAGCATATATGAATGAACTGACAAAATCAAATCATATGTTTTGATGCACTATGGGTAAGACCTCTGTTGTGGGTCAACATCTCCGTGTGTTGGGCATATGGGTATGACTAGTTGGAATGTGCATATGCAATATAGAATCCAGGCTGTCACGTGACAGAATAATCGTTTCCTTGTAATTATCTAGTTCTAAGAAGAGATGTTGCATAAATATTATTCACATGTGTATAACAAATATGTAAAGATCAAATTTAGCAAGTTATAGAATTTACCACAAGTTCTAAGAAGATATGTTGCATAAATATTATTCACGTGTATAACAAATATTTAAAGATCAAATTCAGCAAGTTATAGAATTTAATACCTAGATTCGTTAGCTTTGAAACTTAACGAAAAACACAAAACTTGAAACTTTATCTTGCTTTGAAGATCTACACATATCGATTGATGAAGAAGCTCTTGGTCTTCTCCTTTATCACCTTCTTCTTTGCTCAAAGACGATAAAGAATTATGGGATTCTTCGTCTTGTATTTTCCTAGCTTCTAACGTGTAAAGGAAGAGAGAGAGAAAGAAAGAGAGAGAGAGAGAGAGAGAGAAAGAGTTTTTCTTATTCTTCTTATGCGTGTAAGTGTGTCTTGTGTCTTGTGAAGAGGTAAAGAAGAGCTTTCTTTATAATAAATATGGAAAGGCCTTAAAGTAGTTGATCCTAGTTAAAAAAGGAATTACTTGTTTCAAAATCCATGTAGGAGTCTCTTGAAACAATCCTATGCATCTCAAACTACAAGTAGCCCATAGCATTTCAACTACAAATTCTAAAAACTCTTCCCTTCTCTCTAATGTGTGACCCACACGTTTCTAGATGGGATACACACCTTTCTAGGCCTTTCTTTTATTCCTTGTATTATTTTTCTAAATTAATTGTTCACTAGTTTCCAAATTGAGCTCAACAACTCCAAATAGGAAATTCTCCTAAATAAGAAACTTAGTTGCAATTGGATACTAAATTTAGCAACTTTTAAATACACAATAAGCAGCTAGAAAACTTTAACAATATCTTAAAGGAAAAAGGCGAGAAGAGGGACCAAAAGACATAAAGAACTTGGCTACTTAAAAGACCAAATGCCCTTGCTAACCCTATAACACATTTAGATTTTTCAACCTTGACTTATTTCATTAAAAAGTCATGGCTGCACTCCAAGATGATTACTGATATTTGCAGAAGCTTGTCATACTAAGTACGAGCTTTTTTTTCGACTTACTAAGTATAATGACCAAAATACCCCTTTATGTAATACTCACAAACAAGAGAGAATTTCACGTACTATCTCTTTCTTGATTGTATCTTCTCGTTGAGACATCTAAATCTTTTAAGTAACTATTCTCAAAATACGGAACACTTGATCTAGGGAGCAACTCTCAAGCTAGATATCCAATATATTTCTTGAATTTAAAACTGCTTTTAAACCAATGCCCTATAAATTTATTTATCCAAAAAGGACACATTCATTAAAAATGGATAGAAAATTATCAAAATACTTTATCATAACAACCAATTATGTTTGCGGCCCCTTGGCAACGATGGGCAGAGAAGATCAAGCCTACAACTGGACGCGATCCACATTTTTTCTATGATAGGCTAAATATCGTGAACCTTTTGATATGGACAATGCAACAATTCCAATTTCCAATCGTTCTCCAACTTAATCTTATCTTTTCTACTAGTCATTTGTTCATTATTATTGTGGACTTGTCTATGGGCTACAAGGAAAAAAAAAGTAAACATATATCGATCTCATTTGCGTTCAACCATCTAATAATGGTCGAATGATTAATAAGAAGAATGGCATATTAGTCGTCAAAGTTGGATTGTGTGATCAAATAATTATTTTCAATAATCAAAGGTCCCGAATTTTGACTTATACTTTTCATTATAAATATAATCTGATCTTCAAGTGATTTGGAGTATCCGTTGAGATGCGCTATAGAATTTGTAGTCTTTAATTATATCTAATATGATCGTGTTTAGAGTAAATTTCTCATAATAAAAAAGAAGGATTAGAATTGTACAACCATGTCCGATGATTATATCATGGTCCCTTGATCACGTATTTTGCCAACAAAACAATGTTTCAATTGGTAATCTCTAAATCATATGGACTACATATGCCCAAACCAGCAATGAAGCCATAAATCATATAGAGAATGATGCACAAGTAGTCCACACAGCAATCACAATTCTTAAGACTTTTATTGGTTGGAGAACTAAGCCAATGGTTAATGACATCTAGAAGATAGTTTTGGAATTCAACTCTATTTTTTAGTATGTTACAAGGACTACTAACAAGGCAGTTGATTGGCAGACATCAATCGCAAAGTTATCCTGAAGAAGTTTTTGAACCTCTATTCTAACCATGACTCTCTTAGGAGCTCTTGGCTCCACAATGTCTATTTTAAGGGTAGAAGTATTTGAAGTCTTGACATCCCATCAAATGCTTCTTGGGCCATGGAAATTCATAACTCGCCATGTTTGGAATGAAGCTACCTTTGGGAAGCCTTATGAGCCGAAGTATTATTTATGCAAATGGCTACCCACCTCCAAAGCACATTGGAGAAATTCATTGGTATAACAATCCTTCGAGATGGAAAAATTCATTGGTACAACAATCTTTCAAGATGGCTAGCTAAGCTTACTTTTACTCTCTCTTGCGTGAGAAACAGTGGCAGGTTCAGACACTCGAGCTCAGGGTGTGCACTCGTATAGTAAAAGAGGTTAAGGTATGCATGTATACAACGAAAGTGCTCAATATATTAATTTTTTTTTCAAAAATAAATTTTTTTTTTTTTTTTCAAGTTGAGGATGTACTTGTCATGCTAGGTCCGCCAATGGTGAAGAATACAAGTAAGGTCATCTGAAATGAAATGCTGACTCTAGTGGCAAATTCTTATCCTTCACCACTTGGGATGCCATCATAATAAAAAATGGAAAAGTCAATTGGTCGACTCTTATCTGATCTCCTATTAACATACCTAAAAAAAATTTTTATGGGTGGCTTGCTTGTTTAGATAGTCTTCCCACGTATGAAATTCGAACTTATATCCTTGGAAAATTAGACAAATGGCGGTTGTCAACTCTATCATATAGGGATGGAATATTTTGTAAAATATGTGCAGAGAAGTGTCTTAAAGCAGATATCTTGACACTGACATTTACTTCTTGCATCTACAATATTTGGTTTGAAAGGAACTATAGATTTCACAAAGCAAGAATCTCAAATGACGATCAAGTTATAGGGAAAATCATTGCAGAAGTTAGGCCAAAAGTTTCATTGCATATAAAATATGTACTAATTGTAATCAAAATAGGTTTTTATGTCTTAACAGGTGGTTTGGGAATATTCTTGCTTAGTCTGTCTTCAAAATGAGATTGTATCTTTTGTCATTTGAAGTTGAATGTGTTAGATTAAATGCTCTAAAAGCCAATTTATTGTAATTTTAATACATGACAATTTATATTATTCTATTTAGGATAAATATCACTTTACCCCCTTAATGTATATATTACGTAACAATTTACCCCCTAATGTTTTTCTTGCATCACTTAACCCCTTATGTGTCTAACTTAACAGAAAAAATAACATTTTGTTGTTAAAAATATTAGAAGGACAAAGATGTTGTTGTCCCCTGATTAAACCTAAGAGGGGGGTGAATTAGGTTATATAGGTAATAATACTACTTTTTCGATTAGACAATATACTAGCAATGATTAATCAAAAACAATCTTAATCAAATATGCACTCTAGCAATAAAAATTGTAAGTGAGGCAATTTATCAAACACTTAGTGTGCAGAAAAAATGCAAAGAGAAAGTTGAGAGAAAGAGATTGCAAATCGCGATTTAGTGTGGTTCGGCCCCCGTCTAAGTCCACGACCTAAGATTCCCGCTTAGGATTTCAAAAATCTTCACTATTGTGACTCTTCAAATGTTGGTGAGTCCACAAACCAACTACAACGGTAGTTCAAGCTTTTACAATAGAAAAATTTATTCTCAATACAAAGCTTCAACCCCAACACCTTTGACAATGAATTCATTCATTTCAAAGTGTTTAACTCTCTCTTTTGATAAGTGTTTGAGATTAACAATAAAAGCCATCTTTTAGGGTAGATGAATACAATGAATGTTTCTCTCAATATTGCTCACAAATTCTTGCTCTAGTATAGCACAATGATGATTCAAAGATGAAAATAATGTTAGAAATCAAGAGTAATTGCTTTGAATCAATACTTTGGAAGATGGCAGTTGAGAGAGCTTAATAGTGGTTGAAAGATGTGTAATTAATGCTCTCCAACGTTAAAAAATGGCTTTATTTTTAAAACAGTGTTTTGGATTGACCGATCGACCCCTGCTCCACCAATCGATCGGTTGAGGGGACCTCATTCGGTGGAGGATCCTCAGGAAGAAGACCTCTTTGGCACCGGTCGACCGGTTCCCCTAGGGTCATCCAGTTTGCTCAAAGGTTGCAAGGACTTGGTTTTTTTTATGTTGCTTTTAAAGAGTCTTTTGTAAAATCTTTTTAACAAATAGATGAATATTTCAAAAATACTTTTAGGAATCATCATTGAGCGTATACCATTTGCAAGACCCAAACTCGGTATCCCTTATAACTTCCGTCTCCATCCTTATAGCTTCAGCTTCATTCTTCGAATCTTTATCATTTCTTGAGTTGATGGATGATCTTCTTTCTTCTTTAGCTTGATGAACTAGGAATCAGAGTCAATCTTGATTCGTCATACTTATGCACACTTAAACAAACTCATTAAACATAATCATGGTTTGTTATCATCAAAACCAAGATTAGAAGCCCTTTGGGCTAACAATCTCCCCATTTTTGATGATGACAAAACATTTCTCAAATAGTAGTAACAATGTAAGCATAATGAGTTTGAGAAAGCATTCAGTTCACTTTAAGTTTGCTTGAACCTGAAATTTTAAGATATAGGTTTGTACAAACTCCTTCTCAACTTGTGCATACTTTTATTAAAGTTGATCTCTTACTCCTTCTTAATGTATGATTCTTCTTTTAAGCTCAAGTTCTAAGTTTTATCATGTTAGCTTTTTGTCTACACATTTTACTACACAATTTTTTCTCTCCATTATTGTCATTAGCAAACAAGGTAATATAAGAGGAAAGGCAATAAATGTAAATCAAAGTATAGTAAATGAAAACTAAAGAGTAAGATAATGGAAGAATATATTGGAAGAACATAGAGGGTTGAAAACTTAAATCCAGAAAATGCATGAAAAGATGTTTTTGAAAGGAAAATGCAATATCTAGGGGATAAGGGAAAGAAAAACATCATAGGCATCTCAAAGCATCATTCCTAATCCTTTATAAACTTCTCATAGAGCTTCTCAAGCTTGGTCTTCATACCCTTCATCTTGGTGTTTACTTGATCAAAACCAGTTCTAACATCCAAAGATAATTGATTAACTTGCGAAGTCAAATTGTCAAGCTTGGTATTGACTTTTTCAAGCGTGGATTGACGAGATTTTCTTCTTGTACTTCCAATGTCAGCCCGTAAAGCCCCGATGTTGGCATCTTTTGCTTCTTCACCTCCTTCTTCACATTCGCTTGCAGTTTCATCTCCCTCCTCCCTAAGGTCATAGTTTTTTAAATCGTCAGCGATTTCAGTTTGCCCTTTGAAGAATTGACGATTCTCTATATAAACGATCTCATTATTCATAAAAGCCATATATTGTCTATCAAGACAATATTTATCAAGAGGATATGTGGCAACATTTAGAGGTTCAAAGTGACCAATACGAGCAATATTTTTCAGTTGGAAAAGATGACATAAGATCATTCCATAGGGCAGAGACTTCTTCTTGAAAGCCAACATATGACTGAGTATGATATGGGAGAGGTTGACTCTTACCTTCTTGTAGATAAGGTGCATTACATAGCCCGTAAAAAATGGAATAGACCCGTCTTTCACACTTCGAGGCATGATGACTTGATTCATGATATAGAGAAGCAAACGTTTTTCAGCACAAATGTCATCTCTTTTTGGCATGTATGTCTCCAACCTTCCCAATCCGTCCCACAAAGTAGCAATAATTTTATTTTGGGCGTTGTCGTGTAGCCCTTTTGGTAAGTTGGCAGAAGAGTAAATCTTGAGGCCACTATTGGGAATATCAAGCATTCTAGCCACATCCTGTTCACATAAAAATATATTTATTAACTTTACTTTTTATCCCACATATACCCTCTTCTTCTCCTTCAACCAAGTAAGCATAGAATTCTCGAATCCATTTATCACAATTTATATCCTCAAGTCCAAAGAGAGAAAGTAATTTTTGATGTCGAAGCAACTTGAAGATATGAGTTTGTTCCAAAAAGTTTGGAGAATTAAGAATCTTACCCCATAGAATTTTCTTTTTAGAGTGATCACCCGAGCCAATGATATATGAGGAATCCCATGGATCAATGGTATGAGGCCTAAACTTGGTCCTTCTTTTCTTGGAACCTTGCCTTGATGAGGATGCCACATGTAGAAGTAAGAATTTCAAGAAAAACAAAGGAAAAGCTTGGTTGGGGAATTTTATCCAACACTTGGTGTGTGAGGGAAGTTTGAAGAGAAGCTTAAGAAGATTTGAATGGAATGAAAAACTTTTGAGTTGGTTGTGAAAAGTTGGGAGGCTTAACACCCTTTTTATAGTAGAATGAGGAATTTGAAAGGTTTACAAATGTTAATGGTGGTTTATAGGATTTAATAGAGAAGATGAAGAATTGTGTTGAAGAAAGAAAATGATTTATGAGTGTTAAAACCATTTTTTAAAACTTGTACCCGGTAATGCAGCGGCCGGACAAGGGTAGGTGCACCGGTCGACCGGTGCCAGTACCCTCTTCCGCCCGAGGTATGTCCACCGAACGAGGGGTAGTGCTACCGGTCGACCTGTGGGCATACCCTCTTCCAGTTGGGCAGATTCAGCCAGAAAGTGGTTTTTCACTTGGAAAACTTCAAGTTTAGCAATTTTTAACACATTTTAAGCATGCCCAACTCTCTTTTAATCACACAAAATTGATTCTCATGCAATGATTTGGTAAAAATATCAGCTAATTGATGTAATGAATCAACAAATTCAAGAACAATATCCCCTTTTTGAACATGATCTCTAATGAAATGATGTCTAATTTCAATATGTTTAGTCCTAGAATGTTGTATGGGATTCTTAGTGAGATTAATGGCACTTGTATTGTCACATCTAATAGGCACATTACCGTACATAGACCATAATCGAGCAAATTTTGTTTCATCCAAAGAATTTGGGCTACGCAATTTCAGGCAGATACGTATTCAGCTTCAGCTGTAGAGAGAGCTACACTAATTTGCTTCTTGCTAGACTATGAGATTAATGATTGACCTAAAAATTGGCAACATCCACTAGTACTCTTTCTATCTACTCGATCTCCAGCATAATCTGTATCTGAATAACCTACAAGTTCAAATGATGTGTCTTTCAGATACCACAATCCTAAATCTATAGTTCCCTTAAGATATCTAATGATTCTTTTTACTGCATTTAAGTGAGACTCTTTGGGACAAGATTGAAAACGAGCACATAAGCACACAGCAAATACAATATCGGGTCTAGAGGCAGTTAAATAAAGAAGGCTTCTGATCATACCTCGATATTGTTTTTCATCTACCTTGTTACCTTCCTCATCTTTGTCAAGTTTGATTGACGTTGACATTGGTGTACTCATTTTGTTTGCTGACTTAAGCCCAAACTTCTTAATGAGTTCTCTAGTGTACTTGGCTTGATTGATGAAAGTACCCTCTTGTGTTTGCTTGATTGGAAGTCCGAGAAAGAAATTTAATTCTCCCATTATACTCATTTTGAATTCCTTGTGCAAGCACCTAGAGAAATACTCACAAAGAGATTCAGTAGTAGCACCAAAGATTATATCATCAACATAGATTTGTACAAGCAATATATCTTTGCCTTTTGTTTTAACAAAGAGAGTGGAATCTAATTTTCCTCTAGTGAACCTTTTTTCAAGCAAATAATTACTAAGCCTATCAAACCATGCTCTAGGTGCTTGCTTAAGGCCATATAATGTCTTATCTAGTTTATATACATGATTTGACAAGTTAGAATCCTCAAATACGGGTCGTTGTTTCACATAAACTTCTTACTTGAGATAGCCATTTAGAAAGGTAGTTTTTACATCTATTTGATATAATTTAAAATCCATATAACATGCAAAGGCAAGAAGCATACGAATAGATTCAAGTCTAGCTACGGGAGCAAAGGTCTCATCATAATCTATGTCTTCTTCTTGATTATACCCTTGAGCCACTAGTCTAGCTTTGTTTCTAGTTACAACCCCGGATTCATCTAGTTTATTCCTAAAAACCCATTTTGTACCAATTATAGGATAATCCTTTGGTTTTTCAACTAGATGTCATACTTCACTTCTTTCAAATTGATTTAATTCTTATTGCATGACAATTATTCATTCTTCATGATCTAAAGCTTCTTTAACATTCTTAGGCTCTACTTGGGAAAGAAAAGCAACATGTTCACAATAAGCATTTAGGTTGGAACGAGTTCTTACTCCCTTGGAAGGATCACTGAGAATTTGATCATTTGGATGATCTCTCACAAACTTCCAACACCTTGGTAGATCTTCATTTGTTGTAGCTTCTTGGACATTTTACATTGGTTGTTCATTGTCTTGTGAATTTGCTAGAGCTTCACAATTCTTTGAGGTTTGACCCTTTTCAAGATGTGTCTCATTTGGATCACTTGGGGTTCCCTCATTGTCAATGGTTGTAGGTAGGATTTGAATGTCTACTTCAAGAACACCTACATCATCATCATTCTTTCTCGAGGCAAAAGGATGAGTTTCATCAAAATCCACATGTATAGACTCTTCAATAAGCATGTTCCTTTTGTTAAACACTCTATAAGCCTTGCTTCTAGAAGAGTAACCCATAAACAGTCCTTTATCCAATTTAGAATCAAATTTGCCAAGATGTTTTTTTGTATTTAGGATGAAACATTTACAATCAAATACTTTAAAGTGACACACATTTGGTGCTCTACCTTTCCATAATTCATAAGGTGTTTTCTTTAGAAAATGTCTAATTAGCACACGGCTTAACACATAACATGCGGTATTTATGGTTTCACCCCAAAAATATGTTTGCAAGTTGTTTTCTTTCAACATTGTTCTTGTCATTTCTTGTAAAGTCCGGTTCTTCCTTTCCACAACCCCATTTTGTCGAGGAGTTCTAGGAGCCGAAAAATTATGTTCAATGCCACGTACTTCACAATAGTCCATAAAAGATGCATTTATAAACTCGGTGCCTTGGTCACTATGAATACAATTTATATAATAGCATTTCTCATTTTACACCTTATTACAAAGTTTAGCAAATTCATTGAAGGCATCATTTTTATGTGCAAGGGGTCTCACCCATGTGAATCTAGTGTAATCATCTATGATAACATATACATATCTAGATCCACCTAGTCTTGCCACATCCATTGGATCAAAAAGATCCATATGTAATTTTTGTAAAGCTCTTGATGTGGTTACCTTGCTAATTGTTTTGAAAGATTTTTTGTGTTGTTTTCCAAATTGGCATGCATCACATAAATGGTCTTTTTGAAATCTAATCTTAGTAAGACCTATAACAAGTTCTTTTCTAGAAAATTTAGCAAGTAAATCCATGCTAGCATGACCAAGTCTCTTATGTCATAGCCATGAGTCGTCATTAATGGTAACTAAACATGTCACATTTTGACACTTTAATTCATAAAAATTAATCACATACACATTATTGCATCTATTGCCAACAAACAACATTTTATCATCTTTATCATACACCTTGCAACAAGTAGATAGAAATTCGACTCTAAATCCACTATCACAAAATTTGCTTACACTTAGCAAATTATGTCTAAGACCTTTAACATACAAGACATCATGAATAGAAATAGAGTTTATATCTCCTATGCTACCCTTACCAATGACTTTGCCTCCTTCATTTCCTCCATAGCTAACTTTACCTTTGAAGTCTTTGTCAATCTTATAGAAGAAAGAGACATCACATGTCATGTGCCTTGAGCACCCACTATCAATAACCCAAGTATCTTCATACTTCACCTTTAGGGTATCATTCATAGAAACAAAACAAGTTCATTTTGGTCCCCAAGGTTCTATTGGGTCCTTTTGTGTTAGTTCGAAGTCCTAATACATTTAACAACCCATTTGGGTCTATGCCATAAAAGAATGTGAGAATCTCTTCTCATCATGTTTCTAAATCTACATCGTGATGCATTGTGACCAATCTTTTTACAATAAGTACATCTCTTAAATGATCCTCTTGATGTCAAAGCTACATGCCAAGAGGATGATGTTTTGACAAAATGATTTTGAAAACTTTTTGGATGTGGCTTATAGCCAATTCTTATTTTGTCAATTTGTACTTTTTGTGATTATTTTAATGGTGGATAGACAATTGAGGATTAAGAGGCTTTCACAAAGGTAGTTTTTGAGAACTTTGATTTAGAAAATGGCTCATAGTTAATCCCACCTTTGTCAAATAGTAATTTTTGAGAGCCAAGGATTTCATCCAAGGTTTTTATTCCCTTCGAAAATATAGCAAGATCATTTTGTAAATAAAGAACTTGTTTTTCAAAATCTTTGATCTCTACTTCATTTTTTATCATTAAATGATGATACTCACAAATCTCTTTGATAAGAGTATCATTCTCATCTCTAAGCTCTTTAATTTCTTTTTGAAGTTCATCATTTTCTTTTTGAAGATTCTTTACTTTTGAATGTGCAAGGAAAAAACTATCATGTAGTTTTGAAAATTCATTTGTTAGTTCCTCAAAAGTACATTCATCATCATTAGAAGAAGAAGATTCATCACAAGATGAAAAAGTTACATGATTATCTCTAGTCATAAAGCACACAAAGTCGGCTACTTCGGTTTCGCTACCACTTTCACCATCAGTTGATACATCATTTTCAACACAAACCTTCATTGCCTTTTGCTTCCCTTTGATCAATTTTGGACACTTTGCTTTGATGTGTCCCGGCTTGCCACAATTGAAGCACTTAATCTCCTCTTTCGTCTTCTCCATCTTCTCTTTGAATCTTCTCTTGACTTTGTTGTTGATGGGCTCTCATTTCTTCATCTTTTTGTATTTCAAGAATTTCTTAAAATTCTTTGCAAAGAGTTCAAGCTCATCAAGATCACTATCTTCTTTGTCTTCGTTACTTGATTGAGATTGAGTAATGAGAGCAAGTGATTTCCTTGTCTTCTTTTCTTCTTCATCTCGTTTCTTCTCTTGATTCAATACAAGTTCCTCCGTCTCAAGGTTGCAAATGAGCTCATGCACGTTTAACTTGGAGAGATCGATTGATTCTCTAATTGATGTCACCTTTGGTTTGTATTCTTTTGGAAGGGCCCTAAGAATCTTTCAATTGAGTTATTCATTTGGATACTTTTTCCCGAGAGCACTCAAGTTGTTTACAATTTTGGAGAATCTTTGATACATTTTGTTTAGTGATTATTCGGCCTTCATACGAAACAATTCATACTCTTGGATATGAAGATCAATTTTGGTATTCTTCGCTTCAGACGTCCCTTGATAAGACATGTGTAACATCTCCCAAATCTCATGAGCGGTTTCACATTGACTCACACGACTATACTCGGTTTTATTTAGAGCACAATAGAGGATATTCTTGGCTCTTGAGTTCTTGGTCATCATGATAATCTCCTGATCATTGAACTTACTCATTTCCTTGGACACGTTGATGGTTTTGACTTTCTTAGCACTGCTTGAACTTGAAGCATCTTTGACCGTTACCTCCTTCATTGGAACATAAGGGCCATCTTCAACCAATGACCATAGAGTGTAGTCAACAGCTTGTATGTATGTCTTCATCTTGTTCTTCCAATAATTGAAATTGGTACCTACAAACAATGGAGCCCTATTAGTGGAGTAACCCTCAAAGAAAGGAGAAGTAGTATTGTTTGCCATTAATCTTTTCTTTGCTAGATGTTAAGTTATATGCAAAGTCCTAGCTCTTGATACCACTTGTTGTCCCTTGATTGAACCTAAGAGAGGAGGGAGGGAGGGTGAATTAGGTTATATAGGTAATAATACTACTTTTTCGATTAGACAATATACTAGCAATGATTAATCAAAAACAATCTTAATCAAATATGCACTCTAGCAATAAAAATTGTAAGTGAGGCAATTTATCAAACACTTAGTGTGCAGAAAAAAATGCAAAGAGAAAGTTGAGAGAAAGAGATTGCAAATCGCGATTTAGTGTGGTTCGGCCCCCGTCTAAGTCCACGACCTAAGATTCCCGCTTAGGATTTCAAAAATCTTCACTATTGTGACTCTTCAAATGTTGGTGAGTCCACAAACCAACTACAACGGTAGTTCAAGCTTTTACAATAGAAAAATTCATTCTCAATACAAAGCTTCAACCCCAACACCTTTGACAATGAATTCATTCATTTCAAAGTGTTTAACTCTCTCTTTTGATAAGTGTTTGAGATTAACAATAAAAGCCATCTTTTAGGGTAGATGAATACAATGAATGTTTCTCTCGATATTGCTCACAAATTCTTGTTGTAGTATAGTATAATGATGATTCAAAGATGAAAATAATGTTAAAAATCAAGAGTAATTGCTTTGAATCAATACTTTGGAAGATGGCAGTTGAGAGAGCTTAATAGAGGTTGAAAGATGTGTAACTAATGCTTTCCAAGGTTAAAAAATGGCTCTATTTTTAAAACAGCGTTTTGGCCAGTCCAGTCGACCCTTGCTCTACTGGTCGACCGGTTGAGGGGACCTCATCCTGTGGAAGAGCCTCGGGCAGAAGACCTCTTTGGCACTGGTCGATCGGTTCCCCTGGGGTCGTCCGGTTTGCTCAAATGTTGCAAGGACTTGGGTTTTTTTATGTTTCTTTTAAAGAGTCTTTTGTAAAATCTTTTTCAAAGATAGATGAATATTTCAAAAATACTTTTAGGAATCATCATTGAGCATATACCATTTGCAAGATCCAAACCCCAATCAAGTCCCAACCGGTACCCCTTATGACTTCCGTCTCCATCCTTATAGTTTCATCTTCATTCTTTGAATCTTTATTATTTCTTGAGTTGATGGATGATCTTATTTCTTCTTTAGCTTGATAAACTTGGAATCATAGTCAATCTTGATTCATCACACTCATGCATACTTAAACAAACTCATTAAACATAATCATGGTTTGTTATCATAAAACCAAGATTAAAAGCCCTTTGAGCAAACATATGCCCTTTATGTCTTCACATTCGTCTTTTATTTTCTCTGCTCTCTCACTGCCTCTCTCTCACTGATAACTTTGTTCTCTCTCACGGCCTCTCTCACAAGTCAAGGGCACAGAATAATGTGAGGTACAAAAGATGCCCTATTTTATTTGATGGATATGCATATACCCTTCATTCTGAAAGCCATGAGCACATAATTAAATACCTATTTCCACAACCTTATTTACTTCTTCCGATAGGGTTGTGCATTGATATCTCAAGAAAAAGTTAGAAATAGATTGTCTGATTTTTTTTTTTTTTTAAATTCATGAGAAATCTAGGTGTTCATTTTTTCTTTATGTATATTTTGGGTTTTTAGGGTGCATATTTAATATTTGAGTACGATTTTATTGATAATTAAATTCTTACTTTTTAAATCAGAAATAATGAATAATAGTTTTGAAGTGGACATTGAGAGTGAAGAGGATCCAGAGTATATTGTTGAAGAAGATGTTGAAAGTGATAATTTAGGTTCTGATTTAGAGTACTTCCTTGATGGGGATAAGCTTAGTGACACATGTGATCTAAAAAGAGATATCGATGTAGAAAACGAAAATCTCGTGCAAAATGATGTTGTTAGTGACATATTGATTGACAATAATGAGTATCAACAATACCTAGCTGCTAAAGAAAAAGGGATCGTAATAGAATTTGAAGTTCAAAGTGACCCTGAAATTCTTGATGCTTCTGATGACTCATCTGATGAAATCAAACATGGTGAATTTCCTAAATTTAATGAAGACAAGAATATGTAAATCTAGAGTTAGTTGAAAGTCTTATATTTTCATCAGCAACAGTTATAGAGTTGCAATTAGGCAATATTCTATCAACGAGGGCTTTGAGTTAAAGTGGATAAATAATGATAGTGATAGAGTGACAATGGAATGCTTAAAAGGGTGTGGATGAAGGGTTCACGCAAGCTACTTCAGGAAAACAACTGGATTCCAAATCAAAAGCATAAAAGGCCATCCTTATAGTCTTAAGTGTCCTAAAGTTTTCAGAAACAAGAGTACTACCTCAGCATGGTTGGCCAAGACATACTTGCCAGATTTGGTTGATAATCCAACATGAGATTTGTAAAGTTTTAAGAAAAAGTTAGAAGACAAAGCCAAATTCATGTTTTTAAAATGCAAGTATACAAGGCAAAGCGTAATACATTGGATACCATACAACATAATATTAAGAAGCATTATTGAAGACTTAGAGATTATTGTCAAATGATAATTAATCTGAATCCTAATTCAATTGCAGTTCTCCAAGTAGATAGGTTGCCCATGTATCATTCACCTATTTTTAAGAGAATCTTTATAATGTTTGATGCATAAAAGAGAGGCTTCTTAGCTGGTTGTAGACCTATTATTGGATTAGATGGATGCTTCTTGAAAACTCAATATGGAGGACATCTTATGTGTGTTGTCACAAGAGATGCAAATAATCAAATGTACCCTTTACCAATGGGTGTTGTTGAATCCGAATGCAAGGATAGCTAGATGTAGTTTTTAGAAATTCTCATCAACCAAATAAGACCTACACAAGAGAAATAATGAGTATTCATCTCTGATAGGCAAAAAGTAATACATTATCTAATGTTCTAGTCAATATTAATGAGATATTGATCTATTTTTTTAGTTATGTTTTCTAGTGATTTTTTGCTTTTGTTTTGTAGGGACTGATGAAAACTTTTAAAGAAAAAAACGGATGGAGTTGAACACAGGTTTTGTGTGAGACATCTTTTTGCCAATTTCAAATTGAAATTTAAGGACAAAGAACTCAAAGATATCATGTGGGCAGTTGCAAGGTCTTACACAGATGCTGGCTGTAACAAAAATATGATGGAGTTTGAAAGGATAAAGCCTTATGCATATAGTTGGCTGAGCAGGGTACCTGCTAGGTTATGGGCTAGGTGCAAGTTTTCAACTAGGTTTAAGTGTGACTTGCTTAGCAAGAATATTTGTGAAAGCTTCAACTAGTGGATTAAAGAAGCAAGGAACCAACCAATCTTGACAATGTTGGAAACTATAAGAAGGCAATTAACGTGTAGGTATCAAGAGAAGAATGAGTGGATACAGTGTGAAGGCCTTATATGCCCTAGAATTCATGATAAGTTAGAATCAATCAAATTAAAGTCAAGAAATTATGAATCTATACTGGCTGGTAAATGCAAATGGGAGGTGATTGAAGTTCTTAATACTTATGTGGTTAATCTAAATAGAAGAACTTGATCTTGTAGGGAGTATGACCTTAATGGGATACCATGTATCCATGCTGTTAGTGCAATAGTAAATCAGAATATGGATCTAGGAACTTTTGTTGATCTAAGCTATAGTGTAGCTACATATAAGAAAATATATGCGCACGTGATTGTTCCAATCCCAGACCAGTCTCAATGGATATTGTGGTACCCCGAACCCAGCATGTAGTAAATAGTGCCTGTTTGCATGAAATTAGGTGTTATCTTAAATGCTAGCATAAAACTATGGGTTTACTTTAATTAATTCATTCATTTTTAGCATTATTTTCATATTTCTTTAAAATATTCAAGTAATATTTAAATTAATTATAAGAAATGAATATTAACTACCGTTATGATTTATATTATTTGGTTTTATTTCCTTGCATTTATTTACTTTATTTTCAACTAAATAAACAAAGTAACTCCGAGCTAGAGTGAATTTTTAGTTAGTCTATCTTTCGAACTTTATATTTTTCCCTTGATACTTGTTATTTATGTGCTAAAAGTTCATTGATTTTCTGTGCATAGCATATCGAGAGAGTGAGTTATAAATTGTTTAGTGTCCTAAGTGAATAGTAAAATTCAGATTTGTTGTGGTCTCTTTTGATGTTGGGCTTGTAATTAAATTGTTTTGCTTAGCTTTTGACCCAAGACCCATTTAACTATCCTATCTACATATTAAATATACACAATACACATAACAAAAGAAAAAAAAGAGCAAAAGCTATAACAAACCCGTCGGCCACCAAGGTGAATAAAATAGAGAATTTTTGCAAATTTGATCCTTGGAAGCTTGTGTTGGTGCAATATCGAGCCTTGCTAGAGCTTATTCAACCCTTCTACTACAAGTTTGGTAAAGGATTTCACGATTTGTGCATTTATTTGATTCAAATCTAACTTTTGCAAATTTTGAGATTTGATATGAATGGCTAGTTTTATGGTTTTTATTGCTTTTAATGATGATTATGAAGATAGTAGAGTATTATTTTAAGCTTTGCTTAGTTGTTTAGCCATTGAATTATGAATTTGTTAATTTGGGAAGATAATGAATAGTAAAATTGAATAGTAAACCCTCACATTTTGGGATTTGCATTCTGAATTGTGTTTTCTTGATTTAGTTAGATGCCATTAGTGTTTAAAAGCTTAAATGTGCAATTTAAATGGGTTTTACATGAATAGAATCGAGAAATTGGTATTAGAATGTTAAGGGGTCGTTTGACCAAAGTGTTGACCGTGCTCATTTTGAGTAGGCGTATAGTCTTATATATGCGGGGAAACACTTTCAGCACAGTTATGGCATTGATTGGATGTTCAGTTAATGTAGTTGTAGTTCAAATGCGCTAAGGGGCCAATTAGAGTTTATAGATAGATGTGGTTTGAATCGGGATTTCTTTACATTTAGAGTGATCATAAAGTGTCCTTGTAGGATTGGTATAGTTGGATTGTGAGTTCCTGTAGCTTGGGTGACATGTGTGGCTTGTTTGTGTACTAATGGAATAGTATTTTTATTGAGTTTTGTGACTTTGGTTCAATTGATGGTTTTGGTGCTTGCATTTGGTGCCGTAAGTGCTAGATTGACTAATCTGATGCTCGGATGTGTTAAAGTGTGGGTTGAACTTGTAGAGAATTGATTGATCATAAAGGAGTCCTTTGGTGGTTTTGGGTCGTGTTTGTATTTGTGTGCCATTGAGAGTTTGGTTGTGGTTCCTAAGTGAATATGGAGTGTGTAGAATGTTTTTAGTGTATCACCGTGGTTATATGGCGAGTTTCATAGTTATGGGGTGTAAAGGGCTTTTGTGGTAGAAATGGTTAAAAGTTGATGTTTTTGGTTGAAAAGGAGTTCATACAGTGTTCTTAGGGAGATTGACAAGTTTGGTTTTGGTATGCATGGCTTTGGTTCAGTATGAGCTTGAATTGGACTAACGGGGGGCTACTCGGAGTTTAATGTTAGGCATAGGTTAAAGCGTGGTTTCACGTGGTTGAGAGGTGTCATAAGGTGTTTGGAAGTGATTGGTGTGTTTGAATTAGGGATTAGATGACTTAGGTGTTGGTGTGTTGCTTGTATGTGACCTTTATGTTAATATCTAATGTTATGTTGTTACTTGTTATTAAGTGTTTAGTTGTGTTGTAATGATCTGAATTATTAATCTTATGTGAATTGCTAGTTTTGGCACAAAGGGAGCAGGTTGAGAGAGTTCGTGGCATCTTAAGGTAAAGGATTCATGTCCTTGGAACTTCCATTGATTTATTGCTTTGTATATAATGAGTATTGTGTGGTTAATGTGTGTTTGAGTTATATTATTGGGTTTCGAATATGTGTAAAGTTATATCGTTTATAATTGCTTATGTGCGAGTACAACTTCTTTTGTTGTTCTCATTGTATACTTATCAGTATATGTACTTATCGCATTGTGTGTTTATAATTGCTATTGGTTTATTATATTATCGTATCGTATTGTATTGATGGTTGCACAATCTTATCGTTACACAGAAGTGATGAGCCTCTCTGGGCGGCATCGGGCTTGCTAGAGTTTGTTGCTCTAACTCTGTAGCTATTCCCACATTTGTCTGGTCCAGAGATTGCTAGGGGGTGCTGGGTCATAGGTTTGGGTACATCCGGAGTACCCATTGGTGTTTGGGATACCGGCATATCGAGGTTGAGTTCGTGGTTCGTGGATCGTGGTTCGTGATTCGAGAATTAGAGTGATAAGGGTTATTGATCGTATCCTTTTAAAAATGTGTGGTATTTTATTGTATAATTGCTCCTTTATTTGTATAGTTGTTATACTTGCGTTTAATTGCTACATTGCATGGAATAGTTTTCCAAACTCCCCAGTTATTTGCTTCCCTCTCTCACTGGGCAACAATGGTTGCTTATTCCTCTTTTTCCTAACCATTTCAGGTTCAGTGTCTTCAGAGGTTGATAAGGAGAAAGCTCGAGAGTCTCTTGATTGGATGTTCTTGCCTTAGTTGATTGTTCTATGTAAATTAGTGATAATTACGTTTTCTTTTAGGGTTTGCGTGCCTTGTATATGTTAAATTATTATAAGGGTTGTAATATGAAGTGAAAACTTGTAAAATTAGATAGATTGTAGGTAGCGTGTAACAACCCTAATGTTTTACTTTATTGCCTAGTAATTTGTTTGTTTGTGTGGTTTGAATGAAGGATGGATGTATGACTTAGATTATAAGAAAGTTAAGTAAACAATATTAGAGTGGTATGATAATCGGACTTATAACAGAGAATTACAATAGTTAATGAAATGCATACTTGTATGTATATTTTGTTGTATTAGAAAGACTTAGATGGCCATAGAGATTTGGAGAATTATGTTAAAGGAGGTTGTGGATGTTGTGAATGCTTGTGTAGTATTGTTGTGGCTAATTCCTCTGAGTGCAGGTAACTGGTTAGGCTTAGAAACAGGAAAAACTTCGTCTGTTTTTCCTCATTTTTTCGTAACCTCGAGTTTTGGATCGGGGCTCCGATTTTGTGAGGGATCGGGGTGTTACATATATAACTAGATGGTAAACTTATAATGCCACCAAAAGTTCTACTTGCTCCTAGTAGACCTAAGAGGCAAAGGAAAAAAGGGCTTGATGAACCAAGGAATCCTTCCAGGATTTCAAAAGTAGGTAGTTGAGGACATTGTGGTAAATGTGAAAATATCGGTCACAATTCAAGAACATGCCAAAGCTCTACAATTAAGGTATTTCATTTATATATCCTTTTTAACTTTCTTAATTTTGAAATATTATTGATGTACATAATTTCAACTTAACTATTACTTTGATAGGGCAATAGACGCCATGCTACTGCAACTACATCCAACAATAGGAATGCTTCAGGATTTTCATGTAATTTAGGGGTTGCACAAACATCTGCAGTCACAGCTGACTGTGGAATTGCCTCTACCAATAGAGGCAGAAGAAGAAGATGTAGTAACAACAGTAGTAGAAAGAGGACAGGAAACGCTAATTATGGACCTCCTTGTGGCATAGGAAATTGGAATTCATTCTAGCTAACATGGTATGATGTTTGCATGGTCAATATTAACTTACTTTTGTATTTTAATTCATACTTCATATGTTAAACCACATGTTAGGTTGAAAGAGGTAGAAGGAGTACAAATGATACATCCAACAGTGCTACTGAGGATCAAGAATTGCATCTTCTAGTCCATCAGTACCTCTGTTTTAGGTATTATATTTGTGCAACCTAATGAGTGTATTAATCTCTACAGTGACATTATAAATACTAAATATGATACCCTTTTCTTTCTTTTTTTGGTTATAAATATATTAGATTCAAAGGCAACCAGCCAGGTTGGCGATGTGGTATTTTCAAGCCAAGGTTCATCTACCGGTTTCAATGTAACCCAAGAATATGACAGGAGGAATCCATTTGATCGTGCTGAATTCTGATTTATGTCATTTTTTTTGGAAGAGAACTTGATGTTGTGATGTTTCTTTGAGGCATTATGATGGCTAAATATATTTTTTTGGCCTATAGTATCGGTGGTTTGCTATTACAATTTTAATACTATTACACTTGGATGTTCACAGTTTATTTTTTTTTAGTTGGATTTTTGGTTTCTTTGGATGTTGTTAATTTTGTTCTTATTATTTTCAATGTGGTGGATTATGGGCTCTCATAATGGTTTTCTTTTTCTTTTTTATTTTTCTATTGTTAACAATATTTTTGCTTGTGAGACTAAAAAAACAACATGCTTTAACCCAAAAAAAGAAAAAGCTACTATTGGTAGTCATAGAAAAGAAACAAAAGAAAAATATTCCAATCGTATAATTTGGTTTACTATGTGCAGGAAGCAAAAAATTGATCTCCTATTTGAACCAAAAAAAGAGAAAAAACCTTCATCTGATAACTTTTAAAGAAATTATAATGTTTATCCCGTCATGTTATTTATCTCTTTAAAATTTGCTTATCCCCTCGTGTTATTTATCTCTTTAAAATTTATTTTGTATCACTTAGCCTCCTTAGAGTAAAGAAAATGGGCATTTTGGGACATTCAAATTTTAACTTAACTGTGTTATGGATATTTTGTTGTTTGACATGTGGAAGGGGGTTAAGTGATACAAAAAAAATATTAGGGGGTAAACTATTATGTAGTGCATACATTAAGGGGATAAAGTGATATTTAGCCTTTTATTTATTAATGAAAAATTTACTTATCTGTAATTAACGTGTTAATTATATTTAAACAAAGTTTTTAGAATTTTTCTGTGGAGTATGTGCTTCTTGAGAAGTCAAGAATATGAGTGACATGATGGATAATGGGGAATATATTTTATAATAAGTTTTTGATCATAAGATGAATTAATTGGACGTTATTTTATTTGGATAGATTGGTGGCGGGGCATATGATTTACTACATTGATTAATATCATGATATATTGATGTTAAGGGCGATTAGACTCATATTGCATTAGTTAACATATGAGTAATTGTTGGAGAATGATTGACCGAACATGACCAATTATATAACACATTACATAGGTAATCAATAATTTTTTATTTACTATACTTGTTCAATTATTCTTTAGATCTGAAACACCATGGTTAACTTGTGTACAGGATTTTGTGAATTGTTGGCACAATATGATCTAGTGCTAGCCACGAATTAGCCTATTTATTTTGTAGTTATAATATATTCCTACATAGAGGTATGTGTGTGTGCAATATAGAATCCATCAACTAGGATCATATGTGATCTAATGATTGAGTGATTGGGAATCCCTAGCCAGGTTTGAATAGTCGAAGTGGTTCCTTGATTTGTTGTCGCATACCAATCAATTAGATTTGGTCATATGATTAAATTAGTGAGTTTGACTTACATTTTTATGACTCTAACGTAATCGGGACTGATCAGACGAAAGGAATTAATCACGCGATATTACAAATATTATACATATATGTTATGGGTTCGTGAGACTCCACTTCATCATTATTAGCAACATATCACAGCTCGGCATGTCTAACAACCGTGAGAGTCTATGGAGAGATAAGGATAGATAAAGATGCTCGAAATTCTTGGAGAAAAAAGGGTGAAGACTCTCATAATCTAGCATCAATTAGTAGAGAGAATTTGAGTGATTTTGGAGATCTAAAGGTAACAAATTCAAACCGAAATAATAATCCACTCAAGCCTTCAAATAAGGAAAATCAACATGATGATCCAACAAACTCCAACCTGATGAGAGATTTTCTATTATCAAGCAAGCTGTCCAACGCAACAAATGAAGATCATTTTAGTAGTCAAACCAGAACCAACCAGATTTCATGGGATTTTTTATTTGAATTTTTGTCAATGTAAGCCGTGAGAAGGATCCACTCCCAATTACAGGACCTAACAGATTTCCGTAGAGAAGTTTGTTCTCTTATTATAACAGTACTCTAATTCCTTCAGTGGAAGCACATGAATGTTTACTTCCGTAAGGCATTACTCTGGCAAAGTAATGGCTTGGGGTCGCATTATTGAGTTCAGAAAGTCTTATTAATGGTCGTTGGCTGACTTGTAGGATGTCATCTTATCAGTGTTAGGTGCGTGTAATGTCAATTCTAGCTCCAGCCACCAGCGGATAACACATTGAAGACGATGCTACCACAACCAACCATAAGCTCACTACATTTTAACTTACAATTGACCTTTGTTTTTATGAACGAGAAACTCACTCTATGTAGGATCATGTTGAATTCATTCTAATACTATAATCCACATGTACAATAGCATCTCAAATGTCTAATTAGTCTGTCAAGAACTAAGTAATATTTATTATGAGAGTACTTAAATTTGAATTTAAGACATTTGATTATAACAAGTCGTCATCTGAATACTTTTACCCAACCCTTTGGCCCGACTTTTTTTTTTGTTCATTCTAGTTGGAGACCAGCTACTCCTGGAGAATAGATACTAGAAATCACAAAACATTTACAACTGTCCCAATTTTTCCTTATGCTCGAGTGTTCGCCAAAAGTTTAATCGGACATTTATGAAGCATGACAATGGAGTGAGAAGGTAAATATATTGTGAAGAGAACCAATATACAAAAACAAACTATCTTAATTGCTGCAATGTATTCAATCACAGTTGATGACCATATATACCCGATGAGAAATCTAGCAAGAAAGAAACAGAGAAAACAGGAAATATTTATGATTCTTGAAGTCTTCAAGGTGAACAGTACTGATTCCAACATGTTCTAATGTGGGAGAGATTGTATATTCTGACACGTTTCATGGCAAATAGAGGATTGAGCCGGAGGACGTTTCAGAATCGAGGCGCAGGAGGAGACGAGTTGGTTTTAGTATTCATGAAGTATCCAAAAATATTGTTGGATACAATAATCTTAATTTCTCTTTAGCCTTTATGTTACATTGACCACGACCTTGAGTTTTTTTTTTTCGCTAGTCAAGCAAAGAAAATCCATTAAGCTCAACAAAAGAAATACAAAAGAAGTTCTCACCAACAATCTAACTCAACCTCAACAAAGAATGTTCTCTAACTTCCATCTCCTACACAATATTCTATTCGTTATACTATTTTTAAATTATTTACATGTATAGATTTTCAGTCTAATGGACTAAAAAATATTGGCAGCAACAGTTTCCTCAGAGGCATATGCACTTCGATAAATTCTACTGTTTCTCTCTTTCCACAAAGCATAGACAACACCACCAACCAGAAGCCTAGTAAGCAGTGGCGGACCTACCCTTTAAGTAGTGTATACACAGGTTTACACTCAATAAAAATTGATATGGTTTAGTGGTTAAGTAATCACATTTAAAATCAGGTGTGCTACACCTCTCAGGTTTGAATCCTACTGGAGTGCTTCATGGGCTTTTTTCTTTTGTCAATTTGTTAAGTAGCTTGTAAAGGAAAAAAGAAAGATTGTGCTTCATGGGCTTTTCTTTGCTTCATGGGCTTTTTTCTTTTGCCAATTTGTTAAGTAGCTTGTAAAGTAAAAAAGAAAGATTGTGCTTCATGGGCTATTCTTTTGCCAATTTGTTAAATAGCTTGTAAAGGAAAAAAGAAAAATTGTGCGCTAGAAGAATCAAACCCGCATGATAAGATTTATTATTTCAAGTGCTAAACCAACAAAGCTACCTTGGATGTTGTGTATTTCTATCATTACTAATAATTTAAAATATTCAAATGGGTTTGATTGAAAACATGAATGTTTCATCTTGATGTTGCTTATTTCAGCGGAATATTTTCGAAATAATAAAAAATTTTATATGTATTAGGGAAAATTTAAATATATTTATATGCTAATATGTGATTTTTTTTCAACTTTGGAGGTAGTTACTTTTTTATACTTTAAAATTACTTTTTTCTTCTCTTTTGTATTTAAAATGTGTTTAATATGTTTTTGTTTACGTATATATAAGTTTACTTAAACCTTTGATTATTCACTATATCTTTGTAGTGCATACACTGACCCCGTAACTTGAATCCGCCACTGCTAATAAGAGTACTCTGGAGATCTTGCCTCTTACAGAACTTTAAACTCCACCTCTCAATATCCTCCCAAGTTGAAATCGTCTCATTTACCATTGTCATTTCAAGTCCTTGAACTCCAGCTTGAGCAAATTGCAAGACTAAGTTTTTTTTTCACCTGATGAGCTCAGATCATTAATTAGTCTCTTCTGCACTTGTAATCAATGTATTTGTGTTTAAATATTTTACTTGTATAGCCTAAGTGTTCACGTTGAAATTTAATCCAAACTCTTTCAGTATTATTTTTTCAGAACAAATTCTCTCGGCTCAATTTTTCTCTAATCATTAATTGGGTAATCTTGATATAGTACTAGGTCTCGCTCATGACTTGTGAAAATTTATTAATTAATTAATACTTCTAATTGAATATTAATTGAATCAAAATTATTCTACTACTAATTAATTATGAACCTAAAAAGTCACACACAATAGAGATCCGACAAATTAATTATTAGTAGAAAGAATTAATTAAAATAATTAGTAGAAATGTCATGTTATTAATTTAATTATAAGACACGTAATAATTTGTCTAAAAGTCCAATAGGATTGGACTAGCACACATTTTTTTTTTTTGGGTTCGAGACTAGCACACATTTGACCATAGATCAATTGTGTTCCTACAAATGGGAAACAATGTTTTATTAGTACACAATCGTCTTTTAGTTAAAAGTGGAAATTTCTTTCTAGAATTCCAGTGGAGTTAGCTATTTAATCTTTGTGTGAATTTCGTGAGTTAATCTTTGCATGAATTTTGTATGGATACTTTTAGAGGTTTGACACTTAAAAAGTTGTCGTCTTCAATTGAATATACCAAATTTTCCACTACAAGAATAATCTTGAATTCCTACTTATAAACTTAATATTGTTATTTATGCATAGGTTAGAAATCTACTAATTAGTCATGAATTTTAAATATCATATATGCAATTCCAACAGAATGAAAACTAAAAATATCAATTGATTGGGTGGTTAAGTGTAAAGCTGGTGATAGGCTTTCCTTTGATTGGGATGTTAGTTTTCATGTTGCTTTTGGAGAGCTCTTTTGTGTTGACTTCGATCCTAAGGGTGTAGGTTGAAGATGTAGTTCTATTTAAGATTATTTGAAGCTCATCCCATGCCCCAAAAAAATAAAAAATAAAAGATCAATGAAGCCATGGCCAAAGGAATATTCATATGTTTTCAGGAAACCAAAGCCAAATTTAGTGTGAAGTGATTATTGGGTGTTAATACATGCAGTACCTAGACGTATTTTCCTTTCGAAGTAAAACTATTTGTACTAATTGAAATTAATATTATGACATTATCAGGCAGACAAACTCTGCATGAATTGAACCTCAAATTTATGCAATTCTTAAGAAGAACTAGTTTCTTAAATTTCTGTATAAATAATTGACTTCAATGAATGGCAAACAACCTAGCATTGGCCTTGTGCCGGTCATGAGTTACCTGTACACTTTAATGAAATAATTGCATTACTTGTGTCCTTAAAACACTTAAAGTGTCTTCATTATTAGCCTAGGACCAAAAAATGGCCCCAACTTGTGTGCGATGGTCCTTGGATACCTAATGATATTTTTGTATTTTCTCATCAAATCAAATGGAGGAAAAAGTTAAGCCCCACTATCATATTTGGTAGGATGCGGTTTCAGAAGTTTCAATGGGAATAAAACAATACGTCTTATCATGGTCAATTGACTAAAACCAAATGGTTGGAAGACTGGATTTAATTGATTAAGTTGTTTAATCGAGAAAATAATCGAGTAGGCTTATTTTGACAAGAAAGAGCGATATCATAGAAATTATATAATGTTTAGTTTAATTTGATTTGATTCATATAAAGAATATAATTAAGTTATGTACTTTTCGGTGAGGGTTCGCCCCGTGAAGGGATAAGAATTTTCCTCATCCTTTAGCAGAGTCCATAAAGAGAATGTTAAGGCTCGGTGTATATCCATTTCTCATAGATAAAGATAAGACCATCGGATACATGTCCGATCAAGAGGGAATGAAATTATATATACGGAGATTCAAAAGATCCAAAAGCATTCAACCCCATCACTCTCCACCACTCTCTCTCTCTATATATATATATATATCACTTTCTCTCATTCCTGAATCCTCCCTTGGGGATCAAGAAGCGGTTAGCGCCATCAGGTCTTAAAAAAAAAAATCGTGTAATCCCTTAACAAAAATATTGTAGATCTTCTTAAAGTTTACAGTTTACGTTGTATAATCAAATCATTTGTTAAAAGATTTATGCTACCAAAATAGCATCTTATGTTTCTCCTATATTCCATCTTTTTTTTGTTTTTATCTCCTTTTTCCAATTTGCTCTTTGATGTCGGCCTCGACTCAGAAAGAAATCTAAATGTTTAATTGGACTTCTTGTAACAACAAGTGTATGTACACTTAATTATATGTTTCTCTATTCCTTTTTTACGTTTTGTTTCTTGACAACTTTGGATGCTTTTGAGGCATGAGCCCACTTCACATAAAATAACAAAGGGCAAACACATATGATACAATTTCCTTTTTCTCTTTGGACTTTTTATAACGAGACAAAACAGGTTTATTGGGATCAAATAACATTTTACTTTTCCTCTACTTTTGACTTTGACGGTGGGGTCAAAGAAAAGAGAGAGAAAAATGAGGATATTGGTCTTGCGCAATAGCTAACCACTTGAGTAGGAAATTATTACTATTTTATTTATTACGCGAAACTTAATTTAAATAAGATCATGTTAAATTTATTTTAAGACTATAAATTATTTGTTGCAGTGGTTTGTCTTAACGCACACTTAAAGTTATTGAAGAGTGAAATGATATTTGTGATAGGGAATACAAATTTAAACTTAGACTTTTAATCATAACGAGTCGCTACCTGATTATTTTACTCAATTATATATTGAAAGCAAGAGTAAGATATCATTGTTCATGTGTTTTGATTTCTTTTCTTTTTTCTGTTTTTTACTTCAACCTTTTTGGCATTGATAAAGAAAATTGTACTACAAAGAGTAGGTGAAAGTTGAGCACATTGTACAACTGCTAACTGGGGAGGGGAAGACAAAGTTATGGATAAAATCAAACCGAGAATTACTTTGAATCTTGTCGGGCACATGTGTGTTATGGTTTTTCAGAGATATATTGACAAACGAATGCATGAGTTTCCATGCAACTGTTCCCAATGGGTACAAGCAGTAAACCACCTGCTTAATACAAACACAGCTACTCAATACAAAATAGTCTGGACCTCACTCTTGTCTTTTTTTATTTTTATTTATTCAGGCAAGTAATCATTTCTACTCTAGGATCTATTTTATTTATGTAGTAAATATTCTCCGGTACTAGTAAAGGGCCCAATTTTTGGGCTCAAGTTTAGTGAATCGAATTCGTCATCTTTTCGTCGATTTTTTTTCCCTTTTTTTTTCAGAAAGTACAATTCTATGAATAACTTAACAAGTTTTTTTAAAAAAAAAAAAAAAAGAAAGAAAGAAAGAATAAGTCTAACAAATTACATTAGAGTGGCATCGACTTCAATGTAGGATCTAGGAAAGTTGTTGAAGTCATGATGTGATCTATGCTCTTGTTTGCTAGAAATGAATAGTTAGTGGTGACAACTCAACTAGATTAGCTCATTAAGTATTTGCTTGATTTAGGAGAAAGAATGTCAATAGGAGGCCATTTTTTTTTCTCGAGGGATAAATGAATAAAACTCTTTACTTTAAAATAAGAGTAAATGACATATTATTCTTCTGTAGTTTATCAAAAATACATGAAACACTTTTATAGTTTCAAAATTACCATGGAACCCCCTTGTGATCAATTAAAATGGTGCATGATACCCCCTCCATTAAAAAAAATATTAAAATTAACTGTAAGTGAATATCACACGTATAGTTTGCGACCTTGCAATATCAATCTGACATTATTCACTTACTTTTACATTTATGCGGACCAAAATGCTCTCACTTTTGCAATATAAGTAGAGCTTACACATATCACTTTTGCAATATAATTACAGATGCGTTATTCACTTGCGGTTAACTTTAATATTTTTTTTGACGGAAAGGGTACCATACCCTATTTTGATCGACCACAGGGGATTTCGTGGTGATTTTAGAACCATTGGGGGTTTCATACACTTTTGATAAACTACAGGAGGGTAATATGTCATTTACCCTTAAAACAATATACTATTTCAAAAAAAATTCAAAAGCACATTTTCTTAACCAACTGTGGGCCAAATAGGCCGAAGTAGTGTAAAGCAGTCATTGACAAAAAAGAAATATTGTAAAGGGGTCAATATCTTTGATGATATTTCCATTATATAAGGAAAAACTGTTCTATTAGTTCAAACTAATATCACTGTGAGAGAGGAAGTTGCGTCATATGTGTAAGGCTCACCTCATATAAGAAGGATTGATGTCAATCTGATCTGATTGAATAAAAACTCTTACATAAGTAGTAAAGTCATATTCTTAATTGCATATACACAATTTGTCCAAGTAGTATGTGTAAGGCTCACCTTATATAAGAAGAATTGATGTCAATCCGAACTGATTGAATAACAACCCTTACATAAGTAGTAAAGCCATATTCTTAATTGCATATACACAATTTGTCCAAGCAACTTGAACCTTTCAATTTGAATAAGCTCCTTTAAGACATTAATGAGGCTTGATTTGAGTTTTCAATAAATCTTGTTGCAGGGAAAAAGAAAAGAAAATCAAGGGGAGGGGGAGACTAAAAATCTTAAGAACTTGTAGGGATTTCATAACGAATGCAAAATATTTGGTGGATAACCCCATTCTTGCATCCCCTTACCTTTATTCATGACAAAAATACACATAATACATAATTAAGAAAACTTCTACAGAAGAAACACAAAAATGCTTAACATGATTTGATCCATGAGACATGTATGAGCTTAAGTGGAGTAAAACTATGATACCACCTGTTAAGGTCAAAATCTGTCCCAAGCTGCAAGATGTGAAAGATTCCCTGCAACCAAGAACAGGCGTGGGTTGATCTCATGTGAGCACTCCAATGTTCAAGTTAATGATGTATGATTAGGGAGAAATAACAATAATATGAAGAATAACCAAAGATCAATTACCTTCTTTCTGTTATGGAAAAACTATTTATACCTCTTTCGGAAATATCTCTCATTATTTCATGGGATCTTGTCTTCTGCCAACTGTCCTTCGTAGGGGTTACCATGTTCGTCACATAGGTCTCGGGCAATACTCTGAGACCTGATGGATCGGATATAAATCACATGTGAGCTATCTCAGCTCGGGCACCGTTCACTTATGAACCCATTGCACCCGTTTTAGCTCTAGGAATCTTAATTAGGGCCTCGGTTCAATCCTACCTATATCAATTTTTCCTATAGTTTCTCGAGCTCTACAAGAGGTCAAGAAATTATGTGTTCTACCGAGGCACTACGATTATTTTTAGTGTATTTACACCATATAACTTGTTCATATTTAATTAATGTGCTGCATTATCTCTCTCATACGTGGCAGAATCTGGGTCGTGTTCATATCTGCGCACAAATTAACACAATCCAGACCATAGAAATCAAATCGACCCGTCTTTTTCCCGCCTATTCAGCTTTCTCTATTTAGTTATATAGGTCATTTTTGAATTTTCAGCACTTTTACCTTCTTACTTTTTCCTATCTCCAGTTCTCTTTTCATCACTGACGAAGCTTTTCACAGTGGTTATCTCCTCCAATCATTCATTCGTTTGTGACTCTTTCTATGCTTTCCTAGGTATGTTTATTTTCTTTCCTTTTTCCCTTCTCTTTGTCTTTTTATCTATGGCCAGTGGCGGTTCTTCGTCGGATTCCCTAGAGATCTATGTTTACTCATACTATTGTGAGCATAAAGTGTCATTCACTGATGGCTCTTCTCCCAAAGTCTAGGGAGCTTATAACCCTGGATTTGATCCTATGCCCATTAAAGGCAAGTCTCTGTCCACCATTGACCCTACTGAAGCTTCAAAGTCTAATCCTTTCAATGTAGCTCCTATGTCTATAATTAGGTATTCTGATAGCATCCCCATTGTTAGGGTCTTCGTGTCTAATGTTGTCGTTCTTTCTAGTTCTGGTAGCATCCCTCTTAGACCTAGTGACCATAATCTAGATGTCCCCTCTAGTTCCGAGCCTCCTAGGGTTTCGAGGCCTGATATCCCATAGATTCTCTTTGCCACTTTGTCGAGGTGATGCTTAACTTTCGAGGAAGATCGAGACGTTATCTTAGATTCAGGCATCATTCCCGAGGGTTTTGAGTTGAGGATTCTCAAGGAGCATGAGAAGGAATGTTGTCTCAGCCCCGGGGATGTCGTTTTTTACTATTCTATCTTCAATTTTTTGCTCTGCCAATTCCTCATTTTGTCCGATCTGTTCTGAACTACTTTACCTTAAGCTCGGGTGAACTTCGACCTAATGGTTGGAGAATAATGATAACATTTTACGTCTATACTAAACAAATAGGATGTGAATCGAGCTTGGCCTTATTCCTTGCCTTCTATAACCTTAAAGCTGATGAGAAATAAAGGGCTTAGGTGGTATCACTTTTTTGCTCGGAATAAGGAAGACAACCTTTTTCACTAGTTGGCCTTTGAATAACAAGGGCTAGCATGAGCACTTCTTTTTCATCAAGTCTAAGACTCCTTAGGAAATAGCTACATGTTAAAAGTTGTTGGTCAAGCCTTATCCGCAAGGTCCCAGCTTTACCATTGACGATCTCACCAAGGTAGAGTACATAAGATCATTTGAGTACCACATTAGTGGTCCTGACCACATTGATCTTCTTGACGTCATTTCTTTTGGCCTATACGAAGACGTCTCTGGGGCTACCGTCTTCAACATCTTATTTTATTTTTGATTTTATCTGCCATGTCTCTAATCGATTCATATTTTTTTTAGCAACCTTAGACAAGGAGCAATTTGTTAACTAAGCCAAAGAAAGGGCCAAACAGAAGGAAGTAGAGTTGTTGGCCAAGAGAAAGGTAGAGAAAGAACATGCTCGGTCTCAAAAGAGTGCCAAAACAACTCGCATTCAAAATAAAACCAAAATGACCGATACTGGGTCTAGCCAACCCCCTGCTAGAATGGTGCCGAATACCAACTTTAAGGTATTTAGGGAGCCCATATCTGACGTTGCTACAATTGAGAATAGTGGACCCTAGGAAACAGGAGACCTGACATCTTCTCCACCCCCAAGGTCCTCCTCGAGCTTATAATCAACCAACACTCTCTCTTTTCAATGTCCCTCTTTCAGTCGTCAAATTAATGCTGAGGGTGTACAGCCGTATCTCAGGGTTCCTATGGCCAAGCTTCGTTCTAAGCAGATAGTGTTAACAGCTATATACTACTGTGAATAAGTAATTTGACTCAATGCACTTCTATTTCATGTCGTTGGATCTTACCATTAACTTATTTTATCTTCAGGGTGTTGTTGCCCTGGCTCATGCTGTCGAATGCCTAGTTATGCTTTGTGAGATACACAAAGAGCTCTACAAGCAGTACTGCCATTGCCAGTACGAGTTAAGGGAACTTAAGGACAACTTTGATAGCAAACACAAGGCAGAGTAAGAGGAGAACTTGAAGAAGCTGCGAGAAGCCCTTAACTTTTGATTCGAAGAAGCAAGTTCGAGAATTCAATGCTCAAGCCGAGAATGATAAGACTTAGTTCGAGAAGAAGATTAAAGACAGAGATGCTAAGCTTGACCAGTTGTGCTTGGACTTAAAGATTCTCATACCGACATGGGGACGTAGTGTGCGAAAATTGTTAAAGTCTTCAAGGCCAGTGATGAAATGAAGTTGATCATCGAAAAGTTGGGCTTCGAGTCTTATGATGCTACCCGAGCAAACGACATGGCTAAGGCCCAGAACAAGATGTTTAGATATGCTAAGAAGAAGGGTCTCATCCTTGATTTGTCTTTCCTCACTACTGAAGCTTGGGATTTTGAGTCAGAGGATGATGATGATGTTATACCTGAAGAACTGGGTAAGGACGTTGATCTTGAGGGTGAGGGTGAGGATTATAATCCCGAGGTAACTGAAGCCCTCACAACCTTTGGTCTTGAGGATAGTGCTCCCGTGGAGGACCAAGTAGTTATCGATGGTTAGTTTTTAGGACCTGTTGTAGTTGTGCCCCATTTGTACTTATTTTTCATGAAATGAAATCCTTTCTGGCCTTGGCCATTTTTCTTTCATCTCCTCTATAAGTTTGTCTTAAACTAATGCTTTTATACTTCAAGCTTTTAGTCCCTTTCGGGTAGCTTATTAGAGCTCTTACGTCGTGCTGACTCTTTTGAGCTTTTATTTCTTTTTTAGGATATCCCTTTTCGTTCGAGCTCTTGGTTCTTAAAATGTCAACCTCGTACTTCGGTAAAACAGCTCTCGAGCTCCTACTCACTTTGGATGGCTCTCTCGTTCGAGCTCCTACTTATTTAAAAAGGTCTCATCATTCGAGCTCTTGGCTATTAATACATCGAGCTCTTATCCTGATAAGATGGCTCTTGAGCTTTTACTCTTTTCAGATAGCTCTCTCATTCGAGATTTTACTAGTTCAAGATAGTTCTATTCATTCATCATAGCACTACTCTTGACATAAATAAGCAATAACAAACGAGGAAAATAATAAAAGTTACAGAGAAATAATAAAAGATGTAGAGGCAAAGGTTCTTTTAATTATAGTTGAGACCTTGTTTGGTTACATTTACATGTGCCTCAATGTGATAGAGGTATTCTCATTTAAGAATAATATTTTCTCAAATGTTCAATGTTCCAAGCATTCTTTAATTCTTTACCTTCAACCTCGGCCAGCTTATAGGTTCCTGGCATCACTTCTTTCATAACTTGGTATGGTCTTTCTCAATTTGGTCCAAGCTTCCCTTGACTCGGATCAAGTTTGAAGCAAGTTTTCCTCAGTATGAGTTCTCATTCCTTGATTGATTTGGGTCGAACCTGCTTTGCAAAGCTTCTAGTCAACCCTTGTTTACTTGCTAGTATCCAAATTAGAGCTTTTTTCCAGAATTCATCTATTAAGTCTAGGCTCTCCCTCAATGCCTGGATATTGACCTCTTCCTCGTATGCTTGGGTCCTAGCGGTTGGGGACCCAATCTCTATCAGGAGCACAACTTTGGTCCTGAACATTAGGCTGAACAGGGTCTCTCCTATTGCTGCATTGGGGGTTGTCCTTATGGCCTATAATACCTTGGGGAGTATGTCTGCCCATATCCCTTTTGTCTACTCTAGTTTTTTCTTTAAGCCCTGCAAAATAGATCTGTTAATTACCTCAGCTTGACCATTCGTTTGAGGGTGAGCTACTGAGGCAAATTTAAGTAATATGTTGAGTTATTCACACTATTTTTTGAAGTAAACCGAGTCGAACTACTTTCCGTGATCTGTGATAATAACCCTTGGTATCCCGAATTGGCATACCACTGTTTTCCACATAAAATTCCATGCTACTTTCTCCATATCTTTGATGCTGCTTTCGCTTCAACCTACTTTGAGAAATAATCAACAGCTACGAATATGTATCTCTTTTGTGCCATGGCCACTGGCAAAAGGCCTAAGATATACAAACCCCACTGAGCGAAAGTCCACGGGCTGGAAATATAGGTAAGGTCGGTCGCCGGTAAGCTCTATATCTTAGAGAATCTTTGGCATTACCACGCGCGCGCGCGGTCATCAAATTAGGGCTAAATGCCCTAATCTATTTGAACCAAACAAATAAAAAAAACAACCCCATACCCCAGCGCCGCAGCAGCAAGGCAAAACACAAAAAAAAAAAAATCAATCTTCAAACAATCTTCCTCCAAGCCTCAAATCTAAGGTAATAACTCTTTACCTAACTCTTTTATAGATTTATTTTAATTATTTATTGTTATGTATATATATATATATATATATATATATATATACATGTATGCGTGTGTATGTATATGTATATATATGTGTTGTGAATAGATTGTTGATTATTTTGTATTATTTTAAAAGTTTGGACAATTAAAGTTTAGATATTAGGTTGACGTTAGGGTTTAAGAAAGTGTTTAACAAGTTGTTTTGGCTAAGAAGATGAAGAATTGCTAAAGTGAGTGTGAGACCCAAACATTTTATTATATGTGCATTTATTTATTTTAAACATTATTTGATAGTATTATGTCTTAATTATGAGTTTACTTATTTTTACTACATCATATTTGCATTTAAATTGCATTTTTACACATAAACTTAGTCTTATTTTATTTAGACTACTAAAGTTGACTTAGTCTTACTCATATAAATGTAATACATACATTATATACATATAAACATATTAGATTATAACTTTGTATGCCAACTTTGACCTGTTGACTTTGCATAAATTAGCTTAATTGACTTGTTGACCTATGCATACATTATGTTCAATACATATACAAGATATTAGCATACAAAACACAAGAACAAGCAAGAAGAAAAGGCATAGGGTCGGCCAAGAGGGAAAAAGAATGAAAAAAGTAGAGAAAAATAAGAAAAATAGTTTTTGATCATTTTTTAAGTGATTTCTTGCATTTCAAAGACAAATCAAAGTGGATTTAGCTCAAAGATTGTTCTCCATACCTTGTTCTTGCCATATCTAGTCTTTTCCAACAATTTTAAGGTGAGGGTTTCAAGTTCTTGCATGTGCTTGCCTATTTTGATCCATGAAAATGTTATATAATTGGGTTATAAATGTTTGTGGAGATGAATATATGTTGTACTAGTGATTTGAGAGTTTTATATATGCGTATGAACTTGTTGGTGGCAAAAGAGTTGAAAATAGGCTAACTTTGTTAGTTGAATGTTGAGAAATTGAGTTATCTTTGGTGTTTATGATTATATATATGTGAATGGCGTATGATTTCATGGATTTGGAGTGAATTTGGTGAATTTAGGGGTTTATTTTGATAATTTTTCCAAAATTCCAGCCTTGGTGTAATTTTTGTGTTTTGCATGTTTGGCTTGTTTAATGCTTGGTTTTGGTGTTGTAAAGGATTCATAATGCATTGTAGATAGTTGTTATATTGATTGCATTGAGGCTATGTGTTGTAGAGATTCCTAGGTTGGTTAAATGTTGTTAAAAAGTTGGAGTTGTTTTGTAGAGATCATGTTCTTTTAAGGTTTAATTGGTGTCAATGTGTAAAGGCCATGTTTTTATGAATTTAGGTGATATTAATGTGTTGAAGAGGTCATGTTCTTTGATAGTTAAATGTTGGTACTAATGTGTTGGATATATGTTTAATGAAGTTTTGTTGAGTTGTTGAATGTGTTGTTGAGTAGTAGATGTGTTGTTGATTAATGTATGTGTATGAGATCTGATGTGAAGTGTCGGGTTGCAACTTTATTTCGTCATGGTAGCATCGTGTCATGCTTGGTGGCATAGGATTTGCTGGTAATTGCATGACTACCATGTACTAGTCCTGTCTCTCGTGTGGTCGGTAAAGGCTATGGTGAGATTGGTCGTAGGATAGTGTACATCATGAGTACACATGCGGAAGAGAGAAGTATTGAGTTTGTGGCGGAATTATAAGGTGTCAGCTTCAATGAATGTCTAAAGCGGTAACTTCTTGATGTGTTGATTAGCGTGAATGTTTTCAAGGTTGTTATGTGTATGTGAATATGTGGTTGCTAATGTGATATGTTGTTTCTAATGTGTTGCAAAAGGTTTTCAAGTTAAAGCTTTCAAACTTTCCTTTATCCCTCCCTCACTAAGCCTGTTTAACTCAAACTTCTTTAATGCATGACACAGGAGTTCATGATGTGGATTACGTGCGTGAGAAGGGCAATAATGAGCTTGATCATGTTTATCATGAGTAGTTGTTGTATTTAACTTTGAAAACTATGTTTTACTAGCTTTGGTAGTTTTGAAGCTTATTTACCAAATACTTGATAGTTAACTTTCTTAAAGTCTAATTGTTTTGTTGTACATATATGGTTGGTCACGTTGGATCATGATCACAACTAGCTAGTTTATAACTTTCTGTTTGATTATATTTCAAGAATACTTAAGTTATGAAAGTGTTGTCTACTTTTTGCCAAATGAATGTATGAATATTTAATGTAATCTGCAAGAGAAATGAAGTGATGTTGTATATGAATGATGCGAGCTTTTGAGAATGTATGTTGTGTATTCTTTGTTGCGTTGGTTGTTCATATTACGACCGTTATAATATCCGTGTGTCATCGCGATCGGGCTTGGTTTTCGAAGGACCGGGTTTGGGCGTGACTGTGAGAATGTTAAAAAAATAAAAAAAAATAAAAAAGTACATAAATTAAAATATTTTTGAAGGTTTGTTTGTTGTTTTAGGATGTAAATATATATATATATATATATATACATATATATATGATTCCTAAAAAATGAAAAAAAAAATCCACAAAAAATGAAAAAGGGGGGTGTTTTTGTTAGAATATTTTTGTCAATTGTTCTTCTAGCCTTTGTTTTTAATTTTTATTGTTTGTTTTCTATTTTATAGAAATGGCACCTAAGGGAACAAGAACTAGTTCAACTTTTAGCCAAGTTAACTTCACTCAGATCTTTGACCAGTTAGAAATTGAGGCATAAGCATTCTTTGATGACGATTTGAGAGAGCATGAGTATGGACCTAGAGCTCTTGATTATTTCATTAACAACAATTTCCATTTTCTCTCGCACCCACCGATAGAGAATGTTCCAGTTTATCCAAGGTTGGTAAGTAATTTCTATGAAAATTTGAGTTATGATGATTTGGTTTACAATACTACCATTGATGGAAGGGACATTCGTTTCATTAAGTTTGATATTATGGAAATAATGTGTGGAAATACCAATTATTATGTACAAAACACTCATTTTACAGAACCTATGGATCCTCTGGCCATTGTGACAGAAATGTGCAATGGGGAATTTATTCCGACAAGTATTGGATTCGGGAAGGAAAGTTTACCACGCTATATGTGGCTGATCGATTGGATTGTAGTTAAGAATATTTATCCTTCTGGACATGAGCAAGAGAGAATTGGCACAGTTCTTTAGATTTTATACTGCATTTATAAGGGATACTGTAACAACCCGACTCCCCACGTGGAGCCCACACGGAGTCTCACCGAGCCGTCACTACCACGATATTGTTCGATATTTGCAATCCCTGGCCCACAGGCACAGGGCCCTCACGGCTTTGTTTCTCCTATGGTCTCCCATGGGAAAAGGCCTCGTGGCTGATACAAGGACCCAAGCCCTTATATCCAGCTCTCTCACTTCCAAATCTTCTGATGTGGGATTGTGTTACCACAGATACATTTTTGATTATGGATTGGCTATGGCTAAGTCAATGCTGAATGTCAAGAATTATCTGTACATGTATTCGGGATCGCGTAAATGTACATTGCACATTCCATGTCTCATTACTTTGTTGCTTTAGAGGAACAACTTCCCTATTTCAATTGATGGGGCCATAGGTGAATACCTGATTTTGAGGTTCAATAAAAGTAGATTCATGATCAATTGGAGATTATTGGACAAATCCAGAAACGACAAAGATAAGCAATGAGCAAAAGAGCAAGGTGTAATTCCACCTGTACAACCTGTTACATCTGTTGACGTTGTCCTCTCCTCATCTCAGAATGAGCAACAATCTGCATCAGGTATACCTTCTAACAACTTTACCCATCAGGCCTTGTTACAGGAAATGCAGAAGATGAATTCAGGAATAGATGAACTGAAATCCAACATGGCCGATCTTAAGAAATCTCAGGAAGATAAGTTCTGTGCAATAAGGGTTGAAATTGCTTCTTTGTGGAGTTCACATCCAGGTCAACATTAGCCACCTCCGTAGTAAACCAGATGGAGCCATTTCTATTTAATTTATTTTCTTTCATTCATATCTACTCCTTAGGCTAAGTTCAATGGAGTTTCTAAAGTACAAAATTTTTCAAATTTAGGTGTTTTTAAAGACCCAATCTCTAAAAAGTAATATTAATGATCTAAATATACATGAGGTCCACCACTTTTGTCATCTTTTAAGCCAAAATAGGGACTCAATCTCCATTTTCTTTAATAAATTTATGGAAGAAAATGGAGACTATGTCTCTATTTTGGCTTAAAAGATAGCAAATGGGGTGGACCTCATGCATATTTGGATCATTAATGTTACTTTTTAGAGACTGGAGTCCCTAAAAACACCCAATTTTAGAAAGTTTTGCATTTTAAAGACTTCATTGAGCTTGCCCTTAGTATTTATTTAGTGGTATTTTAGATATTATGATTGATGACGATTGATAATTCTTTGTATGTTTACTTTTTTGTTATTTTGTTCTCACAACTCTATTGATATTTGGAGCATGGAATGACAACTCCTTTTTCAGAACCAAACAAGGAACAAAGCTGGAATTTTTATCAGGTTGTATCTATCTTTTTACTTTGCAATGCATTGCATCACTTTTTTACATTGAGGGCAATGTAATGCTCGAGTTTGAGGAGGAGAAAATATTCGATTCCACCTGTTAAAAATTTCCAACATTTTTAATTTTTTTAAATTATTGAATTTCTATTTTGTGCTTTAATTATTCATGATAGTGAAATTTGAGTAGTTGATCGTTGAAATATGGTTGGATTTTGATAAAACATTTGAATTAATTGTGAGTTTGGTTGGAAAAATGATTAGCCATTAGAGTTGAGTTTGTATCTAGGGATTTTTGAAACCTCATTAATTGTTATTTTATCCCGACAGCGTTACATGACGTAATTAGAGGTTTTTGATTAATTATCACAGGAGGAGTTAGATTGGAGTATTTTCAATGTGAGATGTTATGTCTTATTAAAATTTGAATTATTAATTCTAAATCGGTATACTCCATTGAAAAATGTATATATTAAAAAAATATAAACAAAAATAAAAAATGTATAGATAACTCATTCAATATTATCCAAATATTGAAAGTGTTGATTCAACAAGCAAATACAAAAAAGAAACCATAACAAATTGGTTTCTTCTAACCATTTTTGAGTATTTTTGTTATGAAAAAGCTATCAAAACAAATCCTACCAGACAAGTGTTTTTTTAGCAAATACAACTCAACCAATCAAAGGCGACACTTCAAAGCCAAGGAAACAACTAACATATGTCATCTGAATCATCTATTCACAAAAAATAAATAAAAAAATAAATAAAAGAAAAAAATCTAAGGGAGTATTACATGATTTGGAAGATAGTTGAGTTTTAACATTTCATAACTATTCATAAGAAATATTTTTGATTTTACAAATCTTGCGTGATTAATTTTTCTGCCTCTTAATTAAGTTACAAGTGTTTAAAAAGGCTCAAATGATTTTTTGCAATTAAGTTGTGTTTTCATTCTTCTAGATATAAAACGATTTGTTGGGATAGAATTGTTTGGAAAACAAACTTACCTTTAACCTTGTGTTTTATAGAATTTAACTATGTGAATACATTAACTGTTTGAATTTAATGTCTTTGAATTTATGAAGTTCTTGATGGCTTTGTTGAGGGGCAAACAAATGATAGGTTTGAGAAGGTTGATAAATTTACAATTTTAGTATTTTTAACCCATTAAATCATATACAATTGTATTATAATTTCGAGCTTAATTTAGTATTTTACACAAATTTAATGCAATGTAGGTTTTGAAAGAAAAATGGTCACAAATATCGATAATTGAACGAGTTTCTGTGCGACGCTTAAGGGAAATAGCTTTGAAATGAGCAAATCAAGATGTAATTTGACCAAACTGAGTATGGAAACACAATCAGGACACTGAAAATTTTTGAAATAGGCCTAGTCAACTTTTTGGTCAACGGTCAATGGTCAAAGTCAAAACTCACACACCCGAGTACTTGTTGCACGTGCACGCGTGCTTTTCAAATTATGGCAGACAACTTTGCGTCTGAAAAGTATTTTTAAAACTAAAAGTAGGTACCACGTGTGCGCGTGGTACCCCAATTCCAGCCTATAAATTTCATCTGAATTTTTGTCATTCAAGGTCCGAAATTCTTTGTTTTTTCTTTGTGTGAAGTTCTGTTTATTTTCGTGTTTTTGTAATAGTTAACGATTGTAATTCAAGTCCCGAGTGGAGGATCTTTCAAGCCATAACTATACCGAAGTTATCCCGATCAACCGAGATCTGCAAAACACGATAAGTAATTTTTTATTTCAGTTTACGTTAGGACTTTTTGTAATTTAATTTTTATTATGGCACATTAGATCCGAGATTCGTGGTGGTTACGTGTAAGGATATTCTTGTACATATATTTCGATTCAGATTAATTAATGTCTCGTATTTTTAATTTATCGAGTATCATTCAATTAATTATGCAGATGCTTGTAGTTATGTTTTAATTAATCGAAAATTCATTTACGCCCAGTTTTATAAACTTGTGGCAATATGAGACTATCTCGAACAAATATAGTTTGGTTGTACCAATACCTCCGAATTACGTAAGTGAAAGAATAATTAGGGTTTCAATATCTCGGATGGATACTGTTAGGTTGTACCAACACCTCCAAATCGAGAATTGATAATCCATTAATCATGTCACTTATATCTCTAAGGTCATCTCAGAAGTGGGAGCTTGCGGCCCGATTTGTGAAACACTCATCTTATAATCTAAATCAATAATATTGTACTTGAATGTACCGAGCCATTTACCATTCCGAATCATTATTTATCCCTTGAATTTAAACTTTGTTGTGGAGTGTTTTAATTTTGTAATTGTGAGATTCAATTTAACTCATTCAATTTTGGACCGCTTTAATTACAACAACTTTTGGATACATTTGTGGACTACTGAACTAGAACAAACTACTTCGTGACTGGAAAAGTCAAACAATCCTAAATTAAATATTTAACTTGACTTGATAACCCCAATCTCCGTGGATCGATCCTTTACTCACCACAGCTAAATGTAATCAGAGGTAAGCACTACTTTCTATTCTTTAACCTTCTTTATTTTTTATCGTAAAATGATGCGATCAGGTAATATGTAGCACCATCAATCAAGTTCTTACCTAGTTTAATATGGGATCCTATTAGAAAAGAATAGGAGGGCCGTTAAATTTTTTACATTTGTGGTAGTTTAGTTTCACTTCAGCCTCCAGTTTTACCAGAAAAAAAAAGTGTCATTTTAGGGCCTCGACTTGGTCTAATATATTAAGGGCCTAAACTTCACAATTTCAATAGGATGGCTCAAACTTCTGAGAAAGAGCTATTTTACACACTGTTAACTAACAGTTTGAGTATTTTGCTCACATGACATTTTTCTTTTCTTTCAAAATCCTATATGACATATTCTTTTTCTTTCCAACTCTTATGTGGTGTTTTTCTTAAACACCAAATAAAACCAATTTTTAGATATCTTAAATTCAATAGTTACGTAATAAATTCTAGACCCTTTTAAAGTTAAAAGACAAGATATCAACATATACTATTATATTTTTTATTTATTGCAATATTTAAATTATTTAAAACAGTTGTAAAAAGGCTAAAATCTATTGTAAATGTCTTGAACCGCTGCATATTACCCCATTGTAAATTCTTTACTACAATAATTTTTTATGAATAATTAATAAGGAATAGTTTAAAAGACTGTTGTAATTAAATTATAAATTAGATTTGTGGTGAAAAAGTAATCTTATAACATATTATTAACAAAAAGTAATAAAATAATTCTAACCATTGTGATTAAATAAGGCCATTGCAAAAAAAAAAAAAAAAAAAGTAGTTTATATAATGGTTGAAAATTTCAAATTCGAGTATTATAAAAAGCTAAAATACTATAGTGATTCATATGCACATATGTATGACTACACATATAAATACAAACCTGTATAAAACATTGGAACAAGCAGGCTTTTCTCTTATACAGATGCATATATAGATTTGTGTTTATGTTTGTAGTTATATATATGTGCGTATATGTGTTGATATTTATTTTTTAGCTTTAAAAAGTCTAGAATTTATGATGTTGTTGTTGAATTTAAAATATTTAAAAATTATTTTTATTTGTTGGTGAAAAAAGGCACATAAGAGTTAGAAAGAAAAATAAAAATGAAGCATAGGATTTGAAAGAAAATAAAAATTATTACGTAATTAAAATATTAACATGGTTAGTTAAAGGTGTATAAAACACCTCATTTTTAGAAGTTTAAATCATTCCATAAAAAGTTTTGAAGTTCACGAAATAAAAAATTGCGGCTTAGTTGGAGCTAGTTTTCCATAATATAGGTCTACTCAATGAGTCTATGAATTTTGTTCCCTATTTAGGTATAAGAAGCTATCTTTTTTGTCCAATCTCATAAAGTTGGTTTCTCATAGTTTAATTCACTTTCGTGTTACTATTTTAACTTATAAAATGTGATTTCCAGGGTCGAAAACCAACCATCTAATATGGCGTCTCTAACCAACATCATTTCCTATATGAATCGATTTATACATCCGAAGTTTCAAAGTTTTCAACTTTTCTATTCTCCAGGACAAATCATAAGTTGCAAATTGTAGATTACGACAAAATATAGCTGTTACAGAGTCTCTTTTGGGAGACAATTGATAAAATAAGTTGCAACAACCATAGGCATGGACCAAAATTCTTTTATTACGTGCAGAGGAAATGGAGTTAGTGGCTGAGTCACAAATAATTGAAGTTGTGTTTGTAGACACTATTTTTAATTTTAAAAAACCCTTTTTTAGGTTTAAAAAAAAAAAAATTTATTAGATACATTAGATTTTAAGGACTTTATCTAAATTTATGAGTGTTCTTATTGACGATTCCACTACTAAATGAAGTTGCACCCAAAATGGGCGACCTAGACCATTATATCTCTAAGATTGCTACATAATAACTCTTTAATTAGTTCTTCACCTTTTTCTATATTATAAATTTTTTATTATATACACAAAAAATTTAACATTTGATATATAAATTTTTTACGGTAAAAAAAAAAAAAAAATTTGAATGGGTAGTAGAAAACCTTACTCCTATAGCTATTGTTACAAAGAGAGACCAATGCTTTTCCCTTCTTCCAATATGATGTACCAACTTGATTATTTTAATGGAAGTCCCAGTATTCTGCTCATAGTTTGCACAGCAGATGTAAACGTAATTAAATAAGGGTAAATTATTTATTTAATTCAGTATTTTTATTATTTGTTTTAATTTAATTTTTATTTTTTAAAATATATTATTTTAGTTCCGTATTTTTATTATTTATCCTAACTTAGTCCTTATCTTTTAAAATGTACTCTTTTAGTCTAATATCTTTATCATTATGGTCTACGTTAGTCCTTCACTATTTTTTTATTCAAAAATCTAATGTAATAAGCACATGACTAAAAGGATATATTTTAAAAGATAATAACTAAATTAGGATAATGATAAATATACGGAAATAATATTGTATATTTTCAAAAATAAATAGTAAATTAAGATAAATAATAAAAATTCAGAACTAAAAGAATACATTTTAAAAAATAAAAATTAAATTAAAATAAATAATAAAAATACAAGACTAAATAAATAATTTATCCATTAAATAATCTAGTGTTTTGCCACATAACAACAGTATGATTATATCATTAAACCAACACAAATTAATCTTTTTCGGGTCACCAACACGTCCCATCTCTTTCAAATCAAATATTGAAGACCAATCGGTAGACACCACGTTGTTGAGTGTCCATGAAAAGTGACTTTAGTTGTTAGTTTTGAAGATAGGATCCTTAAAATTCATCTTTTCTATTCCAAAATTTATGAGATGACTGAGGTTACTGTACAATATTCTGGTCTCATCAAGTTTTTGTTATAAAAAAAAAAAAAACAAACAAATACGGTTTGAAAAGTATGACTTAAACTAGTGATTGCCAGCTAACTTCCATGAAGGCCGTGGTAAGGCCTCAACGTGCGTAAACCACATCAGATGTTGTAATACCAGTGCGTCACAAGAGATTATACAAGTAATATTTTATATCATTTGGTAGTTTTTTTTTATAATTTATATATTAAATATTAAATTTTGTTCTTAAGGGTTAGATATATAGAATAGTAAAGCAGTAATTTGTTATGATCAAAATTTTTAAATTTAAATTTATGATATTTTATTACAGATATTATTTGATCTTTAAACTTAGAGTATATGTTAGGCCGTGTCGTTGTACTACTCAATTTATAACCTTTGAATAAATTTTATATTGTTTTGTTTAAGATTAATTCTTCGTCACAAAAAAAACAAAAAAAACAAAAACCTTCGGTAAATAGTAAACCACTTACATGAAAAGAACAAAATATGACAACGATGATATATATCAATGTTCGGATTATATATATGATCTGTATCGTATGGATTGACAATAATATAGAATATACATACGGGTATGCAGGAAGGTTGAGAAATTTAGGTGGTGTGCATCGTACAAATAGAGGTGTCCGCCACAAACCATACCCGACAGTAAGACCTTAGACCGGGGAAAACGGGTGCATGTCATTTTTACACACGTTCCCACAGTGGGTCATCCTCACATGCCACCATGTGAGAACAAAGTTTGCTTTCATTTCGACTTAATTCCAATTTAGTTTAATTTTGGATTCATAAGCAACGCCAATGTATTCCCACCTGCATTCTAAACATGTGTGCTGCACTGCCATGCCCACAGTGACGCTTCCAAATTTTAGTTGAGTTGTCATTTTATCACCTAAAAAAATAAAGGGTATACTTATGCAAATGATCTCCATTTTTTTTTTTTTCTTTCGAGTTAGGTTTTGTTTGGTCTAACTTTTAAACACTTAAAAACGCTTTCTGTGAGTTTGAAAACTGAAATAACTTGTACCCATTTTTTAAATTGGAGTTTTTCAAAAAAAAATTTTGCGAAACTGTTTTACATAATGCGGAAAGTTTTTTTTCTAAATATATCCCTTTCATATTTTTAAAAGTCCGATATTACCCTCAAAATTTTAAAAGCTCAATGTTGTCTAACACAGGCCAAAGAATCAACGACTTTTGTTCAACAACACTTCTAATAAAAGCTTTACTTTAAAAGCTCTACAACTCAAAAGCTAAAATTTCACAACTAAACCAAACAGAGTCTTAGTATTTGTTATTTTAAGTTACTCAAATTAGTTCTTAATATTTTCAAAAAATTATCAATTTAGTCCCTAATGTTGAAAATTTTATGGATATGCATAATATTACAAGGGTGAAATTGGAATATCAATATAGTATCAAAATTAGTTCTTATTGTTCCCATAAAAATTCATTTTGGACCCCAAAATTTTAAAAACATATCAATTTAGTCCCGCAATCATCTACACCTTCTTCCTTCATCTTCACATCCATAAATATACACCAACCAGCACCACAACCATACACATGAACCACACACACATTACAAATACCATGCACATACACGTGGTTGGGGTTTGGTGGAGGGTTAGGTGTTCTAGTAAGTTGGGGTAGGATAGGGTGTGGGTGGGATAGGTTGACGAGAGGGGAGGGGGAAGTGCCACAGTAGGTTGGGGTAGGTGTAGGGGGTTCATTGGGTAGGGATGAGTTGCGATGCAAAGGGTAAGTTGGTAATTTAAAATAAATTTGCAAGCATAGTTTAGTTCTTTTGTACATTTTTCATCAAATATTTGACAATAAGACTAAATTGACTATTTTTGGAAATTAATTGAGAACAATTTGGCTAAGTTGAAACAATAGGGATTAACTTAAAAAAATAAAATAAATGGTGACCATTTGAATGATTTACCTTAAATAAAGCACCTAATATTATAAAATAGTTTTAGGAAAAAAAAACCTCACTCTGTATCTGAATAAGAGAAGATAAGGATAGTGGTAACTCTTTCTTTACCCAATCATGTAAGTGTGTACATCAACATTGTTAAGTGTTGTAAATTAAAATGCACATAGAAGGAAAGTAATTTTTTGAAAAAATCATACTGATATCATTGCTAAAATATTGGATTAGCTTAATTAAATCACATATATCTCAAAACTGAAATTGTACCTCTAAAAAAATCTGTAATATTATTGAAATCGTGAAAAAACTAGAATTTACAAGTCACTTTGGACATAAGTTACCCATTCCAAGTGTATGATCCATGTTCATAGTTGATAAGCATTTGTTATCTTAATTATAAAGAGATTTGGCCTATACCTCATCTTTCTTATCTTTTCATGAACATCACCAATTCATATCTACGACGTGTTTGTATAAAAAAGATTCATCTAAGTTATATGTTATATCTTCCGATTATAGTTGATATTCAGTTGTACGTGTTTTGTGATTGATCCACATGATTAGTAGAGCTTAAATATTGTCGTTTGAAGAAATAATCTCGTATAAACGCATTATTTTACATATTTATAACCATCGTAATTTCTTCTTTATGAGTAGAGAAGTGTTATTTTTTGGTAGTTCTTATAGCTCCAACAAATTAGGAAAATGCATATCAGTAATATATTGTGTATGAAACAAGAACTTGATTAAAGTCATGGTATAGTACCATGGGTGTTACCATGACCAAATGGTTGAACGAATTTCTACACTCTTATTTGAAATGAATTTTGCGTGGGTTTATTTATTGTTCTCACTACTGACTTTCTTCTTAAATCATCCTTCTGCTGATGCTTGTTTCTCTTTTCATTTATTTGGATTCTTAAATGGCCGCCCACATTCTCCCTTATATATTTCAACTAAACTGCAAAGCTATATTAAGGCTCTAATTGTTTGTCGTAAAATAACTTCTGGTAGAAAATATTTATAGAGAAAAATATTTTCTTGGTAAATCAAATAATCTTTTGGTGTTTGTAAGTTATTCTGAAGAATTTTTTCTGGTGTTTGGATTTCACATTAAAAATGATTAATATTACTAATTTATTATTTTTTCTAAATAATTAATTACAAAATTTTTAATGAATTATTAGTTAATAATTTTAAAATAATAAATTACAATTTTTTTAATAAAACTATTTAGTTAATAAAATTTAATAATTAATTAATAATTTATTAAAATTGTTAACCAAAACTAAATTAGTTGTATAGTTAATTACTGGTTAATAAAAAATAAAATCAATAAATAAAAAATCTTAAATTAGTTAAATAAATAATTATTATTAATTTATTAAACTATCAATTTAAAATGAAATAATTACTAGCTTATTAATTAATTATTTTATTAGTCATTTAATTTCTTATTTATTAATTATAATTTAATTAGTTTCTTAATTAAAAATATGATGGGAGTGGAGTGACGGTGGGGTGAGGGTAGGTTTGGTGTGGGTGAAGGTAGGATGGAGTGAGTGGAAAATATTTTTTTTTCTCACAAAAGAGATTAAAATATTTTTTACTTTTTTTAATTAAACATTTTTGTAGGTCATATGTTTAGATGTATGATTTCGATGATAACAAATTAAGAAATTTTTGATTTATCAAGTGTGTTTGTGTTAATGTGTTTATATGCTTAAATACATACTTGTTGGATTTTGTACATTAAATGTATGTATAATTATAAAAAAATTGTATTGAAATATTTTGGCTTGTGTGGATTGTATTGCACTATGATATTGTGAACCAAAATATGTTATGGATGCTTGGTGTAAAAAGAGGGGGTAAATAGTTTTGATTAAATAAAAGATGCAAGATTAAGAAGATGCAAAGAGTGTATGCCATTTGAAGATTTGAAGAATGCATACCACAAGCTCAAAGAAGAATTGAAGAATTATAGTCTTGAAGATTTGAAGAAGTAAATAAGTTCATTGAAGATTCAAGACTTGAAGACATGAAGATGAAATAGTATTATAAGGATAGAAACGTGACGACATAAGGGGTAACAGCTTAAAAATGTTGTTTGCCTTAGTTTTGTACTTATATGATTCAAGCTCTTGGTAATCTTTGAAAAATATTTATAAATATTTTCTCAAGAGTTTTGAAATGATTGTAAATGGTTAAATGAGAATGGAACATCTTTTGAAAAAATGCTCTTAAGGTTTAAATTATTTATCTTCAAAAGATTGAATTTTCGATTAAAAATTTGTCTTGGAATCTTGATTACAAAAATCAGTTTTAATTTTTTTCTTAAGAGTTTAGAAAATGTTTTGAGATGTTAAAAAGGTTGAAACCTCTTTCGAAGAAGTGTTTTTGAGGTGTCTAAATATTTTACCTTAAAAAGATTGAATTTCGAATCAAATTTTCACAAAATGACATATTCTGAAAAAGGTGGAAGAGCAAAACTGGGTGAGCTACTCGACTGACTTCTCCAAATTGTGTTGGAAGAAAAAGCTAGTTGACTAGTTCTTCTAAACTCAATTTGGTCGACCAACTTACGAGTTGCTTTTCTGACTTGCTTGACCGGTAGTGCATTGATTTTGAAAAATTAGTCATTTTTTTAAACGTTGGAAGCTTTCTTATTTATAACAAATCTCACCCATTTTATCCTATACCTCTTTTACACAATTTCTATTGATTCTAAACTTATATTGTTTATTCAATCTATCAAATTACACCAAGTTTGAGCTTACATTTGTATATTTATTGAGCATTCAAACGATTTGATTTGTATTATCTACTTGTTAGGGAAAATATAATTAAGAGGGGGTGCATTAAGTATAATACCAAATTATTACCAATTTTAAAATTGAAATTCTAGCATTAAATGTCCAATAAACTTCACTTTAGCAATTTATCGAACACTTAGTGTGTAACAAGTATAGTAGTGTGAGTTTTCTATAAATCAAACACAATACATGAAAGTAAAGAGAGAGATAGGGTAAGAAAGAACAAACACAACGATTTTTAGGTGGTTCGCTAATCTGCATCCACCACCGAAGGTTTTCTCCCCTTAGGATTTCCACTACCTCTACTAGTGATGCTTCTTCAAAAGTTAGTGAAGCACAAACTAACCTTATAATCACTCTTGATTCCACGAGAGATCAACCAAGGCCTCTTCAAATGTAGGTGAAACTTCTAACCTACAACCTCTACCCTTTGAGTCTACAAAGGATTTTTTCATACTCCCTCCATCCTTATGACACCACGTCGTCTTCATCTATTTTCAACTCTTCAGGAGATCATATGCCTGTGGTGTGCTAGAAAATTACATTCTTCAATTCTTCTTAGTAGTCAACATAATTTTGTATCTTCTCAATATTGCAATTCTTTTATGATATCAATCACATTATATTCTTTGTGCAAGGTTCTCTTCCTCATGCAACACCAAGCATTTATAATACATTTTGACTTAAAATATAATAGATACAATGTAATCTACAAAAGCCAAACAAGTATATGTAAGCATATAAATATATATTTTTTTAACATACTTGACTAATCCAATTATTCAAGATATACCATCTTATTTCTTCATACTTGCATCATCATTTGATTAATATCATTACCTTCTCCACGCAAGTTATTAGACTAACTAATATTTGACTCAAACAAATATGCATATTTCAATCTCATGAGCTATAAGTGTGAGTTTAGTATGTAAACATATTAGCACAATCCCACTTGACACAACCAAAGAACCAAGATTTATTATCATCAAAGTCATGCATTTAGGCATAAGGCCAATACTACTCATAGAGGAGTCCTGTTTGTATTTCATTGTATTATCATTCGAACACTCAATCTTTGTATTGTATACATTCTTGAGGCTCTAAATTATGATTGAGAGAATCTTTGTAAAGAGAAGAGTGTAAAAATATCCTTTGTGGACTCAAAAAGTAGAAGTTGTAGGTTTAAAATCACCCATATCTGAAGAGGCTTTGGTTGTCTCTTGTGGACTTAAGAGATTGTTGTAGTAAGTTCTTAGCTTTACTTAAATTCGAAGAAGCTTGTGTATCTCTTGTAGACTCAAGAGAGGTTGCAGTTGATTTGTGCTTCACCAACTTATGAAGAAGCATTATAGTAGAGATTGTCTGAATCCTAAGGAGAGAAAACCTTAGATGGTGGACGTAGGCTTGCTGAACCATCTCAAAATTCCTACGTTTGATCATTCTAGCTCTTCTCCCTTAACTTTCTATATATTGTATATCTTGTGTTTGATATATTGTCCAATTCATACAATTACGTGTGTTGCACATAAAGTGTTTGGTAAATTGCCTAAGTGACTATTATAGTTGAATTGCATAATACTTAAAGCAGTGATTTGCTCCAATAATCCTAATTCACCCCCATCTTAGGATTATATATCCCAACAATTTTTCTTTGACCCAAAAAACTATATTTTTTGATTGATCAATTTTCCGGTGTTACTAAACACTGCAAAGTTAGAAAAATATTTTTCAAAAAAATATTTTACGACAAACAAATGGAGCCTAAGAAAGTGTACACAAGTTAATTGACATGATCAATATGAATTCATAATTTCCAAATGTATTCAATCGTGTAATGACAATGTTAGGAAAGAGAGGTGCAACACTTTTTTTTGTTTTTTTTTTTTGTTTTTGATGATAAGGAACTAACTCTAGGCAAAATCCAATTGAATCTACTCCAAATTATTAATCTCGTGGTATAGCGGTATGCTCTACTACATATTAAATATCAATTCATGATCAGACAAAATTTATAATATAAAAAAATAAATTTAAATTTAAAACTTTCAAATACAGCAAATTACTATGTAACAACTCTACCAACCTAAACAGCAAGAGGAATGGAACACCAAAGTATCAAATTATGATTCGACAAATAACTTAAAAGCCAATATTTGAGAAGCGCGTTGCGATGGAAGTAAAGCCATAGAAATGGACAGATCCAAGATGGAACCCTTTAGGTGTGTCCACCACTAGGATTACCACAACCGTTCGATCTGATAGGCTGCATCCCTACCATACATATCTTGATGGCTTTATTCATATGTTACTGCTCCACTTGTTTGGTTTGATTTATTAATGGGATCAAACTCAGTCGGCTTTTTAATATTAGAAGATATAAAGATGAGACTGGAAAAAGAAAAAAGAAAAAAAAAGGTGGGTTCAGTTTCTCTTAGGCCCAATATTCTTCTCGGGATTGGTGGTAAAAGGACTTCAATCCTCCTATAAATACTGCCCTCTCATCCCCCCCTATGCCTACACTTCTTCCTATCATCACCTCTCTCTCCACACACACACACACACACACACACTCATCTCCACAGTTATATCTTTTCTTTTTTTAGCCAAAAACCCTATTAGGGTTAGATGTACAGCCATTGAACAAAATAGTTTGGTTTTGCAAAATGGTCCTCTTTGTATTCTTCCACAGCTTTCTTGAACTGCATCTGGAAGATCAGTTCATGGCCTCTAATGGGGGCTAAATAGAACTGATAGAATTTTCCTTGTTGCGGTTCAATAAAGCTGTGGGAAAATACAGGAAGGGTCAAAATATTATACAACGCCGATTTGATTTTAGTTATGATTCCATTTCTCTTATTGTTTCTTCATATTATTCGAATTTCTTCATGCGAATTTATATCTATGCTTATGTTTATGCAACACTATTTTCTGATGCAAGTATCTCAATTTCAATTCAAATATGTATTTGATTCAGACTCCATGTTCTGAAAAATATTTATCATCCAAAAAGAAAAAAAAAACGGAGTCTTTGGGTTTAATTTTGTTAAGAGGTACATTTTTTTTCTGGCTTTTCTGTCTACTATTTGCTTCTGTATTCTAATAAATTTTGGATACTGTTTAGGACTACCTTAAATAGTGTTCATCGATCTACATTTTTAGTCCTTTTAAACCATTTTTACTCTAAAATATCTTCCAGTATTTAACATAAGATAGTAGAAAATTAGGAGTAAAAGAATAAAATCTTTTTCGTTGAGAGTTCTAATTAAATCTTCTTCGCCTTGAACCACTCGGCCAATTCTCCTACATAATTATTGTGAACCGATCTTACTTGTGATTGCGAATCCCAAGTTTTGGTTCTAAACATGTATGAGGTGACCCCCTGTGTATGAAGCCATGTTCTTTTGCACACTTCTGTCTCTTTCTCTCTCTCTCTCTCTCTCCCCTAAGAGAAGAATGTGACTATTTGATCCAATGCCTCCTTTTGCTAGTTATATTGAATATACTCCTAATTATCCTTTTAAAAGGATTTAGCACAGTTATCAAACTAGCTAGATTTTAATACAATTGTGCAGATCTACAGGTTTCCATTGATCATTTGAAATTATTCTTTAAGCCTGCGCCTCTCATCTTTGGGATCCATTTTAGGAGAAAAGACAAGATTTCTCATTATACTCCCATGTCTATTAATTTAAAAATTAAAATTTTGCAGGCCATTGATCTGGAAATAATGTTGTTGGTTGCTGCCTTGTTATGACCATTGATCTCTGACATTCATGGTTGTTCAATGTTCTGTCCTTGTAAGTAATACTCTGCTAGCTTCAGTATTTGTTGGTTCATTTGCTCCTTCAAGTCCCCTTTCAAAGTAATCGATTTAATGAATACATTTGAGGGGAAAAATACTCACAATGATGGTTATTTTTGGAGCGTAGATTTTCAATTTTCATGAGGGGAGTTGCTATATGACAAATTTTTCCTGGCTTTTTGTGTTAGATGGACCACAAGGCTCGAGTTACTATATACATGAAAGATTTAATTTTAAATATATAAATTTTTACCATATAAAGGAGTAATAAAGGGGTGAAGAAATTACATAAAGTATTACTTTTCACGTATACCCCTCACCCCATCCTACCCCACCCCCTGCCCCCATCCCTTTCCTCCAACAACTCAAGCACTTATAAGCCCTTTGAATTAGGTGAAGCATGCGTCTCCAAGATATTGAACAAGTTTAACCAAGTAACACATTGCCCTTTGGATTTCACCTCGGAAAAGAAAAAAATTCGAGTCAACTTTTGCAGGAAAAATTTACTGCAGGAAAATTAGGGTTTTCCCCCCACAAAGGCAAAGACAACTATGTGTTGCAAGAAACATACGTGTTGTTTTGTCTTGTTAAGGCTGACATGCCTTCTGATCAGATCCTGTGTTTCTGCCTGTTTTATGGATGGAAAGGAAAGATTTTCTTTTTTTCTTTTAAATAATGTAGAACTGGACCATAAAGAAAAATGAAAAGTCTTGCAAACGTCCATGACGTTTTGTTAGACTCTCCCAAAGAAAAATAATGTAGAACTGGCTTGGTCTAAATACTGAATGAGGATCAATGTAAATGGTAGTGGTACTAATCATTCTGTGCCGAGGACTGATTTGCATACATAATTCCAAGTATACTGATTTGCATACATAATTCCAAGTATAAACTTACATATTTTGATTACATGCTTATATCTAGCTGGCTAGTGTACAAAATTTAGCTGGATTGGCAGAAGTTGATCCATATATCACAATATTTAGGCGATACTTGTACTTGTATTGAATTAACGAGGATCAGAAACAGTTCTCTACAGAAATAAATAACATCATTAAATTCATATAACGATACTATCTTCTGGAACAAAACTTGATTTAGTTTGATTTGATTTGGCAAAAGTTGATCCAACTCTATCTAAATCTATCCAAGTAATGTGCCACTTGTAATAAGTGAGGACAATTTTACACCGACGATTATATTTTGTCATAATAACATCTTCTTTATTGTGTCACATAATTGAGTAAAATTTTATTTTCTTCTTGTTATATGATTCTTAATTTTAAGGTTGTTTATGCATGGCTGAATAACCAGTGGATGAAGCATATATTACTTTTTTACTTTCTCAGATCCCATAGTTTAGACATATTGCTTTAGTTTTTCCACACTTTAGTGGGTCAAGCCTCTTGATTTGCAGTAAGACTGTTGGTTTAAAGTTAAACATATGCGTTGAAGAGGTAATTAAAATAATCATTGTCATCACTTATCTTTTATTACTTAATTCTGCTCTTTTGGCTATAAAGCTAGGTTGAAAAGTTAAAATGGGCATCTTTTTTGCATTGTCTATTGATGGAGAAAGAAAACATTAACAGTTAAAAGTTGGAAAATAAGAGGCAATAAAATCAAAAGTAGTTAATGGAGTAGATCGAAAATGATCTTTGTTGATTTGGGTGTCTTAGAAGATATCTTTTTTAGTTCATGATAAGACGGTCTGCAGTAAAATTTTCATATGTGATTTAACACGTACATTACATAAAATCTCACATATTTACACATTTTGAACTTTTTCGGTTCAAATTCCTCCATAACATTATGAAAATATTAATAAAATTATGATACAATTATGATAAAATAATCTGAACAATTAAATAAAAAAATAAAATAATTATATAATTATTTCACCATTATCGATCTCCTTCATCCAAATTAAAGGGGAGAGACAAAGAGGAATGTGACTATAGTTCTACTTACGAATGTAATTTGACCATTTATGTTATCGCTTTTGTACATTGGTTTTATTTTAAAGGATAAAATATTTTTCAAGGTCATTAAATTCTTTCCTGAGTCCTATTTTAGCTATTCAACTATTTTTTTTGGTTCTAAAGATCCAATAGTTTATTAATTGGATTTCATTTTGACAATTCCATTCAAATTTTTGTTAAAATAGACTAACTGTTAATGTCAAAATCGTAAAAATGAAATCTAATTGATAAACTTGGTCCTTCAAGAATCAGAAATAATTTGATGACCAAAATAGAACTCTGAAAATAGTTTAATGGCCTTGAAAATATTCTACCCTATTTTAAATTCCAAAACCTAATAATTGTTAGTAAGTACTAGTACTTCTATATAGAAGATTTTAATTTGTTTTCAAATTTTATAACACAGCGTCAAATAATTCAACCATATTGTATCCATATTTGCTGATTGCTCATTGTACTTTTCCCACACTCTGGCAATGATGAAATAGGAGCCACTTCTCAAGTCGATTTCATGGTCGACAAAGTACCTTTTCACAATTTTTAGGCTACTTTTACATCCAATAAAATGTTTATTGATAAAAAAACATGAGTAATGGCTGATGCGTACAGCAACCTGTCTATTTTATTGCTCCAACATATTGGGACGACATAATTGGCCCTCAATGGCTTTTAATTCCTCTTTCACCCAATGTTGTTTAGTAGATTTCTTATAAACCATGTTTAACATATGCAAAAATATGTTTTTCTTCATTTTCTGGTATAATTTAGGTATAGATCTTTAAATGCTCATACAGCTACACGTGCTCACTGTAAACTGCCTTGTCCCTTGTCTGGCAAGAGGCGTATCGTAGTGCAGGCAACATTAGCTGGAAATTTTTACGGATGCCCTGATGATCTATTTTAGACGTCTCGAATCAAGCTTTTATTATGACATACTATATATTTTCTTTTCATTGCTAGTAGGTTGATGGGTTGTACGTGCCATACACACATGTTTTGGTCTAGTTAAAGAGAAAACAATGAAATATAAATTGCTTTATTGATTAGTATTTAATTCTCTGATTTCTTTTTCCAGTAACTTACTTTATCTTAATAGCAAAACGTTATATATGTCTTTCTTCTTTTTCTCTATACAAGTTGGTGTTCTCTGTGTGAGAATTCCACTTTCACTATGCATTTGAGAGTAGATTTCTTGATTAACAATGACCTTATATATCTTTTTTAAAATAAAAATAAAAATAGAAGGGTGATATGTATTTCAAATTTAAATCTCCTAGATCCGTACGTGTATAGCGAGAGTTTTGTGTATCAAGATGCGGTTTTTTATTGCACATCAAGGATCCAAGTACAACTCTTAGAATAATTGAAGGCACTGGCATTTGTGTTAAGTTTTTTACAACTCATACCTTCAGGACAACCAACATTACAATTATTATTTATTAGTCTCTAAATTTCTTTAATTTCTGACATGAGATTGAAGAGCCTAGCCTACATCTTGCCCTTAATATTTAAAGGTGCGGCTACAAGTTTTTTCCAATCAATGCAAGGATGGAATATTCAAGAATCAAAACATATTTTGAGACGTACCGCTACATCCGAGGTTTTATCACTGGGGGAGGGGGGGAGGGGGTTTAGTCGGGCTCCACCAACTGGATTCCTACATCATTTAAAAAAAAATTAAGATGGCATATTCAAGATGCTTCCGGCTTCTATTAAATAATTTCTCTTACTCTTATTGGCTCTAATTATAAAAATGTCTAAAGATAGATTATTGATACAAACCCACAAACACCAGGCCTTTGGTCTAGTAGTACGTTACTTGCAGGAATTGTGAGAGGTTGCAAAATCACTTTTTACATGTAATATCGTTTAATATATATTGTATGGCTTAAGTCTCTTGAATAGAAAAAAAAAAAAAAAAAACCACGGCTTTCGATCTGGCTTCTCTTCTTTACAGATTGGAGGTTATCACTTGAGTTGAACCTTGATAAGCATATTATTTTGATCCCTTAAACTATGTTCGTCAATACATTGTTAGATATAGCCCAAGAAAGAGAGTTAATATATAGTACTATATGTTAAGATTGGGCAAACCGCTTATGTGTCGAATGTCATCCCTCATTTATCTGATAAATTTCTATTACATAGGGAATGATAAAAGTACGGAGGAAGAAGTAATATATAGCAATGTCTATTTTTTAATATTCAAAAGGCCTTATAGTAGCTTCATACAAGGCAGAGTTAAAAATTTAACATTAAAAGGTTAAAATATTTTTCAATAATACTACGAATTTTTTTTTTTTTTTTAAATAAGAGGAGTCAATAATTTTTTTAACAATACTACATGAATATTTTTTTAAAAATTAAAAACCTTGGGGGGACAAGGACCACTCCCAGCCCCCCTTGGTGCCGCCTCTGGGTTCATAGCTGTCTATGTGCCATACTTTTGGATGTCACGTCTTTAACCTAGTAGTTCCCTCTCATCTTGTATGTCATATGTATTTCAAACATCTCTAACACTTCCGTGGAGGCCATTACGTTATGCTTGAAGTTCGTGAGTAGTAGTTAATATTGTATGATAGATACGTAATTCTGCTAACATTGGCAAAATCCAGAGAATTAGGCAAAAGCTGCTTAGCAACATATAACTAAATAAAACATTATCTTATTAGGTTGGATCAGTTATAAAAATTTAAGGGTAAAAGTCAAAAATAATTTATTATCTTTGATCTAATTAACACTGTCATCCATTATCTTTCCAAATTAACATTTTAGTCTATTATATTTAATATTATTGACGTCGTTAGTCTAACTCATCTTTTTCATCTAATTTTTAACGTTAAAATCATTTAGTGTGCACGTAACACACAAGTGTATGCTCTTGAAACTGCTGCTTGGATATATTTAACACATCTACATCATGTGTTAAGAATACTAATACCAATTTTACCCTTGAAAAATTGAGATGTTACGATACACACATGCGCGTCACATGATTTTAACGTAAAAATTAAACAAAAAAGACTAGTCGGACTAATGGCATCAATAATGTTAAACATAATGGACTAAAATGTCTATTTAAAAAAATAATTAATGAAAGTGTCAATTAGATCAAAGATAATGAACTATTTATGACATTTACCCAAAATCTAAATACCCTATTTATTTGTGTCGAAGTCATCTCTTTCTATAAACTAGTTCGAAGCATGCAAGATCTTGTTTAAGCATTTAATCCAACTCGTTTTGTAGTGTAGTACCTTTATAGATTTGTACCTGTCATCTCTAATATATGTATGAAACTTAGATGCGCACATATAATTACCTTATTGTAAGAAACGATATTTTACTCCCCTGCCTTACTTTGAAGTTTGAATGCTTAAATCTAGCAGTTTTCCATTGGTCTACAGCTTCCTTTTTATGGCAAAAAAACATTGACGTCCCTGACATCAGAGCAACTAACACTGCCTGACTAAAGCCATTGCTTACGCCTCCATGTTTCCAATAATTTTGTACAACTAGCCGTCGACAGCCACAACACAACAATAAATGTAATATTTTTTTTTCTTTCCTAATTCTCAAATTCAATGCAATCAGCAATTAATTCACTAAACTGAAGCCTCATCTACTCATTCAAGAGTCGGGTGAAATGGTCAAATAGTGTGACTTACTATGACTTCGATCTCCACTGTAACCTAAAAAAAATAAATAAATAAAAAATTAAAAAAAAAAAAAAAAACCTCGTGCACTTTTGTGTTCAAGAGCCACTTACAGGCTGAGTCTCGAGAAAAATAATTAGAGAACATGCAATGTTGTCGCAGTGTTAATATATAAATCGTAAGAGAAGTGTTCCATTTTAAATTGGTCAGAAGAGCCATGCCCCATTGTCTACCCTATTCAAAATAATTTTGGAGGACCTACCCACCATCCACAATTAAAAACTGTTTGATTAGCTTGATCAAGCATATATGAGATGTTGAATAAGATTATATAAGTGAAAAATGTTCAAAATTTTAATCTAAGTGATGTTCTTCTTGTCTTCTTGACTTATGTTTCCCTCATGACTCCCTACTTATTACCTTATGCTGATTAGAAGATGCAACAGAAAAACCGGAACAGTGCCCTCAAGTAAAAATTTAAAAGCAAGCCACTAGGCATTTGGTCTAGTGGGTTGATTCTCACTTTGGGTGCGAGTGGTTCTAAAACCGATTCTCGGAATGTGAAATATCGTTTGAAAGTGATATAAAATTAGCTTAGCTCTCCTTGAAATTGGTATGTGTGGGGTTGGGGGGGGGGGGGGGGGGGGGGGGTTTTGGTTAGGGGTGTTGGAATTCAAAGCAAAAGAAGTTACCATAAAATTCATGGACTAATGTTCATGTACAATATTTCTGCAACAAGAGGGGTCATAAGCTACTTTCAGCAAGAAATGATGAATTAATGTAGTTCCTATCAATACTACAGAAGCATTCAACCACCAGTCTGCCTCACATAAATCTGAAAATTGAGTAATAATGCAATTCCTGAATAGCTCAGTTTAGTGCTTTAATAGTTTAGCAAAAGCATTCAATTAATGCAGTAACACTAAAGAGTACCTGAATGAAAAGATGCCTGGAGATTTTAGATGGATGAACTCATAATTGGGTTGGTGTAGTTGGACAGTTGAGATCATGATGAGCAAGAGTGCTGGTATGAGATGCATATTTTATTGCCCAATTTTCATTAAATGTGTTATTTGGTGTCTGTGTGCATGTGCGATGTATTCACGAGCTGAGTAGGGATTGTAACTTTATTGACCTCAAAAGCTAAGGTATTAAGGAGAAGTAGAGCTTTATTTTTTGAAAATGTGTTTTAATTTTTTAGGTAATTTTAAGTTGAAAAATTAATTTAGTCTTCATTGAGAAAAAAAAAAATATTTACATATGAGTGATAAATTACGCGGTTTTAATTTTGTTGAACAAAAATCTTGAACCCGCTCTTGTACGCCCACAGAGAGGAGGGAGGGTAAAAGCTGATTTCCGTATAGTCACAAACTTTAACCTTTTTTCACAAAAATGTATGACATCATACAGAACCCAAAATAACAGGCAAACAAGATGAACTATCAATTATTGGCGATAAAGAGGAGTGGCAGGGAATCTTCTGTTTATGTCACTCATAAGTTCTAAGCACTTTGAGTGAAAACTCACTCAATTTAGTCATAAAACCTTGTAATGTAATAAATATTTATGATGGTATATGATAGAAATCAAACAACCCTTTCTGAAACCCCATGCCTAGGGCGTGTGAGATTGGAGAGAAAAATCATAATAACATATATATATCATGGCCTGGCAACTGTAAAAGATCCAATTTTACTGCTAACAAACTGTACTAGGAAGACTTACCGAAGCTATCAGCATACACTGATATATGGCAATGGATCTGCTAGATTCAATAATGCTAAATTATTTGAATTATAGATACAGTTATGAAGAATCGCTCGTAATGTTATGATGTTATGAAGAATCCTAACTCCATCTATACTCCCATTTTTTCTCAAAAAAGGATACAGGAACTGAGGACCATATAGCACAATCTACATTTTATATTCAAACTTCTGACAACATATATAGCTAGGTTTGAGTCTTTAAGAATTATGTAAATTGCACTGGCTAACTAGCATCCATTAAAATGAAAATCAAATGTCTTCAGATCATACTAACAAAGAATATCAGCTGGTTCATAATTATGTAAAAATAGAATATCATGAAATTACCATGTCTAGCAGTAAGAAGATGAGGAAAAACCAAAGCCTAACCCGCTAGAAAAAGGAGAGCTCCAGATCGGATCCTCTGAGGACTTGAGCTAACAATGTCCTCAACCAAGAAGTCCAAAATCACCATGTTTTCCCACAGCTTTCTTGAGCTTCAGATACTGATCTACAAAGACCAAATTGACCAGAGAAGTTCAAGAAAGCTGTGGAAAAGCATGGCAGGACTTGCAAAATTGGTCAACTTCACCTCAGATCTTATATGTCTCTTTATGTTAAATTAAGGATGAGGTATATAGTTGTTGATAGAATTAGAGTGTTTCTAGTGTGTTGATGTGTGTGTGTGTGTGTGTTGTGTGTGTGTGTGTGTGTGTGAAATAGGATGAAGTGAAGTGAACCATGCATACAAATTCTCATGGACCACACTAGCATACTTAATCTGTGTGACCGGCTTTATAGAAATGGGATAGGGGGAAGTAGGGTTCACCTTAACTAACAAGATGCATCATGCCCACATAATGCCTACTTTAGTTGTGAGTGCGCAGTGGGGTATAGCTACACCAATTTTAGATGGTCTAATGGGTCATTAATTAATTATTTTTTGTTTTTAGTATAATTTACATAAGTCGAAATTACGGTACAAATTTAGAATCTCTAAATATGTTATTAATTAATTATTTTATTCGATTTTTAGGTGTATAGGTCACTAATATTAATATATAGATGGAAAAAGAATAAGTTCGAAAGAGAACAAACATTACAATTAAATCCAAATAATACAAAAGAAAAATAAATGGGAAAATGATAAGACCATGCCATTCATATCACATGTGGCCATGTGGGCATGATATACTATAATTTTCTTGGGCATAATAGGTATGGGGTGCTTATGGTCCCCCGCCTTCTACGTTCTTTTTTTCATTATAGGCTGTCTAATATATGCTATCTCGCAGTAATAAGTTTCAAGAATGTAGGTTTTCCAAGGAAACTTTTACCATTCTGGAATTGAGATTCTTCTTCATGCATGTGCTTGGTTTCTTCTCCCTTGAAATTCATTAGTTACATTTGAAAACTAAAATGGAGATATTTTTTAGTGCACACAATGGGACCTTTTATTTAGTATTTGTATACCTAAGGAGAATTAGAGACGTGGCACAAACATGTTCATGCTCTGAGGGATTATATAATAATATATAAGACCAATTAAGATCATTTGCTTTTCTTTGTCTCTTAATAGTGTGATATATTAAACCAATCCCTTCATTTTAGAAGAACTCATATATATTGCATCTTCAACCAAAGATTTGGTGTATTACCCACATCTTTTTGTAGACATATGTGTAGAGACTTTTGTATGGAAATATGCATTGTTTCAATTCCAACCATTTTCTCAAAGAAAATTATAATTTGGTAAGCATAAAGTATTTGCTACCGTAGGATGAAGCTAAGTGACTCGAAGCTTTGTGACAAATGCTTAACTACTATCTTTTCATAAATTCTTGCTATGTCATTCTATGTAATAACCGCTCTTTTCTTTGCCTTTTCTTTTATTTAGTTTGGGGCCATTTTGTAATTAAAGTTAATTGGTGAGGATAAATTGATAATAAAATAAATTAATGGGCTAAAAATAGTATTAACGTTTCATACTTGCCGCACCACAACAGAAGAAGAGCACAATTTTGTTTTCCTTTTTTTTTGGTCAAAAGAGAACTTATATTAATACAAGGCAAGAGAAAAAATAGTCGACCCAAATATCGAGGCCCACTAGAAAAGGAAAAGTATAAACGTTTGGGACAAGTCCAACACCACAAAGCCCAAGGGGTCAACAAAATAGAAAAATAACTTGGGCCAAGCCCAAATTAAATCCTAAAACAAATAATAGGGCCAAAGAACTAGCTAAAACAATAGGAACCCTAAAACCAAAAAGGAAACCTAAATCTGACAAGAGAGCTGCAACAGTATCACCACCAAGAAGACGATTTCGGCAATGATATCCCATCGGAGAAATAGAAAACCATCAAATCAATGGACTCGTAAGAACTTCCCAAGCTTCACTCGTGGTCACCAAGGCTAAAAAGCTTGCCACAACCCACTGAGAAATCTCAATCACGGTCATTGAAAATGGCCAAACCAACACACACCACGAGTCACATAAAGTTCTTTAAAATAGGACACATGAACCTAATCGGAAGATGGGCCAAGAAGATGCTATAGGTGGTTTAGACCTTCCAAGAACCAGAAAATATCCTCATTGCCCCAGTTTTTAACTATTGGAGTCAAAGTCTAACCTATGTCCTTCAAATACCCTATAAAAAAATAGTAAAGCGAAAGCCAAGGTGATGGGTAAAAAGCAAGCAAAATGGTTAGCATACATAAGATAGGGGTTGTGCTTCCATGAGGCTGTGGCAAATGTGCCATAGCCACGTGGAATGGACACGTGGTCAAGGGTGTGGGACTTGCACGTGGATTGATGTCCAGCTATTATGTCAGATTAATTTTTTTTTTTTTTACTAAATTGGCTAAAGCCTGCACAATTACCTTTATGCCCCGCATAGGTAATATCATCATGCACAATTACCTTTATGCCCCGCATAGAAAATATCATCAACAAATGACAACGTTACCCTTTATGCAAATACCAATGCCACTAATTTTTTTTTTTTCCAGAACCAATGCCATAGCCCACATGCATCTGACGACCTTTAATTTTCTTCATCTTCATCTCACAAATTTGTTTCTCATTTCTATTTTGTCCATTTTTTTTTTGTTTGTGTACTCTGACCAGATCCATTTCTGGAGCCATCTTGATGTAACGCCGTACCTTTATCTACCTTTCTTCTGTGTGATTTCGTAATTCTTTGCAGTCTCGCGGCTGCGTTGAATTAATTTTTAAGTCTTTTTCATCTAAAAATTGATGACTAGTTCACAGAGTTTATAAGCCTATAGAAAAGATCAGATGTTTCCTCATTTCATTAGCTGTTCTCTGATCTTTTCTCTTTCTTTCCATATAGAATATTTGAGACTATATTGATTTGTGTGCAGGAAACCATTGCCGAGCAGACCAAAAAGAGAATTTGTTGAACCTGAAGCAAAAGACACAGTATGTCTTAATGTTTTGGTTTTACTTATGAAACATAGCCCCTCATCTTCAAAAAATCAAACCAAGCCCTCATCTTCAATATGGAAGAAGATAGTATATGGTTTAAATATTAATTTGGTTCACAAGTCACTCATTATCCATTTAAAATCAATCACTCATCTTCCTTGAAGGATATCCTTTTTGCTGATGTAGCTTGCTTCCATTCACTGAGTTGTCCATGTTTCTCTACTGAGACTGATACTTTTATATTGTTGCTGGACTTGATATACCAATAATGTTTTGAAACTTCAGACCCCTAATTTCTCTTTTTATGAAGATCATTATTTTGTTCATCATCTCCACATTCATGTGGAGCATTCTTAGAAGTCTTAAAAGATCTCTAAGCTCAACAAATTGACATTTTTTTTTTCTGAACCAATAGTTTTAGAAGATTATGTATACTGTAGTTAATATTACCTATTGGTTTTACTTCTCACTAAGGTGGTATCGCTTAAAGTTGTGTTCCTCTTAGCGTAGCTATGAATTTTGTTATTATTTGTTCCCTTCAGTTTTATCTTGGGATTAAATAGATTGCAAATGGAAGTTTTAGGACTTTTTGAAATTTTGTTAAACCGTGCATAGAGATAGAATTTTGGAAATATGACTTGACAATGTTCAGTTTAATACGTGGGAAATGAGAATGTCACATTTAATATCAAACAAGGGACCCAATGGATCTATCATAAGATCATTTATTTACAAGAGAACGATTTAGTAACTATCTTTGTAGCTCCAAAATGTTTCAGTTATGGTCGTATGTAGTCAAAATAACGTGCAGACGTTAATTTTATGTGGTAGTTCATTTTCCTTTTGACTTTTGCAGAGGATCTTTGCTTGTGTGTTTTGATTGTTTGGCCATCTTTATATTTCTAGCACCTGAATTAATAGATTGAGGATAAGATATGAGCTATTAATCGAAGATTTCCATCTATCGAGACTTCACTTGTGTAGCAGACTGGCTAGCTAGAACTGTTAAGAACTATTTAGGTCTTGACTTGCTAGCTAATATCCCGAATTAGTTGCAATGCTTACTTCCTTTTCATTTACCACCCTCTGGGGTATGAAGATGTGTTATATATTTAACTTGTTCATATAAATTTCTCTTTCGACCAAAAAAAAGAAAAGACTGTGACAGTTCGAGACCTCTTGGCTTCGAATTTTCCCCAATAAGGATTGCACTTTGATATTTTAGATCTCCATATTTGTACAGATTGTGTTACTACTAATGCTCAAGACAATTAAGGTTATTTAGCATTGTATATTACTGTAAAAACTTTGTTTCATATCGAGTTTATGATAATTCTCGGTACAGTTTAATTGAGATCTCAGTTGATCTATTTCAAATTATATTTCTCCGTCTACTTTTTGGTGATTTGAAACTTTGTGCAAGTTTTTAGACTAGCGCGTAATTTGCTTTTTAGAATTTAGTACTCTCCTATCTAAATAATCCATAGACTAATGTGTTAAGGGCCCAAAATGAACTTTCTTATAAAGTTATTAATGAGATTACCGATAGTAAAAAAATGAATTTCAACTCTGGCCGTAATGCATGAATTATGAATATCTCAGTTTTATGAATATCTCAGTTTTGGGTTGATTTTGAAGTTCACACGTCTTCCATGGACTTTTTATTGGATAAAAATTAGAAAGAGCTGGGTATATAGGAATCAAAGATTATTGGATAGGAATTAGAAATAACAGGGTATATAGAATTCATCTTTGTTGGAAATCACTTTCTTATAAAAATAAGAAATTATACCACACCCTTCAAAAATAAACCAAAGTTTAACAATAAAAATAAAAATAAAGTTAAACACAAATTTCATATTGCACCCCGCAAAAATTCCAATAAGTTTTAACAACAAATAGCACATGCTCACCAAATATTGATGGGATTGCATGTGTTTCCCCAGTGCCTCCATAAGTCATGCAAATTGTTTGTGTTTTTCATCAGAATCTGCAATCTTGAAAGCTGCCATGGACTTGTATTCTTTCATCATCAGACACACATATAAACCACAATCATGATCGCCTTCTTGAATAGGTGTCTATGAGGGATGATACAGTGACATTGTTGAAATTTTTTGCATTGCTCGGTATGTTTCGGATTCTTCATATTGAAATAACTCATCCAAGTATTTCAGCTGCAAAAAAAATATTGATCTTACTAAAAACTCAATTGATACTAAATATGAGAAATGATACACATTACAATTATTTGTACCAATTTTGACACTTGATTGATTATGGGGTTCTTTGTATCACGATGTGGAGCAATATCGCATATGTTGATCTCATTTTTTATGAAGTCAATTACACACAGATACCAATGTATGTTTTTGTAATTCATTGGTAAAAAAATCAGTAAAAATAAACAGTCTTACTATATTACAAGTATTTAACTAACCAAAGCGAGTGTACATATAATTTATGAAACAATTTATTAAAAAAATTAAAATTTGAAGAATAAGCTACCTGTTCGCAATTCTTTAGTGAACCAATAAACTTATTTTCCCCCCAAAATGATACAATACACTTAGAAACTCGAATAGGCTTTTCCTCAACTTCGTGAATAATATGCCGCTGCCATTACAGAATATTTGAAAATTACAAATGTAACATGCTTTGAAGGACTTAACGTGCATGGATATTTTTAAATGAACCATTCTGCAACAGTGACGTTCATTCCTTATGGATTACAAATGTAATGTTTTCTCAAGATTTAATACATTTTCAATTGGGGGTGGGGACCATTCAGCATGGTATAATCATAAAAAAGCCATATTAATTATACACATTTCTAAATAGGGAAAAATGCAGCAGTAGTCGCCATTGTTTATTCAAAAATCAGTTTAGTCCCCATTGTTTCAAAATGTTCAAAGAGGTCCCCAATATTTGTAAACATGCTCATTGTGGTTCCTACCGTTAAAATTTTGGTTAGTTTTAACAAATGTAAATAGTATTTCAAGGGTAAATTTGAAAAATCACAAAAAACAAAAAATCTCACAGAAAAATACAAAAAAAACACATACTAACACACCCACAAACACACGTACTCAAAAAAAAATACCAAAAAACACACACTAACACACCCACAAACACACGCACTCACAGAAAAATACCAAAAAATACACACTAATACACACTCACAAACACCCATAAACACACACTAACACACCCACAAACACACACTAACACCAAAAAACACACACTAATACACCCACAAACACATACTGACACCAAAAAACACACACTAACACATCCACAAACACACACTAACACCAAAAAACACACACTAATATACACCCACAAACACACACTCACAGAAAAATATAAAAAAACACACACTAATACACAGGGAGGGGGGTGGGGCTGTTCGCCAGGGGGGAGGGGGGCGCTGTTCGCGCCCAGGGGGAGAGGGGGTAGGGTTGTTCCCAGCGCCGGGCAGGGGGAGGGGGGCGTTGTTCGCGCGCATGGGGGGTGGGGCTGTTCGCCGCCGGGGGGGGAGGGGTGGGGCTATTTCGCGAGGGAGGGTGGTGGGTGGTGGTAGTGGTTGGCGGTGCTTGTGGTAGTAGGTTGGGGTTGTTTCGCTGTGGTGGTTGGTAGTGGTTGGTGGTGCTTGGTGGTGCTTGGTGGTGCTTGTGGTGGTGGGTTGAGGGGTTGGAAGAGGAAGAAGAATATAGAGATATTTTGGTTATTTTATTTTTAAATAGGGGTAGTTTAGTTATATTATAAATTTTCTGTTAGATTTTTAACGGTAGGAACCACAATGAGCATGTTTACAAACATTGGGGACCTCTTTGAGCATTTTAAAACAATGGGGACTAAACTGATTTTTGAGTAAACAATGGGGACTACTGCTGCATATTTCCTTTCTAAATATTACAAAATGATAAGAACGAATTAAGGGTTGTTTTATCTATTCGTATACATACAGTGAATATAGATGAAAGATACCATTTGGGCAGTTTTGCATTATCATGCTTAGCATTATTTCCAAGTTAAGCTACATAGCAATCAATGATCTATGGAATGATATGTATATAGATAAGTTTAATGTAATAAGTTTAAAGTAAGATGTAACAATTGACATAACGAAATGAATGATAAAATTTTTACGGTTGAGGATATGTCCTTGTTTGGCATTAGTTGTCGCATCTCAAAACTTGTAAGAAAATTATAATTTATGCTAACCAACACCTCCCTATAATATTAATGTCAAAAAATTAGTCACACTTAATTTATATGAGTAAATAAATAACAACATTAAAAAAATTGTAATCAGTCTTAATGAAACTTGCCTAGGGTCCTTCTCTAGTAAAAATAAGAATTCAAATAAAAATTTTCCATCTTTTTTCCATTCTTAGACCATCTGCATATGAAACATTATCCAAGTGTTGCAAAGGTACTGTAGTATTCGTGTCACTAGTTATCTCAATCGCATTTGCATGGAAAATGGTTTTCCCTTTAACCCCAAATGAAAGACACATTTGTGGCTATTTTTTCACGTTTTTCGTCAGCACAATAATATGCATTGGACCACTTCGATTCTTGTTTAGTGGAGAGGTGATGGATATCGAATCTTCACCCAAAACACTTTTTCCTTTGGCATCACGAATGGCCTCATTTACACTGTCTCTACATTGAGTTTTTTGGATTTGTATGAACTCCTTCACAATTGTTGTTACCTCATTAATCTGTTGTTTGAGATTTTCAAATTCTTTGAGCTTTCACAAGGTGATTCAGACAATCTTCTTTTATGACCCCCCTCTTTGTCATTTATTTTTCTTCTGGTACATAATTAACTTCCTTCCAATTGGTTGGTAAGCAAAGTTTGTGAAGTAATTGCATGTACATCACAAATGAAATCACATACCCAACTTATATTCCCTGTAATTTTAATGCCATCCATGACCTTGCTTCACTAGGATCACAAACAATTAATGTTGCAGTCCCACCAGCATTAAATGCGTTATTTGTCACTAATTAATGTTGCAGTCCCACCAGTTGTAATGTTGGTTAAAAACTTTTTGACAAATTTTTTTTAACCAACAGACATTGATATATTTTTTTAATTTTAAAATAGTAGAAAATGGGTTAGGTGCATTTGTTGTTCTTTTATTATTTTATTAACAAATATTACACATGGCTACCTCGTGCCAAATAAAATTGTATGTCAAGTTAGCTAAAGTTGCTGCAAAAGTGACTGACACAAGTTAGCTAAGGTTGCTGCAAAGGTCACTAACACAAGTTAGCTAAGGTTGCTGCAAAGGTGCATCTCGAGCCTTGTGCATTTCTAAGACAGCTGAGAAAAAAATTGCTGCAAAGGTGCTATTGCGAAGCATTGAAAAACGTGGGCAGAAGAAGAAAATTAAAGCAAACGTTCAGATTGTAGATTATTCCTCACATGTGTGTATATAATTTAATTTGAAAATATATAAAATGGTTAAATATAAATGGAAAAAAAATTGAAATTGTGATGATTCGAGGTAGATTTTTCGATATTTCCTATAAAATGTTTAAATAGACGTTTGTTTATTTTCTTTCATTATTTAAATAATCCCTTGCTGCAAAGGTGATTGATACAAGTTAGCTAAGGTTACTGCAAAGGTGCATCTTGAGCCTTGTGCATTTTTATGACAAGTGAGAAAAAAATTTGTGCAAATGTGCTATTACAAAGCATTGAAAAACGTAGGCGGAAGAAGAAAATTAAAGCAAACGTTCAGATTGCAGATTATTCCTCACATGTGTGTCTATAATTTAATTTGTAAATATATAAAATGGTTAAATATAAATGAAAAAAATAATCAATAATAACAATAAATGAAATTGTGATGATTCTAGGTAGATTTTTCGATATTTCCTATAAAATGTTTAAACAAACATTTGTTTGTTTTATTTCGTTGTTTAAATAATCCCTTGCTGCAAAGGTTTGTGAATTTGTATGACATATTGACCCAAAAAAAAAAAATTTGTATGACACAACCATTCACAAGGCTTGAGGTGCCTTTATTACCAAATCAAGGAAGCACTTAGAGCCTTGTGAATTTATACGGCAAGCATTGGCAAAACGTGAGGAGATGGAAAAAATGAAAGCTAACATTCAGATTAAATTAACAGCAACATAGACGTGTAATGAGGATAATGATATTTAATTCAGAAACGTTACTTTAATTTGTGAGAACATTAAATAATTAAATCTGAGGTAACAGTAAATGAGATGGAATTTTTTTAAATTAGTAACTAATATTACAACAATTATACTCACTTCGAGATTGATACAACCATGATTGACAATAAGAAAATGCAAAAAGTAACAAATACGCCTAAAAGAAAATAGTTCACATTGGCACCGGTCACAAGTTCCTTATGCTTCCTCTTCGCTTTTATCATAGATGTTACTTATTCTCCTAGATCATCATCGTCATTGTCGGTTATTCTTTTTGACATGTCGAGTTCGGTACGGAACCAAAATGTGGAAATAGGTTCACACTATTTGAAAATTTTATATGTATTATGAAACGCCCCGATCCCTCACGGAACTAGGACTCCTATTAATCATGCTATTCTCAACCCATATCCAAACCCGGACACAAAATTTTGAGAAAACGGATGGAGTTTTTCCTATTTATAGGACTAATCAAAATCCTGCATGCATCAAGTATAGTCACATAACAACACCCCAACTCCAACCGTTCAACTTTTCCAGTTTCAAGGCCATCCAAGCCTTAGACAAAACATAACCACACGAGCATGCAATCAAAATACAATAAAGTCTATCTTTAGCTATTACATGCCAACTACTCTATCAAATTATATAAGTCCTTAATTTAGTTTACAAGTCAACAAGCCATACAAAGTTACATACAAGACCACAAGGGTCTCAAAACAGAACATAAACACATCAACTCCTATCTTCACAAACAGCTTCTTACCTCAACAAGACAAGCAACCAATAACACGGCACACAAGGTAGTTGTTCTGGTTGTACCTAAAACACGTTAAACGAGGAATGAGTAACCAAAGTTACTCAGTGAAAGAGGTGATGCGGCATACCGAGGAATGTTTCCATGAGACGCAACAAAGATAATAACATATACAACACAAAATAACAAAGCTAATTAGACAAGTATTTAACCACGTATAAAAAGGATATGGTCCCACTTTGTCTTTAATCACGAGCCATGAGCCAAGATCTTCAAGCAAGTGCCAAAAAATCCCTTATTCCTCCATAATGGGATACTCCGGATATACCCCGATCCTACGATCCATATCTCCCGAGGTAGGTTCGTGTGCCCCAACGAAGTGAACTACACCTCTGGGATAGAGGAATATGCATTAGCGAGAAAGGGATTGGAAAACCATGGTAGCCAAGGGAGCACGGCAAGCCCGACGCCGCCCGTGTTACTCGACACTACCATGGTTTTCCAAGATCATCAAATAACATATAAGAGGGACGACAAAGTAGGTCGCCCTGGCAATTAGCCACAAAAAAGCACAAGGTCACGATATAAACATAAAGGAGACAAATAACATATTTTTTCCCACAAACTCCTCAAATAGCTCAATTATACCTTAGACAAGCATATAAACACATAATAACACATTTACAAGCACTTATAAGCACCAAGGTAGTCATATATCACTTTTTCCCTTTCTTTAACCAAGTCATTCTTCTCCTATATGAAATTTAAAGTTCCAAAACTACAACCCAATTATTCTATACTCCTAGGAAGGTCAAAAGACACCTACCTAGGCCCTGAAAACTCACTTTGGAGACCAAAGCTCGGGAAGGCCCCGAGTGGGTTTTAACTACACCTACCCTATCCGGACCCCAATTTAACGCAACGAAAGCACCAAAAATGCTTCCATGCCCCAAGGATACCTAATCTGAAGTCCAAAAGTACCTGGATTATGTTTCGTGAAAAACCCCCTTTTTAAAGTTAGCTAAGTTTACAATTTTGCTCAATTTCGGGTAATTCAACTTCACGTGAGCTTCTAATTGGTTTCACTAATGTCTAGAGCACTTAAAAGAAGCATCAATTCACTCTAAATAGCAAGTTATATCAAAACCCTAAAATTCGTCACTATTCATCATCTTCTTATGCAATTCAAGCTTTCATCCATGGAGGTTGTTATCAAGCTACTCAAAAATGGTCTTTAGATCACAATAAACATGTATATCACAATATATGAGCATATCTATAACTATAATCAACAAATCACAAAATTGTAAAACTTGACATAAACTTTGAATCAACAAAAATAATAACTCTCTCACATGTACAAGGTTATAGGCAAGTAGTGATGCTCCTAGGTGCTCCAAAGACTCTTCAAAGTCAAGCTAATGGACCAAGATGCAATATTGAGCAAAGTTTTCTCCTCTTTTTCCCTTCTTCTAGCCGACGAGTAGGGGGACAATTTGGGCATTTCTTCAATTGTTTTGTATGAGTATGCATGTATATGTGATGTAATATGTATATAGTGTATGTATATGGTTTAAGTTGAGGTCAAATTCTTGCAAAATGTAGTCAAATGTAGGTCAAAATTCTAATTAAAAGACTAACTAATTTAAACTAATGTTATTCTAATGTTTCACTATTCATACGAATCAAGTTTTATTTTTATGATGCGTATTCCCGACCTCTAAAGCTCAAAACCTCAACTTTTCAATTCCTTTTATAAATTACACTATCTAGGAAAAACATTAATTCAAGCAAATTAGATAGTCAAAAATGTTATGAATAGTAACCACTATTTAGAAAATAACACATAAATGCACACAATTTTGACATGAAAGTAGCATATGTAAATGCATGCGGGTTCGGGGTCTCACATATTACACGTATAGAATAAGCGGCCTATGTTGTTCTTCTTAATATCGCTCACAACTAAAATTCCTGCTTTGCGATTGCACCAACATTTCTTGTTCTCGTATCTCAGGTAAAGTGCTGGCTCTTCGCATTTTATAGCATTATTAGTCGATGTAGACATTTCAATATTTGTTTTAAAAATAATAAAATTACTGCAGTAGGAAAATTAATTTAGTTAGTATGAATGAAAGATGATATTCAAATAAATGGAAATTATAAAATTGGAAAGAATAATTATTACAAAAAAGTAACCATATAACCAGTGTAAACAAAGGAGTGAAAGTGAAGCTTGGGATATATGAAGATGTGGTAATGACAAAGCAAAGACGCCCTTATATAGACAAGCATTGTGGCGTTCATTTTGGGAAAAATTTAGGCCATAATGGTAAAATCAGCGTAATAATTAATATAAGAAATATTCAGTAAAAATAAATAATTTACGAATGGTGCATATTTTTCGTTCAACGTAACGATTACCTTACAAAGATAAGTACAAAGTCACATTGCCATTTTAAATAAAATACATAAAATACCAAAATAAAAATTCTTACATTAAAATCTCCTCGATTAGTAGTACTGAAAATTGGTTGGATGGAATGAGGAGCTCGATCCGACATTGTTATTTTGCGAACCAAATAGCAAATGGCTAAGATTATTATAATGATCTCCATAATAATGTGGCACACTTGATTGTGTAGACCTGTTATTTAAGTCACGGTACGGTTCATCATTGTCATCTGATCCATTATCACGCCGTACCTTTGGAGAATTATTTGCTTGGTGACTGATACGTCAGCAAAAATTTGCATATAACATATAAAATATAGTGTTTCAAAATGCTAACAATAATTAAAAAAAAATTACCTGCATCGACTGCATTTCCTAGGTTGTCTGTTGCTATCTAGACCTTTTGCCCGGGACCCTTTCGGCTTTGCTTTTTTAGGATCCAAAACATCAAAGTCTATTGGTTGGGACGGTCCAGCATCATCACCGTGTACTTCTATCATCCACAACTCCTTGGCACGAGCCGTTAGAATTGCAATGCCTTCAACTACTTCCTTAAAGCCCTGACTCGTCATTTTGGCATAAAATCCCAATTCATTGCACTTTGAAATTATGAAACCATTTTGGGACGTCTCAATTTCCTCTGTTGTGGCGCCTATCAGCTTCTTATCATGGAACTCCTTACTTATGTCAACTGTCCATCGTTGGTTAATGCATGTTGGGGGAATCTCCTTAAGTTCTTCGCAAGTTCTTCGCACTTAAGCACATATATAATGTGCTTACACAGCAAACCCGTGGACTCAAACCTTTTACATTCACAATTTATCTGCAATGACACCCTATTCAACAAAACATGACGTACTAACCCTTCAATATTGTAATCAGCAATGATATAAGTGCGAGAATTAGCATTGTGGGAGATAACTTTATCATGCCAAAGCATCGCTTGCAACTCAATGTGTTTTTTTATCTTCATGAACACTGCTTGTGTATACACATTAGATGCGCCGCTCGATTTCTACAAGCCGAGTGGTGAGGACTGGCTTCGTATGGTTTGTCTTCACTTCTTCCTCGATCACATTAATTCGCACGTGTTCCAATGCTCGATGGTAGTCCATTACAAAGTCTACTAGCTTTCGATCTGTTCTAAGAAAACTGTTCATAAATACATTCATACCCTCACATCGCTGAATACTTTTCACTCCGGCAAAGAAATGTCCATGCAAATATGCCTCTGCCTAAAGTTTTCTCTTCTCATATACATAAGACCTTTCTGAACAACCATATCCCTCCACACATTCTCAAACTCGTCAATCGAACATCTCAGTGACATAAAAGTTGAATGTCATATTGAACTTCGGTATATTCACATTTGTACTTGCATTTTTCTGAAGATGCCATCTGCATAGCCTGTGCGTTGCTTTAGGGAACATTTTCGCGATTGCCGCCTGCATTGACTTATCTCCATACGTGACAACTGATATTGGACTCATACCTCCCATCGCATTTAGAAATATGCTGAGCACATAGATGTATGATTCGGTGGTCTCATTCTCTACCAAAGCAGCTCCAAAAATACATGTGTTTCGGTGGTTGTTCGTCCCAGCCAGGAGAATCAAAGGAAATTTATAGGCATTTGTCTTATAAGTAGCATCGAAAATCAGTACATTGCCAAATACTTCAAATTCATCCCTTGATTTCCCATCTGTCCAAAATAACTTCTCTAGTCGATTCTTATCATCTACTATGTATTGAAAAAAAAACCTCTTATCGCTATCCAACTTCCCATGAAAATAACCTACAGCAGCTTTGGCATCTCTATCGATGACTTCCTCAGATTGATCACAATCCATTTTATTGTAAAGATCTTTCCTCGTGAACCCAACGTCCTGATAACCTCCAACCACATAGTTAAAAAAATCCATGACTCTATTTTTTTTTTAACCGGATCAATTCAAAGCATGGGCTATATCGTTATGTGCATCATCAACGTGTCTATGTGACCGAAGGAATGACATTTCGTACGTGGGTACCAACTCATGATTATATTCTTCAATGAATGTGGTAACAACATATTGCATAGTTAATTTGTTGAGCCTAATACGAAATTTTGCATTACGACCAAATCTTGTAAATGCACGGTGCTCTCGCTGTCTGTTCGGCATATCCAAGCAATCCTTACTCCGCTCACCCTCACAATGACAAACATATTGACAATTCAACACTTCACCAGTTAATTTATCTCTATGAATCGTACCTTTTCAGACACTAAATCCAACACCGCGCGCATAATTGTTATAGAAGTTGAATGCATCCTCTTCAGATGAAAATGTCATTTGACATATTTTTTCTTTACTTAGATGTTGCATGTTTGATGAGTGGTCAACATCATTAGGTGGAATCGGGATCTCATCCATCTTCATAAAACTTCCAACTATAATATAAAGCATTATTGTTACATTATACGATACACAATAAATTTCAAAACACAATAATTACAATGGACTACGACTTTAAATTAAAATTTTATTTTTTAATAGTAAAGTGAATAATAAATTAATAATCAAATAGTGGACTTTAATTTTTATTTTTTCATATTAAAGAGATAATTAAAATTTTATTTTTCTAACAGTAATCTTAAAATGTTAGATTTTTTAACATCAAAGATAATAAATAATTTTTTTAACAGCAAAGCTAAAATTAAAAAGTCTTTTTAACATAAAAGGGAATAAGTAACGTTTCCTCTCAATTTTATACTAAGGGAATAAATAATTTTTCTGTCAATTTGATACTGAGGGATATCCCCAGCATAGCGGTAAGCATTCTCAAACTCAAGCTTAAGGTCCCCGGTTTGACTCTCTTGCAAACGCTAAACCAAAAAAAAAATTAGTCTTTTTGACAGAAAAGAGAATAAATAATTTTCCTATCAATTTGATGCTAAGGGATATCCCCAGCATAGCGGTAAACATTCTCAAACTCAAGCTTAAGGTCTCTGGTTCAACTCTTGCAAATGCTAAGCCAAACAAAATTTAGTCTTTTTGACAGAAAAGAGAATAAATAATTTTCCTGTCAATTTGATACTAAGGGATATCCCAGCATAGCGGTAAACATTCTCAAACTCAAGCTTAAGGTCCCTGGTTCGACTCTTGCAAACGCTAAGCCAAAAAAAATTTAGTCTTTTTGACAGAAAAAAGAATAAATAATTTTTCTGTTAATTTGATGCTAAGGGATATCCCTAGCGGTAAACATTCTCAAACTCATGCTTAAGGTCCCCGGTTCGACTCTTGCAAACACATTTTAAAATTTTAGTTATTTTTAGTAGAAAAGATAATAAGTAAATTTTTTTGTCAATTTAATGCTAACGAATGTCCCCGGCCTAGTGGCATTTAATTTCAAGGTCCCAGGTTTGACTATTGCAAAACATTTTTTTGTTCTTCCATTATTCCATTTTTACTAACTTTTACATTGTTTCAGCAAAACATTTTTTTGTTCTTCCATTTTTCTATTTTAACTAACTTTTACATTGTTTCAACTCGTGTATATACAAAAGGAAAAGACAATATACATCAATAATATTACTTTTCTACCAATATTAAGCTAAATTCTAAACATTCTTTAATACATTTAAAAAACACATAAAATAGTAATGGATCAATCTTACTAACCTGATAAATAATCAGTATTTTTTTCTTCCCTCAACAATATTACTCTTCTACAAAATTATATGTGAAATTCACATTTGTCCACCATCCATATGAGTTTGCTTTATTTATAGAGGATGCGTTCATTATATTAGTTGTAACTTATTGTGGTTTATTTATGAGATATGACATTGATTTGAGGTGACTAATTCATTAATACTTTTATTGGCTTCTACACATAAGATTTGGACATTAATCTTATCTTTGATTTCATGAAACTAATTAGTGCAAGATTACGTGGTTATAATCATCAATTGAAGTATTTCTTCTACTAAATTATATACTCATTCAAACATTTTCATAGTTGAGCTCTTTACATAGATTGGATACTCATGATGCAGGAAAGCATTTTTTTGCAGTAGCTCACGTCCAAAAATGTTTAGCATACGTTTATTTAGTACATGTTTTAAATTAGTATATTATGCATTTTAAATAAAAAATTATTAAATAAAAAATATATTGAAAGTCACACGTGAGCAATATTTTGGATAAACAAAAAAAAATTGTGCACAGACAATGTAGTCATTTCGTAAATTTTTATATTTTACTTTATGCCCATTAAGGTCATTTTATATAAATATACTATTTTTTATTCATGTCTAATTTAGACAATTTTACATATGTTTAGTGGAGTCATATCAAGGCTAAATTTGTATTTTTAGTCAATGTTATGTGGGGTCATATAAAGGGTAAGTTATTATTTTAAAGTTAATTGTCAAGGCTAATTTATTAATTTTTCAAAAGTAACTAGCCCTACTTTATTCCACATGTTATGCACATGGACCTAAGCCTCCATTTGTCTCTTATGTGGCTATGGCAGCCTTCATGTGTCTTTCATATGGCTGTGGCAGAATTGCCACAGCCACATAGAAGAATTTTCCATAAGATAGTAGCGAGGCAGTCAATAGCAGTGCATAGAGTTGGTCTAAAAGTCAAGGAGAATTGTACCATTTGGGATCAAAAAGGACAAAAACAACAATGAAGTAAACCCTAAATCTAGATCTAGGGTTTCATCAGATTATAGAAATTAGCCAAAAGGGTTCCCTAGAACATCAAAAAAGTTAGACAAATAAAAGGAAAAAAAAGGGTGGAGGTAGCGGTAGAGCGTTATTAGCCAAGTAACTGAAGCATAGAAATTGAGAGCAAGCTTGGTGATAGGCTTGAGATAGATAATTTTTGGAGAGATAAAGTTTCTAATTAAGGAAAGAGATTCAAAAATCATTGTCATAGACCACAAATAAGAAGAGGATGAAATGAACCAATTGAGTTTAGAAGCATAGCTTTTGTTTCGAAATCAAAGTGAGAATTTTGTACCTTATCTTTTAAGTTAGTTTGAGATAGTTAGCAAGTACATTAGCTTTTGGCAATAGTATTTAGTCCTCGTTTGATTTTGAATTATAGGACTTAGCATATAATAACCCTACTGAGTTCTTGGTGCACATAGGGGTTAACTTGAAGAATTGAGTATTTTAGCTTTAACTTGGTTCAACAGGTAAATTAAACCCCCATTGCTAAATTCTTGCTTATGTCTTGTTACTTTCATTATTGTTGGCTCCTAATTATTCCTTGAAATTCATATTTAGTATATATAGCTTTTCATGGGATCCAATCTAGCATTTGGATTTATTCTTGACTTAATTTGGAGCATTTCCGTTTGGATTGCATTCTGAAAATTTCTCTACAATAAGGATTTGTTGCAATTTCTTGGTTAATCAGTTAGTAAATTTGCTTTAATCAATAGATCGGACCATTTAATATCTAATTCACATAATTTAAATATTCGAGTTTGAGCGGTCTTCCTTTTATGATCAATTGGCATATCTGTTCTAACTAATTGGTACTCATTTTCTTGATTGATAAACTTAAGTGGCAATTGGCATCTTACAATGATTTTGGATATAAATAGAATAAGTTAATAAATGGAATGACCCTGGGAATATAATGAACATCAGAAAGGACATGTCATGCTTGATATGTTCTAGAAATGAAGATATGAATGGATATATAGATTTTAAATCCATGTTTGGTAGTCAGTGTTTCTTAGACCATCTGGTGTTATCTATAGTCTTTGTTTTCGTGTTTATCATGGCTCTGCAAATTGTGTTAACCATCACCATTTCTTTCGATTATGTTCAAACTATCTGGTGTTATGTCTCTATTTTCACGTTCATCGTGGCTCTGCAAATTGCATTAGCCACCACCATTTATTTCTATGGCCTTCGTGGCTCTAAAGAATATATTAAAGACCATAGTTGACATAACGCCCTAACTCAACCCCTCCTAGGATCCAAGACAACACACGACAGAAAATTTTGGCATGGTACTATCTGTAACTAGGCACTAGCTCAATTTATAACCTACACACAACTTGCCACAACAATATATAACCCACAACCAACCATATATAAACCATCACAAGTATTCTAAGTACCATGTCATCCATCTCACAACACTGCACACTATACTACAATACAAGGATTCAAAATAACTTTACAAGTCCAGCCCTATATACATAACAAAAGAGGCTATACAACACAGTCCTCTAAACTTTAAGACAACTAACTAGCAAAGTACATTAAAGTCCTCAAAACTATAAGGAACTATATAACATATATACAATCACATCAACAACAAGAAATCACGCAACGGGCTTATCTACATTGGCATCTAGCACGTATTCCATATAAGCTATGTCTGGATCACCTGAAAGGTTGGAAAATAGGGTAAGCTAACCAACAATTAGCTCAGTGAGGGAGGTAGATGCAGGGAGTTTTGAAAACCATTTTTATCTTTTCGAAATATGCTATGCACATCAAAAACAATAAATAAGCAACAGAATAACAAGACAAGAAAAGTAACATCATATTAATACGCATTAATAAAGTAGCCACATTTTAAAAAAGATACTCTCGTTCTGTTGATGTAGAACCCTATACACCATCGCGAACATCTTCCCTTATACACCAAGCAGTACTATCGGGTACGCTGACTCAACCTACGACCCACTCTCTCATGGATGTACTCCACCCAATCCATTCGGGATAGGGAATAGCACATCGGTGGTCGGGTCAACGCTTGGCAAGCCCGATACCGCCTAGGATGACATGAGCCAACCGCAGCTGTTTGGTTACAACCACGCATTCGCATCACATTAATACATATAACAAATAACACATAAACACATTCGCATTAACGCATTCAAATAAAAGTAAATAAAACAGATAAAGGGAATCAACAAAGTAGGTTGATTCCCGAGTAACATATACTATGAGCATGCATATAAAAAAATAATTAAATACTCAAAGAAATCAATCAATTAAACACAACACATCATTCAACTAGTAACTAAATGGACAACTACTTATTTAACCAATAAAGTACATTACATAGGTAAACAACCAATATAAAAGAGGCATGCTTTCAATTAACTTGCAACTAGGTAATCAAGCAATAAAACTATTCTAAACTATTCTACTTAACAATTAAACACTCCAATTCTATCCAACTATCTATCTAACCAATTAGTCAAACTATAGACATGAAACAAATGCAATCAATACAAAAAACCACTTAACAATCTAAGAGCATACTAGGCATACTTTTACTACAATTACAATACAAGTATACACCTTCAACAACAAACTACTTTATAAGTACACAAAATCATTCTTAACCTACTTGACACTCCCCTAAAAGCTTGCATTCTAACACTTAAGTTATGCAATTCACAATCCAATTATGCCGATCACTTCTAGCCACTTTATGACACCTCTCAACCTTACGAATCCCTACTTTAACCCACGAATACCACTTAACCCCAAAATGTCTCTTTGCCCGATTGTACTACAGCTACCAAATTCGATCACTAATTCAATGCCATAAACGTATCATAAACATTATCTAGCCTATCTAAGACCATACAATATACCCAAACACACCTAGTCAACACTTCGCTCGATTGGCCCTTTTACTCTTTTCAATTCTAGCAATGTTATATCCATTTAAGTGACACATTTAGCCTTCTAAGCGTTTATGTCACCTAACCAAAGTGATAAAATACTCAAACAAGCCAAAATCCCAAATTATGATGAAGTTACTATTCATCTACTGTTCATTTTCTTCTTAATTTGTCCAAACACCACATTCAACCATTACAATTACTATCTAACTACAAAAGTTTGGTTCTACATACACAATAAAGAGCAATTGAAACATTTATAACTAAAAACAAAGTATTATATAACAAATTCAAATTTTGACATAAACCCAAATATAACAAATATCCAATTTTTACAAGAATCCCTCACCACACAAGGCAAAAAAATGTAGATGGAAAGTTAAAGATGGCTCTAGGACTTCTCAAAGCAAGCTCAAGGATAAACTTGGAAGCTTGAGTCTTTCTTTTTTTTTCTTTTTTTCTCTTATGGCCGACAATGGCTAGCTCTTATTTGTTGGTTTTCTTTTATTTTTTGTATGTATATAAGTGTATATAGTTATATATGGGTTGGGTTATGGGTTTGGGCTTGGGTTGTTGGGTTTTGGGTAAGAAAAAGATGCAAGAAAAGCTTATTTTAGCTCAAAAAATGAAACATTATTTTTACTATTTACATGGGATAAAAATATTTTTATAACTTATACACCCGATATGCTATGCTCATAATTTTTGTGAACTTATACCCAAAAACAAGTGTATATTAAAGAAAAAATATGAATTTTAAAAAACAAAATACTTTAATTTTCACCCCGGGTTCAGGGTTCATTTTAAAATAATAAAAATAAGTCCATTAGATGTAGAGAATAATTCCACATAATTTAAATAGCAAAATAATAGGTTATTCGTATATTTAAAAATTAAATAAACTTAGTTTACTTATTTTCAAAAAAATGCAAAAAGTAGTCTAACAAATAAATGCAAATTATTAAGTAAACAAATAATCACACATCAATACTCAAATAAACACATAAATATGTGCAAATAAATGAATTATGCATGCTCTAGGGTTCGGGCGTCACATCCTCATTCCCCTTAAACAAATTGCGTCCTCGCAATTCTTACTCTAAGCATGCTGCTGACTCTGAAGATTGATAGCGAAGACTCTAGGCTGAACAAGCTGCTGCGAAGGTGCAATATCTGCCAGTCTACCCTAATTATCTCCGGTTGTTGTTTGACCCTGACCAGTCTTGAATCTCGGGCAATCCCTCGCCCTGTGCTGATCACAACCACACCCTGTGCATTTCCCGGTTCTCTTCAAACATTTGGCTTCACTATGGCCCTTCCTACCACAAAATGCACACACTGGAACCGGAACTGCCACTCTACTGGCTGAAGAACCCTGAACTGAAGAAGTAGTCAAACTAGTTTGCAAAGTTCTCACGACTGCTGGTCTACTCTGGGCTTGAATCAGGGCTAGCTCTGACTGAACCCTCACAACAATCGGTTGACCCGCCAACTGACTAAGAAGATTCTCTAACTGCATTAAAGGCTGTGAAATCTGCTGCTGGTCAACCCTCTGGTGACTCTGACTTGGTCTCGACTGCAGCTGAGTCTGGAAGGAATCTATATAGCTCTAGGACTGCTGTATCTGCTGACCCTGGCTCAAAGTCTGAATCTGACTCGGCTGGCTTTGGCTCTGCGATAGATTTAGGCTCTTGCTAGGCTGATCGAACTTGCCCATTAACTCAGTCTTCCTTTTCTCAAACCTCGATGCTGCCAGAATAGCTTCCGAGCATGTAGAAAAATGATGAGTAGACAAATGAAGTTGTATGTCAGGTCTCAACCCTCGGATGAATCTCTGTATCCTCCATCTCTCGAGCTGCACTAGCTCAGGCATGCAATGAGAAAGTCTGTCAAATGTAGACTCATACTGAGAAACGGTTATGTCACCCTGCTTTAATGTCACGAATTCCTCTTATCTCTTTTCATAAGTCACCTCCGAAATATACTTTTCCCGAAACTCTCTCACGAAATCAGCCTATATATGTTGTACATTCTCGTCACCCGATCTCCGACTCACTGTCCGCCACCACTGTCGAGCAGGAACACAGCAAATGCAATTCTCCTCTTATCAACATACTCTAGAACAGTAAAAATCTTTTCAATCCGACTCAACTATAACTCTGCCTGCTCATCATCTGGCCCTCCAAGAAATCTATTCAGCCTATGCTGTAGAAACTTCTCGAGTTGACTACTGCTATTGCTGCCACTACTCTCAGTCCTATTACCTGCATTCCCGGGATTGTCAGCCGGATTATTCCTCTCTTGCCTCTGCTCTACTAAGACATGTGATATCCGGTTGATTGCAGTTGCCATCTGTTCGTTAATAGCTTGTTGATCTGGTTCTGTTGCCCCTGAACCTGAACTCTGCCCTCTAGTCTGACGGCGGGGCCCCATGGGTAATAACTAAAATGTAGACATATTATGACAGGTACGCAAATAGTTCACAGATATTCCATATAAAGAATAGTGACCAGTTAAACAAGTTATAAACAAGTAAAGCTACATAAGTAACAATTAAACAAATAAGCAACTAAAGTATATTTGAGCACATAAGTTCATAAAACATGTCATTCACATAAAGCATGTCATTCATATCTCATTCATATAGCACACAAGTCGTGTTAATCACACAGGCACGTTGATAACACAACTCACATTAATCACATAAACACATTGAACACATAAGCACATGAAGCATATTAACCACATCTAGTTCACTTAACACATAAGACAAGCAAACACTCTTTCAAATGACATTTGCATTAAGACTCTACCCGACAGTCTGAAAACCCTATTGTCACGATCCCAATTCTTAATTACTATACTAGCCTCTGATACTACAATAACGACAAGAAAAAAGATATGTTCAAACTTACATAAGCCTCAAATTCTAGGATCGTGATGTCACGGGCTTAAGAAGATCGATCCTCTTAGGTCCGTTAAGGCACAAATTACTAGCCCAAAAATGTTACAACTTTGCTTCTATCTTCTTCCTAACTTCAATTTCACCTCTAACAAGCCTCAAGACCCATCATAAACATCTTTTATTGCAACATTTAGCTACATTACAACATATTTAAGCTCAACAACCACACATTTCCACATGGCTAGCAATAATCAACTATACTCCCAACTTAATCTTAAGGCAAAATTTGTGTACTAAGGTTGCAACTTCAATCTTCTTAACTCAAATCTAAGTGTAATCCTCAAGCTCAAGCATTATAATTGTTCTTATAAGAATAAATAATCAAGGAGTAGCAAGATACAAGGCTATATAACAATAAGCAACCAACACAAGTTCAAAACCTCAACTAAGCTCAAATACATGTCATAAGCTTATATATTCACCAAACCAAACTCAATACACACATGTACATGTATTCATAAAGCATGCTTAGAATGGCTTTGAAAAATATTTAAGAAAACAACTCTCACCTCAACAATTGTTTGGATGCAAGCTTGGTAGTGATGATGCAAAGAAAAAGCTTTGAAAATGCAAGAATGACTTAGAAATGGCTTGTTTTCCCCCTTTTTCTTCTTTCTTTCTTCTTCTTCTCTCTCCTTCCTTTCTTGATCGCATGTGAGAGTATGTATGTGTAGTGTGTGTCTTGTAGTATGTGTGTGTGTTGTAGTGTAGTGTAGTATATGTGTGTATGTAATGTTTTGGGTTAAGTAGGATATTTAGTTATTAGCCATTTACCACTTTGCCCTTCTAACTAAACAAATTTTACTTCTTTGCCATGTAATTTGATTTCAATTATTTAGTTAGCAGTTGAATTTAATATAATTTTAACTAATGTCTAAAATATCTAAATGCACGTAAAATGAGACAAAGTCGTACAAAATGATATAAGTGTACGTTAAACCATTCAAATGCACGTAAATCGATATAAACACATATCAGACGATATAATATGCACATTAAATAGTTCACATGCACAATAAATGATATGAATGCACATGGGATTCCGTGCGAGGCTTCACATCTATCCTGGCCTACGAGCTATCTAAGCTCTGATACCACTAAATATAACGCCCCAACTCAACCCCTCCTAGGATCCAAGTCGAGACGCGACGGAAAAATTCGGCATGGTACCGTCTGTAACTAGACACTAACCCAATTTATAACTTGTACACAAAACTTGCCACAATAGCATATAATCCACAACCAACCATATATAAGTCATCACAAGCATTCTAAGTACCCTGTCATCCGTCTTACAACACTTCACATCATACTACAATACAAGGATTCAAAATAACTTCACAAGTCCAGCCCTATATACATAACAAAAAAGGCTATACAACACAGTCCTCTAAACTTTAAGACAATTAACTAGCAAAGTACATTAAAGTCCTTAAAACTATAAGGAACTATATAACATATATGCAATCACATCAACAACAAGAAATCACGCAGCGGGCTTATCTACATTGGCATCTGGCACGTATTCCATATAAGCTATGTTTGGATCACCTGAAAGGTTGGAAAAGAGGGTGAGCTAACCAACAACTAGCTTAGTGAGGGAAGTAGATGCAGGGAGTTTTGAAAACTATTTTATCTTTTTAAAATATGTTATGCACATCAAAGATAATAAATAAGCAATAGAATAACAAGACAAGAAAAGTAACATCATATTAATACGTATTAATAAAGTAACCACATTTTAAAAAGGATACTCTCGTTCTGTTAATGTCGAACCCTATATGTCAAGCAGTACCATCGGGTACGCTGATTCAACCTACGACCCAGTCCCTCATGGATGCACTCCGCCCAGTCCATTCGGGATAGAGAATAGCACATCAGTTGTCGGGTCATCACTTGGCAAGCCCGATGCCGCCCAAGGTGACACGGACCAACTGCAGCTATTTGGTTGCAACCACGCATTCGCATCACATTAATACATATAACAAATAACACATAAACATATTTGCATTAACGCATTCAAATAAAAGTAAATAAAACAGATAAGGGGAATCAACAAAGTAGGTTGATTCCCGAGTAACATATATTATGAGCATGCATATAACAAAATAATTAAATGCTCAAGGAAATCAATAAATTAAACACAACAAATGATTCAACTAGCAACTAAATGGACAACTATTTATTTAACCAATTAAGTACATTACATAGGTAAACAACCAATATAAACGAGGCATGCTTTCAATTAACTTGTAACTAGGTAATCAAGCAATAAAACTATTCCAAACTATTCTATTTAACAATTAAACACTCCAATTCTATCCAACTATCTATCTAACCAGTTAGTCAAACCATAGACATGAAACAAATGCAATCAATACAAATAACCACTTAACAATTCAAGAGCATACTAGGCATACTTTTACTACAATACAGTTATACACCTTCAACAACAAACTACTTTATAAGTACACAAAATCATTCTTAACCTACTTGATACTCCCTAAAGGCTTGCATTCTAACACTTAAGCTATGTAATTCACAATCCAACAATGTCGATCACTTTTAGCCACTTTATGACACCTCTCAAGCATGCAAATCCCGCTTTAACCCACGAATTCCACTTAACCCCAAAATGTATGTTTGCCCGATTGTACAACATCTACCAAATCTGATCACCAATTGAATGTCATAAACATATCATAACATTATCTAACCTATTTAAGACCATACAATACACCCAAACGCGTTCAGTCAACACTTCGCTCGATTGGCCCTTTTTACTCTCAATCAACTATTTTTTATTCTAGCAATGTTATATCCATTTAAATGACACATTTAGCCTTCTAAGCATTTATGGCACTTAACCAAAGCGATAAAACACTCAAACAAGCCAAAACCCCCAATTATGAAGAAGTTATTATTCATCTTCTTCCTAATTTATCCAAACACCACATTCAACCATTACAATTGTTATCTAACTACAAAAGTTTGTTCTGCATACACAATAAAGAGAAACTGAAGCATTTATAAATAAAAACAAAGCATTATATAACAAATTCAAATTTTGACATAAACCCCAATATAACAAATATGCAATTTTTACAAGAATCTCTCACCACACAAGGCAAAAGAAGGTAGATAGAAGCTCAAAGATGGCTCTAGAACTCCTCAAAGCAAGCTCAAGGATCAACTTGGAAGATTGAAGCTTTCTTTTTTTTTCTTTCTTTTTTCTCTTATGGTTGAAAATGGCTAGCTTTTTTTTATTGGTTTCTTTTGTTTTTTGAATGTATATAAGAGTATATAGTTATATATGGGTTGGTTTATAGGTTTGGGCTTGGGTTGTTGGATTTGGGTAAGAAAAAAATACAAGAAAAGCTTATTTTGGTTCAAAAAAATGAAACATTGTTTTTACTATTCACATAGGACCAAAATATTTTTATAACTCACACACTCGATATACTATGCTCATAATTTTTGTGAACATATGCCCAAAAACAAGTTTATATTAAGGGAAAAATATGAATTTTGAAAAATAAAATACTTTAATTTTCACCCCGAGCTTAAGGTTCATTTTAAAATAATAAAAATAAGTCTATTAGATGTAGAGAATAATTTCACATAATTTAAATAGCAAAATAATAGGTTATTCTTATATATATAAATTAAATAAACTTAGTTTACTTATTTTTAAAAAAATACAAAAAATAGTCTAACGAATAAATGCAAACTATTAAGTAAACAAATAATCACACTGTAACACCCCGGCATCTCACGAGACTAGAAGTTCTATTAAACAATCTATACTTATCCCAATACCAAACCCCGTCACAAAATTTAGAAAAAAACAGACGGAGTCTTCCCTATTTATAGGACAACTGGATACCTATAAACAGTAAATAAAGCCACAAATATAACCCACATCATTCTCATACAACTCCAACTCCAACCATGCCCCATCTCAAAGCCATCCGAGCCTTAGACTAACAAAAACATCAAACATACAAGCATGCAATCGTTAACTGTTAAAGGTTCATGATTATAATCTCACTTATCATACCACTCTAATATTAACTAGATTTCTTTCTTATAATTTAAATCCGTCAACCAATCAAAACATACAAGCATACAGCTACTAGACAATAAAGTAAAGATTACAAGATATTACAACATTACAAGTCATTCGCAACTATTAATACAATCTAAACTTAACTTTACAATTATGAAACTGTATTCAATGACAATCTACGTAAGCCAGCATAATCAATCACAAAACTCTCGAGCCTTCTTTTCTACCTCCGATAGCACTAAACCTGAAAGGTGTTAGAAACGAGGGTGAGTATACAATATGTATACTCAGTGAGGAAGGGGAAACGGGAACAGTATACCGGGGGTTAGTGCAATGCAGCAACTTAACACATTTAATACAATAAATAAACAATGGATAACAATTCTAATACCACACTTTAAAAAGGATACGATCGATAACCCTTATCACTCTAAGTCTTCGATTCTCAATCCATGAACCACGACTCGATCACGATATGCCGGCATCCCAAACGCCAAAGGGTACTCCGGATATACCCAATGCTATGACCCAACACCCCCTGGCAATCTCCGGACCAGGCGAGTGAGGGAATAGGGTACGGAGCTAGAGCAACCAACCCTGGCAAGCCCGCTACCGCCCAGAGAGGCCCATCGCATCCGCCCCGACGATAAGGTTGCGCAACCATTGACTCGATAACACAGGAAGCAATAATAATAACAATATAACAAAATAAGCCGATATACAAACAAGGAGGACAACAAAAGAGGTTGTCCTCGAGCACACACATCATCAATCACGCCATACGATGAAATATGATACATTCATTATAAAATATGATACATTCATTAGTCTATAATTGCTAAACTAATCCAACTAAAACACTTAAATCACTTAGTATCAAACATTTAGCATATAACAAGATAAGATACTTAGAATGCACATATAAATGATCCCTCACCTTTTAGGAAGTCAAACCTGCACGAATTAAGCCAAGATTCCCTCAATATTCTCCAAAAGCATTAATTCTCTTCAATTATCACTACCTAATACAATCAACTATATGCATAAGAAGTGATTTCTTATTCTCAACTAAAGCTAGTGCATAAAGCCATTAATTTATCTTACTCTATTTGATTCCCTTTAATTCACATAACTAACAATATATTTCATTGTTCAACATGCATTCTAATCATTATTTAAACAAAAGATAACTCAAGTGATCACATGTGCAACATTCTTTAATGTTCTAAGTATTACTCAAAGACAATAGTATAATAACTAACATATACATAGCAATGATAATTCATATAAGTAGAAACACTATATAACATCTAACCAATAAGTTATATAAGTATATCTTTACACATATAATGCAATTAATAAGCAATATAAACATGTTTACTCAATCTTTAACTAGTATCGATATAGCTTAACTCACAATTTCTCCGAATAGATGAACTTGTTACATAAGTACATTTAAACATTTATCCAATCAATCAAGAATCAACTAACAACAATTATTATCATGGTTCATTACTAGTTCCTTTAGTCCATTCTAAATTCATACTCAACCAAAGTCATGTAAACCAAGCAACTTAATTCACGAGAGTTTACTACTATAATACGTACACAACACAAAGACATATAAACAATTAATTACTCAATTATAAAACAATTATCATGAATTTAACTATGCCAACACAAAGGGGTCAATATTATATTTTTCACAAAGCTTAACTAAAAGCTCACACATACCTTAGAATAGCATTTAAACATGCTAGGAGCAACTACAAAGTAATACAAGTACTAAAGCAATTAATTCATTCATTTTCCCTTTGTTCAACTAGGCTATTTAGCTTCTTACCGGAATTCAATGATCAAGTTAAGCTAGCTAACCATCCTACCAATCTAAGGATACCTAAATACCTCATTTAGAACCTCCAAATAATAACCTAGAGCACAAGTACACGAAAATACCGAAAATGCCTCTTTGTGGGTTTACACTACAAGTACCAATTTCGGAACCCAAACAAGCGAAACGAAAGCACTTCTAAGGCTTCAATACTTAATAAAGACTAGCCATAATCTCGAAATGTGCCCGGATTCGAGTTAACCCCGAAACCCCTTATTAAAGTAGCCTATTTTGATCAAATTTATCAAATTTTGAACATAGCAAGTGCAATTAACATTTTTTCCACGCTTATGGACCTAATTAGCAACTACTAGAAGTTTCGAATCGAATTAAATTGAAACTTTTTTCGAAAACCCTAGTTTGGCACTAATCATCATCTTTTCCAAGTGCCATTTTTATTTTCAAGCATTGAACAAGCATTTTAAATCATCAAATATATTCTATGAAGTCATTAGAACATATAAGAAGCAACGGAACAAGCATTAAACCACTACAATATTAGATCACAAAAATAATAGCACAAACTTTAATTGAATTTAATACAAGAATGAAATGCACCCTCACCTCTTTTGAAGATCAAAGAATGGTCTTAAGGTCCTAAGGATGAAGCACAACCAATTTGGGAAGCAATGGAAGTAGGAATGAAGCAAGAAGCAATTTTTTTTTTTTAAGTTACTATTCTCGTAACTCTTTTTTGGCCATTTTTTTTACCCTTTTTTTGGTTTGTTTCTTGGCTTATAATGTTATCATGAGATGGTCAAAAGGTGGGTCAAGCAATTAGGGCATTTTAGTAAGGGTAAATGGGTCACTTGGGTGATTAAATTTCAGCAAAACAAAATGCCAAAAATCTGAAAAATCTGGAAAAAATCCCGTTGATACTATTCATCAGACATTTAGCGAATTTTTTTCCATTGATGCCGATATGCAATGCACGCACGGTCAGGGGATATAGTCCCCTAAAAACATGTAGTATTTTATAAAAATATAAAATGCATGAAAAGAAACAGTTGAATTTATGAAAATATGAAAAAAAAAATGAAGTAATTAGTTAAGTTACATGTAAGTTAACCATTTAATGAATGCAATTAATGAAGTGCTGGGTTCGGGGTGTCACACACACATCAATACTCAAATAAACACATAAATATATGCAAATAAATGAATTATGCATAATCTAGGGTTCAGGCGTCACAGTTGATCTTCATGTTCTTTGTGGTTCTACTGATTGCTAGACTCTCGCTCGTTTTTTTATGACGTTCTCTTACGGATATTCTTTTGGCTATTTTGATCAATACTTCCAAGATGCCTTAGTAATTCTTTGAGGGTGGTTGTAAAAGTATACTATAAGTTTCAATATAATTTCTTATGTCATGGTACTAGTTTAGGCAATATTCAAGTTGGTTTTCTTATTAGATTAGATTTTAGTTTTCCTTTTTAAATCATGTTCCTAATTAGTTGAGTTCTATATTCTTTGTCATCAAGTTATAAGGCCTATAAATAGGCACTCTTCTATTATATTTCTTAATATCAAGATTTTACCATGTAACCATTATCTATTTACCTCTCTTCTAGAGCTACCATTAGTGTTGCCTCTTATTATCCTTAATACATATACTTTTTACCACATGTATTCCCCTTTTTTTTTATTTTAAAAAACCTCACATATATCCTGTAAGTTAGGAACTCTAGCTTTGTCCGTCATTTACTCCAGATTTCTCTACATGATGTACTATAAATATAAGAACTATACACTATATAACTAAATAGAAATTATTCCAGCTTTGATGGTATCATACCTAAAATAGCTAAAGTCTTTTGTTTTTGGCAAACACAACTCCCACATACACATTGTTTTGATCCCATCACTCAAGCCTACTACATCATAGCTAATAATCCTTGAACATAAATCCTTCTCTAGCTCTATCAACCAGTATGCCTCACCTCAACATGGTTTCCTTAAACACTAACACCTTATTTATTCTTTTTTTTGCTAAGTGTAGACGTCAAAATTCATAATCACGAACTTCAGGGCACCAGCAACCTACAAGTACAGAAGGCAATAGAACGACGTGAGTCTCGGGTCATCGGTGTGGTGACGGCCGAAGACACTTCGATGCTCAAGTCAGAAATCTATCGCAAAGGGCAATAATACGAGGAAAATATAGAGGGGTGAAAGAAATCTACCGTGGAACCAGCGTCGATATAGGGAGTGTAGGTTGTAGATATGTAGAAGAAAAAAAATAATATTGCTAAATGCGGTGAATGCTTGATGCCCTCTCTTTGTATAGGCATGGCCTACTTATAGGTGTAAGTAGACCGTGTTGGGAGCAGTATGCGGCCACTAACACTAAGACATCTCATGTAAAATGAATATATTCAGTTATAAAATCAGTGCATTCATTATGAACATTACATCTTCTCTCCTTTCTATTTGATATATATGTATACAAAAGGCTCCTTGATATAAGTGAATAGCATAGGTGCGTGGTGATCTACACAGAAGGTCTATTCTATGAGGCTTGAATCAAAACTATAAGTTTATAACAGAATAGTGAAGTTGGGAACTTCACCATGGTAAGGTTATAATAAAAGAATCTCCTATTTAGTAAGGTAACCTACCTTGGTTATTAGAGGGGCATTTCGGACTTCTCTCATTAGTGCATGTGAATGTATTGAATGAGACTACAATATATGCAATTTTAGAGACATTACTATCATTGTCAAAGAACTAAAAGCATCTTAAGCTACTAAGTGACCAATGTTATATATCATGAGCATATATGGATATATCAGTGGATCCTATAGGTCATATGTTTTGATTCACGATGGGTAAGATCTTATAGTAGGGTCAACAACTCGGTGTTTTGGACATATGGACTAGATTCATTAGATGGCATGCATATGAGTCATGACTCTATGCTATCTTAAGTGATAATGAGCTACTCGCTTACAGTTATCTATGTAATCATCTAAATCTAAGCGCTTAGTAATATAGCTCAGGCTATATTGGATACTAAACTTGTGGGGCGCTCCCAATAGAGCTAGCAAATGGGCTAGCCCGGCATGGCCCGACCGAATCGTGGGTTAAAAAAAATAAACTCGGCTCGGCACGTATGTTTAGTGGGCTGAGTTGGGCTAGGCTCAAATTTTGAAATATAGGACTCAGCTAGGCCCACGAGCCCGCTACCACGAGTCGCAAGTTGGGCTGCGCTGGGCTGGGCCAGCCCATCTTTTTATTTTTATTTTTTATTAGTGTGTTCTGAATTTTGATAGTTGAATTAATAACAAAAAAAACTTAAACTTAACTTTTTTTACGAAAAAGTTAATTTAACAATTAACAAGACATAAGTTGATTGATAATATTAATATAAATCATAAAACATTACTTAACAAACCACAAGTTCACGAGACATGGATACGTTACTAATAAACATAAAAAAAGAACATTACATAAATGCTTGAAGAAAGTTAGTGGAGAAGTTCTCCATTTATTATGTTCCTTGTGCGAGTGCTAAGCCTGTTGGTGGTAGTGGTGGCAGAGGTTGAGGATTAAAATAGTTTGGAATATTTGAGTGTTGAGATACAAAATGTCTTACAAGCGTTTCAGTTTCAAATTAACAACGAAATATATATTTATGCTCAAAATAGTTACAAATTACATACCCATATTCTTCAAAGTAGGCAAAATGATTCGAAACATTTGAATATAATCGTTGTGAAAGATTTTCTTCTCCCATAGCCATAGATATTGTGTATTCTCTTATAGTAAAATAAAAAGACAATAGGTAGTAAAATAAATATATAGTTTTGTAGTAAAATGAAGTTGAATACACTAACTATTTATAAGAAAAATTACATGTACAAATTATAATCTCAAGATGTGCTTTATCTGGGCTCGAATTGAGCCTGAGCTGGGTTCGAGTTAGACTGGGCTGAGTTTATGGGCTGAGCTGGGCTGGGCTTGGGCACAAATGGGCTGAGTCCAAAAATATATAACCCAGCTCGGCCCACCTATATGTGGTAGGCTGAGCCGAGTCGAACCCACTTTCATTCGAGCTGGGCTGGGCCTGAATTTTTGTGTGCTGAGCTGAATTGGGCCTATGTCAGCCCTGCCCAAATGCCACCTCTAGCTCACAGGAATAAGGGAATAGTATCTAGGTAGTGATTATATGAAAAATAAAGGTCAAAGGTATATATGTAATCAAGATAGAATAATAGTTTGAATATAAGACCTATCATTGATTACGATTGAAACATAGAGGGGCATATTGGTCATTTTGCTTAGTAGGTCAAAGACAGAAAACCTCCCTCGGAAGTTTATTAGTTACCATGGAGTGCAATCCTAACTCTTTAGTGGAATAAGTTAAGGTTAGAATGATCAAAGTACAACTAGTATCTAGCAAGGGTATTTTGGTCATTTTATAGCCACGGTAGCTATGTCTTCGGGTCCATCTCCTAGCCACTTTCCTTTATGGTGAACTGTCTATTTCTTAATTAGGCATTTTTGTATTAATTGAGTATGATTTCCTATTTAGGAGCATGAAGCTCAATTTAGAAAGTTAGGACATCAGGACGAAAGACATTCTTAAGACAAGAATATTTGTCCTGTCAAAAAATGTCCTAATGGCATGTATGAAGCACACTCCAGCATGTGGCATGTGTGTGTTGGCGTATGGGATGAGTTTTTTAGCAAGAGATAAGATTTTGATAATTACATTAGGAAGATAATTCATTTTATCTTCAGATAATTTACTTTAGAAAATCAAAATGACTTATCCTAAGCTAACTAGAACTCTTTTCCCTTATCCATTCTAACCATCGGCTATATCCTTGCCTCTACACACACACTCACACGATATACTGACATATACTCATATACTATACACGGCCAAGAAGAAAGAAAAAGGTAAAGAGAAAATTTCCATAATTTTTCATAGCCATTCGCAATGAAATGAAAATAGGAAAGAAGATTCGTAGGATTCGTGCCTTTGAGGTCTTCTCATGCCATGAAGGGATTTTTCTAGCCATTTCAGCCTTCATACAGTCCATAGAAATCGTGTGTGTTAAGTTCTAATGCCAACACGCAAAGGTAATTAATAAAAACTTCTAACTAGTATGCAATTTCGATTTCGGTGATGTTTGTTGCATGATTTACGTTCTTGCTTCCACTAAGGATCTAGTATGCCTTAATGTGTTTTAAAAATTGTAAAATTAAGCCTAAGATGCCTAGGAATCTATCCCCTACAGACCAAGAGTCATAAACCCTTGGGACTTATATCCATAGGGACTACTTTGAACACGTAATCACTTATCCCGTAGGATAGAGTTGATTTGTATCCCGAGTTTATCGATCATCATCCACTATCGATAGGCTAGTCAGTCAAGGTATCTTTTTTATCGTTTATCCGTCAGCATCCAATAGAGTCGTGGGTCGTACCCAAATCCATCATCAATTGTTCACAGAAGATAGTGCCAATATTCGGTCTTAACAAAGGGCTTCGGGCCTTTGAGTGGGCCTCTACAGGAGTAGGTTACAACTCGTAGTGCTATATATGGGCCTTGGCTTAACAGTCGCATGTCGACTGAGCATACGAACCTATCATGGTTGAACCATGGGTCCAAGCCCAATTTTGGCAACAACACTAAGTAAGCAGTTTGTTTTTTATTGAAAATGAATGTGTACATAGGTAGGTTAATGACCAATTACAAAAAAGAAGAAGTCAAAGAAGCTAGCCAAAAAAATCTAGTCCTATTGAGCACGGGCTAGCTAACGTAACAAAACAATTGCAATTGTTGGTTGAGTTTAACAATTGGCCGTTCCTACACCAGTCAACTGGCCACATAAGTCGGCATTAGAAAGAAATCAAACAAACAAACAATTGCAAGCCTAAAGTCAACAAACAGTAAGCTTGAACAATCCAACAACAATGCTTCAAAGCTTGATTCTTCTAAAGATTAACTTCAAGAGAGCTCCAAACAAGCCTCAACAAACTGAGGCAAAAATACAAAAATGTACCAAAGAGCACAAATAAATCAAAAGCAACATAAAGCAATGGAGAAGCCAAAAAAATCATATCACTAACCATCTTCAAACTTCAAACACTCTCTAAGAAATTCAACATAAAATAAAAAGTGTCGAAGCCAAAGTGGTTAAGTACACAAAGAAGAAGGGGAGAAAAGAGATGAGGGAAATGGAAGAAGTGGCGAAAGCCACAATAAGGAAGAAGAAGAGGAGGGTGAGAATGGAGAGAGAGAGAAGGGCGAAGAAAAAGGATATAGCCGAAGCTATATATAGGGGAAGAGAAGAGTAAGGGATGAAGGGTAAGATGAAATAAGAGAATAGCTAGAAGCTCAAAGGAAGGAATAGGGAAAGTGAGAGGAGGAAAGTTGAGAGAGGAGATGGCTTTGGCCAAAATAGCCAAGGCCAAAGTAAAAGGGGGAAGGAAGGAGTTAGAGAGGGAAAAATAGGGGAAAAAGCTTGAAGAAATGGGGGTTTGACCATGGCAAAGCCAAGCCAAAAAACAAAAGGGGAAGAAAGAGGCAAGAAGAGGAGTACAACTCTGGCTAAATCAGCAAAGGCCAAGTGAGAAAAGAGAAAAAAAGGGAGGAAGAGGAAAAAGGGAAGAGACCAGCGGGTTAAAGGAAATCAGGGTAATAACCAGCGGTAAAATATGAGTTGGCACAATGCTAAAGAGCCTGAAAAGGTATATGGGAAAAGGGAGAGAAATAAGGTAAAAACCAATGGATAAAATCAAGAAGAATTTTTAAGCAGAGAGAAATGCTTGATCAGCCAAGCAAGAGGGAAAGTAGATGGTGCACGGCCAAAGAATGAAACTTGGCCAAGAACAAGAGGGGGAAAAACAAAGCCCGCCATAGAGAGAGCTTGGAGGTAAAGAAAATTTCATCTTCTTCAAAGTCATAGAGCCGAGAAAGCTAGCAAGTGAAAAGATTTCTTCATCTTCCTAGCTATAAACCTGAGAGAGGAGGGTGAGGATAAAAACAAAAAAACAAAAAAAAATCCTTCTCTATTTTTTCTTACACTCTCTTTCATGGAATTAAAAGTTTATGACTATCTCCCATTTTCTCCCATCACTACACTTCTCTCTTCTACTTCTCTTCTGCATTCTATCACTAACATCCCATGAACATAACTACCACACATACTCTCACGTCAAACAACAACAAAAAAACCAAAAATACAAAAGGGTATACCTCTACTAAAGGTCTATGTGGCCTAGCTTTTAGATATTTAAAAACGCTTCATGTGAGTTCAGAAGTTCAAGCTAATGTATTCGACCTGCTTTTTAAAGAGTTTTTAGATAAAAGTTGAAACTGAAAAAAAGCCAAAAAAAATAAGAAGTTCCAAATTGGATATTTAAGACTTTTGCAAACCTTTTTTTATATAATGCAAAAAGTTATTTTTCTTCTTCTCTCAAATATACCCCTTCCATCTTTTGAAAGCCTAACATTGCTCTCAAAATTTCTAAAAGCTCAATATTACCCAACATATGTCAAACAGAGAACAACTTTTATTTAACAACACTTATAATCAAAATTTTACTACTAAAAACTGTACAACTTAAAAACTAAAATTTCATAGTTAGCCTAAACAAAGCTTAATTCCATTTTCCAGGCATTAATCCTTTCAATTCTTTCCTATTGTATCTTCTTTTTTCTTTCCATCTTTCACATCATCCTTTTCTCATGGCCACGTCGTTTCAATCTTCCTTCTTTTTTCCTACCTACAATGTGAAAACATTTGTTACACTCAACTTGGACAATACTAATTACTTATAAAACGGGTAAAAACTATTTTAGTCCCTCAGGTTTGTTTTAAAGATCAAATTGATCTTTTAAGTTTGTAAAAAGATCAAAGAGGTCCTTCCAGTTAATTTTTATTAGTCAAATGTTAAAAGTCAAAGGGTTAACCGAGTTAAAAGACCATTATATCCTTAGGCAACATATATTAAAAAAGAAATTACAATAAAACTCTAAATCAGTCTAAAAAAACATAATTCACATAATTTGCGTAGGAAAAAAAAAACTAAAAAATATCAGTTCAAACATAAACAAATTAAAGTTAGTAATATATCGTTAAAAATGAACAATCATGATTCATCTTCTTCTCTGACCGGTACCCTCGCTGCTAATTATGTCGATAATGATTGTTCATTTTTTAACGATATATTACTAACTTTAATTTGTTTATTTTTGAACGGATATTTTTTAGTTTTTGATTTTTTTTTTCCTGCACAAATGATGTGAATTATATATTTTTAGACTGATTTAGACTTTTATTATAATTTTCTTTTATAATATATGTTGCTTAAGGATATAATGGTCTTTTAACTCAGTCAACTCTTTAACTATTAACATTTGGTTAACAAAAGTTAACTAGAGGGACCTCTTTGGTCTTTTTATAAACTTGAGAGACCAATTTGGTCTTTAGAACAAACCTCAGAGACTAAAATGATTTTTGCCCCTTATAAAACTCAACGTCAATTTTCTCACATTTAATAATCTTTTTCAAATATGTTGATCGGTCTCTTCTTCCACCAACCAAAACTATTGATAAATTGGTAGATAAATCTACGTCAACATTTTCCCTGATGAATGGCAACGGTTTAACAGCTTTGTCAAAGTCTTTCTCACAGCCACACTCTTAGGGTCTCTCGTTCATAAGGCTTTTGGCTTTGAGAGTGCCTCTTATCTTATGGGCTACATAGATGGTTCCATAACCACAAACATCCACCACCTCAACTAGGTGTTCATCCTCTCTTATGACAAATGATAGCACTACGATAGGCTTGTTACTACTTGCATAATAGTCAACTTATCCGAATCACTAGTGCATCAATGATGACAAAAGGGCCTCTACATCACTCGTTTCTCCTTAATGAGGTCCAAGCTCACCGGCTTTGCTTTGATTTCTTTTGCGGGGCATGATAATGATCAGATTATTTGGATTAAAATCCTCTCGATTTTTTGTATATTCAAACTCGTGTAAATCTTGTAACATAAAAAGTCTAAGCTTATCCATCATTTACTCTAAATTACTCTAGAGAATGTACTATGAATATAAGAGTTATGCACACTTTACAATTTGATAGAAATTATTCCAACTTTCACTAAATCTCTTTGAATAGAGAGTAATACACATTCTCATCTTTCATTGTGTCATATCAAACTAAACCATTGAGGAGCAAAAGAAAGACCACGAGGAAGTATTTGAACAGGTAAGTCAATGAATTCGAAAAGTCTCTCATCCGACAGTACAGCCCACTCCTACACAAACTAGATGCTCAATAGTAAAGTTTTCTATTCATATGCAGACACGAGCACGCTTGTGGCAGGCAAAATCAATAATAAAGGACACTGGGTTGATAAGATGTCTTTGTTATCATTTTATTATCGTGATATAATAATTGATGGGTCCCAATCTGGTCCAATCACACGTGGGGAAGGTTTCAGTACACTGCAAAACTACCATTTTCGTTGATGGATCGATCACTGGCAACATTCTCAGATTCCACGGCACTGCAGCTGTCATTGTTGCTTTGCAATCTGTCCTCATAGTTGTATCTTTTGTCTAGAATTCAACTATAGAAGAAGTTTTGGTTTTTGAATCTTCACTTTTATAAAATTTGTTGTATTGCCTTTATAATATCTAAATAATATAAATGACTTAAAACCTCCATTAAATAAAAATAAAAAACAAAAAAAAAATGTACGAGTTATGATAACTGAAGAAGGTGAGATAATTCAAAGAATTTTAGTTTGATGTATGTAATTAATTTAACTTTCGCACTATGTACATCAATAATGATTATCAATCCTTTTTCTTGAACAAGAAGGCAATAAGATACGCTTATTCTAAAGAAGACGAGTTAAGTCTTGTTAAGATCTGCAACAAGTGCCCATTATAAGTTTAAAACATAGAAGAAGTTGTGTAAATTGGCTTTGTATCACTCTGGAAGGACATAAAAAATGGTGTCAGTGAAGTATCTTATGGAAGTAAAATTCTTCAATCAGTTCGAACTTATGTCAGTCTCTCACATATTAATGGAACTCCCACATGTAGGTCTCATTTTCTATGTTAGAGGCTGATTCATCTGTCTGAACTAATTGAAGTATTTTCCCTTATGAAAGTATGAATCAGAGTTTCAAAATGAAAAGAAAATATCTTAAACTTTTAAGTACTTATAAACAGGATAAAACTAATAATGAAGTTAGATGTACTCTTATTCTTAAAATAAGTATATATATAGAAACCCTAATGAACAAAGAAATGTAGTATTTTATATGTTTGCAAACAAGCAAATGAGGTAGCATCTGGGTTAGTGAGGACCGTTAAAATGTGTCTTTTCCGTAAAAGAAAACGTTAACGACAAAGATTTAAATATAAGTAGTTAAAATTAAATATTCAGTGAATTTCATATTTAAGTTTTCGTGTTATTTTTTATTTTCCTTTTTTCTCCTTTTTTTCCCCTCTTTTTTATTTTCTTTTTCTTCTTCTACTTCAAATTTCTTCTCATCAAACATCTTTTAATTCTGTCGATAATCTGGCTCATTGAACTTAGATTCAAACTCTATTTAAGGATGGGGGTTTGGTGATCAAAGATGGTGTGAATCTTGTTTGGTGGTTATGGTTCGTGCCTTCACGCCTCCGGTTTTGGGGCAATGACAACGGGAGAAATAGAGAGACTAAGGAAAAAGGGAGAAGAGGTTGCTGATTCTCCAAATATGGTGGTTGGAGGCGGTGGAGGTAATTAGGGACGGATCCAAAATTTATTGTCAGTGGTGGTCATATTACCCTCTTGTGTTTTGCTAAAAATGCACAATACTCTATGTGTTTTAAAAATTAGCTGATTATCCCCCTGTATTTTATAAAAGTAGCTAATTATCTCTCTGTGCTTTTTAAAAATTAGCACTTTTGTTAGAAAATATAAAGGGCCAATCAGCTACTTTTATAAAACACAAGGGGGTAATCAGCTACTTTTAGCAAAATACAGGGGGGTAATCAGTTAAATTTTAAAACACAGGGAGGTATTGTGCACGTTTAACAAAACACAGGGGGGTAATCAGCTAATTTTTAAAACATAAAAGACTATTGTGCATTTTTAACAAAACACAGAGGGACAATACGCTATTTACCCTTTATTTTTTTGGTTAAAAATACATATAGATTATATATATTTAATAAGACCAGTGAGCGTTGTTGTCCTCACAGCGTGGCCTTAAATCTTAATAGATACACGAGTGGAGGTGATGCATGTATCTCGTCTAAATTGAGAGAGAGATCTATTCCAAAGCAGCGTATGTGGTAGAGGTGGTGATGATGGTGATGGGAGGTGGAGGAAGAGGAAGAGAAAGGAAAAAGAAGAAGAATTAGAGAAAAAAAGATACTAAAAAAGAAAGAAATAAAAGGAGGAAGAAGAGGGAAAAGAAAAGACAAAAGAAAAAGAATCATTTGGATCCTTTAATATTAATAGTAACCAATTATATTTTAATCTCCCCATATTAGTTTTTATTTTCCTACAACTAGCAACTAATGGAAGGGATACGTTGATACTTATTTTAGATGTTTAATGGTTTTTATTAAATTAAAAATAATTATGCAGTCCATATAGACTGTTGAATTAGTTTAGTGACTTCTAAAATATTTTATTTTAAATTTTATATGTGCTTATAAGTTATTTTGACTAATGTAAATCAACATTATCTATAAATACTTATAAAAAAAGGAAAAGAAAATTAAGAAAAGTTAATGCATTGTTATCCTTTCTATAAATTCCACTTTGAAAATGTGATTGGAATACGTTTTAGCCTTTCCCTTGGGGATCAAAAGCTAGTGAGATCAAGGCAATGTGCAGAATTATTCCCGTTTAGTTTCATATCATGTAGCGAATATATGAAGCCTTATTTCGACGATATTAAGGTTGAAAGAGGCCGATGCACATGAGAGCGAGTGGGACATGCAGTCTCCACTGGCTTAGAAAAATGTTAAAAATTTTATTCATTTAAAAAAAAATAGATATCTATGTATTTTTAGTTAAAAAAAATTAATTAGCCCCCACAGGAAAAAAAAATGTATTCATATAATTTAAAAATTATGTGTTTTAACCTACACTGATAAGAATTTCTGAATCCGCTCTTACTCATGGCCAAGTCTTGTAGTTTTTTAACAGAAGGAAAATCATATGCATTCTCAACATTTTTTTCCTTTTATTTCTTTTTCTAAGGCATAACATTTTTTCTTACTCAAACATGCACTAATATTTCTTTTACTAAAATTATAGGCAAAGGACAAAATTTTTTGGTTCTAGCATTTAGAACCTTTTAGATCCATTGGCAATTTTTTTTCAGGTTAGATTCGGAAAATCCAAAAATAACTTGTGACCCCATGCATATTAAACCTCAATTAGCTTTAACTACACTATTCTTTTTTTTTTTTTTTTGGACGAAAATTAACTACACTATTCATCTCTTGTCTAAGATATCGTTGATTTTCAATTTAAGACTCAAGAAATTATTGAAATATAAGTGTTTGTGATGCGCGTGAGCATTTTTACACAATTGATATATCCATGAATCGGTCATCATATCTTGTAAATGCCTTCGTATAACTAGTAATTATGAAAGCAGAGGAAAAAGTAAATTTAGAACACATACATAGAGATAGAATAAATCTTCTTTTTGTTAGGTAATTAAGCAAGAGATTTTATTAAATAAAAACAAAAGTTATTTACAAGGAGTTACAATATGAATAAAAAGGGAAAATGGCACAAATAGTCTCAATTACTTTTTCAAATTTTCAAATTCGTCAATATTGCTTAAAATTAACCAATTTAATCCCTACTGTTTTCTAAAAGAATTTAAATTCGTCCCTATTTTTTAAACTTGACCAATTTAATCCCTATTATTTTTTAAAAAAAAATTAATTTAGTCCCTATTATTTTCATGTAAAATTCAAATTAGTCCTCAATATTTAAGAAAGAAAAATGTGACTAAATTGAATTTTTTTTAAAAATAATATGGACTAAATTGGCTAATTTTAAATCATAGGGATGAATTTGAAATTTTTGAGAAATAATAGGGACTAAATTAACTAATTTTAAATAATAAGGATGAATTTAAAATTTTAGAGAAATAATAGGGATCATTTGTGCAACTTTTCCTAAAAAAATGAATAGGGTCAAAGGCAAAAGACAAAGCTATTCACGAAAGAAGGCCTTCATTGAAATTCTAATTTGTCCATATTTTCCTATTAATTAAGCTCATTGTTTCTATATATATATATATTTTACCAAAACTAAGCTTCATCTCAATTTCCCCTTTGATTCTTTGCAAAAGATGTTCATTATTGTTGGCCGCCAAATTATACTTCCTTTGATTTCTTTCTCGCCAAAGGTTGGAAATAGCATAGCAAAAGAAAAGCTTAAAGAGATAAGCTGGTAAGCAATTCTGGGCCAAGACAGAAATGGCCCAACCGAAAAGCCTAACCCAAAGGTTGTAAATAGCAAATCAAAAGACAAGCTTAAAGAGATAAGCTTGTAAGCAATTATGGGCCAAAACAAAGGGCCCAACCAAAATGGATAACCCAAAGATTTTAAATAGCAAAACAAAAGATTTAAGCTTGTAAGCAATCTGGGCCAAAACAGAAATGGCCCAACCAAAAAGCCTAACCAGTGTAGCAAGCTAGGCAATAAAACTCTCCTAGATAGTTCCTCTTAGGCCTAATTAGATTACGTCACGGCACAGGAGAGTTCTTTTCCCTTATGAATTCCCAAGTGGATCTGAATACAGTTATTTCCCAGGAAAGGAAATAAATCTTTTTTGCTAAAGAGAGGAAATAAGTATTGTTGATAGGATTTAGAGTCTGGTTAGCCTAATTATGAAATTTTAATTGTTGAGTTGTTTAGTAGTAATTATTTGGTTAGAAGTAATGTTGAATAAAAGTTGTCGATTGTTTGGTGTTGTACACTTTTTAAGCCAAACGTGTGGATTCTCAGTAATATGCAGGACAATATTGAGTTTTTAAAATTATGGAAAGATATTTTTTAGGAAAAAAGAAAAAGAAAACGAATTTTCGTATGATGTAAAAATAACTCTGCTGAAGCCTTTTTCAAAACTCTGATTTGGAGATTATTTATTTTTTAGTTTTTTAAGATTCATTTTTACTTAAAAACTCTTTAAAAAGTAGACCAAATAGATAGGTTCAACTTCTATACTCATAAAAAATACTTCTAAGGGACCTTCTTTGGAAACTAAAATGCCAGCACCGAATTAAAACGTTCCTTTGGCGGGCTGCACTCCAAAGAATCCCAACGCGTGACCAACTTGCCATTAGAGGTATCATTGATAATGCCGAATGTCTTTCACGTGTCACAACTTGCGAAGATGCCAACCATGTTCTATGTCAATGCCCACTGGCCCAGCAAGTATGGCAATTTATTCTACCATCTAATGTCAAGCTTTCTTTTTTTGATCTCCTGTGGAATGAGTGGTTCAATGCTAACATCAAGCGCACAAAAAAGCAGTTTGGGATTCCATTGAACATCTTTTTTGCCACTGCCGCTTGGTGGATTTGGAAATGGAGGAATGAAAGATACTTCAAAGGTATACCCCACGATAATTTTTATTTCATGGCCAAGTTCATCCATAAGTAAGCTTTTGAGATGTTCGAAGCCTGACGTCGTACAGATGACTTTTCTCTTCGTCAAACTCATGTGGTCTTGGTTGGGTGGGTTAAGCCTTTACAGGGGTGGGAGCTTAATACGGATGGGTGTTCTAAGGGTAATCCAGGGCTTGCGAGTGCTAGGGGCATTTTTTGTGATGGTGATGGTGCTTGGATCTCTAGTTTTACCATGAATCTTGGAATTTCCTCAAATAATAAAACAGAATTGATAGCAGTTTGGGAAGGGCTTAAAAGGACAGTTGACATGGGTATCACCCACCTCATTATTGAGTCGGATTCGTGGATCACTATCTAAAGACTGAAATCAGAAATCTCTTCAAGTAACCCTTTCAGATTTTTATTGAAGACTGCAAGCCGATAATGGTGAGTCATGAAGGATATCAAATTCAACATGTGTTTTGTGAGGTTAACCAGTGTGTTGATTGGCTCGCAAATTATAGTTTCCAACAACCCTTGGGATGCCACTATTTTGAAACTCTGTCAGTTCAGTTATTGACCCAGCTTGAGAAAGATAAGAAAGGATAAACTTATTCCAGAGTGGTTGTTAGATAGTTTGGCTTAACCTCCTTTATCACCAAAAATTTAAAAAAAAAAAAAACACATTTTTAAGTACCTAAAAATTAGGCCATACAGACCCTTAGCCGAGTAATACTCCAAAGGGAATCTACCCTCGCTTTTCTTTTCTTTTTTTTTTTGGTAAAAAATCTACCCACTTAACTTACCTGTTCACGCAGAAAAACCCACTTGTGGTTGGGCTGTGTAATCTGTGGATCACAGATTGAGACTTTTGGCCGAGTATGGACCTGTTGGACTTGGAAACTTTTGGCCCAGTACATCATAATGATCGCAGCTCATATCTAGAACGTTTGGTCTTGGCTTTTTATGCATAATTCTAATTTGAGAAGTAATACCTAAAACTAACTCAGTGGATCAAACAAACTAGAAAAACTTTCATTCTTACATTTTCTTTTCCTAGTTTTAGGTTTACACCTATTTTCCTTGGTCCTTTTTTCTTTTATTTTTTTATGTTGAAAATTCTTTCAGAAGGTTTTTTGAATGCATTAGCAGGGGTGTCAAGTTTTTAGACACATAACTCTCCTCAAAAGAGGTATAATCCAAGTTATTCCAGAAGGACTATCTTAAAAAATTAATTTTAACTGATTCAAATTTAAAACATGAACTAATTTTCTATTGATTGACGCGAATCATTTGATTTCTTTTTTCCATTTTTGTGGCAACCTGAAAAGTGCACCCAGAGGATAAATTTTAAGTTTTTTACTTTTCATTTTTTAGGAGGAAGCGAGAGAGCGTTGGGCGCGCGGATTTGGGGGATAAGAATTATCTCATAATATCATAAAAATAAGCGTGATTTAATAATTGTGAATTGTTTGTATATTGCAAAATAATGGGTAAATTTCACCTTTAGTCCTTATAGTTTACATATTTTTTCAATATCGTCCCTAATATTCCAAAAGATTCATAGTAGTTCTTAATATTTACAAAAATGATTCAAAATAGTTCCTATTGTTTAAAATTAGCCAATTTGGTTCTTATTATTTTTAAAAAAAATTCAATTTAGACCCTATTGTTTTCTAAAAAAATTAAATTTAATCCCTACATATGATCCTATTTGGGGATTGAATTAATTTTTTTTTAAAATAATAAGGACTAAGTTAGCTAGTTTTGAACAATAGAGATTATTTTAAATTATTTTTATAAATATTAGGGACTAATATAATTTTTTTAAAATATTAAAAACTAATTTAAAAAAATATGTAAACAATAAGAATTATATGTATAATTTACTCCATAATAATTATATCAATAATTTATAATTTTTAATATTATAAACGAGATCTAACTTGTCGATAATGGGGTTGTGGAGCTGGCATAAGCATAACCATCCATGGAGAAAGGATAAGTGGAATCAATGCAAGGCAAAGAAAAGTATCTGATGCTGTGACAAGCGCCAACAATGCCGTCACATCTGGAATATTTATGCTAAAAGTCAATAGTTAAATTCTTTAACAACTATATTGACCAACTAGTACATAATGACACACACACAAGAAGAATAAAATAAATAAATAAATAAATAAAGATAAAAAAAGAAGAACTAGTACATATATCATCAGCTACAAAATGTTCAAACCTCGTGGTGGTCCAGCCTCTGCAAGTCGTATCGTTTACAAGAGCAGAAAAAATAGAAGAGATAAATAAATAAATAAAGTTGTTTATTTTCTATGAGTCATTTGCTCTATAAAGATTGTTTATTTGCCTGTTATCCTTGGCCGGCAAGTACCTGGTGAGCATAATTTACTAATAAAAGCGTAACCCTTTTAAGTGACGAGTATGGTTAGATATCATTCATTATTTATCGTAAATTTATTAACGTTTATATATATACTTAATTAATATGTTAAAAAATATATATATAAAAAAATTATTAAATTGGTAAGTCACAAACATAAAGATAAGAAGTGATAGCTTAGTGATAAAAATGAAATAATAAATTAATAGTACAGACACACTTTATTCTCTTTGGAGTCTATACAAAGTTACCTCTTTCCTTTTTTTAATTCTTCTCTTTTTCTTTTTAATTTTATTGATAAGGAACTCATTTTATACAAGACTAAGTTGAATCAACCCTAAAACTATGGTCTAACGATGGGTCCAAAAATATGTTTTAAGTCAGTCAAAAATATAAAAATATTTATAATAAGAGAGTGTATATAAGTTAAAAGTCAAAACTTTGATACGATTGGTCGTTATCTTATGCCTTACTTTTTATATTTCCAATTTGAAATAAAGAAGAGAAGAAGAAAATTATGATTAGGTGTCATGGAAAGGTTCAACAATAATCATTATTGAAGCTTGTATGCAAGCCAAAAAATAGTGCTTGTGCGTGGCATGGTGAATTGGTGCAATGTCCTATCTTCATTGCTATATATAGTGAAGGCAAACAGTTACTCCTATAAAGGTGTCTTTAATGGAGGTTTTAAAATTAAAGATTTTTTAATTTTGAGTATTTTTAAAATTTTATAACCAAAAAAATAACAATATTTATGATAAAAATACGTGGAGTTCATCACTTTTGACTTAAAAGATACCAAAATAGAGTCCAAATTCTATTTTTTTTCAACAAATTGGGCCATGAAACTTTAAAAATACCCAAATTTAAAAAGTTTTATATTTAAGAATCTCCATTAAAGATAGCTTAATGTAATGTTGGTTGGTGAACATTTTATTTTACAGCATAAATAAAAGGACAAGCAAATCACATACGGAGGCCGGAGAGGATTTTTGAGCATAGTCAAGCAAATGACAACCACTCCAACAATTTCTAGATTTGAAAGAAAATATCGTTTCACTTTCCATTTTCGTTCTCTTTTTTTTATTTTTTATGTTGCTTTACTTCAATTAAGTTAAATTAAAGTAAACCATAATCGACAAACTTATTAAATACTGTATACATGGGGAAATTTCAACATGATAGGGAATGATTAGCATGTTCAACAAACCTAGTAAGTACCGTGTACATGGACAAATTTATTTATAGGGTAGCACTGTCTATAGTTTCCAATAACCCCTTGAGTGAAGCTTTTAAATATTAAGTTGTAATTTTATTTTTGTAAAATTTGTGTATTTTTAAGTTATTTTTAAGTTAAAAAATTAATTTAGTCTCTATTAAAAAAAAAAATGCATATATGAGTGTCAATTTTTATATTTAAACTCTTATCGAACAAAAAATCTAGATCCAACCATAGGCAAGAATACCACAAATAAGAGTTTTTTTGTTGGATAACGTAAAAATTTAGTTAGCAGAGTCCAACTATCGTTTTATCCGATAAAACTCAACCACCAACTGGTAAACCCCTTAGTTTAGTGGTGCGCCTTCACATTTGCACCAAATTAATAAATGACATAACTCTAAAATAATAAATAGTATCAAACTATTAACCTCACAAAATTAATTTTACCCCACTATTATTAAAATATGCTGACGATAAGAGTTAAGAGTTAGACAAGTATCATAATCAATGTGACAGAGGACCTAATTATTTTAATTCCCTCGCACATCGGAAAATTATAGTTATTACAGTTTCACGCGGTTTGTGGGATCAAGATCCAAAGTATTTGTCAACAAATAACGCGTAACGTCTTCAATGCTCAAAAGTAAAGTAGTTTTTGCTTCCAACATCACAACAGCTGTTTACCAATCTCTTTGTCCTTTTGTTCTTTGCTGTTTCTTGTATCACTTTGACCCCTCTCAGTTTTAATTCTCTGTTGCATTGAAGCTAAAGATGTTGATGAACATCTTATTTCTCTCTTTTGTCTTCATCCTAGGCCTTATATCTACCTTCTTTGGCTTCCCTCGAAAGAAGATTCTTGCATGGTTTCATTCACTCACTGTCACCACTCCCACACATCATGCCGCCATGACTGCTAGTAAAAGCATAATAGGTAGTGATGAGGCTGATCATAACAAGGTTGAGCTCAGAAGTGTTTTTGCCACATTTGACAAGAACAATGATGGGTATATAACCAAGCAAGAGCTCAGAGAATCACTCAAGAATATTGGGATCTTTGTGGGAGAGAATGATGTTGCTGATATGGTTGCAAAGGTTGATTCTAATGGAGATGGTTTGATTGATTTCGATGAGTTTCATGAGTTGTTTGAAACCATGGTGATGAAGAAAGATGGAGCAAATGATGAAGATCATGAAGATAAAGAAAATGATCTTAAGGAAGCTTTTGATGTTTTTGATGGAGATGGTGATGGGTTGATAACTGTGGACGAATTGGGATTAGTGCTTTCCTCTTTGGGATTCAAAGAAGGGAAGACATTGGAGAGTTGCAAAGAGATGATCAAGAAGGTTGATATGGATGGAGATGGTATGGTCAATTTCGACGAGTTTAAGAGGATGATGAAAGCGGGCGGAAGATTTGTTCACGTCTCGTAAACTTTTAACATAGCCAAGCGCTATCTGAGCCTCCTTCATTGGTGCTCTCCCAAAGCTATTTGTATGCAAACTTTGTTTTTTGCCTTGATTTCATATGTACAGATAACTAAGAGTAATTCTCATCATCTGTCTATAATTCTTCTCAGTGAAAATCCGTCTTTGAGAAAATACCTAAATATCCAACAGGTTCCCACCCACCCTCCATGAGATTCGAACATGATCTTTCAACTATCAAACAATTAACCTATCACTAAATTACTCTCGAATCTCGGATTGCTCTTACAGCTACCAAGTCGTCTATGCAAAAGTATATCAGGGTAGAGCAAAGCAGAACATGTATGGTGGAACAAGGACCACTGGTCAAACATTCTTGCCTGTTCTCTCTGCACTGCAAGCTCAAAACAGAAGACTAGGTCAAGTTTAGCTTTACATATTTTATATTTTGTACAAGTTTTTTTAATTTTCTCTTTGGTGTTTTTAAGGGCTGTTGAACAGGTCAGAGTTCTTAGTAGGTCAACGTTTTTTACGTGCAAGTAATTAGGATCTATACTAATTTCCCCTTGTACTGAATTACTATTCTCTTACTTCCATGGATACTGTCTGGCTTGTGATTTTTTCCAATTTTATGATTGTATTTGTCCTGCAAAACTATTTATCGAAAGGCATGCATCTGCAAGACTCACCCGTCGAGCGGGACGAAAATCGACTTTAGTAAATGCAATGATATCAAGTGAAAGAACTATGTCTCAACGGATAAAAGTTACTCTAAAAATAATAAATTGATCTTCCCAATAACTCACATAGACGGGAAGGGTTCGCATCGAGTAATTCACCACTTTTTCCATCTTTTTTATAGGCCCAAGCTGCTGTTGTTTTTGGTTTTCTTCCAAAGAACAAAATTCTAAATCAAAATTTTATAAGGTAGTCTTAAAATTTTTAATTTTTTAATATGGAACAAATATATATTCTAACTCTCTTTTCATGTGATTTGATTTGAGATGATTACACGTGAAAAATAACTTTAAACACATATAGACTTAATTTTATATAGGTCACATATAAAAAAGATCGCACATAAAAAATTCAATATACATAAAATACCAGTACTTGAAAGATTAAATATACATATTCTAACAAATCAGAGGGCTTACTACTTGTAATCACGATTCTAATCTAGATTTTTACAGTCTCTTACAGAACTTGTCAATCACAGAGAAACAGAAAGAAAGAATCATCATTACCACCTCCCAACCCCCAACCCTCAACCCTTTTGCGTCCTTCCCTCTCCCTCTTACCAAACAAAATTGTGTCCACTATGCAGACAGCACGGATCGAAGATTTTGTTTGAGTTACAAATTATAACAGAATTTAATAAAGGAAAGAAAGAATTTTATGATTTTTTATTTGGATTAAATAAGGAAAGAAAATGATAATTTTAAATGCAAAATTACTTAAGTATTTTTATTTTATTTTTATAACCATGAAATATGTAAGGACAAAAAAGATTCTTTACATAAAACCTTTTATTTTCTTCCAAAAAAATTTCAATTTAAAAGGATTGTAAAATTCTTCTCATTAAAAGAAATAGAGAAATTTTAAAACCTTTTCGTAACCTTTCCCTCCTTTATAATTACAATCCAAACAAGGATAGAGATTCTTTAATTTCTCCCAATCCTTTATTTCCTTTAAAATTTGTAATCTAAACAAGGTGGAACTTCTAAAAGAAAAGGAATGGTTACTTTCCGAAGTAGACAAGTTATCAAAGACGTCTTTAAGAATGAAAGGTATAAACTCTTCGATAAGGCACAAGCAATATGAAATGGTGAGACCAAACAATAGGAAATCGAGTAATGACATTATGAACGAAGTTTAACGATTGTGAATTATTATACAATTATAATAGAATGATATGAATAATAATATTATGAACAAAATTTAATAATTATAAATTATTATACAATTATAATAAAATGATATAAATAACTGAAAATAATTATCGTTACTCCAAGCAATAATGGACTATGCAGACGCCAAAAAGAACTAAAGCTTTTCCAATGGAAATCTGAAAATGAGATGCACTCAACTTGGAGTCATTCCTTTCTCAATAAGCAATTACTCAACCACAAAGTCACTTAATCTTGTCCCCCTTGTATGGCCATCTCTTTTACAATTTCAAGACAAGGAAAATAAAAGGAAAAGTGAAAGTAGTGAACTTTATTCACACGGAAAAAAAAAAAATTAAAAAAGTAAAAAAAAGCCGGGACAAGAAAAGATTTCAAGATAAAAAAAGAAAAAGTAAAAATATAAGCAGGGCGTAAACTACATGATATGACTGTATTTGTAGCACTCAAATTATTGTATTTGTACTACATTTGAATTTTACTTAGGAATAAATGCAACACTTATATACTTTTTGATGCGATGTAAGATAATCTCAAAAAGTGAACTATGTTCGTTTTTGACAAATCATACAACTTTTTCAGGTAGAAACGGCCTTTTGAGCAAAACGTAGGCTTTGCCTTGCGCGCAGTGTAATTTTAGCCAAATTCCATCGTTTTGAGGGTCAAAATAGTAAAAATGCCCGAAAACGCCTCGGTCAACGGCTATCAAAGTCAAAATTGAAGCCAAAAAAGTCGACAAAAGGGCGCTTGAGCGCACCCTACTGGGCTCTCGAGCGCCCCTCTCTGCACCGCCCAAACTCCCTGATTAGTCCACATGGATGACAAATGGTGCAAGGTGATTGGACCACTAGAACTACGCTCGAGCGCCCAAACCAGAATTTTCCACCACCTTTCGGAGCATCCACGTGGCGTGCATCCAATAGACAAAACAGAGCGCGCCCCAAAAATTTTCCTATAAATAGGCCTTCACCCAGTTGAAATTTTAAGAATTAATTTAGTTTTAAATTATGTTTTTAATTATTAATTAATTAGTTTTAAATATTAGTTAATTATTTAGTTAGTTTAAATTAGTAGTAATTGTAGAATACGGGGGAAGTTCTGCCCGAGTAGCTTTTTAATAAAGCTCTTACTAGGGAGAAGTTCTGTCCAAATAGCTCTTATTCAGGGAAAATTCCGCCTGAATAGCTATTTTGCGTCGGACCTCTACTCAAATTCCTAAAATCAAAAATACAAAGTCGTCATATCTGGGGAACCTTTCTTGACTCTCTTATTTGTACAACTTGTATTTATTTTTTTGTCTGAGTATGACTATTATCTAGGGGAGGATATTATAAATGACGGTATTTTAATCTATGCTCTCGGATTCGGATAATTTGATTTATATGCAATATATGACTTGTATTAATTCAGCATTATTTTTCATACGTAATGCTTTTTAGTAGACGTTATGATTACTTTACTTTCGTACCATATAAACTCATGTTTTAATTAGTGAATCTATAAGTTGCACTATAGATTCCAAAAGATTATAGGTTTTACCTTAGTCTTTACTTGAGGAGTTATTGATTACTTTGTTGAAATAAATCGATTACACCAAGTTACAAGGACAGATCTATACTACGGCTATATAACGGACTCGTAGATAGAACAGCACCTATAACAGATGTAGTAATCGGAACTTTAATTAGACTAAAGAAATTAACTAAGGTTTAAACTCTTGAACCTAACCATAGCATAGAATTAAAGAATCCTGAATACTGAACCTAAATTAACTGCCTCATTGCTTATTCAGTCTCCTAGATTCATTTCCCTCATATTCCTCAAAACCTCAACTTAGCTTTAGCTTTAATTTATATTTCTCGCACGTTACTTGAACTCACTTACACAAACTGTCACTGTTCCACTTAAACATTTTCGCACACTACTTCACTAATTAACTTACGAGATTCCTTGTGGATACGATTCCACACTCAAAACACACTACACTACAAGATCCGTACACTTACGAGTTATTAAAAATTGGTCAAATTTGCATCCATTTATATTACCGACCTCAAACGCATCACTACATGTTGAACAAATTCACCTCTTATCTTTCAAAATAATTATTTTATTCCCTCAAGTTAAAATTGTGAAACACCATTAGTCCCCCAACCATTTCCATTCAATTTCAAGATATAAAAGAAAAATGAAAACGGAAAACTAAGTTGAGGAAAAGTTGATGAAGATAAGAACTCAATACAAGGAAATGTCAGAAGCGAAGAATAGACCTCAAAATAACAGGGGTCAAGGTCAGTCAGTGAGAAGATGGAGGATAAGCTTCATCGTCGAGGGTTACTTCACATATTTCATTTGATGGTCAGAGGAAGAAGAAATTGGGAGGAGGAAAAATGAGGAAGAAGAAAGGAAAAAGAAAGAAAACAGTGAAGAATGAGTATTAAAAGCTCACAAATAGTAGCCTGGTAGTTTAGAATGATTGCTAGTGCTTCACAAAGTACAAGTCCAAATCGATGGCCAAGCAAAGCTAAAAGCATTTTCAGTGTCCAGAGAACGTTAGCTGCATATGTTATATGCTTTACCCCGAAGGAGGATATCTGATATCTGCAGAACAGAGAATTTATCCTTCGAAACGAAACAAAAGGTTAGGGAGTAATAATTGTCAATATATAAAATCAATGTTTTTCTTCCATGAAAAGAAAGTCTGGCAATGATTATGAGCACCCATGAAGTTACGATTGACAGACAGACGAAGAACACATTGTCAGAGTCTTCAACATACCCTAAGCATACATGCGGCTAAGGAGCTTCAGTTCCAACAGAAATTACAACTGTGATTCAAACAACACGCTTTCAGCATAAACCCACACCTCGGTATAGCAGAGGGCAGCGCTTATGCTGTCTGACCTAAATGATGGCATAGTCTATTATAATGCACCTATTTAGCACTACTGTGAAAGCAGTACAAGAAAGATGATATGTGATCTGTTATACAGACAAATATGAAACACTTAGATTCACCTAAAAGACATCAGGGTGAAATCGCCCCGGAAGATTGTTGCTTTGCTGAGCCTGCTTGAGGTGCATTGCAAGAGCATAGTTATTAACCTACAGACACCGAAAGATCAAACGTTGTTAAACCCTCAGAGAGGAGTGAGCTTGATAAAGATTCAAATAAAGAAACTATATATGTAAGACGACTGAGTTGTTTAAGTGTACTACCATAGAGAACTATTCTGAGAGGCAACAATACCAAAAGTATAATCAGCTAATAGATCAGAGCCAGTAATTTACATTGTTCCAAGTGGAGACAACGGGGGCGTCGAAGAAAGTATTTGAACAAACATATTTCTCTGCCCTCCCTCTTGTAAAATGTGCAAATATGAAGTCATAAGTACGTATATATAGCAAGATAGTTTATCTATCTACGTGTCTAGCCACATTATATGTCAATATATCTTAATTTATTCCCCTAGAGTATCTCGAGAATTTTTCTCCAGAAGGAAGGCCCTCCATAAGCTAAATTACTTATCATCATTTCCTTCCTCCTGCTGCCCCTTCTCTTTACTGGATTAAAATTCTCCGAGGGATTAATGTATTGATTCTTATTTGACAAATATGCCAAATCATGTTATATCTAAGAAGAATTCTGAGCCTATGGACTTTACCTCGAGAGTTCTAAGCTGTTCTTGATACTGAGATACGAGCTGTTTCAATTGCTGCAACTCCTGTCCCCTATCCTCAAATTCCTTCTGACGCTCATGTTGGATGGAAACAGCTCGCTTCAAAATAGTGTTCTCTTGTATCAATGCTTCAAGTTGTTGCTTAAGCATAACATTTTCCTGGAGCATAAGAAAACAAACGGATGACATTAGCAACAAAAAAAATCTCTCCCATCAACTCTTGAGGGGAAAAAGGAGGAAACGAGGAAATAAACACAATGGTGTTAGCAGAAGAGTAAACCTTAGTAAAAGATAGAATGGACATCAAACAAAAGTAGAAACCAATATTACAAGTTATATGAGATATAATTGAAGTCAAAGAAACCACCTGCTGAAAGGCCTGACCAGCCTCTGCAGTAACACGTGCACAAATGGATTTTTCTAAGGCCTCAAGAGCTCGTGAGGCACGCACTTTGGCATCATCTACATTTGACGCGCTTGCCATTTCTCTTACAAATAGTTCCACCCACTCAGCACCATCCATGGGAAGATTGTTTCCCATAGATGAATCATCTGTTGGAGCTGAGTTGCCATTGTTTAAAATTGTACCTGAATCTTGAATGTCAGAATACCTGCTACACTAACTCAAACTGTAAAAGTGCATGTGCTATGTAGATTTGGATTTTGCGAAGGTTTAACCATATACAGCCACTTTCTCTCGGTTACAAGTCAAGCTGGTAAAGGAGGCAAACAGCTATAACAAAAAAATCCACAAATGGCCTTTAGAAAATTGAGAACATCCATGGTGAGAATCCATTGTTAAGAGGAATGCAAACAAGATAAAGCAGATCAACATGCGGAACAGGTTCAATCAAAATTTGACATAAAAAGATCTAATATCAAAGAAGCCTGTGCACACCAGAGATATGTAGTAGGAGGCAAAGAAGGCTAGTTAAATTTCCCCAATTTGGATTATTCGTGCATTAAAGATAATCCTTAGGCCAGTTAAAAATTGATCCAAATAAAACCACACTAATTACTGTATATTCAATAATGATGCCCCAGTACAGATTTACACGGGAAGATGGTTCCGACCAGGGTCAGCTCCCTGTTAAAGCTAGTGCTTACACCAAATGGAGTAATAAAGTTGGTAAAGTAAAGCCAGATTGAACATAGAAATTCCTTTTAGGAACTGGATCAACTATGTTTCCAATATAGAAAACCTCATCGCCTAACAAATTGGATTTAAAGTACTAAGTCAAAAAACCTTGAGTTTCTTTTTGTGACTACACAATTATTTAGTTGAGCCATTTACCATACAGTGACCATAGCAAATAGCTCAATTGTCAAGACGAAGACCATAACTGCTACATTTGGATGGGTATCAAAATCTTTTAGGATGAAATATATTTTTTAAACAGAATCCTTTCAATGGGAAAGATCACTTTTCTAACAATTTTCCGGAATTTGATTGGCAGTTGAAAAAAGTTTCCTTTTCAAAAAAAATATAAAAAAAGAAAAAAAACCATTAAGACTACAATTCCACGTCCCTTGCTATGTGACCTTTGTTATATATCTAACATGGCTTACGTGAGCATGTAAATATAAAAAAGTACATGTATCTTCATATATTTTGATGTACACAATGTATATATGCATAATAACCCGTATATATGTCAATATATCTCCAAAATAACTTCTGTATAAAAGTAAACATACAAATATGGATCACAAAAAACTACAAATCATGTCAATGCCCACTTTCACGGAGGAAATGGGCTCTTTCCCAGAACAAATCTTCAGCCCAAACATCTAAAGTCTACCAAGCAACTAAACTCTAAAAGCATTTTTCAGAAAATATTTTACACCTAACATTAGAGGCATCAGTTGAAGAACAACAAAAATACGAAGGAAAGGAAAACAAGCATAACAACAGCCCAGCAATGCAGTTAAGAGAGAAGGAAGAAAAGAACCTTGAGTTGAAAATTGGTCTTCAGCCTCCTGTGAAGCATCAGCTTGGCCTTCAGCGGATGCCAAATTCTCAACCGATCCCAAGCGAAGCTCATTAAGGCTTCTGATTGCAGAATCCAGATCACCACCACATTCTTCAAGAGCTCTTTCAAGAAACTAAAAATTAACATCAAAGAGAGGTAATTAATTAAGATTGCAAGGAGCAGATGATCTAATTTCTTGTAACAACTAGAATCTAGTGCATGATTTAACCAAAATCCTATAGAATAACACAAGCCAAAAGTACATATGCTTGTCAACTCATGACAATCAATCAAGAACCTGAACATGCAGATTTTAGAATGAATAGGATTTAACCAAATCAGCATGCAGAATCTAAACAGAATCAAAATGTGTACCATTTTCAACCCTATAGCAAATCTAACGAGATTCTTCAAGAGCTAAAAAATTCAGAATGTAATATATGTTGACCCACAAAGGTGTAAACTGGATGTCAAAAAAATAAGCATATACGGCGGAACATGTCCTTGAGTATAGATAATTATGTGTCTATATAAGCATAAATAAAGAAGAGAACCAAAAGAAAAAATTGGAAATGTAAAATTCTTGGCTCACAACAGAAAGTTGACAGGTCCAGAAAATGCTAATACCCTGACCCACAAGAAAGGCCCTTTTTCCCTTCTGTAGTGAGCCAAATTTAATCTCTGGATAAAAAAGTCAAATAAAGGCGTTATGGAATAAGACACTCTTTTTTAACCATCCCAGTATGGTTAAAAATTCAAAGACTTACTCTATCCTCAAAATATCTCCTCAAGAGCTCTAACAAATGTAAATTAAAAATAAATAAATAAAGCTAAAGAAGGGCAAAATGGAAATCACACCTTAGTCTCTAAGATTAAAGAGTCAAAAATCAATATCTTTAAAAAGTCAAATTCCCAAAATGATCATGAGACAAGCCGAATCCTTTGTAACTCAGTCACCATACAGTGTGATACAAAGGCTTAAATTGATGTAGCACAGCAATTTTCTTAAATTGGGACTTAGCTGACACATCGATCATGATTACAATCTTTCAGACCCCATGCTATTCTAAGGAAACGTGAAACAAAAACTATGATAAATACTTGCGCTAAATCTTCCAACACGTCAATTGCTGGCAATGAGTCAAACACTCAATTCACGATGCATGTAGATTTAAGACAGTACAGTACAAAATTGTATTATATGCCTTTCTATTTACTTCAAAAGAGATCAAACGCATATTAAAGCTCATTAAACAGCATACCCAATTCCAAGTAACAAATTAATGCGGCTCTTTTATTTTCAACTTCCTACGTGGAAGAAAATTGGACCTAAGCCAGAAAGAGGGTCAATTTACTTTGAGAATAAGCTCCTAATTATCAGAGAAGTGCAAAAAGAATGGTCTCGACAGCTTATCCTTAATTAACTCCAAATTCATGTATTATGCCTTCTACAATTATTAGCATCTATATAGTGATGAATGTATTTATAATTCACAATTGTCTAAGAATGAAACTGTGCAAAACATTAGGAATACTAACTAACTTAATGCCAAAAGAGTAATATGTGCATGCTCAATTTCTTCCATCGAAGTTTTAACCATGTAATTTAACATAATTTCTTGATCTATATTTACCCCTTCTTCATTCAGCTGTATGACAACAACCAACAGCCAATTGGCGAAATCTGGGTCATTATTCTGAAGTTCCATCTATTTAGTCCTATGTTGATAAAATAATTCCTGACGGTCTTCACCAATGCAGATGATCGCATGTACGGAATAATCTTAAAATTTCAAACAGATTATGACCAAAATGTTTGCAACAAACTATATAGCTTTCTCATCAGGTCACAAGTCAAAAGTCTTCATATATACGTACTTGTAGATTGTGCAACTCCTTCGCCCCCACCCCCCCGCACCAAAAAGGAAAAAGAAAACAAAAGGAAAAAATATACTATGAAAAGGATAGAAAGAATGGATCTCTCTCGCTGATAATAGAGTTGCCTTGATGGCGGACTAGGGAAGGAAGAAAAAAAAGCATTATTTTGGTGGCAGAAAGAAGGGGGGCAGTTGCAAAACAAGCTAATAGAACTACAAAGATCAACTTACATGTTATGGGGCAATAGATGATCGCTTACTATCAGACAACCAAACACATTTTACTTCTTCTTTTTTTTTGGTCGTTACATTTTACTTCATATTAACCCATTCTTAAACAAGTCATTCAGCTGCAAATAAATTGAACAAAGCACTCAGAACCTTAATAAGCTTAGCATTCACATCAATATTTACTAAAATGTTGCTCTTCACCTTCGGCTTTGTAGAGCCTCTCTGTGATGCTAAAAAGGCAGTCAGTCAAATTTCTCTACGACTCACCAATACCACAAAGTCAGCTTGCCATCAACTAATCCAATACAAAGACATTTTGTCATTGGTTAAAATTGAGAAATGAAGGAGAGAAGGGATTAATTGCCCATATTCTCAATTTCTTTGCCTAACTTGAAAATTTGTTACAATATTACATCAGCACATAATATTCTAGAGTTGCATCATCCAATTTTTTTGAAATTAACCACCAAGTTGACCTATAGAAACTAGATGAACTATAAATTTTCCCATTTCTAGCAAACCTTTTCCTAATTGCTTTCACACATGTTTTATACCAAAAAAAGATGGATGACCAAATTAGAAGATACAGATGGACATCTGACTTGATTTGGAACTTAGTATGAAATCCTCACTCTTGTTGAGCACCTAAGCACAAATCACATCACTACAACGAAGTTGCTTGCCTTCTCGGATGAGAAAACCTAATTAGCTGGAAGAAGACTGCATCACTAAAACATAGGATTCTCCTCACAAAATAGTGAGTCAAGGACATAGTTATCTGACCTTCTAGAAGAATTATTTCCTCTCTATCGAAGATGTAGCCACTACTTAACTATATTGAAAGAATATGGTTTATCTTTATGGATATTTTGTGGTTGTATGACTAGTGGTACTTTTCAAGGGAGAGCTTTGCAGCGTTCTCGAGATGTTTTCACCATTGCTTTGTATTCTTAATATGTTCAACATTGCCGGAACTTCTTGCGGCCGCCAGTTGTACATGACACTTCATGCTTCATAAAATTTCCTTTACTATCCGAACCAAGAAAAGGTAAAGCGATAAATGAACAGTAGAAAGATTGTCTTATTGATAATCTGGTTTCCCGGATTATAACAACTATTGTGATTAGTTTCAAATTCCCGAGCTCCTAGTACACTATTGTGCACAATTACACAGGGCTTTCTGAAATTCTACAACTAAACTTAAAAGCATAGTCAAAGGATGCAGTCAAAATGATGTTTTAACTCTCATTTCCTCAACTTGTTGATCAGTCCTAGCGACATGCTCTGATTTCCTCATGTAAATAAGTTTTCAATGAACTTTTTACATCAGGTATGAGTGGTCCCCTTTTTACCATAAACTTGGATATAATGCATATGGTATGTAACCTCAATATACAAATAAAATTGATCTAATTAACCATTCTTTGAACATACACTTACTCTACAAATTTATCCTATTATACGTTTTATCATAATTAATGTTACAATCCATGATCCTTCATTCACCATCAATTTCCAAGCTCAATGTTGACATGCAATTATTGCTTTAAAGTCAAATTTAGCTAAGCCAATTCATTGATCACAACGAGATCAGTTATAATCTCAATGATAGATATGTCCATTCTAGAGAGATCACAAGTGATCGGTCAGCAATGAACCAATATGCTAAGAAGCATGATTAATCATCAGTAACATGTTCTATCACCTTGCAATTTTTGCAACTCACATTCAACAAGAAAATGCACAAACCAATTGTCTGATTAAATTTCCTCCACCACAGAAAGGCAGAAAGCTAAATGTAGAATGCTAATAAAATTTCCACATAAGCAGACCAAGAAAGAACTGTCATTAGATCAAATAAGTAGCAGCCCAACTTCTTGAGCTAGAGTGTTAAGTTCCATGAATCAAGACCAGTTCAACCTGTACAAGGTCTGCTACCACCTGCCAAAGAAGCTGTTCGGCTTGTTGCTAAGCAAATGTTGCCACTGCTCAGGTAAGAACAATCATATTTCAACAAAAAAAATACTTCATCTGCTCTTAGCATTAAGCACGTACGGGTATATTTGTGATATGAAAATATCACCAAAACATTGTGTGTCCTTTCATATCAGAAGAAGAGGAGCTGTCCTATTTTACAAGTAACTTAGAGAAGAACCTTCCTTGAAAGACCACAAACACTTCTATGGAAGATGAATTAGAAAGTAGACTAAAACTTATATCTAAAGTCAATTATCTGAGCCGAGGCGCATTCGCCCAATATTCCAAAGCTATAATCGGGGATATAGCAACATGAGCAAAATTATGTGCTCCGTCACCTATTCCATCTTTTAAACCAACAGAAATTTTCCTTTAATCAATAACTAATAGGTTGCCCAATCAAATCATTAATGAAGTAATAACATCTTCAGTTTTCGATTCATGGATGCCATGCAAAATTTTCAGAATGGGAGCCAACAATAACATTTTGAGAGCCACAAGGGCGATATCCCTCATAATCAAGCTATATACCGGCCATGATCACACCACGTTACTAGTTTAACAGCTAATTAATGCACAATTGCACGCAACAGCATTAACAAAATAATCAAGTCATTAGCCAAAACAAATCGCTTTGTCACCACAAAATCAATTTAAATGCTGATATCCACTACAAACATGCTACAAATTAACTATAAAAGACTAATTAAAATTAACCATAAAAGAATCAATAATTCATCCATTAAATATTCGTAAATCCAATACAATAAAGATTAAATTTTTTTACAATCTAAAACAACAAATTCAACAAAAAAGAAAATCCAAACCTACTTAATTTTTTATTTTAAAAAATATAATTTAGATTAACAAATATTAAACCTGTTTGTCCATGCCAGGGAAGATACGAATGAGATGATCAAGCGGCGCCGAGAATAAATTATCAAAATTAGTATTGGTCGCAGCTGGCGGTGGAGGAGAATTAACGGCGGCGGCGGTGGACCTCGGCGGCGAGAAGCGAACAGGCGAAGAAGAAGAGCAGCGAATTCTCTTGGAAACCGGCGGCGACGATGACTGCAAATCCTCAAAAATGCTTGATCTCTTCCCGCACACGATTGCAGACATGTTGTGCTCAAAATCCACCTAAAAAAAAATTAACAATAAATTTCCCTAATTTCTTCTTCTCTTTATCCTTGTCCTTATCTAGGCCTTTTTATCTATGTATGTATCAATGTGTATACATATATATATGTGATTGTTTATTTGTGTGTATGTACAATAATTATTGTTATTTATTATTGATTTGTAGCTAATATGCTAAGAAATTAATTGTGGTTTATTTTTTTGATTTATTGGAAAAGAATTAATTAAATATAATTATTTTTTTTTTTTGTTTTTGGTTTGGAGATGGGAAGAGATTGCAGTAACAGAATGGCATCTTTGGCATCTCTATGTATTCGTGTTTGAAGAGGAGAGAGGCTTATTCATATATTCTACTTCATCTTTGTGAAGCAATCTGCAATGGGGATCAGTGATGAAGTTACGTGCCTGTGAGGTAAACTAGATGAATATCCAGTCACTGGGTTGCCACGTAAGAATATTTGCATTACGTGGAATTAACGTGTGCAGGTAAGAATGTGGGAACGTACTGTCACCGCGTCTGTGTTTTGTCAGTGGATAAATATTTATTTGTAAGAATTTGATCCCTTAATTTCAAAATTATACTTTTTTTACTATTTTAAGTTTACAAAATAAGACATTATTAATTATTCCCACGTTTTTTTGTTAATTTTTTGTCATTAATTAGACGTGTTTTGCCAAATAGTGAAGTACTAACTGCTGTAAATAAATAAAACATTAGTGAATGACTAATTGCGTTCTAATTTAATTAGTTAAATGACAAAAATGTTTATTTTTAAATTAAAAGATTAAATTATTTATCTTTTTTTTGTTAAAATGAAAATTGTATTGACAAACCAGCATTAATTAATATCCGATGATTCAAAGACCGATTGTATAAGTAAAATTAATTTCATAAAAAAGTTACAAACTCAAGTTAGGAGATGAAATCTTTATCATAATTACTTTAACAACCCGATCATGCCGAGCCATGCTCAAAGGATAGCAAATGATGGTAGTCACCATTTGTTTTTGTTTTTTGGTCAGTAGTTACCGTTTGTCAGCAGTATGTTGTGTAAGGGAAAGAAGCTTCAACTCCACATTATTCATTTCGGGGCATTTTTATAATATTCTTTTTTGAATTAATATTAAAATTTGAACGGAAATCAAAACAATTTAATGATGAAATCGAATGCCGAACGGTCGAACGCTACTTGGTAGCATCTAGAATTTTTTTTTTTTTGGGTCATAGGTAGCATCTAGAATGAAGTGCATTGATTTACTCTTTTTTTTTCTCCTTTTCTGTTGCGAGACCTCAGAATTATATTGGATTTATTTTATAATTATAAATTTTGTACTGTAATTGTAGTTCAACGCATACTTTAATTTTATTTAAATAATATTTGTGATAAAAATATATAAATTCAAGCTCGAAATACTTAATCACAATAAATGCTTATTCAACCACTCCATCTAATTTTGGAAGTAAAACGCCTTGTTTTATTCTCAGAAAAGTGGTCGCATGCATTGGCGGAGGCACCCTTTTATCAAGGTGTGCACATACACAACTTGACTTGGAAAAAATTTATAGTGTTAAAACAATGGCCAAATAAAGCTTAGCAGATCGTATTACTATAAAATCAACTTAAACAAATATAACTTGACCTGATTTTAAGTGGGTCTGTTTTTGGCTATACATACATTTTCACAAATTCCCTTTTTTATTTGGGAGTGTTAACTACATCCCTAATTCTGAGTTTCATGTTACTCCTCCCAAGCAACATGTCAGGTCCAGAGCATCCCAATTAGATTGACTGAGATGACAGTTTCTCATTTCGAATCTGTAAAATCAGAATTTCGATCAAATTACATATCGCAGTATACTAAGCCTTCTAATTCATTAAGAGGTTCTTGTCAGACTTAAACCTAATTAAAATAAAATTAGATTCGGACAATTTTCAACGATTCTTTCCAATTATGTCCTCTTAGTTTTTCAAATTGAAAATGATATGTTATGTATTTTTGTTGAGTGGAGAGAGAGTGAAAAACAACAGAAAAATGAGAGAAAAAGATAGAAAAAAATTGGGTAGTCTTCATCAAATATAAGATCGAATGATGATTTCTAATCCGATTAATTTTAGAAATAAAACCAACAGCCTTTTTATAATTCATATAAAAATTTATGGATAAACGAAGGACCCAACCTAAACCCTGATATTTAGCTCCGCCATTGATCGCGTGCATCCCCTAGCTACAATTTTTCTCCTGCTTTTCTCTTCTTTTTTTTGTTTTTGTTATTTTTTGTTTTTGCCCGCTTAAAGATGCAAAGTCAAAGAAGTTCAGCTAAAAGATGTTCAAAAACATTGAACTTGTCAATATGACCATTGTCCCAGAAAAAAATGTTTACAATCTAAACGAGAAGAAGGCATTGAGGCTATTTCCCTCATTATTGGTTGCACAAAGATTTGGAAACAAAATGTAAAACTTAATTCAAATCAAAATCAATTTTTTTGTCAAAAACCCTTTGGTCTAACGATATAATACTTGCATTATTTGTGAAAAATTGTGAACTCGAGTTTCGCTAGCTACATGTGTGTATATATATGATCTTAGACTTCCCTTAAATCAAAAGAAGAAAATCAAATTTTCTATTATGTCTAAGGATTTCGCGTCTTCAACGTAAGTGAAGTAGCTCCTCAACTCAACAACTTATTTGAAGCCATTGCTAGTGACCTTCAACGTAGCATAAACTTCAAGATCTGTGTTCCTCTTCTTAAATACAATTTACTTATAAAATCAAATCAAATTTCATCGATCAATTAGATTTTAATTTAATTATATCTCTTAAAAGAACAAAGAAAAATAGGTGTAAACGAAGGTCCCTCCCTCATGCTATGAAAAATGCAGTATGGTGCCACAACATCAATGCGACTAAGCTTGCGGAAATAAGTATTTCATATGATATGAAGGTAGATGGTTAAGGGAGAAAAAGAACGAAATGCTGAGTTTGATGTGAATGTTTGGCTAAAGATGAGGAGGATTAGGATAAATAGTCTGTCAATCGGGTGACAGTCGAGTGACATACTAGATCGATAAATATTTTGATAGTGCAGTTTTTCTTTAAATTAAAATGTCAATATTCCTCTTTATTTAAAACAACTCTTGTACGGACTTCCAATCCTATGGGATTGGCTAATTGTAAATCTTTTCTATCATTAATGAAGTTACTTTTACTTAACCCACAAAAAATAATAATAATAATAATAATAATGACTTCTATTTGAACGAACAAGGAAATAAGCGCTCTTTGACCCAATAATAATAATAATAATAATAATAATAAGGGCTTTTATGTGAAGGAACAAGTTAACAAAAAAAAAAAAAAACCTATACACCAAGAATGCTTCCACAATCCTGCATTGACGAGCCAGACCATACGCCACAAAACCTGTGTTGTCCTCAAAGATTGCCGAAAGTCGTGCAATGTAATGATGTGGCCAAAAATGCTGAATTTTTATTATCATATGCAAGTAATCAATTTTATAAATTTGATAAATCTATAAATTAATTATTATCATACATATAGAATGTCAAAGATTCACTGAAATTTATCGCATAATTTGGTACTGTGAACTATCACTTTTTGAAAATTTTCGAGCTATCATGTGTACTAAGCTGACCAAATGCACACCCTTAAACTCATAGTATTGAATGATTTTACAATTAATCCCAATAGATTTTGACTCATTTCACTTCGTTCTAATACACAACGAACTTGACACCACAAATGTATCCACTAAAGTGGAGATTTAGTATGTAAAGTTAAATATTTTAAATACTATATATGACTAAGTTAAAAGTAATTGAATATCAAGTAATTTTTTTTTGAAAATCTTGATCGGATGAATGTTTGATAACTTTGGAGATATGTCATAAGCATCAAAGTCAGAACAAAATATGAAAGAATCATATAGACTAGAGCTATATTACAACAAGAAAAAAAAACTAGCAAAGATGACCTATTTATAGTTGACAGATTATATCAAGTTCGCTGCTTCTTAGGGATTTGACTTATTTGTAGATTTCTAAAATCAGTTAATTTTAGATTTATTGGATCATATATGGCCAAACCCTAAATCAATTTTGTCGTACGTTTGACCACATATGGTGGTGCGGTTGGGCCATTTGATCCTCTGAGTTTAGGGCAGACAAAGGTTTGGCTCGTTCATGAACTTTGTTCTTGAAATGAACTCCAGACAGTGCGGTTCAACTCATGAGTCCTGTGAACTATAATTTTTATAATGGTAATTTACCAAAATGGTCCATTATCTTATCAGTTTGTGAGAAATTCATCCCTTATCTTCAAAATGCGACATATTAGCTCCATATCTTTCCCTTCATGACAACCTTGGTCTTTTGACTGAAAAAACATTCAAAATCCTCATTCAAAATCGTTTATCAACCCAATCCCTAACCTGTTAGGTTTTTAACGTTTTTTTAGCCAAAGGACCAATGTTGTCACGAATGGAAAGATATGGGACTAATACATCTCATTTTGAAGATAGGGGATAAATTTGTCATAAAGTGATAAGATAAAGGACTATTTTGATAAATTACCCTTCTTAGGTTTTTATAATCATGTTTCAAGTCTTATTTTGAGCTGGTGGGCCTTTGGGTGATGGGCCTTGGCCCAATCTCATCTTTTACCACTACAATAACTTAGAACAACATAATGAACTGACTGACTTTTTGCCACACCCATTTGCCAGATAATAAAGTAATGTAATCCCATTTGGAGCAATTCCCTAGTGAGAGGCTTTCTTACGTCCCAATTATATGGCTTGGCTTGTTTCACAATGTGATGGCCTTAGTGGGTTACAATAGTAGGTGGTTCTCTCTCTCATATGTGTATAATATGTGTTGTATATATATATATATATAAAAAGATATATATGGTGGGACCTAGGCTAGGATCCCACAAATTTAATGGGGGCAATTGGTATCACTCCTTTCCAACAAGGCATTATCAAATTGCAAAGGTACAGTAGTTAAAGGTAAAAGAATAGGATCTTAGGTGGCTTTTCTTCACATAAAGCATCATAGAATACAATTTGTTATTGGTGGTCGATGAAATGACCGCTTAACAAAGCCTTCCCTTCTCCTAGTGTTCCTCTTTCTTGTCTTTTGAAGAGGCCTACCAATAACATAGCTTCCATTTGCTACCCACAAGGAATATATATACATATTGGGGTTGATTCAAAATTTTTATTTATTAAAAATTAAAAATATATAATTTAATATTTATATATTAATATTTTTTTAATAAAAACTAAATTAATTATATAAATTAAAAATATCTTAAAATTATACATTTAAAAATTATTATTAAAATAAATAAAGACTGTAACACGTACTCACTAATATACGCATCTCCCTACATACTCTCATATACCTTTAGAGAGAGAGAGAGAATGAGACAGCGAGAGATTTGATGGGGTTGCACTAAAATATGCTCTTGACCAACTTTTCATTGGTTTTGACCATGGTACCCAAACTAACACTTTATTATTATTATTTGGGTCGAAACTAACACTTCATACTAACCATTTATGTCAAGGAACTAAAATGACCTTTTGATTAGGGGCTTATCACCTTGTAGCGCACACATCTTACTTTAGTAACACTAGTAAGTTCATATGCCAATACTTTTTTTTTTTTGTCCTTTTTTCTTTCTTCAGATAGACGGCTTACAGTCAAAGTGTCATATATTGATATTAGTTGTTATATATTTGCTTATCAATCATACTCAATGCAATGTGTAAGGTTATTGAATTATGATTTGGAGGTCACACGTTCAAGTTGTGAAAACAACTCCATACAAAATATAAGATAAAATTGCATACAGTCAGTGACACAGTCACCTTGAAATGAAATTGTGCTAATAAAACAAAAAACTATTTTTTTTGGTATTTTTTTTGTAATTAAAAAAAATTATTTTGTAACCTTCTTACTGTATGAGTGCACTATCTAATTTATTTCATTATATGAGTGCACATGCGACCTTGAGGTCTTGACTCTGCCTAAAAAAATATTAACTTGAACTATTTCATTGTATGATTATAACTTTTGATCTCTCTTACTGTATGAATACACACCCTAATTTTGAGATTTTGATTCCACCCCTACATACGATAGACATAAAAATAGATCTAATTCTTTCTTAAATTCCAAACATAGCGAGAGCGTCCAACACCGAACTGACTAATAATAACTTGTAATCAAGAATGGTGAGAAGGCGGGAAGTTCTTAGAATGAGTAGGACAAGCTCATGATAATTTTGTTTGAATAGTTGGTTAGCCTAATTATAGGTGAGTGAGTGAATCAAGTGCTTTGGGCCATTGGCCCCCTCCATTCCCTTTGAAACAAGACTTGATGTAAGTTGCATAACTAATGGCAAAATCATTAGAAGCGCATGCTTGCCAAACATTCTTCGTATATCTCAATAATTCATTTTTCCGGGCCTTCCACGCTAATGTTTATTTATTGTATTTTTACGTGCGTGAAGCTCAAGATATTTTACTTCTCAAGTTCTAGATATTTCATTTTCCCCCCTTTTTCTCACATCTTTTAAATAGATAGGTCGGAAAAATAGTACATATAGTCTCTTTTGTTTCATTTTTTAAAATTAGTTTCTACTGTTTTAATGGTTCAAATCAGTCTTTAATATTTTTAAAAAGTGTTAATTTAGTCGTCAATATTTTTTAAAAAATGTCAATTTAGTCCCCAATATTTTCAAACAACAGATACTAAATTGATACTTTTAAAAAATATAAGAGATTAATTTGAATCATTTGAAATAATGAGGACTAATTTAAAAAAATAGAAAACAATGAAAACTTGTAGTGTAATTCTCCCTACATAGGTCCTCGCTTTATGTTGTTTATGCTAAATTGAACCCCAAATATTATATCATCATTGTGGAATCAATTATATAGTACAAGTCATCCTCCTAGAAAATGTCACTCTTGTCTTTATCAGAAGCAAAGATTGAATTGCTTTCGCTTCCTAAACAAGTTAATGAAGCCAATTGTTTGTCCTATTAATACTAAATTCATGCATGTTTTGGGTAATTGAATATGTAGTATCTATCCTATTTACAAAATTAAAAAAGAAAAATGTAGGAATATGTAAAAAGATGTTATGGAAATTGTGATTACTTGATTATCTTGGTCGGGGAAATTAAATATGTGAAAAAAGATACAAAAGAAAAAACATTGATAAATACTAAGAAAGCAACGTCTTGTTTCTTATGAATAAAAGTATAACACTGACCATTGATTATTTGGTCTAATAATATGAATCTTATTTTAAATACAAGATGTCTTGAGATCTATTTTCATATGTAATATTTTATATGAAATAAAATACTTAACACTCTCTTAAATAATAATAGAAAAGTATAATACTTTTCATTTTACTGATTCTTTCAATAGATAAAATAATTTTGTGTTAAATACATAAGTACTGAGATCGAATTATGACTCGTATCTACAATAATTTGAATTAGTCGAGTGATATAAGAAACGCAAAAAAAAAAAAAAAAAAAAAGGCCATAAAAGGAGAAAAAAAGAGAACAAGTGCATTTTACGGCTACAAAAAGGAAAGAGAGTTTTTAAAAAAAGATGAACTGGTTTGTAACTGTAAAACTAGTAGTGATAGAGACACGCTTAATCACCAGAAATATCCTGTCACTGCCTCTTTCAATGTGGTAATTCTCCGAGTTAACTGTATTGAGAGAGACAGAGTATATGATTATCTCGTTATAATGTTATAAGAAATATTTAATAATTTTAAATTCTCAATACCATTTTAACAAAATTTATACAAATAATTTATGACTTGCTCATAATATTATAATATTACGAAAAAATACGAGAATCTCTCCACAGAAAAGGTGGTGAGAAAAAAAGTTCTTTTTGTACACAATGCGATGATGGTGGTGATGATGATGATGATGCCTTCAATCTCCCACAGCAACCAACAACGACAAACATCACCAACAAAGAATTCTTTCTTTCACTACTTACTTTCTCTTTCTCTCTCTTTCTCTCTCTTCCGTCTTTTTGGCCCCTACAGAACAGCTCCTTTCCTTTTTTCTATACTATTCTCTTACTAAAATCTAGTAATATATCAGCATGGTGAATCTTTCCTTGTTTGTCTCTCTTTTTTCTGTCTCAAGCAATTATAGTTGCAACTAGCTCATGAAAGCCTGACCAAAGTCTTGACACACATACACACACAGAGGGCCATCCATGGAGGAGTGTGGCTGTTGGGGTGTTCTCAGACGCAGTGTTAGAGGTTCTTGCAAGTCTTCTGATTACAAAAATTCTGCTAACTCTATTCCAAGAACCAGTCTTGTTTATGATGCAGGTATTCATCTTCTTTCTTTTTCTTGCAACCATGGTTTGAACCTAGAAATTTTATTAAAACATGTCCGTTATTTGACTATTCCACCCCATCTTTTGCATGATTTTGTTCTTTAACACTTCAAGATTCATGTCTTGCAATGTTTTGCTTATTGTTTTTTTGTTTTTTTTTGTTTTTACTACTGATGATGAGTGCTCTTCGTGTTCAAGATTTTTGTGTTTCTGTTGTGAATGATGATATCAAATACAATTTTCCTTTACTTTGTAGCCGAGTTCTTCGAAAGTGTAATCAAAACTGAATGCTTATATTTCATTTCATTAGAGACATAAGTCTCCACTATAATCCGCGTACCACGTGCATAGCTTAACATCCTCCCTTGCATACGAGGGGGTGTGTTAGAGACAGCCTTAGTCTTGGGCTTATTTCACACTTCAAAGAGTATACACTATCTAATAGTTTAAGATTTTAGAGGTTTCTAAGAAATTGTAGATATAGCTGCATAGTCTTGATGTGCATATAGCAATCATTAACAATTGAAATCCATTAAACATGTACTCCAAGCATATGGAATAAATCAAAGACATATTCAGTTGCAGATATATTATCAGTTTTCAATTATTATGTTTCATGTTTAATTTGTGGCAGTTAAGGGGGTGTATGTGATGAAGCTGTAATGGATTAGCATTTCAACCAAAATAGAGTACTTAAGGATTCAAAAAGCAGAGGAAAATTACGATAAGCCAAGCTTCAGCTTTTCTGCAAAATGGTTTTCGGATACTGGAAAGATCTAAAATGTTTCGTTTCAGGCTACTGTACTTTGCGTAATCTTCATGAACATAATTTGGCAACTTATGTTACTTGATTGCATCTCCTACCTAACGTTATAGGTTTATGTTCTGCATCAACCATGACTGGGAGAACTAGATTACTTATATTACTATCTTTTGTTTGTTGGTGTAGCCACAGAGACACGATACCTCAATGCCAGCAACCGCGAGATGTGTGCACCTGATGAAGTAAAAAACTCTACTGATAATCCCAGTGTTGATGCACCGCCACCGGAAAACAAAGCACCAAGGCAGCTGTTACAGTTTACTTTTCAGGAGCTAAAAGCTGCTACAGGGAATTTTAGACCAGATAGCATTCTTGGTGAGGGTGGATTCGGATATGTCTTCAAAGGATGGATAGAGGAGAATGGAACAGCACCAGCAAAGCCTGGCTCAGGGGTTACTGTTGCAGTGAAGAGTCTAAAGCCAGATGGTCTTCAGGGCCACAGAGAATGGGTGGTTAGTAGATTATTTGCTCATAGTTAGTAGGCTAACATCGAATGGAATATGTGATATCAGAAACAGAACATTCAACACATGTTATTGCTTAATGCAGGCAGAAGTCGACTTCTTTGGACAGCTTCATCATCCAAATCTTGTTAAGCTAATTGGATACTGCATAGAAGACGACCAAAGGCTGCTTGTTTATGAATTTATGACCCGTGGAAGCCTTGAAAATCATCTCTTTCGAAGTGAGTTTAGTTACTTTTCTGGCCTTTTTCTTCACATTATCCCACTTAAATTTGTCATTCATTCATCACAAAAATACATCTCTAAATTACAGAATTCGGTAAGGAGGAGTTGTCGTTTATGATCCTTAAATCATGAGGGAATGTTGTTAAAACAATAGTCATTTATGTCTGTTGTCAACAATTAAGCATGAGCCATTAATCAAATTCCTACGGAAAGACAAAAGACTAATGCATCTTCCCACTTAAATCTCTCTTTAGAACTAATAAGGAAAATGGATTGGTATCACCCACTAAGGCTTGTTAGATCATTACTTCAATTGATGTAGACATGATATTAGAACCTGGGAAAACCATGACTTTGAGCATGAATTTGTGAAGTTTAAAGTTCTTTTCTTGAAATTTCCATGAAATTGTCCACTCCATCTTGGCATCAAATGGTCTCTAGCAATATTATCATCAGTGAATGCTATGTTTCTCTTATTATAGTTTTCTACGTAAAAGGTAAAGGACTATAGGTTGTCCAGTTGATTTCTTTATTATCTTCTTTACTGACACTGATGTCATGAATCTTATTGAAGGGACCATTCCTCTCCCATGGACCAACAGGATTAAAATTGCATTGGGTGCAGCAAAAGGTTTAGCTTTTCTTCATGGAGGCCCTGAACCTGTTATTTACAGAGATTTTAAGACATCAAATATTTTGCTTGATACGGTAAATGCCTTTGTTTCATGACATATGAACAAAATTTGTAGATTAATTGCCAACTTTCTCTAAGCCAAATGTATGCTGCAGGAATACAACGCAAAACTTTCAGACTTCGGTCTGGCTAAAGCTGGTCCTCAGGGGGACAAAACTCATGTTTCTACCAGGGTTGTTGGTACATATGGCTATGCAGCACCAGAATATGTGATGACAGGTAAAGGATCAGTCCTCATGCTCCGCATTAATGAATCACTTGCTGAATGATCTGTTCCATTGTTGTAAAAGTGCTATCACTAGACAGCTTGTAACCTGGGAAAGTACATGGATGGAACATTGGCGACTCTTCTTTCAATTTGACCATGACCTAGTTGGTATTTTTGGCTAATTTATCTTCGTAAGTTTATCATCTCACTGAAGCTTCTTGGCTCCCGCAGGACACTTGACTTCAAAAAGTGATGTTTATAGTTTTGGTGTTGTGCTTTTGGAAATATTAACTGGTCGGAGATCAATGGACAAGAAACGCCCTAGTGGAGAACAAAATCTTGTGGCATGGGCTCGGGCATACTTAGCTGACAAGCGAAAGGTTTATCAACTAGTTGATCCTCGTTTGGAACTGAATTACTCCCTTAAAGGGGTGCAGAAGGTCTCTCAGCTTGCTTTCAATTGCCTGAGCAGGGATCCCAAATCCCGCCCTTCAATGGACGAAGTTGTGAAGGTTCTTACTCCACTGCAAGATCTAAATGATATTGCTATACTATCTTACCATTCTCGTTTTTCTCAACAAGGGAGACGCAAGAAGAAACCAGAGCTAATGCACCAATTTAGCTATAATCAGTCAAGGAGTATTAGAGATTCTCCCTTAAATTCTGGTAAGCAACATTGTAAATGAAGGGTAATGATTCCTTCTGCACAATTGGCTAAACTTTCATGTGATACGATGATTGAGATATGGCCTCTGAAGAAATGACTTCTATGGAGGCTCAGCCTTGAAACAAATGAATTATGTGGAGGCAACAGTGAGTGTATAATTTTTGAGTATTTAAAATTTAATGCAGTCTTTGAGGCAATGTAAGAGAAAGGGCAGTCTATTTCCCCTTGTATTCTTATCCTCCGCCTAAGATTGAGATTCTGACTCTTGACGCGGAATATCTTCTTGATGTCCGCTTTGTAAACGAAGCTTTCAATGTAATTAGAAATTAAGCTATCTTTTCCAAGATGGTTGTTTGAACTTCTAGACATTGGATTTGCTATTTTTCTCAAGTTCAGGCAAGAAATTAGATGTAATCTTTTCAAGTTCCACTCGTGGAGATATATAAAAGCTCTTATGTCACAATTGGTTCTGTTCTGTTCATCATCCTAGTATGTATCATGTTCAGCATACAAGCAAGGTCAAGAGTCCGAAACTAACGCTCAAAATGAGCCGTCTGTTCTCAGATTATCTTGCTTTCAGCTCCGTTGAGAGTTTCAAGTACTCGGTTTCACATTTAGATGAACTGATGATGAACATGAATATCTTTTCATGGCTTGTGTCCTGCCTCTTTTCAATGTTGCGAGTGAAGCGAGCCTTGCAGGAGCCATCTATTCCCTCCCTTTCCTAGTCCGTGCCATCCAAGTGTAACCCACAACTGTCGTTCTTCTTTCTATGGGACGTTAATCAGAACCTGAGAGAACGACACCATCAGGAAAAACAAAGAAAGTAGGGCACCTTACGTTTCTTGTTAATACCCACGAAGGATGTAGGATAGTGAGGAGTTCTATATTAAAACCAATTAGTGTTAGGTGGATTAGGTCAGGATTTCACACGTGAAAGATTGAACATATATGGTAGATTAACACACGTGGAAGAAGATGAACATTATTGAATACACGTGAGACACATAGAGAAGATTGAACAAGCATAGAGGATGACAAGACTGGATCAAGTGTCCAAGTCTACTACAATATTAAAAATCATCGGGTGTCATCTTACCAATTTGTATTAGGTAGAGTTACCTATAATTTTATAAAATGGTCTTAAAATTTATAATTTTTCGATATAAAATAAGTGTATATTCTAATATTTCAGACGTGTGTAAATCCGAGGTATCAAGGATAAAGATGTTTGTAGCAAAATCAGCATCCACATCCTTTGTCATTAGTGAAGTATCAATCCGCAAATTGATGCCCTTTACAGTTTAAAATATAATCACCACGTGGTGGATAATTGCATCAGCATCGCTCAAATGTCGATCGATTCTGCGAAAGGTTTGAATTTCTTTCTAGTTCAAATGGGAATCAAGATAAACTTTTAGCATTTGCAGAATCAGAATGACCAAGTTAACAGAGGCTGAGTGGAGAACTTTGATCTTGAAAAAAAAATAATTATTCCCCTAGTTAAGATTGCGAATTTGTTGGGTTTCATTAAAAAGTATACGTGAAAATATGATTGTTTTTACTCGAATTATACCCCTATATATTCTGGTTATACCGTAACATATAAGACCCGTTTGAAAGTGGTTGAAGATCTTATTTTAAAGATATGATTACGTAGAATAAAGCACTCAAACTCGACAGTCCAAAACAGAATCAATAAGGTTTTACCATTGAAAAGGAATCAAGGACAGTCATTAGTCTCACAACTTCTTCTTCTTGTAATTCAGATGTAGGATATGTATTCAATGGGCTAAACACACCTAATTGAATATTTTGTATACGAATTATTACTTTTAGTGATGACTAAAAATACTTTAAAAATATACATATTTTAAAGAAAAAATTGATGTGAGTGCATGTTGTAGTCCTCTCTCCCGGTAGCATGCATTCACCCTTGTATGTTAACTTTCACTGTTGCCATAGCAAATCACTGAAAATATAGTGTTAGATTAAGTGCCTTAAAATCCAATTAATATAATTTTAGGACATGAATATTATATTATTTATTTATTAATTTATTGGGTGAACATCTCAGGACTCGTCTTTGGTTTTTCAAAAGTGCACAATAATCCTTTGTGGTTCAAAAACTACCAAATATCTACCTTGTAATTCTAGAAACGCAACACACGTGTCCCATTCATCAAGAAAACCGTTAAATTTAACAGAAAATGTGTTGGTTTTATGCCTAAATACATGATTTTTATTAATATTAATCTTGGTTATTTGGTTGTGTCTGGTGTGATTGAGCTAATATGTTTACATGACTAAAGTCGCAATTAACTTATGAGATTGAAATATACATATTTCTTTGAGTCATATATTGATTGGTCTAATAACTTGCATGGAGAAAATAATGGTATTTATCAGATGATGAACGCAATGGAACCGTAGACAATCAAGTGAAATCCAATCTACAAAAATTTGATCTATGGACGCAAGTATGAAGAAAGAAGATGACATATCTTGAATAATTGGATTAGTCAAGTGTGTTAAACAAAATATGTTTATATGCTTATGCACACACTTATAGGCTCTTGTGAATTAACTGAATATATATTTGTGAGCCAATTTGTACTTGAATGTTTGGCTTTTGTGGATTACATTGTATCTATATTATTATGAGCCAAATATATCATGAATGCTTGGTGTTGTATGATAAGACAAAAGAAGATGATATAATTGATCATAGAAGAGTTGCAAGATTGAGAAGATGCAAAATTATGTTGGCAATTGAGAAGAATTGAAGAATGCAATTATCTTGCTCACCCCAAGCATGAAAAAATGAAGTATTGAAGAGTTGAAGAAGTGAAGATCTTGAAAATCAAAACTTGAGGACATGAAAATGAAGTTGTATTATAAGGATGGAGATGTGGTGACATAATGGATAGTCGCTTAAAAATGTCGTTTGTCTTAGATTTGTATTTATATGATTCAAGCTCTTGGTATTCTTTCAAAAATATTTTAAATTTTTTTCTCAAAAAGATTTTAAAAGATTAAATGAGTTGAAACATCTTTTAAAGAAATACTCTTAAAAAGTTTAAATAATTTATCTTCAAAAGATTGAATTATGTAGCCATTTCGTGGCCAATGGTAATAAAATGACTATAGACCACTATAATCCATCGCCTATCTGTGCCCAATGGCGATAAAATGACGACAGATATTTAATGGTATCTATCTCTTCTTTATTATTAAATAGAAAAAATGTATAAAAATATGTTAATATCCTGATATTTTACTTATTTATGAAGTTCAAACTAAAATAGAGTTTCTAAATCACTAAATTGGTTGTTAGTTAATATTAACAGAATGTTTAATAAAATATGTTAAGTTCGATTGGTACAATTATTAATGCCTATAGGATTTTTCTATTAAAATACACATAGTCATGAAATACGAACCAAGTTTGTTATTGTCACGTCCCAACTCGACCCCTCCTACGATCAGTCAGGACGCAACGAAATTTTGGCAGCATAATAACAGTAACATGAACATCAGGGCTCTAAACCAACCCTTAAGAACAACATACATCAACTTCCATAAATCACCAACTAACTCCACAATCAAATTAACAATATACAACACAACCACTTCAAACATTAAACATTCTTTCATCAACTCTTTCATAGTTACGCGCCTCCGTTCCAACATAATACATAGGCTATACATTCATTTCAAAATAGATTATAACCAACTTAGTAATCTAGTCATGATCAAAATAAAGACTACTAAATCAACATACATATGTCTTTCTATTAAGATAGGTTATACAATACATTGTGATACAATAACTATGACAATCTCATGGCAATGACTCCTGCACATAAGACTCATCCACATATGGCACATTTCCCTTTTCAAGAGGCACGTACCCGTAGTCAGGCTCAGTAACACCTACATGCATGCAATAATTGAGAGTGAACTTATATAAAACAAGCCCAGTGAGGATCCGATAGATCTCTAACAGTATTTACTATACTCCTTGGAAATCATCCTTTGAGCAGTAAAAACACAATGAACATCAATAATCATTATAAATGCAACAATAGTAATAACTGTAAACACACAATAAGGATACGATACATTTGCTGATGAAGCTCCATACACCAATTCCATGCTCAACAACTCCTCCAAACTCAATGACACAATCCTGAGGTACCTTGACTTAGACCCACACCCCATGGCCTCTTCGCCCATACGAGATTGGGATTAGCCATGATAACTATGCCCGCAGCCCAGGATGCCTCCCGAGGTGACACAACATTATCAAAGCTTACAACAATGGGACTCAATTCGAGAAGTCAACAACATTGGCTGTCCGACTCTCGACTCACAATAACAATAACAATTCGAGAAGTCAACAACATTGGCTGCCCGACTCTCGACTCATAATAACAATAACAATAACAATTCGAGAAGTCAACAACATTGGCTGCCCGACTCTCGACTAATAATAACAATAACAATACCAATTCGAGAAGTCAACAACATTGGATGCCCGACTCTCGACTAATAATAACAATAACAATACCAATTCGAGAAGTCAACAACATTGGCTGCCCGACTCTCGACTAATAATAACAATAACAATCAGTTAACCATGTAACACCCCGGATTAACCCCGAGCGTGCTCCTTACAGTTTTGTAACAACAATCAATAATCAATAATCAATTAATCCGTATTTCAACAATCAATTAAATAACATTTGATAATCATCAACTATATAATTATGAAACAATTAAGTTAGATGACAAAGTAGGCCACCCAACTTAACATGCATTAGACACACAACCAAACCTTAATCTAATCACCAACAACTCACAGTTCAATCACTCAAACATCACTCAATCATCTAAAGGCATATAACAACATTTTAAAGAAAGACAACCTAAACTTCAAATAATCATATATTACATTTCACTAATCCAAACAACTCCAAACTAGTTTCTATCACTCACCCATTCAATCAACTACATTGGCCCTCTCGGAAACCAACCAAAACACATCCAAATCATGCCCAACAACCCTAAAACCCTAATATGTCAAGGCTGAAATTTCTGAACTTTCACACTAACATTGCAATCAAAAATTCGACATTATAACAGCGCTACCACGTAATTAATAAACTTTTAGAAATCGACGTCAATCAATTCCAACCATTACAACTCAAAATAATCAACAAATAGATCAACTTTAAATACCCGAAAATAAAAATTTATGCTACAACGGTTCAAATCTCATAAGAATACATATAAACGATCTTTAGCATGCGCTGAGAAATAATATAACTTCAAATTAACATTCTAACGGTTCAATATTCAATTATATGCAAAAACATAAAATATGACTTTTGAGATCTAGAAATTTTCTCTCACCTTTGATGTGTTTTGATGCAAGAAATGTGTAGAATGGATGCCCAACAAGTGAAATCAAGCTTTGAATGAAGTGATTTGGACTTGAATTGCAAAATCTATGTGAAAAATGCTTTGAAAAACCTTGAAAATGCCTTCATCTTTCTCATACAAAGAACCACGGTTTTGTGTATGTTTTTGGAGGTGTTTTGCTTTGGTTTTAATGTGTGTTGATGATATATTAAGCAAATGTCAAACAAATAAAAGAAAGTCAAAGTTGACACTTAATTATTTTTAGTGTTTTCTTGTCTTTTAATTCCATTTTAGACTATTTCTTGCTCAAAACATTAATTTAACACTTAGACTATTTTAAGTAGTTTATTTTTAGGTGACAAGAGTTTTCTCATGCAAAGACTTTCACCTGACTCGACTAAAAACGTGATTTCTACAAAAGAAAGTGAAAAGTCATATTATTTGTTTTCAAATGTCTTTTGAATGCACAATTAATCTAAAATCATTTAATACCATATATAAATACATTTATATTAATATGTACTAGGTCAATGAAAGTCAATGCGAGAATCGGGTTTAAAAAAAATTACTATTTGGCTCAAAAACGCTACTTTTCGCCCGAAAAGTCTATTTAAATTATTATTCCGTTTCAGAATCAATTTTTATCAAACACGGGCCTATTAATAATAGAGGACTAGGTTTTAAGACGTTTAAAACACCCTTGTAAAAATTTTAGCTGACAGATGTTCAAAATACTATTAACAAAAATCGACGATAAAATTTCTGATTTCGTTTTTGATGAAAATTTTATGAATGCACACTTAGCATGTATTAGGAGTATTAATCACATATTTAACACATTCTAAGTCATATAGCACATAAACAGGTCAATTCACGCAAAACGAGGTAAAACACGCAAATCGAGATAAGATAGAAAAGTGAGGTTTCATAGTTATGATTTGGAACCTATCAAGCAACATAAAATTGTCATCTATTCTACATGAAATCACACTTCTATAATTCAAATAAAAGCTATCTACTTTTTTTTTATTTAAAATTTTGTAGCTCTTTCGTCGCCATTGGCCACAGAATGACGACGGACATATAAAACTCTGTAGCCATTCCGTGGCTAATGGCAATAGAATGGCTATGTACTACTATAATTTATTGCCTTTCCATGACCAATGGCGACAGAATGGGGAATATTTAATTGTATCTATCTCTTACTTATTAATAAATAGAAAAAATGTATAAAAATATGTTAGTATCTTGGTATTTTGCTTATTTATGAAGTTCAAACTAAAATACAAAGTTTCTAAATTACTAAATTGGCAAATAATTAATATTAATAGAATGTTTAATAAAATTTATTAAGTTTGTTTGAAATGATTATTGAATGCCTATGAATTTTTTTATATCAAAATACATATGGTCTTGAAATACGAATCAAATTTGTTATAATTTGGAAACTTATCAAGACACATAAAATTGTTCTCTATTCTACATGGAATCACACTTTTATAATTCAAATCAAAGCAATCTACTTTATTTTTTATTTAAATTTTGTAGTCATTCTATGGCCAATAACGACAAAATGGCTATAAACCACTATAATTTGTTGCCTTTCCACGGCGAATAGAGACAAAATGCTAACAGATATTTAATTTTATCTATCTCTTATTGATTAATAAATACAAAAAACTTATAAAAATATGTTAATATATTGACATTTTACTTGCTTATGAAGTCAAACTAAAATAGAGAGTTATTAAACTATTAAATTAGTAACATATTTACGTTTTACTTACTTTTGAAGTTCAAACTAAAATAAAGAGTTATTAAATTATTGAATTGGCCTCTAAGTTGGTATTATTTTTTTAAAAAAATATTTTATATTTTTATATTCTTATATATTTTTTAAATTGATAAAACTCTTTTGTTGTCATTCCATTGCAAAATAGCATGGAAAGACTGAAATATTTTTTATTATTCTAAAAAAATAAAATATAAAGTTATGTCGCCATTTTGTGGCTATTTAGGGATGAAATGGTGACGGATATTTTTATTAAATAATAAAAACGTGATAGTCTACAGCTATTCTGTGACGTCCGAGATTTTTGCTGTACATTCATTCACTGTTGCATCCACTAATTGCGTATTTCTTCTGTGTTTTGCTTGTTGTCTTCTTTAGTTACTATTCATTCCGTTTTTCAACTACATAATTACCATGAATTAACATTTTTCTTAAATCATATTAATTGTTATAGGAATGAGAAAAATATGCATTTGAGCTTAAAGTGATAAGAGCCTTTGTTTAGAAAATGATTTGTTAAAGCTAATGAATAATGTTACGTATGAAACATTATGTTTTAGTTAGCTAACTTAATTTATGCGCATTAGACTCGTTTTTAAGTTGACTAGGCTCATTTTAGTAGGCAATAAACTCACCCAACTTGACTTCACCCTTTAAATACTCAACATATACATATAATAGCTCATAAAACAAAAATAAAAAAGAAGAGAAAAGCTGAAAATATTGTAGCAAATCCGAAAATCAGCATAGGAGGAGAATGAGAGATTTTTGCTCAACAAATCTTCAATACAAGCCTCTCCAAGCCTAGAGCAAGTAGTTTAGGGTGTGTACAAGTCTTCTAGGTACTCCAACGCGCTTTAGGTGAGGGATTTGCATGCTATTTTTGCATTTGAAATATATGTCAACTTTCTTGAATTTTTTGATTTGCTATATTATGATCATACAATGCTTAAATACGCTTATGTATGTTGTGTATAAGTAGCAGAGACCTAATTTATGCTATTGTTTTATAGTTTAAACGGTTGAAATCACTTGTTGATCGTAGGGCATGAATAGTGACGGAAAAATTAGGGATTTGCGAAATCAAACCTTGTAGCTTGAATTAATAGTTCTAATAGGTGCTTTAGATGTCAATGAAGGTAATGTAAAGGCCCCGTAGGGTTTAATTGTTCATAACCTAGCAAAAGAATGAAATAGCCGACTTTTAGAAAGGGGTTTCGGGGTTATCGCAAATTCGGGTAAAATTGGCCTTCACTTTTGGTGTTCCTAGGCTAAGTAGACCCTAATTATGCTTTGCTAGCCTTCGTTTGAGTCTCGAGTGAAATACTTGTAGTACAAAGTCAAAAGAGAAAATTTGGGACTTTCGGGCTAAATGCGGGTAATTGCGTGACTTTGAGGGTCATAAGGGTGTTTAATAGGTTAACTAGAAGCATGAAATAGACCACTTATGAATCTAGAATAATGGCATGAGTTTGGAAGGAAAATGGGTTGAGTTACGAAGGGGTTTAAGTACAATTTTGATTATCTCACGCTTCTACGACCTTAACATGACTCATTGTGTGTTTAAATGTGTTTTCAAGATGTTTCGGAGCTTTTGTTATAGTTCTATGTGAATCTTGATTATGCCCCTTTGTAATTTGCTTAATTGTTATATGAAATTACTTCTATTGTTATTGTTATATTTGTTTTTGTTGTTAATTTGTTATCTTTGGACATGTGTAGGCTAGATGTTTGATAAAAATGCTTAGTGAAGTGTGCAACAGTTATATATGCATGAATAATGTTTAAAACTAGCTAGGAATGTAAGGGAACCAAGCAAAATTCACGCGTGCACATGTGCATGTGTTCAACTGTGGCTGTCCATAATTTTTCAGCAAAACTAAGGCAATTTCGAGCTTAAAACTATATTAATTGGAGAACGATTAGGGGTTGAATTATATACTGTTAGAAAGCCTTACGAGTCTAGTTTCTAATGGTTTTTACGGTGCATTAATCGGAGTTTTCTAGAATAAGTTATGATCATTTTGGTGAGATGTGTCAGAACTGTCCTATTGCGCGAGAATCTGAATTTCATTGTTATTTTGCTAGAAGTGATGATATATTTCAACTCTAATTGGATATCTTCGATCAAGACTTTATTGTGTAGTGTTCTTGGATGATTAGTAGTGTAATGGAGCTCTTATAATTATGTAAATTGTGATATAATTGAGATTGAATGAGTAAATAGAAATCATGAGTTAGTATGGAATGCAACTGCCTTTTTCCTTGCCCTTTTACCCATCTTGCTAAAATGTGAACTCATTTATTAAGTCATGTAAAGGTTAACTATAGCTTGAATGTCATACTACCTACATGAAAATAATTGTTTAGTTATAAATGAATGTGATTTAGATCTATTGTTTATCTTGAATGTTAATTTGATTGGAAATGAAGACAAGTGTTTTAGTGTAGCATCTATTCTTTAAGCTTATGATTTAGTTTTAAATTGAAGAGTTAGTTTAATTGTGTAGGGATTTAGTTAGAATGTAAGTTAATTGTGAAGTAGTTATTTATTGGCTTGTTAAATGTTATTTTTAACTTGAGTTTGCTATGAAAGTGAGATGAAATTGTTTTTATTTTAAATTGCTGTCAAGTTAATGTTGAAGTTATTGATAGATAGGCTCCCTATCCCGTGTCTTACTTGTGAAATAATGAGTTATAAGTTATATTAAAGTTTGTTGAGCTAGATAATGATATGATTATGATGGTTTGTTATCAGTTATAAAGTCTTAAGTGAAACACTTATTTCTTGAATAGTTAGCTAACTAAGAGCTGAAATGTTAGTTGAGTTAAATATTATGCACTAACTAATAATCATTGGAAAGTAAGAAAATGTATGATTTAGAAGTCTTTTAAGAAGTAAATGTTGGGAAGTCGATGTTAATGAATGTATTATTGAACAATTAACGGAACTTGTCTTATTTTAGCTATAAACTCTTAAGAGGATTCCTTAAATTGAGTTAATTGCTAGTCTACTATTAGGTGGAGTTGAACTAGTTTCACATGTAAGTTATTATCTAATCTAGAATGAAGAAAATCACAAACAATGTAAGGTATTATGTTAACTTGGGTTAACTATGTTTTAACTTAAATGCACCTAACTTTAATATTCTAGTTGAAACACTCCCTTCTTGAGTTGTTAAATCATCCTTTTTCTTTTAACCCTAAGTTTGCTAGTGAGAAGCTTCTAACTTAGATTACTTATTTCAGGATCATGCTATGTAATATTTCCACTTGCTTAACTCATGAAATTAATGGATTGAAATTGTGAGTTTAATTGCCTACAAGTAAATTGCTATTTATATGTGAATTATTGGATTATTAATGGTTGTTACAAAAAAAAGGTATTTGATTGAGCTTGTTATAAAGGTTACTTATAAAATATTAATATAGTTAATGCCATCTAAGAGGTTATGAAATATTTTATAGCCACAAGAATGCTTTAGTTGACTATCCAAAATATTTGAGAGTGAAACCAATTCTTGCATCTTGGAGCTTGGTAAAGGTGAGGGATTTTCATCATTTTGTGCATTTTGGTTCATTTTCTCTTTAATAAATTGTATGACTTAAGATAATTGCTTGAGTTATATTCTTTTTATATCTTAATTGTTTTCAAGGGCAACCTACTTTGTTGTCCCTCCTATGTGTTATTGCCCTATATTCTTGTTATACTGTCATTGGATTTAAGTGCATTGCATAGTGGTTGCGCAACCATAGTGTCAGGGCCGATTGTATTGAATATCGGCTGGGCGGCAGCGGGCTTGCCAGTGGATATTCGATCTCCGTGCCCTAGACCCTCACTCGCCTGGTCCGAAGATTGCCAAGGGGTGTTGGGTCGTAGGATTATCGGGGTACATTCAGAGTATACCCACTGGAGTGATTGGGGATTTGCCGGCATATTGATCGTGGTTCGTGGATCGTGGTTCGTGATCAAAGACAAAAGTATTTTGGAGTGTTGGGGTTAAGTGTATCGTATCCTTTGAAATGTGTGGTTATCTACTGTTGTAAATGTATTTTACTTGTCTTCTTGTTTAATTGTTATAACTATTGCATTGCACGTCCCAAGTAGTCCTTATCCCTCACTGGGCAATTGTGGTTGCTCATACCTCGCTAACATATTTCAGGAGGAGCAATTGGAGGAGGAGTTGCCTTAGTTGCTGTGTGATACTTGCGTGAGGTGGATTTATGGTTCTTGCTGTTATGTGGAGATCTTGTTTGATCTACCTTATGTTCTATTTTGTAGCCTAAGTGCTTATGTACATGTTTGAGTGATTGTAAGCTGAATGCTAGTTGATTGTAGTAGGAGATATGAACTATGACATGTAATAACTTATATTTCTGCTCTTAGCTTCTTTGCATACTTGGGAGTGAATGACGAGTTGTTTTCAATTTCTAAGAATACTTAAAAGCTATCATGGAGTGGCATAATAAGCGGTTTTGTAAAGAAGTTAAGTTATGAATGCATGCTTGTGTGTATCTAAACTATTTGCATGTCTTAAGGCTCGGATGACCTTAAAGTTGAGATTTTTATTTTGGAAATGGCTTTAGTGTTGTTCTATAACTTATTTGACTGTTTACAGGTTTTCAGAATGTCCACGGCACAGAGGAGACTCTGTCCGTTTTTCTTAAAATTTTGAGACCGGGTTGGATTTGGGTTGAGAATAGCTTGGTTAGTAGAGCCTCCGGTCTCGTGAGGGATCGGGGCGTTACATATTCCATCGCATATTTACGACGGCTTGGCGACAGACTTGAATTATTTATTTTTTAATTTTATTAATATTTTTAAATTTATTAGTTATAAAATAAAATATAAATAAAAAGCTATATTACATCGCCAATCCATGGTTATTTTACAACGGAATGACCACGGGCTGTCACATTTTATTTTTCCTAATTTAATAAAAATATCTTTGGTCATTCCGTCACAAAATAGGCATGGATTGGTGATAGAAATTTACATTTTAGTTTTTTAGAGTAATAGAAATATTCTATTGCTAATCTGTGGCTATTTTGCTACTGAGTGGCTATGGAAGCTTATATTTCATTTATTTTTTGTAATTAAAATCATAATTCGTCGTCAATCCGTAGCTAAGTTTGGATTTGTTGGTGCCGAACTTGGCCACAAAAAGGCAGTTACGAACTACACGTGTCCGTCACCATTCCTTTGCCAATTTGCAATGAATTTTTTTCGTCGCCAAGTCCGTAGCTTGCGTCCTATTTTCTTGTAATATATGTATGTTTGTATATATATATATATATATATATATATATATATATATATATATATATATTTATATATATATATATATATATATATTGTATCTATATCAGTAAGTTAATTGAAATAATAAAAAGTTTAATGGCTGATTTGAAACTTCATGTAAATTTAGTGGTCTATGATGCAACTTACTCTTTTATATATGTATGTTTGTATATAAACATACATATACATACATATATATATATATATATATATATATATATATATATATATATATATATATATATATATATATATTTGTATCTATATCAGTAAGTTAATTGAAATAATAAAAAGTTTAATGGCTGATTTGAAACTTCATGTAAATTTAGTGGTCTATGATGCAACTTACCCTTTTATATATGTATGTTTGTATATAAACATACATATACATACATATATATATATATGTATATATGTATGTATGTATGTATTTATATAATAAATTAATAATCAAGTTTGAGATTCTATATTTTTCCAAGTCGATTTCAATTTTTAATAAATAACTTATTGATTTAAAATTAGATCTATAATTGAGTGAGGTACCTATCGGTTTTGAGTTTAAACCATGCCCGCTATCATCTCTAATTTGAAAAAGTTCCCAGTGAAATGCCAACTACATGATTTTATAAATTCATATGAAATAAGATTATAAGGAGATGATGCACTTAAAATACGAAAGAAGAAAATCTATTTGCACTTAGTTTTGTCTAAGCAGTATGCAGTCAGACGAATTTACATGAGATAGTATACCACTTCAGACAAAGAGAAATATAATTCCAAACCTTATAGTTCATCATGAATTTCGTGAAAAAAATTCTTTGTAAGTAAGTATTACGAATGTTAATTTCAAAAGGGCTTTCACTACTATAATTTAGACCTATCGCAACACTAAAATTGAAAAAATAAAAAACCGTTGCATTTTGCGAACGAGCAATATTCAGGTTGTAGGGCACAATGGGTTTCCTAGCAATACTTGTAATGAAGATTCTGAAGAATAAGATGCCAGAGTAATAAGTGGGTTTGAGTTTTTGAGCGTGTTATTGTAAAATGTATACATGAGTTGCAATACATGGTATAAAAAAAAGACATGTATGTGTTATATTTTCATCTTATACTTTTTGCAATAGCTTACTAAAATTGTTACATTAGTTATAAAGATCTATTGCTTTTACTCTTTTGGTGCATTATAATTGATAGCAAATTTTTTTACAAAAGTATAAAACCGTTGCTTATGCTTTTAAAAACCATTGTAATAGCTGCTAAAAAGACAAATAAAAGTTGCTATTTTTGGTGATTCTATCACAAAGAGTTCCAGAATCGATCAGTTAAGGAACAAGCTGCTGAAGGAGCATATCTTATTAGCCTAGAGTCATCCCTCCCTGAATTTGCTCACAGCTTTATCCCTCCTCCAATTTATTCACATTTTCATCTAATTTGGCATATCTATATTTGTTGTTTGTCCCAATTCTATCTGTAATACTAGTTTGAGATCTACATGAATAAGATCAATTGCAATGGTTTTTAATCGTTGCTAGTTATTTAAAAATAAACCGTTGTAAAAAATAGTCATTGCAACGGTTTTTAATCATTACAAATTATTTGTAAAAAAACCATTGCAATAGAGAATTTGAATTGAGGCTCAAAACGACAGTTAGAAAAACGTTGCATAAAGTCATTGCAAAAATATTTCATGAGGAGGTAATTATAGAGAGCCTTCTCGTCTTGCTAAGCTTCTCTTTGTAAAATTTTCAATTAGATGTTTGTAACGAAACTAACATACTTTCTTTCTTACTATATATCAGTGTAATCAGAATCGTACGATTCGCGATTCGAATCGTACGATTCGATACAATTCACTAAAAAATGATACGAATCGGATAGGAGAATCGTGAATCGACGTGAATCGCAAGTGAATCGGTACCGAATCGTGTGAATCGTTAGTGAATTGAACACGATTCGAGTCAAATTTTTTTTATTTTTTATTTTATAAAAAAAGCCCAAAATATTTTAAAGTAGATAACAAAATAAGCCCACTTTAGTAAAAAAATAGGACACAAAACTCGTAACTGATTGGACCACTTGTGTTTACAACAACTTTTGAGCACTAGTTTGGGCACTTGTGAAATGTGATATTGTTACGACCTAAAAAAATAGTGTGATATTGTGATGCAGAAATTGTTTGGGCTACTAGGAACAAGTGAAGTAGTGAACAATCTAGAAAAGTAACAAAAACATATACTAATATTAATTCAAATAAAGAATCTAAACTAAAAACTATTAATAGAAACATAATATGTCAAATATCAACTAGTTTCAAATTTGTGACCGAATCGGTACGATTCACAATTCAATTCGATTCACAATTCAAAAAAATAACATTTCGATTCACGATACGATTCACGATTCGACAACTATACTATATATAACATAGGACTTCATCGGGCTTTTGTCCCTTCACCTATAGTTGGTGAACAAGGGTTGGGCTATTTTCTTATTAAAGTAGTACGTGAGTTAGGTTTAGAATGTCGTTGGACAATTTGGTCCATACTAATGTATGCTTATTTAAGTAGGTTGTTTTGTAATTTTATCTTTCTTAAATTGGCCTTCATGTCAAACTCGTGTACATTATTCATGAAAAGAAAAATATTGGAATATTAAGAGTCTAGAGTATCCAATATCATATTAAATCCATGAATTTGAAAAGCTCATGCCACCCTACAACCGCCTCCATTATAGTACTCTACATCATGATATAATTAATGGAGTTAACGGATTTATACAAAAGTTTATATATCATATTTTGTAATCCAATCTATAATTGACGGAATTGATGAAATGATAACTATACACAGGACACTTGGTACCTCTCCCTACCCATACACACACATACATATATGCACGATTGTTGTTTCCATCAAATATAAGAGTATAGATTAAGGAAAGAGAAGATGAAAAACAGTAATTCCAAGTTAATCAAGGTATAATCCAATATATACACTGTGATGGACATACAACTTTATATATTTTTTGTATCCTTTTAAGATGACAATTGATACACGAATTCTTATCATAAAAAGGAAGGGTAAAGGGATGAAGATGTTACATATAAAAAGAAAATTATGCATAACAAGAGATCATCCTGAGATGTTGATCGTGCAGGCCATCCCCTGATCAAGAGATGTTACAAGATATGCACCACTTCAGAGACCAAAAGGAAAAGAATACCTGTGGCAAGGTGTTGAGAGATCAATATACAACGTTAAGTTCACTAATTTAGGTTAAGAAATACTAGGGTTTCAACCTAAATTAATTAGTATTAAATGAGTAATTCAATATTTTACATAATGGTATTAGAATTCATGATTTATCAACGTTGAAAAATTGTACTATTTAATAGTAAAGTAAATAGCATGTCAGAGAAAAGTGTTGCAACAGATATTTAAACTGAACAATTAACTTAGAGAGAAGTGCTCCAAGTGTAACAGAAGAGAAGACCTCCGAACGCTAGCACAAATTAACAAGAATCAAACGAACGTGTCATAAGGTGTTTGTTCCACGAGCCTTACCTTATGTGTACCAGAAAGAATCAAACGAACGTTTCAATCTACAAAGTAAGGAGGGGTTTATATTTTTAGTAAATTACAAGAATTGTAAATCAAATCTCATCTTAAACTCAATGTCTCTCGTTCTTTACCGCAAGAGTCTATTTAGTATTCCCTTGTGTCTTTGTCATTGATTTTATTTTGTTTTTAATCAATTAGTTCAAAATGTTAAGCCTATAATGACATATATAAGAAGGACCTAAGTCATTATAAACTGAAGGGTAAATAGCACCACAACCTCCTATACTTTAGCAAAAGTGCACAGGACCCCTCTGTGGTTTAAAAAGTGCATCGGAACTCCCTGTGATTTCAAAAGTGTAGCACCACAGACCCGTCCGTTAAAAAAATCGTTACTTTTAACGGAGAGTGCGTTACACACGCGTTTGGTGCGATTTTTCATATTTTTAGGCTTAAATTATTACTTAATTGGACAAAAATGCCTTTATATATATATATATATATTATATATATATATGTGCGTGTGTGCATGTGTATATTATATATATATGTGTGTGTGTGTGTATATATATGTGTGTGTGTGTGTGTGTGTGTGTGTGTGTGTGTATGTGTGTGTAAACAAAAAAGAAAAGAAAAAGAGAAATAAAAAACAAAAAATTGAAGGGCATTTTAGTCTTTTTATACAATTCAGTTAAATTTATTGACGGAAAATTAGGGAGGGGGTGCGTGTGCATGGTTTGAAAATCACAGACGGTTTCGGTACACTTTTTAAACTATAGAAGGGTCCTGTACAATTTTGTTAAAGTACAGGAAGTTGGGATACTATTTACCCTAAACTGAACAATTATATATTCTTTACAAAATCAATATCGGATTGGGTGCTACATAAAATGTCAAATTAGACTTTTTAATTAAGTGCCTGAAAAGAAGAGACAATAAGTGATCTTTCAACTATTTTGTTTGTGGTCAAAATCAGCTAAGCAAATAGCCAAATATATCTAACAGTCTGTGGCTAAGGGCTCGTACTTTTCAGATCAAGCTGTCCCTTTAGCATCCTCTACCATTAATTAAATTAAGGGGGCTATCAGAGAAGTTGCATTATGCATCCAAATAATTTAGTTAAAGCAGATAAAATGAATGAGACAAACTAGAAACGTTAATATAGGTTTGTTGTAAGCCATACAACCCGTTTATGTATTTTTTTTAGATAAGATTAATCTCGGGGAATAATTGAAAAGTTTAATTGGGAAAATATACACAAAATAGTCAACGAGATATTAAAGCAAAATAAAGAGAGAAAAGGGAAAAAAAAAAAAATCTATTATAAATCAACAAAAGACCATAACCGAATTAGACCATATTTTTCGGATTTGGATCCTCTTCTAATATATGATTATACGAGGGGATTTAATAGTCGTAAACTGTTTGATCATTTCATATTTAATTTATTATTAGTTATAAATCACATAACTGATTGGCTATACCTGTTTATATATAGCTGCACATTAACTTGGTGCCTACTCAAGGTTTCTTGGTGATCTCGAATCCAACCAGCTTGTCCATCACTGCTCATAACTTGAAGCTGATCACTGAAAATAGGATGAAAGAAAGCCAAGAAAATATATGCAAATCGAAATAGAAAGTGATATTGGCGCGGCTCAATCTGAGATCGTCCTTTACGACTTGTACCGTAAATACGTCTTCGGATTGAACCGCACCAATATCGCTCTCATTGTATTCCCATTGAGCCAACATATTTAACCACTAGGATTATAATATCTCATCTTTCAGGCGATTTGATGATCAATGTTCGGACATTTTATGATCCATTTGTACTAAAGGTTTTGCACGTTGTGTAGCTTTTTTTTTTTTTTTAATTCAAATGAAGCTTAAGCCGTACAATATATATTTAAATGTCACCTGCAAGAATTGATTTCGTAATCTCTTGCACATGTTGTGTAGCTCTTGCGTTGCATGCTTTACCTACCATTTAAGGAAGAAAAGGAGCAGCAACTTAATCCAACAATAGGTATCTAACATGGGATAGGAGACACGGGGGTGACTGAGTGGGACTTGGATTCCTCATTATGTTATAATATTATAAGAGAATCCAAAATTAAACATGCAAGATTACTTGGAAGCAAGACAAATGCCATATTTTTCATAAATTCTTAATTTATCTTCTTTTGTATTTTTCCTCTTTGAGAAGAGGTTCAATATCGAAATTTAGGTATAATAACAAATAAAAGGGAACAAGTGGCCGAAATTTCGTGGTATTTTAGGTTGGCGCACTCAATATCATCCCTAACTAATAGATGCATAAGAAGATGCAACTGTAAATCATTTGAAATGGTAAACTAGACGACACTAGCTATAACAAGGTGTAAGAAAACAAACATATGATACTATTAAAAACCTAATAATGAAATGACTTAAGAAGATGAACAACAAGAAAATACGTATGTTTAGTGATTCCACCATGCGTGTAAAACTAAAACCTACATGCTTATGTAAATATTAACAAAGTGTTTTTCTTGTGTTTTCTATATAAACCAACGTTTATATATAGATGTAGAAAGATCCATTTGGGAAGTAAAAAAACCATTACGAGAAAAAAAAGAATCACCAACCATCGGTTTTTCAGACTTGTAGTGATTAGGAATGACTCCATGTTTGTGTGAAAGAGAGAAGGAAAGAGAGATGAGAGTGGAAGAAGGTGTGATGAGAGGTGTAGTGTGGAGCAAACGAGGGAGTATAAAATGGTAGGGTTTGCCTCGGGATGGGAAGGTGGAGAAGGTGAGTGGAATGATGTCAAGGGGAGCAACTTACTTTTAGGGTTCGTCATGCTTAGTTTGTACTCAAATATACTCAAAGAGTCCTCCTCTTGCGCATGCTCAAGAAATATTCTCTACCAAAAATCATAAACAACCCCTTTTGATTTATGTTCTTGTCTCTATTGTTATTCTAATGTTCCTTTTTATTTTATTTTATTTATTTATCATGCTTGCATCTAATCAAACATGTATTGCTAGATCGAATTGTTGAATTGGCTTATTTGTAACCTATTTAGATGTGTATATATGATGGCTCATATGCTTTCTCCATTTAAAGAAACTCTTAGTATGAAATGGTATATGAGCTTAGCCATGCCGTGAAGAATGGATCCAGACTTATTGTTCCCTGGGGGTTAAAACACAGTTTAATATTTGGGTAAATATGATTTCATTCCTCTGATATACGAAATTATCATGTTAACTCATGTGTTTACAAAACTATTACAAATCTCCCTGTATTTTTAGAAAAACCTCACACTACCTCCTTTTATAACATTTTTACCCTTTTATAATTTATATATATATTTTTTCTTTTTTCTCTTTATTTTCACCAATTTTTTATTTATACTAAAAAATTTAAAAAATTTAAAAAACCCAAAAAAATTAAAATTTTTTTAAAAACCCAAAAAAATTAATTTTTTTTAATAAAACCCAACCCCACCCACCCCACCCCCCACCCCCACCCCCACGCACCACGTACCACGTTGCTACTCCGACGGAGACGGAGTAGCTGCATGGCTACTGCTGCTGCTTTGACGAGCAGTTGTTTGTCGGAGCAGCAGAACAAGTAGCGACGTTGCAGCGTCTCTACTGCTGCTCGGCGAAGCAGCAGCATGGCTGCTCCGTTGGAGCAGCAAGGGGTGGGGGTGGAGGGTGGTATGGGGGGGGGGGGTGGGTGGGGTTGCTTTTTTTAAAATTTTTTAATTTTTTTAGTATAAATAAAAAAATAGGTGAAAAAAGGAAAAATATATATATATAAATTATAAAAGGGTAAAAATATAATAGAGATGGGGTAGTGTAAGGTTTTTCAAATAATACAGGGGGATTTGTAATAGTTTTGTAAACACAGGAGTTAACATGATAGTTTCGTATATCACAGGGGGGCGGAATGATATTTATCCCTAATATTTTTATACAAATAAAATTTTAAATTAAGGTTAAATTGATTTTTAAAATTAAAATTATTTTAAAAATATGCGTTATTTTAATAAAAAATTAGACTGAGTTGGGGCTGGTCCATCTCTATATGTTGTGAGGTTAAAAAACCAAAATAATCTTTTTTTATGAATAAAACTATTTTTTTATCTTTTTATTACCAAAAATACCCCTAAGAAATTGTCACGCTCACATCAAAATTCAACTATAGACAACCATATTATTATCACTATGCAACAACTCAAAAAAGGAAAGAAAGAATTCTAGTCCCTCCCGACATAGAAATGAAATGTGGATCATAGTGATCCCTTTAGATAGGTCTACTTGTAAACATTTATCTTGACATTTTTCACTCCGGTAATCAACTAGAGACAACCATATTATTATTACTTTCTGGTTACAGCTTAGCACAAAGGAATAATTATGTGACATGTTCTGCAAATTATAATCAATAAAAGAAATTCTATTGATGTAAAATCTGAAAACATTTAACTCTTGAAACAAAATGTATATTTTATTCTATGTTTAGTCTGCACAATGCCACTGACCAATTTCAACATGACTGTGCTCTATCACAATATAAATATGGTAGATTTTATAATAGTTTTAAACGTATATTGTTAAAGATAATAAATAAATATAAACAAAATAAATATAAAACATTTTGTCTAACTATTTAAGTTTTTGAATGTGGTGATAATTTAATATGATATCAAAACTCACATTACCAAACGGTCTTGAGTTCAAATCTCATTGTCCCTCATTTAAAACGTTAAAACTGTTCACTTGACAAGGACATGTTAAAGACAATAAATAAATATAAAAAACTCCTCTTTAATATATTAAGTTTTTAGATGATATGGTAACTTAATACATATATAACTACTCCCTCTCATGTCCCATAAAGATAAGCTAGCTTTCTACTTTGTCTTAAATTATAATTCATTTTCTTTTTTTAAAGGGTAGTTAATTTATTAGTTTCCTAATGCACCCTTATATAATGTGCAATTTTATCAATAATTATACCATCAATGAGTTGTAGTTGGACTAATTAATATTAATAGAGAGATATGTTAGAAAATGATTAAGTAAAATTTATTACTTTAACTATATTAAGTGTATTTTTTTATAATTTATATGAAAATAAAAATAAATCTATTGTATGGATGTGTGTGAGTGTGTGTGCGCGAGAAACAGAATAAAAATTGAAGGAGAGTGTTGGAAACAGGAGTGCAGAATGTCAGCAAAGTATTGTTGTCTAGAAAGAACCTTCGGTAGTTGTAGGTACAAAGTTGCACTTTCTACACACACGAAAAGAAAATCTTTTCTCTCATGGCAAAGGAGGCCAATTAGTTATATAACCAAAAGCGGGGACACCGGCGCCAAAGGAGGCCTGCCTTGAACCTGCACTTGGGGGACAATTATCTTGGTTTGCTACCCTTTTTATTCACACTCAAGCCCACCCCTTCCTTTTCCATTTGATGATTTTGGGAAATTCAAAAGCCTCTTTATTCACACTCAGGGCAATATCATAAATGTTGCACATTTTAATAATGAATCTCGAAACTACTCGCACTTAAAATAGAAATTATATCACTAGAACAAATGCTTAGTAGTAGAAAGTTAATTTCTTTAAGGTCAATGTTAGAAATTTTTGTACCTAACTAATATCGAACTATATATACCTCTTTCAAGTGAACTCATATGTCTCGGAATTTGATATCCCAAATGTAAACTAACAGATTTTTCAAGAGTATTTCCCATCATTTAAAATAAGAGCTCATGAGTTTGGGAGATAAGTTCGCGTGCTTTTAAACCCTATTCAATTCACTTTAGTTTTGCACTTTCTCACCCGATCCTAGAACTCCACCTCTCCCTCTCTATTTCTCCATAACTTTCTCAGTTTGAGACTAAAAGTGAAAAAGGAGGGTCAAAAGTTACTCCAGTGCATTTTTATAATGTTTGTTCATACTCAATAATCTAGATATGGAGAGGCAAAAATGATCAATTAACCATTTTTGTATGCTCTTGATTGAAGGGGCAGACAACGAGACATCCATGTTTTTCTCCAGACTACAAACACTTGCAATGGTAGTGGGTCATGTTGCATGTCTTTCCTCTCATTTTGGGTTTGGCATGGCTATCTGATATAGTGGCTCCCAATAATTCCAAAAGCTTAAATATTTTTTTTTAAAAAATTTATTTTGTATAACGAGAAACTCATCCTAAATAAAATAATATTAAATTCACCTTAATATTATAATGGTACATCAACGCGTCTCAACACATACTTTCAGGCCAATTAAGGGCCGTCAATATTTTTTATACGAGGACATAAATTTAAATTTAGAACATTTGATCAAACAAGTTACTATTGGATCGTTCCACTCACTCCTTGAAAGCGAAAGCGTATAAATACTTATCTTATAAGATTATCTCATTGCTAAATTATACTTATAAAGACTCAATTTCACATAATTCCCCGTTGTCACAATTTATGTTTATTTTCAGTTCCCTACTGAGTGCAATTGTTGCATAAGTTTAATCGACCAATTCATTATACAGTTTACATTTTCATATAATCACTTTTTTTTTTCTATGCAAGTCCTGTTTAATTTACTCTTTCTTAACTTTCATACCACATGGGTATTTCTTAATTAGTTTATTTGATTTCTAGAATTCTCATGACCTTTTCATACTTGAAGGTAGTGTGAAACACTAGGTTTTTTATTCTGTACTAATCGTTAATGGAATTACTTCATTCTTTTCACGGACGTTGTGTAAATCCTATTTCTAGTCAAATAACAATTCAAATTGTTCTATGTGAGCAGTCGGAAATGTATCTTATATATAGTTGTCAGTGAATGTTGCAGTCTCTATTAAAAAGTAAATATATTCATATCATTGTGATATTGAGAAAAAAAATTAGATTTGTTTTCATATTTGAGACGACTAAGCAGGATTAATAATAGAAGTGAGAGAAATGAGAAAAGCAAGAAGCATTTTACAACTAATGGGTGGGAGATTATATATAGAAAATTATAAAGAAAGGGTGTAGTAGTCTTGAATCTTTTCTCTCAGCGACCCAAAGGAGTCACGCAAAACATATATATCACGCTTAACATATATATCAATAAAAGCCAAAACAAGATTATTAGATTGAGGGTCAAGCTCGAGCACATGTATGGATTAATAACATATATATCACGCTTAACATATATATCAATAAAAGCAAAAACAGTAAAGACACTTCTCTCTCCACAAACTCTGAGTTGTTACATCTCTCTCTCTCTTAGTATGGATATAGTGTAAATTCATAATATTTTATCAGTGAGAGTTAAGTAAGGATTAAGTGTTGATAAGGTAATGTTAGGAAAATCGGTGCTAAATGTATAACTTATGTGAATTGAGAAACCTTAGAACAAAAAATAATTTTCTGGATTTAGAGAAAAATAAATAAAAGAAAACTGAATAATAATAATAGATCTTACTTGGAAAGACTAGATGCAAATTCTAAACTGAGTCTTGGATTGGATCCAATCTTTTTAAAATTTTATTGCTCCGCATTGGTGCTTTGCTCAATGGCGCAAACCTCCCAAGATGAAATGATCTACCTCTTAGGTTAGCAGTACTACAGAACGTAAGATCGGCGAACCAGAATAAATGCAGAAACTCTCTCTGAATATTATGCTTCTACTGACTTGTGAAAATGCAGGAATGGAAATGAATGAATATTCTGGGTTTTGCAGGCTATTTGTAGAAGTTAGGTGCTTGTTCAGACAAGTGCATGCAATACTGACCAGCTGTCAAAGGTGACTTTTGGACAAAAATTGTCCACAGAAAAAAATTGTCTACCTTTTAGAAGAATTAATTCAAATTCAAATAAATTATAATTAATTTAATTTGTCCAAAAAGATAAAGCCACTGACCCAAGACACATACCCACGACCACGTCTGTAACACTCCAATCCCTCACGAGACCGGAGCCCCGATCCAATACTTGAGGTCACGAAAAATAAGGAAAGACGGACAGAGTATCTCCTGTTTATGAGACAATCCAAAACCTGTACACGCACTTATAACCTCAAAACCAAAGTCCAACCCTCTCCGCAAATCCCAACTACCGCTAACATCACATTTAACCAACTCCTCAAGGCCATCCGAGCCTTGGAACCCAACATTGAAGACATACAAGCATGCAAGGTCAAATCTATTGAATTTCTATGTTTTGGAACCGCTTATCATATCACTCTAATATTATCAATTTAACTTACTTATAATTTAAGTCCAACCAATCAACTAACCTTCACTGACCACACAAGCGTGCAACATTGACAAGAAATCAAAGTTAAAGTTATTATATGGCGCTACAATCCAAACTATACATCAACACATTAACTATTACAATCTTCTAAGCTAGTAAATGAATACAAACAAGACCAAAACGTCTCAAAGTGGAACATATATATGACAATATCACATTCTTCACACAAGCCATCCAATCTCGGTAAGCAACAAGTCAAGGCATTTGATCAAATTGAACCTCTTCTTTTTAATCTCTGAAAGACTTGAACCTGAGATGATTAGAAAGAGGGGTGAACATACAACACATGTATACTCATTGAGGGAGGGAAAACATTCAACCATGGAGGTTTTCGAAAGTATTTTCATGCAATGCAACAGTTAGTCACAGAAGTTAACAATTAAACAATTAAGAAGCAAATAAACTATGAAATACCACACATTTAAAAAGGATACGATACGATAACCCTTATCACTCCAACTCTCGAACCACGAACCACGAACTCGAACTCGAACTCGATATGCCGGTATCCAAAACACCAATTGGTACTCCGGATGTACCCGATCCTATGACTCACACCCTTTGGCATACTCCATACCAGGCAAATGAGGGACTAGGGTACGAAGCTAGGGCAACCAACACTGGCAAGTCCGATGCCGCCAAGATTGGCCCATCGCATCCATCTCGACGTTGAGGTTACGCAACCGTCGATATGATAACACAAATAGCAACAATAATAGCAACATAACATTAAAAGCCCATAAACACATAAATGAGGGACAACAAAGTAGGTTGCCCTCGCACATGAATTACAATCAATAGGCAATAGCATGTAGCTCAAGCAATCACATAGGTATCATTCTTTAAGTTCCAAGTAATACATGAAGACAATAGCAAAATAAATAACATTTACATTAGAATTGACAATTCATTTAAGTAGGAACACCATATATTAACTATCCAATAAGTTACACAAGCATAGCCACAACTAGAAATGCAAATATAATGCCAATCCCCCACCTTGGATTAAGCCAATCCCCCACCTTGGATTAAGCCAAACATGCAGGAAAAATAGCTTACATTCCCTCCAATTCTCCCTGAATTTGCTCAATCATGCATTCTCTAGCTTGTTCCTATAAGTATAACACTTTGGCAGATAACTTACCAATTCCAAGTTAACTATTACCTAACTCAACTCACAACAATAAAAGTTATATACAATCACTTATATATCTCATATTGCCACATAGTCCAAGTAATCATACAAATAACATTAAACCATTTCTTTAATCTTACAAAGGACATTAACTACATTAGCATTTAACAAGTTAAACTTTATAACTAGTTCAACTTCATTTATCTCACAAAGGAATATCAAATTAAGCATTCAATCAAGACAACTACACTTAAACACTTAAACCTAATTTAACTATGAAACATGGACTAGGAATCATTTTCATGCTTTTAGATTATTACACATGCACTAACGGCTTTAGATTACAAGACATGTTAAAATAATGCTTCTTTAACCCATAAAATTGTATTCATTCTCACATAATCCATTTAGCATGCAATTACATTCAATTACTTAACTACACCCTAACATTCTTCAAATGAATGAGCACTCTAACTAAACATCTCTTTGACATTTAACTAACCTTATAAGGGTTAATTATACCAATATAAACAACTACTCATGCAATTAGTTCAAATAATTCACAAGAAATGCATCAGAATACTATTCCAATGCTTACAATTTAGGTTCTAAATTCACACATGATTACGAATTCCAAATCTAACTTTACCATTCACCTAAAACCACTTTATGATGCACATAAATGTCACGAAACCTCATTTGTAGTCATGTTAACCCAAAAACACCGAAAAGCCTTTTAGGTGATTTTAACTACAGCTACCTAATCCGATTAGCCAAACCACCCCATAATTACGTTTTAAAGGCTTCCTAACACCTCTAAGACTAATTACATAATTAAACAAGTCAAATTCAACATTTCATTCCAAAGTCCCATTTGTTAACCTATGCTATTTAGCTCTGAACCGAAAGACAAGGTTCAAGATTCACAAACGGGATATCCTATCCTCCAAACCACACTTTATGACACCCTTAGAACCCTTGAGTTCACCCGTTAAACCACGTTAACCGCAAAAGCCTCAATTTTTCCTTTATGCATTATAACTATAAGTACCTTAAGTGAAGCTCAATTAAGTCACATAACCACACTTTTAGCACTTCCTCGCCTATTAAACACTAGCCATAATGCCCAAATGCACCCGAATCTACGTTTGACCCAAAACCCCTTTGTAAAACGAACCATTTCTAGCATTTTCCTCAAGATTCGAGCTAACTATTCACAATTAAGCATTAATCTACGTTCAACATCACCTCTAGCACCTATAGATAGCATCAAATCAATCCTATAAGCAAATTTTATCAAAACCCTAGCAATAGCACTATTTATTGTCTTCTACATATGACCATTTATATTTAATCCATAAACAAGCCATTAGACTCCATATAGGCTGGAGATACTTGTGAAACTTCCAGAAACGTGGCACATTAAATCTATCAATTAAAGTACCTGTTCAAGCATAATTATAAGGAAAGATACATAAAACTGGGCTAATCAGAAGTTAAGTTAGATAAAAAATAACATGAAAATCAGTATTTCGAATTAAGAAAAAGCTGATAGTTACCTGCTTCAGTGTAGTAGCACTGGAATCTATACTTGTGAGCTTTCGAGAAAAAGACACTGTAAATACATATCAAAAGTAAAGTAAGTGTTACTCCTTTTCCAGATGTGTTTCCTTAAACAAGAGAGAGTTCCCCATGATCTCAGAATAGCCAAAAGCAAAACTTTTGCATTACTTAACCTTGAAGAGTTGAGATTAGTTACTACTTGTTCTCCAATTTCCCATCAACATAATGTCGTTGAAACGAACATTCACCATATCCATGTATGATAGAAAAATTTTCAGCTTGCATAAAGGAAAATGTCATGCTTTTAATTTGACTAAAAGAATGAAAGAGCCCAAAAGGAGATCTAACCCCCAAAAAGAATTCAAATTGAAGGAATTTTTTAAGCTCACTCTTTCAAATTTTGTCATACATTTATACTTTCATTTAGGTGCATTTTAGTCAGAAAGCTTCTCTGTACAAGTCATGGCAGAAATACGTTTATAGATATATAGCTGATCTATTTTTCTCCAGCGAGAAGTCAAACACGCCTGACTCCTTAAAGATGCAATAGGTATTGCATATATGACACAATTGCACTTTTCAGCAAATCTTGCATTCAGTATTGCACCTAAAGGTATTAGTAACTCAATAATCTTACTGGCACCCAAACAGCTAAACTGAGAAGCAGTAGATGAAAGCCAATTGTGTAACCAACTTATGCAAAGAGTTGTCAGCAATGAAATGATCTCTTGCTTTTTTGTGGTTTATTAGCAGACACTTCTGGGCAATCCGTTCTTGTGCCTGAAGACTTAGTCTTACTGGTGACAAATCTTAGCGGTCAGGACTGGGAAGATATATGATTTCTGCTTTCTTTTTTAATTTAACCATGACAATATAAGTCCTAAAAATAATGCTAGTACAGGTCAAATTTCACCAAGCTTTTCTAATTTACTTTTCTTGATGAGACACAGTTAGCAATTTGTAATAAGCTATCAATCGCTTTTACTGCTTTGCATTTGCTAGTAGGACAAGAAGACTTGATGCATCTTCACACCTAATGCGTACATTTGACAACACAAAGACAGACAGAACACCCATATACATACATGCTTACATTATTTTACATGTATATATGTATTAATATTCTTGAGATTTCTAGCTGTATATGGTCTCGTTCTTGCATGGTATACCTATATATAGTTTTACCACATCCATTTACCTGAAGTAGATTGTTAAACAAAACAAATCGAAAGAATTTCCAAGCAAGCCCATAAGTGTATGAAACCCCAATCTGGAGCTCTATGTTTGCAAGATAATAAGCATCAAAGAAGACAGATGAAGCCTTAAATGCAAACATTGATAGACATTGCAACATTCAACAAATAGACCTCTCTCAGATATACCCCTGAACGGAATCAGAATTATGGAGAAAGCACTAAAGTTATTAAGTAATAAAAAGAAACAAACCTTGCATAGAGGACATTTCACTAATGAAGGACTAGGCAAATGCTTGGCAGCAACAACTTTGACCCACTACAAAATGCAGTTGTAGCAAAACTTATCTGCAAAACAAACAAATTAAGGACTAACTAGTGCTTTTCAACCGCAATCTAATTTATTCAGATCGACCATGCATAGATTATCATAAACAGAACAAATAACATCCACAATGAATCTCTATTAGCTGACTCATGTGGAAAATAATATTTTAGCAAGGTGTGAACCACCTCTTGGGTTCAGTGGATTACTCTCAATCAGTAAAGCTAAAACAATACTGTCCACCCTACTCCTGCACATAAACTGTCAAACCACCAAAAAATAAACAATAAATGGGATTATCAATAATCATGTTAAGGTGAGCGTATCACCCCATCCCATATTGGTTCTGCATAAAAGTTGCACAGTTATTGAGCCTCAAAGTTTATGTTTTTATGTAATCACAGCATCAGCACTTTGATAAACAGATTTGATCTTGACCGATTCTTTGGTTTATAAGAACTCGATTCTCTACTGTTCTCAATACAGGCTTAAGCATTTTGTTCAGTTGATTAGCCTCAATGTATTGACACGTTATTAGACAGACTCAGATCACTACACAAGGCCAAGAAAAGCAAGAACTTGTATAATTTCAAAACCAACAATATATACTAATTTCTGACATCCCATATCGAAACACTCATAGTAATCAAAGATAAGACCATCGGACCACGATCAAGAGAATCTTTGTGAGAGACTATTGACTATCAAGATAAAGATTAAATTACAATTATGTACAAAACCATAGTTCATTCACAAATAGAAGAACATATTTACTGCAAATAAATAAGTGTCGTAGGTGTAAGTAATAACTCGTGTTAAGTTGTGTTTTAAAAGTTGCAATAGTCTCCCTTGTTACTCGGGTTCTGGGCGTGAGACGTGACATATATAAAGTTGTCTCTATATCATGTAAACACATTATGATACAAGATTTGAGCATTTAAGAAGCTAAAATTAACAATTCAAGAAAATGAAAATCATTAACATAAACTTAAAAATGCATTTTAATGCTATCTCCCTCACCTAATGGCCTTAGAGATGCTAGGTAAAAGCTTAGGAGCCCTTGAAAACCCTTGGAGGAAGCTTAGAATGGCCAAGACTTGGAGAAGCTAGAAGAATTTGTCATCTTTTCCTTGTGGGTTGCCGTCGGGTGGGGTGGAGGACACAAGGGGAACTTTTGCAAATGTTTTTATGAGTTATGAGGATTAATGAAGTAATTTAGTTTATATGCTAAGTGGTCACTGTTTTGAATTTACTATTTGTGCAAGACTTGACCAATAATTAGCTCAAAAACTCAATTAAAGGCTAACTAGTTCAATAATAATGTTAACTAACATTTTACTATTCATACGATACAAGAAAACATTTTCTAAATGCATTCTCCCTAGGTCAAATGCATGAAATCCCATTTTTCTCATTCGTTTTATATGTCATATAACGTAAGAAAAATATGAAATCAAGCAATTTGAACAGTAAAAAACGCACTATGAATAGTAACCATACTTAAAGTAAAGAAATGCATATTAAAATGCACATAGAAATGCACAAAAGATATGCAATAGTTAATTATGAATGTGATAATAAATCTCTGGTGTTACAACGTCCACGTGCCATGCCGCGTAGGGTCGGGCCGGGCCAAGCCGGGTGGCACACGTATGTGTGTGGTGGTTCAAACTGAACTTAACTTTGGTTAAGTCCTCTCTCGTCTAAAGACTATTGATGCCCTTTTGGGCCCAACCCCAAGTGTCAAACTTAAGATATATAAATTGAAATAAATGGCTTTATTTTTTTGATGTGGGATTCTTCAACTTCTTCCAAGTTGACTTTCCACATGCCGCTTAATTAATTTTTCAACTTTGAACTTCAATTTCTCATTGGATTTAATCAATTGAATATACGACGTTCATTTATCCAAAAAGACAAACGCGATTATATATTGTCCTTCTCCTTTTGAGTTATGGGGCCCACTCTAAAATTGAGTCAAAGTTAGCAATTTATTATTTGGATTAAATTCAAATCTCAACAATCCCCCACATGAATGAAAATTGACTGGTCAGATCACAAATGCAATGCAGACTTAAGAGATAGTTCAATTAGAAAGGTATTGCATCAAGATAGGTAGCTTTTGGCTTTGAACTATCTCTAGTGAGAACTATCAGATTTACTCGCTAACCAGTGAACGTAATATCTTGAACTGTTTAGCTTTATGTAAACCATAATAATAGGGCTCACACAATATATCTCTAGACATTATATAGTTATCATGATTGTGTTCATTTTGGCCCTAAACGACTCCTGGTTTTTATGAATACTCTAGAGAATTCAACCTTAAAATTCTCGTAGGAGTGACCCACTCCCTTACTCATATAGGTAATTTCTCATTAAGCGTATCCTGCAGTACCATACTTGATATTTCAAGATATGAGAATCATTAAAAGCATAACTTAGCCTAAACTTTTACAGGTAGCACTGTTTGCTCATTATAGAAATGGGTAGAGGATTTATTCCCCATAGTGCCTTAGCCGAGTCGTAGTTACATAATTTAGTTTTTCCTTTGAACCTAGTTCTTGAGATCTCCAGCCAGCTAGGTAGGGTTTCCATTATGAAAACTCTTTTAGTATAGACTTAAGACTTATTCCCCTCGATGAATTGTGCACTTGCTTTTTACTTAGACTTTTGTAAGCGAATCCGCTATGTTATCTTTTGATTTCACATAATCAACAGAGATAACTCCATTAAAGAGCAATTGGCTTACAGTATTATGTCTAAGACAAATATGTTGAGACTTGCCATTGTACATACTGTTCTGTGTCCTTCCAATTGTAGATTGACTATCACAGTGTATGTAGATAGTTGGCACATGCTTTGGCCAATTTGAAATATCTTCTAAGAAATGACGAAGCCTTTCAGTTTCTTCTCCAACTTTATCTAAAGCTATGAACTCAGATTTCATGGTAGATCTAGCTATACATGTTTGCTTTGAAGATTTCCAAGAAATAGTTGCACCTCCCATTGTAAATAAGTATCTACTCGTGGATTTTGAGTCATTGGAATAAAAAATCCTATTAGCATCATTTTATCCTTCTAATACAGCTGGATATCCAATATAGTGCAATCCATAGTTCAAAGTATATCTGAGATATCTTAGAAATCTCACGATAGCTATCCAATGGTCTCGCCCAGGATTGCTAGTAAACCTACTTAGTTTGTTGACCGCATATGCAATATCAAGTCTTCTGTAATTCATAACGTACATAAGACTTCCAATAATTCATGAATACTCTAATTGAGCTATTCCTTCATCAGTATTTCTTATAAGATGCACACTTGCATCTACAAGTGTCTTTATCTTTGTAAAATTTATCTAGTATTTTCTCAACGTAATGAGATTGAGATAGTACTAGTCCTTCAAATGTTTTGGTGATTTTAATCCCCAATATGACATCTGCCACACTAAATCTTTCATGTTGAATTTACTGGTCAATATCCTCTTCATAACTTTAATGACATTAATATTGTTTCCCATGATAAACATATTGTCCACATAAAGACAAACAATGACATATTCGTTTTTAGTGCCTTTTACATAAACACATTTATCACATTCGTTGATTTTGAAGCCATTTGAAATCTTGACTTTATCAAATTTCTCATGCCATTGTTTTGGAGCTTGCTTTAAACCATATAATGATTTAACAAGCTTGCAAACCTTCTTTTCATTTCCTAGAAACACAAACCCTTCTGGTTGTTCTACGTAGATTTCTTCATTTAAATCTCCATTTAAGAAGACTGTTTTCACATCCATTTGATGTATTTCTAAATTGTTTATAGCTGTAATAGCTATTAACGTTCGTATGGATGTTATCCTGGTAACTGGTGAATATGTATCAAAGTAATCAAGGCCTTCATTTTGCTTATATCCTTTGACTACAAACCTTTCCTTATATTTGTCAATTGATCCATTTGTTTTCATCTTTATGTTGAAAATCCATTTACACCCTGAAGGTTTATTTTCAGAAGGAAGATCCAGCAGTTCCCAAGTATGATTTTGCATGATAGATTCAATTTTACTATTAACAGCCTCTTTCCAATAGAAAGATTCAAAAGTTGACATTGCTTCTTTAAAAGTACGAGGCTCATTTTCTAACAAATATGTTAGAAAATCAAGACCAAATGACTTAGACGTTTTAACCCTTTTGCTATGTCTTGGTTCATCTTTATTTATAGACTCTTGGTTTATTTTTCCTTTTGACTGCTATCGATAGAGTCATGATTTCTTTTCAAAGAGTTTTGTTCTTGTACATTCTTACAAGGAAATATTTCTTCAAAGAAATATGCATTCTAAGACTCTATGATTGTGTTGATATGAATGTCATCAATCTCAGATTTATGTACAAGGAACCAGTATGCTGAGTTGTTGTTTGCATACCCAATGAAGATGCAATCAATAGTTTTAGGTCCTATCTTAACCATCTTTGGAGTTGGAACTCCTACTTTTGCTAGACACCCCTACACTTTTAAGTATTGGTATGAAGGTGGTCGACTTTTCCATAACTCAAAAGATGTCTAGTCTAGTTTCTTATGGGGTAGCTTATTAAGAATGTGATTTGCAGTCAAAATAGCCTCCCATCCCAACAAGTTTTGAGGTAGACTAGAGTTTATCAACAAAGCATTCATCATTTCTTTTTAAAGTGTGATCTTTATGTTCAACAACTTCGTTTTTCTGAGGTGAGTAAGGAGCTGTTGTTTGGTGAACAATTCTATGTTCTACATAGTATTTCTCAAAAGGAAGTACATATTTTCCTCCTCGATCACTTCTCAATACTTTGATCTTCTTGCTTAGTTGATTTCAACCTTTTTTTTGTATTGTTTAAATACTTCTAAAGCCTTATCTTTACTTCGAAGTAAATAAAAATAACAAAACCTCATGCAATCATCTATAAAAGAAATAAAATACTTTTTACCATATTTAGATTGCACACTTTTTAAATGACAAATATCACTGTGAATTAATTCTAATGGCTTTGAACTTATTTCAATAGTTTGAAAAAGAGTTTTAGCCATTTTTGCTTTCACACATACTTTGTATTTATTATGTGAATTAATATCCATTTGAGGCAATAATCCTAGATTTACTAGTTTATGCGATGAATGAAAATTCATATGTTTTAATCTATTATGCCATAAATTATGAGATACCAACGAGTAAGTAGAAGATTTATTCTTATTAGTTTCAACAGTTACAATAGTTGGTACAAGATTGGGTACAACAATCATTATATTCGGTTTAAATAGACTCTCACAAAGGTACCCTTTTCCTATATACATTTCATTCTTAGTTAGTACAAATTTGTCAGATTCAAAAACTAACTTAAACCCATTCTTGCTCAACAGTGACCTAGATATTAAATTCTTCCGTATATCTGGCACATACAGTACATTGTTGAGAGTGAGTTCTTTTTCCAAAGTCATCTTCAGGACCACTTTCCCTGTTTCTTGCACCCTTGATGTGGAAGAGTTCCCCATAAACAATGTTTCATCAATAGTTGTTGTTTGATATGTAGTGAACATTTTTCTCTCAGCATACACATGTTGAGTAACTCCAGTATCTACCCACCACTGTTTAGGATTTCTAACCAGGCTGACAGGTTCATGTCAAAGACGTTGCCAACCAAGTTTTTCACTTCAATCACATTGGCTTGAGGATTCTTCCCCTTATTGGAGTTGCCCTAATTTTTGCGGTTTCAACAATCTTTGGCCCGATGTCCAGTTTTTCCATACACATAGCAGTTCCCAGCGAACTTCTTCTTCTTACTGTCACCGCCAGTTTGACCTTGTCCAGAGTGCTTTCTTTTCTTGTTGTTAGACTTGCCTTGTTCCACAACATTTGCCTTGGACTCCATATAATTATTTTCAGCCCTCTTTTTTTGGAGTCTGTTATCCTCCTCAATCCTTAGCCTTACAATCAAATCCTCCAACTTCATTTGCTTGCGTTTGTGTTTCAAATAATTCTTGAAATCTTTCCAAGTAGGAGGTAGCTTCTCCATAAGAGCAGCTACTTGGAAACATTCACTCAATATCATGCTTTCACATGAATCTCATGCAAGATAAGTTGGAAATCTTGGACATGGCTCATCACAGATTTGGAATCTATTATCTTCAAATAAAGGAATTTGCCTACCACAAATTTCTTTGTACTAGTATCTTCTGTCTTGCATTTCTTGTCGAGAGATTCCCATAAGGTCTTAGTAGTTTTGATTGGATTATAGACATTATATAAGGAATTGTCCAATCCATTGATGATATAATTCCTGCAAAGAAAATCTAAATGTTTTCATGCATCCACAGTAGCGACAGTTTACATGTCCGGATTGTCACCCAACCCAAGTGCATCCTCTTGCAAAAATGTAGCTAAACTCAAGGTGGTCAAATAAAATAGCATTTTTTATTGCAACCTCTTAAAATCATTTCCATCGAATTTTTCTAGTTTTTCACCATGTTCAATGGGCACAGGAGTAGGTACCACAAATGCAAGCGTCACAACATTAACCAGTGGTGTCATATTTCCAGTCCTAGAATTTTGACCGGTTTTAGTTGTAGAGGTGTTAGTTTTTTTAGTTGACATTTTTCTAACCAAATAAAATAAAAATAAAAATATGAATAGGTTTACACATTTCCAAAAATTCACACTGTCTTTTAAAGACATATTCAAATTTATATATTGTCTTTTTCAATACAGACTCCAATTAAAAACCTAGTGACAAATAAAATTCTCAACAGAACTTTAATACAAAGTTATTAATATCTGAATAGTAGATCACAATTTAATTTCTAAAATAAACAGAATATAGATTCTGAGTATATAGAAACTAAATTTGAAAAACAAAATAAATACATAATCTACAATCTAACATATATTAATGAAAAAAATTATTGTTGATAATTTCTAGATCCTAGTATAAAATAAATCTAGAAATAAAACATGAAAGATAAATATCTAGATAAAACACTTAAAGTAAGACTCTTAACAGAACAATATATCTTCAGATTCTAATAAAGAGAATATAAACCTCGTAAAATAAGATATCCTCAGATTCTAAAAGATAGCTTCACAAAAAAGGAGTCTGATCAATATCCATAAAATTTAAAATCCCGACAACTAAAATAGAAACAATCTTTCTTAACAAATTACTGATATAAAGAAAAGAATATATATTTAACACACATAAATTATACAAGACAGTTTAAAACCTTAAGATTGTTAGAAAAATCAGTGCTAAATGCATAACATATGTGAATTGATAAATGTTAGAACATAAAAAAGTTTTTTTGGATTTAGATAAAAATAAATAAAAGAAAACAGAATAATAATAAATCTTACTTGGAAAGACTGAATGCAAATTCTAGATCGAGTATTGGATTGGATCCAATCTCCTTAAGGTTTTATTGCCCTGCACTGGTGCTAAAGGCTCAATGGCACAAACCTCCTAAGATGAAACGATCTCACTCTTACGTTAGCAGCACTACAAAACGTAAGACTGGCTAGCCAGAATAAATGCAGAATCTCTCTCTCAATATTATGCTTCTATTGACTTATGAAAATACAGGAATGAAATGAATGGAAATGTTCTGGGTTTTGCAAGCTATTAATAGAAGTTAGATGCCTGTTCAGACAAGTGCATGCAATGCTACCTAGCTACCAAATGTGACTTTTGGACAAAAATTGCCTGAAGAAAATTATCCATAACTATCTTAAACAATTCTCAGACACAAAACGGTCTGCCTTTTGGAAGAATTAATTCAAATTCAAATAAATTCAAATAAAATTATAATTAATTTAATTTGTCCAAAAATATAAAGCCACTAACCCAGGACCCATGTCCATGTCTACGTCTATGTCCACGTGCTGTGCCGGGCGACGCGCGCGCATGTGTGGTAGTTCAGATCAAACCCAGCTTTGGTTAACTCCTCTCTCGTCTAAAGACTATTGGTGCCCCTTGGGGCCTAACCCTAAGTGTCAAACTTAGGATATATAAACTGAAATAAATGGCTTTATTTTTTCAATGTGGGATTCTTCAACTTCTTCCAAGTTGACTTTCTACATGCCGCTTAATTAATTTTTTAACTTTGAACTTCAATTTATCATTCATTTGTCATTGGATTTACTCAAGTGAATATACTACGTTCATCTATCCAAAAATAGGAACGCGATTATATATTGTCTTTCTTGTTTCGGACCCACTCTAAAATTGAGTCAAAGTTAGCAATTTATTATTTGGATTAAATCCAAATTTCAACAAGTAATAATTGGTATGAACGTTGTCGAGCTAGAGATCGAGTTACGGGTTCCTAAAACTAAGTAAAAATAAAATGCGGTATAAGGCCTGACGAGAAGTTCATGTGCACTTGCATAATTCTATGTGCATTTACATGACTTTACGTGGATTTACATGACTTTACGTGCATTTATGTGTTTTAAAAACTATATGAAAGTGATATGTGCATTTGGGTTGCATTAGAATAATATTTGAATGGCATTTCATTTGTGAAATTTACTCAAATCTTGTTATGATAGCGGACACTAGAAAAGTCAAGGGCTTTATGAACAAGCTAGCAAAACTGCAATTTGATGTTTTCCAAGTATTCCACTTAAAATCAGCCCCTAAATTTAACTAATCATCACAATGTGTATCAAGTTACTGTGCGATTCTTCAGAAAGATAGCTCTAATTAAGCTATTGAATATGCGTTCATCTTTCTTAAATCATAGAAGTATTCTTGTTTTCTTCCTCATGTAGATAACTGGCACAATTAATATTTTGGATTTTGAAAAATACTATAATGTTTCTGTGTGTTATGACGGAATAAATGTAAACTTGAGCTTCAACAATAGATTCATAACAAGGATCGGTATTTCTCTAGCATTTTGAGATCGATCTTGGATTAAGATTAGGTCTCAATCCTTCTCTTGGTTTTCAGTTTAGTACGTAGTTCACTCCCTTAAACTTTTTTAAAAAATTGTATAGACAAACATGTGTAAGAGCGTATCGCTGCACCACAGGATTATAATCTTGTTATCAAAAACAAAATGTCAATTTTCAATTACAACGATACATGAAGTAATTGGCCTTTTTAATGATCCCAGGTGATCATTATTTCGTAACTCTTGCATTGTTATTTGGGAGGTGAAATTTTTCCTAAGAATATGATATTCATTTTTTATCGACTTTGTGTTCAAATAAGCATTTATTTAGTAAAACTTATTTTTTTTTTAAAACAAAATAAAAATGTGTTTATTCATAATCAATTGTTTTATAATTGATAAATCTGAATATATCAAAATAAATCAAATCAAATTAAGCCTAAATGTGTTTCTTCCATATATAGTGGAGTTTCTTCCTTCAAACTTTCTCATATATCACCAAACTAGTAGTAAAGTTTTTTTGTTAAAAATTTTAGGTTATGTATCAGACATAATACATTAGTTAGAAATTTGTAGCATACAAGGTCTAAAGTACAAATAGAAGCCCAATAACATAATAACTCAAGGCCCAATAAAAATTATCATTCTAATGTTGTTTAATCGATCATTTGTCCCAACTGAGATGAGGAGAATCTCTGCTTGAAGAATTAGATAGGATAATCTTGTCTTGACGAGAGATTAATAGTGATGAATTAATGATATAGTTATTTGATTTTTACATTCAAGAAAAAGGAGAGTTCTTCATAAATTTGATTGAAGTGAAGTCCTGGATATAATTCCTTGATTTTTTTACTCACCCGTCTTGTCAACAAAAAAAGGTAGAGATCTATAAAGTAGGTTTTTTTTCTTTTTTTTTTTGTTGAAAGATAGATTTCATTAAAATGAAAACTCAATACAGTACAAAGAAATTAACGTGAAGCCCGACCCAAGACCACGTGTGCGTATAGGTCATATTATACACAATTAGATCATTTTATATGCATTTACCTTGTTTTATATGCTTTTATATTGATTTAAGTGCATTTATCTTGATTTACGTGCATTGCATCGTTTAACGTGCATTTGAGTAGGTTAGACAACGTGTACAACAATTAGATTTATTTACATATACTTGCTAACTAGACAATTGAATTTGAACTAGAATGGCATGCTAGTAAATAAGACTCTAGTTAGAAGGGAAACTTAGTCAATAGGCTTTATAAGATAATATCCTACCTACCTCCGCTAACTAAAACAAAGCAAGACAAGGCTAATACATACACATACATGATCAACACACACACTACACACACTCACACGTCTAGAGAAAGGAAGGAGAGAAAAAAAAAAGAGAAAGAAGAAAGGGGAAAAAGAAGGAAGAAGAATGAGCAATTTTAGCCATTTCTAAGTCATTTTCAAGCTAGTTCTTGCTCTTACAAGCTTGCTAAGCTATTGTCTTGCATTTGGATTCAACATTAAGGTGACGGATTTTTCTAAAGGTTTTCTTAAGCTCATTCATGATGTTATGATATGTGTTTAGTAATCATATTGCTTATATACATATATACATATATACATATATACATATATATATATATATATATATATATATATATATATATAATGCTGAAGTTTGATGAATGATTTGGGCATTATTGTGTGTAGAGGAGTTAGGGCTTTACTTTACTATCTCTTGTTGGTTCTTGATGATGTTGTGGAGTAATTGTATAGTTTGAATGAGGATTTTGCTTGTGTTGGTGAAAGGTTAGCTTAAAAGCAAAGATTGAACCAATTCTAGCATGTTAGAATCTCTTTGGTGTTCTTGGTGAATTTATGTTAAAGGATGTTAGTAGCATGCTAAGTTATGATTTTAAGGTTGTGAAGTAGTGAAATTTGTTGGTGGTGCAATGGCCAAGAGTTAAACTCAAATGGCATAGCAAGAGAAGCTGAAAAAATCAAAATTTGTCACTATGCTAATGGATCTGGTCGATTGGAGTTAGATTCGATCGACCAGATGGTTGACAACTTTACGCAACATATTTCTAGAGACCATATCTCGGTCAATTCAACTTCAAATTGAGTTCTGTTTGATTCTAGAACTATCTACACTTTGATAAGCTTTAATTCTATACCAAAATCAGATTTTTTTGGAGTTTGGAAAAGTAGGAAACTTAACTGTTTAAGTTACGCTAATGAAGAAGCATTGAAGTTGCTTTGTAGTTTCGCTCGTGTTTGCGTTTTGTTACTATTTTTGAGTAATCTATTGATGACTTTTCACTATCTTATGATACTTGGCAATACTTGAGGCACTATAAATGCAATATATGCAAGATTATTATATGCTTACTTGCCATATCTTTGAAATTGCTGTCGTGACGGAAGCAACCTACTTCGTTGCTATCCTTGTCCCTCTTTCTCTTGGTGACATCTCTTTTCTCTTGGTGACATCCCTAAGAGAGTTGGGTATTATATATATATATATATATAAATATATATACTTATCAAGGTTGTAACCTTCTAAAGGCCTGAGTACGGTCGATGGCCATCGTGCAGCATCGGGCTTGCCGGTCATAGCCATGACCACCATGAACCTATTCTGATCTTTGAGAGGAATATTCGGAACTCTCGATTATTGATGGAGTTAGAGTCGGATTTTCTTTAAGGACTTGATCCTCGGTTGTGGTGTCGGGTTATCATTATTTGATTTGAGGCAGAAGCCGTCTTCATCAACAATCACAAATACTACAGTATTCTTTTACAATGAGTATATCATGTTCCGTTCTTGATTCTTATTATGTATTCAAGTTTACAGGTTGTTTATCCTATGTGCATAGCATATTTAATCAAATCGTTTACGAAATGATAAAGCGATTTCGAAAACTCCCTTCCCTTTTATCCCTCACTGAGCTAAGTGTAGGTCACCCTTTTCTCTACCATTTCAGAAGAGGTTGAGCCGGAGCAGGCCCCTCAAGTTGCTGGAGAAACTCCTTGGTGTGACATCGAGGATTTCTGCCTAATGTGATCTCTACTTGTTGATGTTTTTGAAGAATACTGGATGTATTAACTTATTCTTTTGGACAACAATTATGTAATTGATACTTATATTCTTTTGAGACCTAGATTCCTGGTTGTTGGCTAAACCTTATGCATGAACAAGTAGTTCGAGGTCTTGTATATATGTAACAGGTTATGGTTAACCTCTAAGGCCGAAGTTATTGGCAAACTATTGAACTTTTATGGAATATATATGGATGTACCGGTTGTTAAGCTATCAATTTACAGGTTTTATTAGTGACGAACATCACGTTTCGGCCTTATCCTAGCAATAGGCCGGGGTCGGGGCATGACACCTATTTAAGTGGTATCAGAGCTAGCTTTAGTTAGTATAGAGCTAGCCTTAGTTAGCATAGTCAGGGTTTTAGAACCCTTGGTTAGTAGGTAGAAACCTTGAGATAAGATTTGCTTAGTACTTATGTGCTTATATGAACTTATGTGCCTAACATGCTATATTTGCTTCGTGCTTATGTGAGCTCCATGTGTTAGGGATATTATTAGTGCACATGTTTATGACTCATACAAAGCATGCATAACCTATAGCGGTATCTATTCTATATCTATAGATGGCAGGACCTAGTACCTGCAGTACTACAAGATCTCAAGGAACGGGAAATGCTGAACGAGTTAGTCAAGAAGCGATAACGTTCAATTTGATGGCAACTGCTGTTGACAGAATGAGTCGAGTGATGGAACAACAAGCAGCATCAGCAACAACGGTTAATAATAATAATAACAATAGGAGGTTTAAGCACCGAGGAGGGCTGAGTCAATCTGTGAGACCCCGTACTGAGCCAATATAGAGCCCATGTGCATTTTATAACATTTCATATAATTTAGCATCATTTAATATGCATTTATATTAATTTAGGTATATTTATATTATTTAACGTGCATTTGTCTTGATTTACGTGCATTACATTGGTTAACGTGCATTACATTGGTTAACGTGCATTTGAGTAATTAATATAGTGTAGTTCAATAGCTAGTTAGAGTAACTAAACTAGAACTAAAATAATTAGATTTAACACTAGGATGACAAACTAGTAAAACACAATCTAGTTGGAGGACACTCTTGTCATAAAGTAATTTAACAAATATCATACACTATTCTTGCTCAACTAAAACATACACTACACCTCACAACACACACCAAATCTTTACACACACACACAAATCTGAAAAACACACACCACACTCTCAAATTTTGACTAAGAAAAGAGGAAGAAGAGGAGAAGGAAAGAGCAAGCTAGTGCAGCCATCTTCCACCATTTTTCTTACATTCTCAAGCTTCTACTTGCATCTTGAACATCACCTCTTGCATCCAACTCCACATCTAGGTGAGGGTTTAAACTGATTTCTAAAATGTTTTGAAGTTCATAAGCATGTATGTATATGTGTATGCTTAGTCTTGCATGCTTAGAAGCCAAGAACACATGTTTGAACATTTCTGGAAAATCCCGGGTAGCTACTAACTTTTTTGTCCGAAGCACTTTTAAGGTAGTAAACGATCTCGAAAAATGCTGAAATTTGGAGGGTTACTAGAATTTTCAGTTTTGAACAAATATTTCAGAAATAGGATGAGGCTAATTGTGACTTTTAGACCCCCAAATATGGAAAAAATCGTAGGTCATTCTGGATAGGTACTAGTGCTGAACAGTTTTTGTGCAATCTTACGGAAATAGTCATAACTTTTAGATCTTAAGTTGAAATTGACTGAAATTTATGTCCAGAGTTAAAGAATTCATATATCTTCGATTCGATATATGATTCACTAAATTCCAAGATCATTTTCTAGGGTAACTAAATAAAGAAAGTCAGGTTATTTTATAAAGAACTATATTGGTGATTATTAGTAACTTTGTTTTGAAGCATATTATGTGTTTATATTACGTAGATCGGGACTAAATGGTTGAAATAAGAACTGGATAGAGATTTAAGTGGTTGATTTTGTATGTTTTAAGTATATTTAATGAATAAATGTTAATAGATCTTGCATAGGAACTTGATTATGAAATCCTATACAACTTGTATGCCTTGTAGTTGCCTATTTCATGTTTTAGATTGGTTTGTTTGATGATTTCTAAGGATATAGCAAGTTGTCCAGATTTGTTATGATATAGATATGTATTCTTTGAGATGATATTGAGGTTACATGTTGATTAATCTTGTAGTTAGAGAAGTATATAAAGCCCTTGTTGATTATTCACTTAAGTGGTGTTGATTGATGAATTTACATGGCTTGATTGGTAGATTTACTAGACCGGATTTTTGACAGATTTGCGCAATATTTTTCCGAATGCCATATCTCACTCAATTTAACTTTGAATTGAGTTTCGTTTCATTCTAGAGTTATCTACATTCGATAAGCTTCTATTCTATACCAAAATCAAATTAATTGGAGTTTGGGAACATAGGAAAATTTACCTCTTAAGTTAGGCTAATGTAGGAGTATTGGATTTGTTGGTGTGTTTAGTGTGTGATACTGGTAGATGATATTGTTTGAGTGGTTAACTTGCAAATTCTTGTTATTATGTGCTAATACTAAAGGAACTTACAAGCTAGATATTGTGTGTGTTATAAGTCCATACGAGTGTATGATAAATGCATGACGCGTTACATGATGCGAAATATAGAATGTACTTGAATATGCTATATGAATGACTAAACTTTCTAGCTTATGTAGATGTATATGAATTGTAAATGCGCATGTTGCTTGCAACCATTAATTAATACGGTAGCAACGAGACCTCCTGGCAGTGACGGGCTCGCCGGTATATCTCGCCTATCAAGATAGTAACGAGACCTCCAGTCAGAGGTAGGGCTTGCTGGTATATCTTGCCTACCAAATGTTATCGTCCCTTCTCTTTCAAGACTCATTGATCCTCCTACGGGTCAGGACCCAGTAATATCTTGGAAGAGCTAGGTTGTTAAATGTTACTAAAGCTTGATTGTATATCTTGTAACCATTATTATTAGAGGAAGTGACAGGACCTCCGGGTTTGCCGGTATATCTCGACCCTCTCATTGTTGATTGAAGGCTTGTGTTAAGGATAATTTGCGTGGTTAGATGAATGACATGATTTATCAAACTGATTACAAAAAGATAAAACATTTATGAAAACCCTTCCTTGTTTTCCTCTTCACTGAGCTATACGTGAGGATCTAGCTTACCCCTCTTTCTAACAGTTTCAGGTGGCGATTAGCCTGAGCAAGCTCCCATTTGGTTGCAAGCTATACTTACGTGGTTATATGCTTTCTTGCGGAGTTTTAGCTTATTGTTGTAACAAGTTATTTTTATAAATTGATCAAGTATTATATTGTAATATTATTTTGGTAAATTAGATACCTAACTAGGTTTGATCTTTATTCTTTTGAGACTTATAGCTAGGATGATGAACAAATGGTTCTTAGGTTGGTTATTATGTAACAGGGTAATATAATCCTTTAAGGCCGATAGCTTGGGAGAATTTTGAAAGTCTTTGGAAACTTCTTGTGTCGTTTTAATGAATGTACAGGTTATTAAATTATTATTCACAGGTTTTAAAGCTTTCAGGTTGTTAATCTCAAAGATAAGAGTTACGAACGTCATGTTTCGGCCTTAGCCTAGTGATGGGTCGGGGTCGGGGCGTGACACAATCTAACAAGAGGCTATTCTTGTCCCAAGCACCACAGAGGCCTTATCAGACTCAAGGTCAAGCACAGACTCAAGCGAGGCCAGCTACTATCAGACCCCAGCCTAATACCCCAGCCGCTCAACTAGCCCGTGGTACAACAGGTGCTGCTACTACTTCTTAGAATGTTACATGTGGTCATTGTGAGAAGATGGGGCATACGGAAGGCCAATGTTGGAGAAAAATAGGCAAATGTATAAGGTGTGGAAGTGGCCAACACCAAGTCAAGGATTTCCCGAAGATGCAGAATAGGGGTGCCTAGAATCAGCTTGCCAGAAATGCTCCAGGATAACGAGTTCAAGCTCGAGCCTATGCCATGGATCAGACAGAATTCCCATATGATGCAGCTGTTGTTAAAGGTACCTGCCTAATACACAATCAATTAGTTAAGGTGCTTATTGATACTGGAATTACGCATTCATTCATAACCCCTAAATGTGCATATCGCACTAAGTTACCCCTTGAGGACTTACCTTATCATGTAGTAGTTAACACCCCGATGGGCTCTAAATGTGCTACTAGGCTGGCATGTAAGCATATAAGATACAGATTGGGAATCAAGAGTTTTTAGCCGATCTTATAGTGCTTATCTTTCGAGATTATGAAGTTATTTTGGGCATGGATTGACTGACACGACATTATGCACGGTTATATTGTCAGACAAAGGTTGTAGAGCTCCGGATACCAGGACAACCCGTGCTTAAGGTGAAGGGAAATCGTGACTTGTTAGTAAATGTCATGATATCCTCAGTCAAAGCTGTGAAGTACATGAGAAAATGTTGCAGTGGGTATTTGGCTTATCTAATCAACAAGCCAACGGATCAAGACAAGTTAACGGAGGTACTAGTGGTTAAAGAGTATGTTGATGTATTCTCGAAGGAGTTGTCTGGATTGCCACCCGTAAGAGTGATTGAGTTCGTGATTGAAACACTACCAGGTACACAACCGATCTTTAAAGCTCCGTATTGTATGCTTCCGGCCAAGTTGCAAGAGTTGAAGGTTCAATTGTAAGGTTTACTAGAGAAAGGGTTCATACAACCTAGTTCATCTTCATAGGGTTCACCAGTCCTATTTGTGAAGAAGAAGGATAATATGTTGAGACTTTGCATTGATTACAGGGGGTTGAACCAAGTAACCATTAAGAACAAGTACCCGTTACCCTTGATCGATGAATTGTTTGATCAACTTCAAGGAGCCAAAGTCTATTCAAAATTTGACTTGAAGCAGGGCTATTATCAACTCCATATCAAATAGAATGATGTGCCTAAGTTATCCTTCAAAATAAAGTACGAGCATTATGAGTTTGTTGTGATGTCATTTTGACTAACGAATGCTCCTGCCGCTTTCATGGACTTGATACACAGGGTGTTTCAACTGTCTTTGGATTAGTTTATGGTGATTTTTATAGATGATATCCTAGTGTATTCAAAGACCGAGGAGGAACATGAGAGGCATCTGCGTTTGGTGTTGCAAAAGCTGATGGAGCATTAATTGTTTGCCAAGTTCAACAAATGTGAATTTTGTCTCAAGCAAGTAGCATTCTAAGGACATGTAATATCTCAAGAAGGGATTGCGGTGGACCCGTCAAAGATTGATGTTGTGCAATCATGGAAGAAGCTAGAGAATGTCACCGAGGTACGTAGTTTTCTCGGTTTGGCGAGGTATTATAGGAGGTTTGTGAAGGATTTCTCCAAGTTTGAGGGGCCACCCACAAAGCCCACACAAAAGAAGATCAATTTCGTGTGGGATGACAAGTGTGAGAACAACTTCCAGGAATTGAAGAAGAGATTGACGACTGCCCGTGTGTTGGCGTTGCCTTAAGGGAGTCAAGGGTTTATAATTTACAGTGATGCCTCCAAAGAAGGACTGGGATATGTTTTGATGCAGAACAATCAAGTCATTGCATATGCATCAAAGAAGTTGAAGCCTTATGAGGTAAACTATCCTACACATGACTTGGAGCTTGTAACCATTGTGTTTGCATTGAAGAAGTGGAAGCATTATTTGTGGGGAAGTATGTTTGAGATATTCACCGATCATAAGAGTTTGAGATATCTTTTTTCTCAAAAGAAGTTGAACATGCGACAAAGAAGGTGGATGGAATTCTTGGATGACTACAATTGCACCATAAATTATGTGCCTAGGAAGACAAATGATGTGGCAGATGCACTAAGCCGGAAGACAAGTTTGGCAAGGTTTGAGATCAAAGAGTGGGAGATGCTCAAGGAAGCAAGTCAATGGAGGCCCGAGTTAACAAGTAATAAGGTGTCTTTTAATGCTCATTTGGTTGTACAACCTACATTGCTATCTCAGATCTGAGAGGCTTAGCAGCAAGACCCTTAACTTCAAAAGTTAAAGGAAGGCAATCCGGATTTCAAATTATATGAGGATGGATTGTGAAGGTACATAAACTGAATTTGTGTGCCAAGTGATCCAGAGTTGAAAAAGATGGTACTTGAAGAAGCTCATTATTCTAGGTATACCATTTACCCCGGAGGTACAAAGATGTATCAAGATTTAAAAAAATACTATTGGTAGAATAACATGAAGCGGGAGATTGCAGAGTTTGTGTCTCGATGCTTGACATGTCAACAGGTGAAGGCAGAACATCAAAGATCTGCAGGGCTTCTACAACCTTTAGAGGTTCCGCAATGGAAGTGGGAGTATGTAATGATAGATTTTGTAATATAGTTACCGAGATCACCTTCGTGGATGTGATACGGTTTGGGTTATTGTGGATAGATTGACGAATACATCTCACTTCATTGCGATGAACAAGAAAACTAGCCTCGAGAAATTAGCTGAATTGTATGTTGCTAATATTGTGAAGTGATAAGAATGCAAAATGTCATATTTCTCTCCATTAAAGTTTAATATTTTACACCTATTTAATGCCTAAATACACTCATTATCTTTATATTTTGATTTAGGATGCGAACGGAGTAGTTAAGTGCAAAACAAAGCTAAATCGCGCAATTCTGGACAGCTCTGATACTGTTATGTTTTTTGGGCATAAATCTCTCATCCGAACTCCGATTGAGGTGATTCAAGATGTTTTGGAAAGCCAAGAAGAAGATCTACAACTTTCATGTTTTGAGTTTTGAGAAATAAAGGCTGCATCAGAGCCGAAATTGGACGTGAAGTTGCTGCACCTGTGCTGTTTAGTGTTCTGGAATATTATTTATCTAGAAGCTTCTAGTTGATGGTGGAGGATGTGGTGCATGAAAATTCCAACTATTTTAGCTATCCTAATTGTATTAGGACTTTTTCTAGTTGTTTTAGGCTTTTCTAGTCATATGAGGAGTTTACTTCACCTTTAATATTTTCTTATTCTATTTAGATTATGATTCCATTATCTTATGTGATCTAGTAGGCTTCACAAACTATAAAGAGGAGGGAGGAATCATAAGATTTGGACGACCTCTTTTTCTCTCCCTTTTTCTCCTTCAAGATTTCTTCATGGCTCTGCGTGGCTAAACTTTTATTCTTGGTTGAAGGAAATTGAAGCATCGGAATCATAAGAACTGTGAGATCTAATTAGTTTTTACTGTTCAATTTATGCTTTAAGTATTGAATGTTCTTCTGTTTTATTTTATATGATTCTTTCGTTTAATTGCTAGGGTGGCCAACTAGTTTATTATTCGTTATAATCTATTGCTAAGTTAGATATCAAATCCGTAATTGTTTGATCCCTCTAATTTGCAAAGCAACCAAGATTTAATAATTTGCTGCGTCAGAGATTATTAGATTTTAGGAAGAACGTTCAACTAAATTAAATGCAACCGCGTGTGTTTGTGTTGTTTAGCTTCATCGATCTCTCTAATTCTTAAGGCTGCTACTAGATTAAACCTTTAGCGCGTGTCTGAGGTTGTTTAGTGGTTAGGGTTAATTAGGTCGCGTGTATTCTAATTAACTACGACTAAGGAGAGATAGGAAAATAATTCCAACGGTGAATATTTAAAGTTTGAATTAATATATACTTGCATCAATGATCAGTTACAAGATTCCGATGGTGGATGTTGACTTAGACCAAGGTTCGTCTTCTTAATTAAATTCAATATTTTTAAATTCAATAATTTTTCTTAAGTTTCCTTTATATACTCAAACCCCCCCCCTAACCTCATTTACGTAACACAAATTAGGCTAGAGATTCTCTGTGGGAACGATCTTTATTCACACTACTACATATATTTTTCGGAGTATAGGTTTTATTTTTGGTTGCCTGCGACAGCACACCAAATTTTGGCGCCATTGCCGGGGACGTTTTCTAGTTTATTTTTGTGTTTTTTTTTATTTTTATTTCGTTATTAAAATCTGTAAAAAAAAAAAAACGTTTTTTTTTTTGTTACAGTTTCAGCAGTTTTCAAAATTTTGATAGAATTAGGTCTCAAAAATTTACTTTTTTGAAGGAAAACGACGTTTTAAGCAAGACTCATAGTCCTTTGGACTTATGAGCCCCACCCTCTCGAGCCCAAATTCCATCGTTTACTAGGATTTTAAGGCATTTTTTGTGTTTTTGCGTAAAGTTTTAATTTTTCTTATTACTCTAGATTTCTTTTTCCTGTTTTAATTCTCGTGGTTTATTAGCGCTTTCTTGATTTTATGATTGTCACTCGATCTACTAATCAAGGTGATTTGCAGTACAATCCAGAAATAGAAAAAACTGCACGCAGGTTAAGAAAGGAAGCTCGAAGGAATTCTGAAGCGAACGATTTAGTTGTTGATTCCTTATTTGCTAGCGATTCTGATTCAAAAGAGGAGGAAGTCATGGCTGAAAATCAAACTTTGAAGGAGCTTGCTGCCCCTAATTTAGATCAACAACCTTTATGCATAACGTTTCCTACTATAGATGCTAATGTTACTTTTGAATTAAAGTCTGGCCTAATACATCTTTTGCCCACTTTTCATGGCCTTACAGGTGAAGATCCTCATAAGCATCTAATGAAGCTTCATGTGGTATGCACGAGTATGAAACCCGCGGGGGTGACTGACGAGCAGATTAAATTAAGGGCCTTTCCGTTTTCTTTGAAGGATTTGGCTAAGGA